>OY992537.1:152768526-153968526 GCA_963921195.1 Pegoplata infirma | reverse complement strand
TAAAAAATTTAAAATTTATTAATCACTTTTTTTTTATTTACACTACATACTATTTTTATCTGTCCATTTCGTACATTTAATTTTTAATAACTTACTATCAAGGTAGATTTATATAAGGTAATATTTTAGTGACGTAAATGAAAACAATTTTCTTTCAAAATCATTTTAGTCTTTCAAAATCATTTAGTCATTTTAGACGACTTAAATGTTCAGTGCACACATTAACCAATTTAAACGCTTTTTTAGACTTTAAAATTTTAGAAAACAACTAAATTATAAAAAAATATTGAAATTCAAACGAAATTATTTTATTTTCCACGACAAAAATTAAAAAAAATTAAAATAAATCTACCTTGCTTACTATTTTTATCTGCCTCACTTGGTCCGCGAACTCAGAACCTTCTGTTTACTGGTCTAGCACCTTACCCCTTTAGCCAAACTTTGATATAAAATGTGTTTATTTAAAAACAAATTTAAATTAGTGTTTTTATTTAGCTAATACGGCCTAAATTTCTTCATGTAATTAAAAATGCATTTAATTCATTTTTTCCCAACGTTTCGTGAATTTTATGTTCACTTTCTCAAGGGGTTCGTAATGAAAAACTTTTCAAATTACATTTAAACTATAATTTGTTGTTGACAAACATAAAACATTAAACATGAAAAATAAAATGCAAGTTACCGTGTTGCAATATTATAAAAAATAAGCTGTGATACCCTCGAAAAGCGGATTGGAAAAGATTTTAGGAACTACTACATCAAAGATTACGTCCCATCCCAATACCTAGTTGTATAGGGTCGGTTGAAGTGGAGTCTGAGAAATTGGATAAAACTTTAACTGACTGCTATGAGACTGTTTGTCCGTTGAGGAAAAGCAGACCAAGTAACTCAGTCATTGGTGGAACGTGGAACTTTGAGTTGAGTTGAGTTGAGGGTGGGTTGTACAAGCCTAAAAATAGGTAAATTTTTAGGCAAGTCCATGGCGCTCAGACTTAAAATAGTCCATTGTACCGTACCCAGAAAAGAAAGATTAAGTAAGAGTGATAAATGGTTGAGAAGAAAAAGGAAGAAAAGTGCTTGCTCAGAATTTCTCAGTTGCTTTCACAAACTTGAGAAAATCAGACAAGGGAAGTCCATGGACCGTGTCCATAGACAGAATATCAAAACCCAATATCCGCAGTCTAGCCCTTGAGAACGCTGGACAACAACATACATAATGTTCAGTTGTGTCATCATCCTCAAGACAAGCCACGCATAATGGGTCTGACAAGACACCTAATCTCGTCATATGACGAGCACAGGCATTGTGTCCCGTAATTAAGCCAGTAAGTCTGCGACAGTCTATTCTACTGAGACTGAGTAGATAGTTAGCCACTTTCTTGTCTGGCTTAATTACAAAACGTTTGGTATTCTTGCATGCCAACTCATTTGACCATCTTTCCATGAAAGTTGCTTTCATATGAGAGTTGATCCAACGCATCAGCCATGTCAAGCCAATACCAATTTGAGGTTCCGGATTGTAAGGAATTGTATCAGAGCCAAGATTTGCCAAAGAGTCAGCAATCTCGTTTCCCCGTATTCCCCTATGACCCGGAACCCACAGAAGACTGACGCTTTTCCCACATGAGACCTCATTGAGTCTGCGTCTTCATTCCTGGACAATTTTGGATGAAGTGACTGGAGATTCAAGTGCAATGAGCGCAGCCTGGCTGTCACTGCAAATACTGATTCTCCTATTACTCCATCTGTTCCCAATTATCCAGGTCGCTACGTCCAAAATAGCAGTGGAACTTGGTAAGCTGAGAAAAAGTTCAAGAAAGCTTCTGAATAGAGCCTTAAAATCTCGAAAGGATGCTGACTGGAACAATTACCACCTCATGCAAAAGGAATATAAGAAAAAAAGTGCGGGAAGCCAAACTTGTGTCTTATAGGACTTTCTGTGAGGAGGTAAATGGTACGAGGGATACGGCAAGGCTCTGTAAAATCTTTCAAAAAGATAGTTCAGCGAAGCTTGATTCCCTCAGAAAGCCAGATGTTACCTACACAAACAACCAACAGGAGGTCAATGATATTCTGTTATCTACTCACTTTCCAGGATGCAAAGCGACAACGATAAATACAGATATTATTGGGAGTCCTGTTGGTAGTACTACTTGTAGGAACTGATATATAGCATCTAGGGTAGTTTCTGAGGAATCGATCAGGTACGCCTTATCTTCCTTTGATAACTATTAGGGATGTCGCGAATATTCGTCAATATTCGGTATTCGGCATATTCGGCATGTTTTTTGAATATTCGGTTAAATAAATATTCGTTAACAGTTTGCCGAATATTCGGCAAAATTTAAATTAGGTAAAAAAACACTTTTTATTTAACGTTTGACTCTTTTTTGTAGTCATTTCAGTTGGTTTTTTATACAAAATTACTTGAGTACTTGATTGAAATTCGAATTGTTAAGGTACCAGAAAAATTGTGTCAACAACAGCGTTGTTGTCAGAGATGCCAACTATTTGAGAGCAAAACGCGCACAAAAATTTTATAAACGGGTAAAAACGCGTAAATTTGCTTGAAAAAAAGGGTAAAAAAGTACTGGACTGTTTTTAAATAGATAAAAAAATTATATTTTTTTTTTTAAACAAAATTTTTGATAAGTTTGTTGGTTAAACTTTTAAGAAACCGGTAAAATCGTTGTACAATTTTACATGGACTGCATTTTCCGCTTCAAAAGCCAAATTTAATCTTTGAGCTTCACCCAGAACAGAATTCAAATATTAAACCACAATACAAAAAAAAAAAACTACAAAGAATGGCATTTTTTTAGAGGTTGGTTTAGTTCTTCGAGGGAAAACATTTTCCCCTTAATACCGAACTTAATACGACCAATGGTTATTGACCATAATAATAAATTCGTTCCATATTTCAGTCGACTAGCTCTAAGTTTGAACTGCATATTGCTTTCCACAGATAGACAGACGGACATTAAAAAAATGTCTTTGAATCGATCATAAAACAATAAAATATATACTTTGTGAGGTCTCTGACTAATATTTCGATGCGTTACACTCGAAATAACAAAGTAAGTATACCGCCAAACTTTGTTTGGTGGCTATAAAAATTAATTTTAAAAAGCACCAAAAGCACCAACTGAAAATTTAAAAAGCACCAAGTTAGTGCGTTTTTCTAATTTGGCACTAGGTCAAAAATTTTCGCGTTTTGACACATCAAAAAGCACTAGATCTAGCGCGAAAAGCACTAAGTTGGCATCCCTGGTTGTTGTCTTTTAGTCTGGTACTTTTTTTCAATATTTTACATAGGTAAAATACAGGCGTATGAATAAATAAATTATTCGGCATATATTCGTATTCGGTTCAAACCGAATACCGAATAGTAAATATTCGGTAAAATGCCGAATACACTATTCGCGACATCCCTACTAAATACTTAACTTCTGTGAAGAGTTATGCCCTTCAGAAGACCCTTATGTTTGGTTCTTCGCGTGAACAACACGAGTGTTGTCTTATTTGGATTGACAGACAATTCATGTCGATTGCACCAGTTGTCCATCAAGTCAATAACGGTCTGCATTTTCTTTCATACCAAGTTAAGTGACTTTCCGGATACTAATGCGCACACATCGTCAGCGTATGCCTGTATGTGTACACCTAGAGCTTGTATTTCAACCAAGAGTGAGTTTACCACAAAGCACCACAGCAAAGGAGAGAGAACACCCCCTTGGGGGCAACCTCTACTAACCTCAACCGTGACTTTTGTGCCCCACTCATCCTCAGCCGTCAACAATCTCCGGGAGAGCATAAAATAAATCCACTTGACTAGAACTAGATCCACGCCATGCAATTCAGCCGAAGTTTTCATAGAATCGAAAATAGCATTATAAAAAGCACCCTCAATATCAACAAAAACACCCATAGTATAGTCTTGTTTGTCAATGCCCTTTTCAATATTGACCACAAGATCGTGAAGTGCTGACTCACAAGATCTACCACTCTGATACGCGTGTTGCTGACTATTTAGGGGGCATTCGATTAATGCTACTGACCTAATGAATTTCTCAACCATTCGCTCAAGAATTTTCAGTAGAAAGGATGATAAACTGATTGGTCTAAAACTTTTTGCCAAGGTGTAGTCCTCCTTTCCAGGTTTGGGAATAAAAACAACCTTGACATCGCACCAAGATGATGGAACATACCCATAAGCCAGGCTGGCCTTGAAGATATTTTTAAAAACCTTCACTAGGGTATCTCCACCACACTTCAACATCATAGGATATATACCATCTGGTCCAGGGGATTTATAGTTATTAGGGATGTCGCGAATAGTGTATTCGGCATTTTACCGAATGTTTACTATTCGGTATTCGGTTTGAACCGAATACGAATATATGCCGAATAATTTATTTATTCATACGCCTGTATTTTACCTATGTAAAATATTGAAAAAAAGTACCAGACTAAAAGACAACAACCAGGGATGCCAACTTAGTGCTTTTCGCGCTAGATCTAGTGCTTTTTGATGTGTCAAAACGCGAAAATTTTTGACCTAGTGCCAAATTAGAAAAACGCACTAACTTGGTGCTTTTTAAATTTTCAGTTGGTGCTTTTTAAAATTAATTTTTATAGCCACCAAACAAAGTTTGGCGGTATACTTACGTTGTTATTTCGAGTGTAACGCATCGAAATATTAGTCAGAGACCTCACAAAGTATATATTTTATTGTTTTATGATCGATTCAAAGACATTTTTTTAATGTCCGTCTGTCTATCTGTGGAAAGCAATATGCAGTTCAAACTTAGAGCTAGTCGACTGAAATATGGAACGAATTTATTATTATGGTCAATAACCATTGGTCGTATTAAGTTCGGTATTAAGGGGAAAATGTTTTCCCTCGAAGAACTAAACCAACCTCTAAAAAAATGCCATTCTTTGTAGGTTTTTTTTTGTATTGTGGTTTAATATTTGAATTCTGTTCTGGGTGAAGCTCAAAGATTAAATTTGGCTTTTGAAGCGGAAAATGCAGTCCATGTAAAATTGTACAACGATTTTACCGGTTTCTTAAAAGTTTAACCAACAAACTTATCAAAAATTTTGTTTAAAAAAAAAAATATAATTTTTTTATCTATTTAAAAACAGTCCAGTACTTTTTTACCCTTTTTTTCAAGCAGTTGGCATCTCTGACAACAACGCTGTTGTTGACACAATTTTTCGGGTACCTTAACAATTCGAATTTCAATCAAGTACTCAAGTAATTTTGTATAAAAAACCAACTGAAATGACTACAAAAAAGAGTCAAACGTTAAATAAAAAGTGTTTTTTTACCTAATTTAAATTTTGCCGAATATTCGGCAAACTGTTAACGAATATTTATTTAACCGAATATTCAAAAAACATGCCGAATATGCCGAATACCGAATATTGACGAATATTCGCGACATCCCTAGTATTTAGGGGTTATCCTAGATAGTAAACTAATGTGGACAAAACATGTTGAACAAAAAGTTTCACGGTCACTTCGGATTTTCTGGCAGTGTCGGCGAGCTTTTGCAAAGACATGGTGTCTAAGACCTGCTAATGTACATTGGATGTACATTAGGGTGGATCGAATTTGGCTTTTTGGCGAATTTCGTTCCGGCTCACCGACAGATGTGTTGGAATAGACCTAAAAACAATGTGGTTAAATTTTCATGCAGATCGGTGGTCATCTTCCGCTACCGAAATGACGTTGAAAATCCGCGATTTCTTAAAAAATAGTATTTATTTTAAAAAATTGCCTAAATTACAAAATTCACTTAATCTTCTTTTTGATCTCAGTCAATCTTTTCAATTGGATCATATTTTCTTAGAAAAAAATTTCAGCTTAATACGACATTGTTAACCCCTCTAAAAAGGTTGCCGAAAATGACCCATACATTTTGCCCTAAACTCAAAACCACCAAATTTAAAATTTTTTTTTTTTTTTTATTTTAAGTTGCACAATCTAAAGTTTTTATTGCATTTATTTCAAGTATATATAAGTTCGTTTGACAAAATTTTTTTTTGGAAAATACGAGATTCTTAAACAGCGCGTGTAACGGTCTGTTTCCAAGACATTTTGGGAAAATTGCACTTTTTTATTAAAACTCAACATTTTTAGTTAAAAACTTTTCATTTTGCACTAGATTTATTATAAATTATGAAACTTAATATAGAAATGTTGGATTTTAAGAATTTTTTTAACCCTAAACAGCTTTGGGCCCTAAATGACCCATGATGAACAAATGCATCTAGCAATAAACCGCTTTTGGCGGATTGGGAACATATTTTTTCAATTAAAAATGGGAGTGTGAGTAAAGATGGGAGCGTGAGTAGAGATGGGAGCGTGAGTAGAGATGGGAGCGTGAGTGAATTCGACCAACTCACGCTCACGAAGAAAAAAAAATTCTCACGCAAGAAATTTTTGAATTTTGCATACATTTTACGCAGGGTTACATGAGTGTCACATTTTAATCTCACTCAAGCTGAATTTTGACGTGTTTCATTTTTCTGTCACCATAAAAAATCATGCAAACTCACAAAATTTTGTTTAACAGTGCAATTTTAAAAATTATATTTTTAATGCAAATGAAACAAAAAAGTTCAAATGGCATTCATATAGTATTCCCGCTTAAATGCACCCACCCGTAAAGCTTTATCCGTCCCACCATTAACGATTTATTTATATTTGACACAAAAAGTAATTCACATTTAAACAAGAATATTGCTGAATAATTTCAATAGAATATTTACTTATGTTGAGTTTTCGTGAGCGTGATTACAGCGTGAACGAGTTTAATATGTTTCACTCACGTGATCCTGCGTAAAATGTATGCAAACTTAAAAAATTTCCTGCGTGAAAACTTTTTTTCTTCGTGAGCGTGAGTTCTACCGAAATTGTAATTAAAAACAACAACTACTACTTACTACACAAACGACTGTCATGTAGTAACTGCAATAATTTTCTGAGTGTAGGTGTGTTCCACAACTTTCCGGGCAAAGTTCGGTAAAACGAGAGAAAATAAAAAAACTTACGATACCGCAAAAATGCACAAAAGTATAGGAACGCAAAAAACATATTTCAAGCCCAAAATAATAAAAAATGTAAACAAACGGGTTATGCTAAAATATTTTCGGAAGAAAAATAACTTTAACGAAGGAAAACAATTTTAAAAGTTTGTTTTAATAACGGAATATATTTTTATGTTTTGAAATTAAGGTTGATTTACATGTTAACTACCCTTGACCCATATCTACTATTTCCCAGTATTTGGAGATAACAATTGTCAAATTCAAATAATTTTTCATACAAAATTATTTAAACCCGGCAAATCGTATCACCAATACTGGAAAATAGTTCATAATTCACCACACAGTGCAGTACAGGACCGAATCGCCAACGACCAATACCCGGAACACCAAGGTATTGCTGTCCGGCAGGAGTTGCAGAGATCGAACTGTACAACGTCTACATCCCGCCAGTGAATAGTTGTCCGCTCGGTTATCGCCCTGATATTAGCTGTTTGCTTGAGGGTGATAACCGCATGGTTATGGGAGACTTCAATGCCCAACATAATCTCTGGCACTCGATTCTCGGGGAAGACCAGAGAGGAGCGGCACTGGCGGAACAAATTGATGCTTCGACGTTTTGCACTTTGAACGAGGATGCATGCGCTAGCTCGCCAGATATCACCATCACAAGCACAGGTCTGATAAATATTGCGACATGGCGAGCAGTGGTATCTCTTGCATCTGACCACTTTCCCATAATCATTACGCTTGACCGACCCAACGATTTTGTACTCTCTGAACGCCGAACCTATGTAAATCATAAAAAGGCAGACTGGGTCGGCTTCAAAGAGTATACCAATCGCCACTTCAGTGAGACGGCGGGACTCGCAGATGAGCGTGACGATATTCGTAGGACCAACCCCAGCGATCCCAGACTCAGCCAACTAAATCTGAAGATCAGCAAATTGGTCAACGAATATAAAAGGAACAAGTGGTTAGATCACCTGAAGAAATGCAACCTCAGCTCTGGAGCAAGTAAACTGTGGTCGACAGTCCAAGCTCTCTCGCATCCCACAAAGGTAAATGACAGGGTCGCAATAACCTTCGGCAACAACACGTTATTGGACCCTAAGAGGTGCGCGGCATGTTTCGGCCGCCAATTCATAGAGCATCCCGAGAGAGATAAGGCGAAACGAAGTTTTGTCAGGGAAGTACAGACATTGGCGGACCACCAGTTTTTCTGTCGAGTGAAGTTGCAGATGCTATCAATAACGCAAAACCATCAAAAGCGTTAGGCCCCGACGGAATTTCGATGCTGATGCTTGAGCACTTGGACGTGCCGGGAGTCGAGTATATGGCCAAAGTACTCAACTTGCCGTTATCCACTCTGATCATACCCGAAGTCTGGAAAATGGGTAGAGTGGTCCCGGTTTTAAAGCCCGGAAAAATCGCGAACCAAGGAGAATCGTGCACGGCGATCTCCTTGCTGTCACCTGTCGCCAATACACTTGAGGTACTTCTCCTCCCCAGCCTCACAATGCACCTCCAATCGGCAACACATCAGCATGGATTCCGAAAGCACCATAGCACAACAACAGCTTTATCTGCCATTACCACACATACATATAAGCCATGGTCTGCATCAAAGTAAGCCATGTGAGCGCACAGTGATGGTTGCGCTAAACATGTCAAAAGCCTTTGACACGGTCAGTCATGTCACCCTCTTCGGAGACATCGCCAACTCTAGTCTCCCCAACAACATCAAGAGGTGGGTGGTAAATTATATGTGTGGCCGTCAGTCGTTTGTGGAGTTTAGAAATAAGAAGTCAAAACCCCATAGAGTTAAACTAGGAGTCCCACAGGGTGGAGTTCTCTCTCCGATTTTGTTTAACTTCTACCCTTCTAAACTCTCGGCACCACCCCAAGGGGTGGAATGGATAGCCTATGCCGACGACTGTACACTAATGGCACGGGCCATAACATTGATGCGCTATGCGGTTGGTTGAATGCATATATCCATTATCTTACGAACTTCTTCACTGCTAGGAACATGCAGCTTTCCCCTGCCAAATCATCGGCAACGCTCTTTACCACATGGACGAAAGAGGTACAGTTGGAACTGAATGTTATAGTCCATCTACATGAGGAGACGAAGATACTTCCGGTTAAGGAACACAGTCTCATGCTGGCGAAACAGTTCCCTCTGGCGTGTTATCGGAGGGATCATCCGAACCATCACCTTACGGAAATTGATCCTCCCCCGAGGCATGCCAGAAAAAATCTTCGGTGTTATGAGATGGATATCCAGCAATACGACATCCAACAGCTAGATTCCATCTCATATAGGACAACTATGAATAACATTCACAGGGATACGGTAGAATCGACGACAGCCAACTACCGAGTGAATGTCCTACTTGGAGGCCGTTTCCCACCCATCGCAGAAGAAGAGAGAAGTCTGCCAAGAAGAACAAGAGTGGTACTAGCACAATTAAGATCCGGGTATTGCAGTCGGCTCAATTCTTATTGGTCGAGAATTGTTGGATTATTTACTTTGCAATACAAATACTTAGAACTTTAGTTTATATTCAAATCAAATATGTTTTGACTTTTTAGTTTCAAAGAAGAAAATTTTATAGAAAATTTTCTTCACTCACAAATACACTTTTAGTAAATAAACATCAAAATTGTTTTGTATAAAATATAAAAAATATTTTATCGTGTGTTATTTTACCAAAGGAGATTAAGGAAGTCCTTATATAAAGAAAAGGACATTCCAATAGGTTATGGGCCCAGGCATCAAATGCAAATAAATCGAAAAATTTTCGTGCAGCCTGGATAACTGTGTGGTAAACTCGGTGAGTCGTTTAAAGAAAAAGAAGATTAAAGAAATCTTGTGAAATCAGTCAAAAATTAGCTGGAATAGATCAAAGAAATCTATCGGTACTCGTAACGTCAGTCAAGAAAAAAAAAAATATCTGTCAAGATGAATTCAGCATTTCAAATTGAGAAATTGGACATCCATAATTATGAATCCTGGTGTGTACAGATGAAGAGTGTACTAATTTATGCTGATTTGTGGAAGATTGCTAGTGGTGATTTCCTGAAACCTGAACATGCTAGTGATTTGGAAACATGGTTGTCAAAAGATGAAAAAGCTTTGGCAAGTATTATGTTGTGCATCAAGCCGTCTCAAATTCGTCATGTGAAGAATTGTAAAACATCGTTTGAAGCTTGGAATAAGTTGAAAGAAATTTATTTGCCAAGTTGACCTACAAGGAAGGTTATGCTATATAAGCAGTTGTTGAAACTAAAAATGCACGATGGGGATGATGTGGCTCAATTTTTAAATACATTTTCTGGTTTGATCGAAAAGTTATTGGAGATAAATGTTGTTATTTGTGAAGAGTTAATTGTGATTATATTGCTATCAAGTTTGCCTAAATCTTATAAAGGTTTCGTGGTTGCGGTTGAAACTCTGGATGTGTTGCCAACTTTAAATATGTTAAAAATTAAACTTTTGAAAGAAGATGAAAGGCGTGTTGCAGTAGATAATGGTTTAGCTTATGATCAACATGCGTTTGCTGCAAATAGTAAATATGGTGATAGTCGGCAGTTAAAAAGAAAGAACCAAATGAAAGGTAAATGTTTTAATTGTGGTCGTTCGGGACATTATGCTGCACAATGCCGTCAACATGATTTAAGTCCAATGGGTAAGTTTGTTGAAGCATCGTTAGAAGATGTACAGGAAAATGGTCCTTGGTGCATCGACAGTGGTGCTACGTCACATATGTGTTGTGATCGTAATATGTTTACATCGTTTAAAGAACGAAAGGAGATAATAAGATTGGTTGGTGATAAAACCATAGAAGCTGAAGGCCTTGGAGATGTAACTTTTAGAAGTAGTAGGTTTACGGTAAACCTTAGTAATGTTTTATATGTTCCAAAGGCAAAAGGTAATTTCATTTCTGTTCACTGTTATGTACAGGATGGATTAAAGGTCATGTTCAAGACTAAAGAAGTTTTGTTCATGGACAAACGTAATAAGGTAGTTTTGAAAGGAAAAAGAGAAGATAATATTTTTGTTGTTAAAGTGGATAAAGATCCTAATCCTAAAAATTGTAAACAATTACATCAAAGGTATGGTCCTAATAGAGGTAAAGAAACTGGTCCTGGTTCTAAAATAAAGGAAATGGATATAAAGTTTAAACCTGGTAAAAATAGAAAGGCAAGTTATAATGGTGATTTGGTGTTATTTGAATTTGAATCCAACGAATATCAAAATGTAAAATCGTTGGAAAAAGGAGAAGCTAGTAGTTCGGTAGATTTCGGCGAAGAACTTGTTTCTCAAATAGTTAATGAAACTAGATTGTCCGATGAAGAGGAGGTCGATAGATCGTTTGACGTAAGGTCTACTTTTTGTAACACCAAACCAGAGTTAATTGAAACAGGTAAAGTGAGAAGATTGAGAAATCAATTTCATGTTGTTCGTAACGTTGGCAAAACTTCGAAAACAGCTGGTGAAGCAAGTAACCGTATTTGTTTTAAGGAAAACCCAAGTGCAGGAAAGGTGAAAAACAAAGGTCAACAAGAAATATTTCTGAGGGAGGAATACTGTTTTTAAATGTCGAAATATTTTTTGTTTTTGAATACTTTGCGCAAGTTTTCCTTTTGCTTCTGATGCATTACTATGTAAACACGAGCAATGGCTTTACGAACTACACGGATTTTTGAGAGCTTGGATGGAGCACCACCAGTAACCTTAGCTACACGCAAATTGAGCAACTCATTTTTCAACTCATCGAGCTGCTTGGTAAGCTCTTTCTTGTCTTTAGTCCTTAAATCCGAGCACTTGACTTTGACCATTTTGTCTTTGACCATTTTGTCGTGTGTTATTTTACCAAAGGAGATTAAGGAAGTCCTTATATAAAGAAAAGGACATTCCAATAAGAATTAACCCGACTATACCCAATACGTGCCTTGCATGTGGAGATGACAACATGACGTAACCACACCTCTTCAACTGTACGGCAAACTTGACTCGTTTGAATCCAACATCTTTATGGATGTGTCCATAGAGGTCGCACGCTTTTTGGAGCTCGATTTGGACGAGTCAACAGAACAGGGAGAGGAAACATAACAAAATCTAACCATAAACTTACATGCATTTACAGGTCTTGCTGTTACAGTTTTTTTATGTTGTTTATTGGAAAATACAATGTATTTTTATTTGCTAAGAATTTGCTTTAAACACTTTGAAAGGTGTTTCTTAAATAATATTACCATACTAATTAGAAATTGATACATTTTTTCGATATAAAAAGTTTTATTTGTAACATTGTCTTATTTTCCTCGTCTAACAGTTTTCATACCTTCTGTAAAAATGTTGCAAATGTTTATGAGCGAGACAAGAGGTGCGTCATATTACATATTTCTTTTGTTTAGTTCATTATTTAATTAAAATTTTTAATTTAGTTTCACTAAAAAACAGCTGTTTTCTGAACATCTGACTGTTACCAGTTTACACAAAAAAATGTACAGTTAAGTTCAGTAAAATGAAAAACAAATTTTATTCTCTCAAAAACTCTTTCATTTACCCAATTTCTGCGTGTGGGAACGCTTTTCGGACTGGTTTGGGTAACCGCGATCACCCTCGGTGACCTTATGTAACAAACCTATTATAAGGTTTGTTGCTTCTCTTGTAAAAAAACAAAATTTGATAATTGCGGCCTTTTGGATTTTAGGTAACGATACAAATTCTCATACAAATTATTTAAACATTCTTTAGCCAGTTCACGCTTAGCTATAAAATATTTTTCTGATATATTAATAATCTATTTTTTTTTATCGATTAGGTGCGTGTTTTTTCCGCATACATTAAGGACATAGAGGATCAACCGTCACCAACACCTTGGGGTAACCGTATGCCATTAGGCAATCTTATGGCTGAATTTAAAAACTCTACAACTTACGGTGGAGGATGGATAAATAATGTCAGTTTTTCAAGTGATGGTAACAAAATTTGCTGGGTTGGACATGATAGTTGTATTAGTGTTGCCGATGCTACAAATGGAAATGTTGTCAGTCGCTGCAAAACGGAATTTCTTCCATTTTTAGCTTGTGAATGGATTTCGCCAGTGTCCATTGTGGTGGCTGGGCACAGTTGTATACCTGTTGTGTATGGCTTGCAAGATGATAAATTGTTGCTTATTAGTAAATTGGACAAATCGCAGAAAAAAGAGTCAAGTGGCATTTCTGCCATGAGAATTTTCCAATCTCTCGATCGGAATTTGCGAACTGAGAACTCTGATACTTTTGTTGATACTATTCATCAGAATGCAATTACGTGTATTCGTTTATATATTGGCGATAAAGTGGATGGTACTCGCATAAGCACCTCTGGCGTTGATGGTCAATTGGTCATTTGGGATATTGACACAAACTTGAATCATTCCATGAAAAATCTTAACATTTAAGCCCCAATAACTTATCATTAAATAACCTGTAGCTAGAGCATAACTGGTTATAAATGCAAAATTTATGTGGATATAACTTTGGTTATTGTTCAGCTCTAGTTACATATACTGGGCTATTCATAATGAGTAAATTAAATCTAATATAGGTTTATTTGACTGATATTGCATGAATATTTGTCAAATAAACCTACTTTAAGTACATTTTAGGTATTATGAATAACCCCTATAGTAGTTATATTTAATAAATAGTTTGCCCTAAAAATTTTCCGGCATATCTTTGTTAATAAAATTGTATTTATAAAAAAACAAAAAAAAAAAAAAAACAAATACATTAAATGTGCAAAAAAAATCATGAATCATTAGTATATCGTTGGCTTCGTCGGCAAATATTCTAACAAGGGAAGTATCTCAACCCTTATGAACCGATTTGCCTGAAACTTAAAATATATATTAAAGAGACGATTTTAAGGTTGGGGTGACTCGGCTTATCGGCCATATCGGTGTTTAAAAATTTCGTTGTCCCCTTATGAAACCATGTGGACCTTCGGGAAAATTTTGATAACTTCCGAACAAACAGGAATATCATCTAGGGCAAAAATACGGGTCGACTTAAATTTAATAAAGATTATTTCTTATCCATATGGATATCGTAGGTCTATTGCCCAGATTCAGTATGTCGTACAAAGTGAGTGACTAGAAATTTTGTACGTAAAACAAAAACAAATTTGAGATTTTTTTTTGTTTTACGTAAAAATTTTGTAGTCACTCACTTCGACCGAAATAACGAATCGCACAGTATGTCTTCACATAAGTACCCCCCCAAAATTTACACATTTTCCTTTAAAAAATATTTAAAGAAGCCGAATTTTTACAAGGTTATGCCACCATTGGATAGGCATTAAAAAAACCTTTCTTCTCATATGAAAACATCATATAGTTCCTTAAAAAGAAATGGCAGAAAAATCCAAAAAATGATTTTTTCGTCATTTTTTGACCCATGTTTTGAACCCCTAAATCCCCAATATGGCCGATAAGCCGAGCCACCCCAACCTTAGACTTGTCTCTTTGATATATATTTTAAGTTTCAGGCAAATCGTTTCATAAGGGTTGAGATACTTCCATTGTAAGTACCATTTTTATGAAAATTGATAGTTTTCTAGTGTAACTCAAAACACATCATTTACAAAATATTTATGTGTTTATATATTTGTTCCTTTAACTCCTTCAAGGAGCATAGAGCCGTTATGTTATTTTTTCTTGTTGTTTTGCATTGGTAAGCAATTATGCTAAGTAAAAAAAAAAACAACGAAAACTACATGCTAAGTCCAGCTGAAAACAATACACATTTTTTTTCAATAAATTTCTTAAACAAAATACAATTTTAGTTTATTTCTAAAAAGATAAAATATTGTTAAAGATTAACTAAATATTTATTTAGTTATTTTATCTTTAAGGTAACTGTTACTTAAATATCACAACGGACTTCAGAGTCAATAAAACTTACATTACTTAAATATTGTTTAAGAAAAAAAATTGTTTAATAAATTCTATTAGGCAATTCTTATGGACTATGCTGACATTAATAACTTCATTGCGGGATTGAATTGGATGATGGAGTTCAAGGACTTGGGTTTCATAGTTATTCCGATGTTAAGAGCTACCATCGACATCAAAAGGACGCAAGAAGAGAGCTTGTTTGTAAAAATCCTTCTTGGTTTGGGCCAAAAAAATAAAGAGCGTAGAAAAGGGTACACCGAACCAAATATGGCAGTAATATTAACGAAAAAGCATGTTAATTCGACAAAAGAACAATCATTATACAGTTAACAAAACCGGGGTGTTGAGTTGAATAAAATATCGAACGGAATGCTTCGCGTGAATGGTGGTTCAAATACATTATTTATATCATTCAAACTGATCATTTCCGTGTAACTTGTGCTATTAAAGTTTTTATCTGGTTTTTTATAAACTCTAAGTTTCGTTGGGTTGTCAACATCGGTTCGATAGCGTAGAATTTTCTTAATAGCACTGTTGCGCTTTTCTTTCCTATCATCAAACAACATTGATAATAAAATATTTTACGAATGCGCATAATATGAATTATCTGTAATTACTTTATTGACAATTCTGCGTAAACGAGGTTCTAGAAGTCGTGACCAACTAATGAACTTGAAAAATAATGCACTACCGCACATAACATTTAATTATAAGTTTCTTAAATTTTCATCTAGATTTTCTGTTGTCACATACAATCGTAATAATCTAGCGACCTTGGTGAGCCAGCAAGAATGTACAATTTTCCCTTGTTTGATGTTAGCCAGATCCACCGAAACCACGCCGCTATAAGAGTCCCCGCACAACAATGTCGGTGACGTTTTTTTCATACAAATTTTGTAATAAGTTCAGAAGCAATAATAAATTAAAACGATTAAGTACTGTTTAATTCAATTAATGTTTATTTGCAGAACAATCGCGAAACAATGCCGATGATCGACTATATGTATCCAACGTAAAAACGAGTACGATTAGCGTTGCCACACTATTCGCAATACAAAGGGCACATTAGATAGTCAACATGCGACACTTGTTACACGCTTCTTTTTTTTTTTTTTTTTTTTTTTTTTTTTTTTTTAATAAATATAAATAAATAATAGTATAAAATAATATAAATATATAATTAAATGTATATACATAACCATAATGTTTACATTAAGAAATTACATTCATTGGGTTCTCTGAACCAAGGCCTACAGTATAACAGACTAAAGATTCATCCGCCGTACTGGACGGCTTACACGGCCACTACGCGTTTTATAGTGCCGCGGACTTCCCATAGAGGAATTATCAATCAATGTCCCTGAGTCACTTGTGGATGCTTCCGAATCATCACTACCAGCAGTCATATAGTCCTCAGACGATAGATCACCATCCAAAACTACTGGTTGTTCAGGTTCGTCCACATGTGCAACACCACTATCTGCATCACAAGATGGTACTATTCGGATCTCGTTAAAGCCCGAATCACCATTCACTCGAGTGTCATCCCCTTCCAGTAATATATTATTCTCAAAAAGACAGTCACCCCCCTTTATCCCATTGTTGGCAGTTTTGGCTATAAATCTACGATTTCTTCTAAAATGCCTGTCAAAATTATCCATTATAATATACGATCTGTCGTCAACAATCCCTACAATTTTCCCATAATGCCATTCCTTTCCGTTCTTTTTAAAAATAACCCGATCCCCTATTTTCAATACCGGTAAATCCCTTGCATTCCTATTATAATAATATCGTTGTCTATCCATTTTCCTATTTATCCTCTCTTGAACGTCCGCCTCATCCAAATTGCCTCTACACAATAAAGGATCCGCAATTGGTAGCCCTGTCCTAACCATCCGTCCAAAGAATAATTGTACAGGTGCCAACTGCATACTGGCCACCGGTGTAGCATTGTACTCCAAAATACGGTGCCCGAATTGATCAACCTCATTGGACTCATAGCAACGCTTCAAAATATTCTTTGCAATAGCAACACCCTTCTCCGCCAGCCCATTACTCTGCGGATAACGAGGACTCGAAAACCTAAATTCACAGTTGTTTCTCCTAGCAAATTCCCCAAACTCATAGGAGCCAAATGGACTATTGTCACATTTGATAATCTTCGGATACCCTAATTTGTCAAATGATTTGGAAATTCTATCTATAATATGAGTCGAAGTTTTATTTTCTATTCTATCGGAAATCAAAAATCCGGAGTAGGCGTCAATTATTGCAACATAATCGCGTCCAGCATATTCAAACAAATCAATGCCCACCCTATAAAATGGATACTTTGGCGCATCGTCCTGAACAAGAGTCTCCCTTACACAGTTCCGAGTAAACTTTTCACAAATAGTACAAGTCCTAACAATTTCCTTTATACGTGTGTTCATCCCAGGCCAAAAATACAACATTCTCGCCCGTGCCAATGTTTTCTCCATACCAAGATGTGCTGAGTGTAGCCATTTAGCCATTTTCCCCTGAAGATTTGTCGGTATTATAAGCCTATGGTTTCGGAACAATAACCCATTCTCGTAGTGCATCTCCGACTTGTACTTGTAAAATTCCTGACCCAATTTATCCAGCTGATGATATGACGGCCAACCTTCCTCAACATATTTACAAAGTCGTAGATAACCATCATCACCCTCGATTGCCATACGATAACTTTTATAGTTGTCCTCCGACAAGCATACAGATTTCGTCACAGAGTGAATTATAAAATTCATCTCCTCGTTTTCCACTACCTCAGGAAGCTGAGCACGTGAAAGGCAATCCGCAACTAGCATTTCCCTTCCCGGTTTATACATAATCCGCAATTTCGGGTATTTTAACAAAAACATCAACATCCTCTGTAACCTTGCGGTGACATCGTCGATATCCCGCTTTATGAGAGTCTCCAAGGGTTTGTGATCGCTCTCAACTAAAAACTCCCTTCCGTATAAGTAAAAATGAAATTTCTCACATGCAAATACGATTGCCAACAATTCTTTCTCGATTTGTGCCCACTTCTGCTCATTCCTGCCCAAAGTGCGAGAGGCATAGGCGACTGGCCTTCCACCCTGCATAAGAACGCACCCGAGTCCGTCTTTTGACGCGTCCGTCTGAACTACTACAGATTGTCCAGGGTCATATGTTGCCAATACTGGGTCTGAACTTATTATCTTAACCAAGTCTTGAAATTCACGATCGTGTACTTCATTCCATTCAAATTTCACGCCATTATGAGTAAGTTTCCGTAATTCCGCCGATTTCTGAGACAAATTAGGAATGTACTTCGCAAGATACTTGAATAAACCTAACAGACGCATGACATCGCCCTTGTTCTCCGGTATCCTCATACCCAAAATTGCCTCAAGATATTTCCCGTTCGGTCTAATAGACCCCTGAGTTATAACGTTACCCATAAAATTCATTTCCGACTTCCGATACTGTATCTTATCCGCATTAAATTTAATCCCATTAGCCCTTGCACGATCCATAACCGCTGAAAGTATTCTATCATGTTCCTCCCCGTCCCCGGCCACAATAGCCATATCATCAAAGTAGATTAATACACCCTGTATATCACCAAAAGTCCTGACCATCATATGCTGAAACATCTCCGGTGCATTATTAAGACCAAATGGAACCCGCAAAAATTTGAACCTACCAAAAGGAGTCATAAAAGTGGTCAAATCAGAGCTGTCGTCGTCCAATTCCATGTGCCAAAATCCACGTGATAGGTCTAAGACCGTAAAAACCTTTTTACCAACCAGCCTAGCCGTAAAGTCATCAATTGTAGGTATCATAAAATGTTCACGCCGTATCTGTTCATTAAGAGGTTTTGGGTCCAAGCAAATACGCAAATCTCCGTTTGGTTTTTCCACTACCTGAATGTTATTCACCCACTGTGTAGGGTAATTCACAGGGGAAATTATTCCCTCCTTAACCATTTTCCCTATCTCGGTCTTAACCCTATCTATCAAACTCAAAGGAATACGTTTCCTATAATGCACGGCCGGTTTCGCATCCTCCTTCAAAGTAATGGAAAATTTCCCGGGAAATTTTCCTAACCCTCCAAATATATCAGAATTCCCCTTTACCAGTTCCCCCTTTGTCCTTGGCACATGCCTAACCAGTCCTACATCCATTCGCTTTATCAACCCAAACTTAATACACGTTTCCAACCCAAGCAAAGACTCGTACGCATTATCAACAACAAGAAATTCGGCAAATCTCCCAACATTTAAGTCACAGTCAATACAATTTAATTTTACCGTACCAAAAATTTTAATTCTATTACCACTGTAATCAAAAACAGGGAAATTGTTTGATTTATTCATCAATTCAACATCAAACTTTTTAATAAATCTTATAGGAATGCAATTAATGTCCGATCCAGTATCAATCTTAAATGTAATTCTCTCATCAAAAATACGATATGCCTTGGTCCATCTTACATGACTCGACTCAGAGGTATTAGAGCTTATTCTAAAAACACATTCATCATTTAATTTTTTTACATTAAGATTATCTTTACCAAAACTACCTGTGTCATCCCAGTTAATATTGTAAGTCTGCTTCGGTTTGCCATTATACCCGTTTCCAGCTGCTTCGTGACGATTATTTTGTTGTTGTTTATTGGTATTTTTGTCGTTTTGCGGCATTTTTTGCTGCTTACAAAACTTTTGGAAATGTCCTTTACGTCCGCAACTAAAACATGTAATGCTTGCTGCTTTACATACTCGAATATGCGTTGGTGTAAAATTCGCACCACAATTGTAACACTTTTTCGTAATAGATAGTGCAGAAGCTCCCTCGTCTTTAATATTCATTACGTTTAACTGCTCACCTTGCAGTATTATCTTGTTCGCATTTGCTGCCTCAATTATTTTGCATTTCTCAATCACGTTATCCAACGGATCATCATTGCCGTTCAAAAGTTTTACTTGCAATGTTTTATCACTCACGCCAATAATTATACGATCACGGAGCATGCGACTTTCATATGAAACACCACACACGCACTTAAATCCACAATTCTGTATTTGCTTTCGTAGTTCAGTTTCAAATTCAGCGAACGGTTGGTGTTCCTTTTGTAGAATTGAATTAAATTTAAAGGCCTCCATCGCAATATTTCTTTTCGGAGTAAAATAATCATCAAAGCGTTTTAGCACTTCAAGAAGTGTACGTTGAATGGGCACAGGTTGCCGATTACCATCTGCCCCTTCTGGTGGACCTATAGCTGCCTCTGCTTGTTGATTTCCCAGAATGGCTTCAATTGATCCATCATTCGGATACAATGCATTGTATATGTCAATAATGTGTCTACCGCCAATCATCAAAAATTGAGCAATTTTCACATGTTCGGATTTTTCCAGTAGTTGTTTTCCAGCCATATAAATTAAGAAATGGCGTTTCCATCCCGGCCACTGAAGGGCAAGGTTAGTGCCATCAATTGGTGGTGGCATGCGCTCATCGCTGATAGACGCCATTTTGTTTATATAACAAGTAAAGTGCCGGATTTTATGCGTAAATTAACAACTGAATTGTATCTAATTCAGGGTACTTATCTGACACTTCCACTTCTGACACCATGTAATAAGTTCAGAAGCAATAATAAATTAAAACGATTAAGTACTGTTTAATTCAATTAATGTTTATTTGCAGAACAATCGCGAAACAATGCCGATGATCGACTATATGTATCCAACGTAAAAACGAGTACGATTAGCGTTGCCACACTATTCGCAATACAAAGGGCACATTAGATAGTCAACATGCGACACTTGTTACAAATTTGGCATGAAAAAACGCTCGACCGAAATCCGCCAGAATAAAATCAATTTTATTTTTGTGTCGGTTTCTCTCTCTCTCTTAATTTTTGATACGAAAATGTTGCCACATTTTTATAAATATTTCGATTATTTTCGATAAAAGTAAACAAAAACATATGTTTAATATTATTTTAAATTAAAATTTTTGAAAAACAAAAAATAAAAAGATAGTTAAAAATTAACAAAAAAGAACAAAAATAATGGATATTAACGAAAAAATAGTGGAAGAAGTAAAAAAATACGATTGCATATACAATCTGCAATCAAAAAACTATAAAAACTTCCAATACAAGGAAGAATTGTGGAAGCAAATTGGAAACGATGTTGGTGTAAATGGTGGGTACATTTTTTTTTAAATTGTTATTAATTTATTAATTTCTTTTTATATGAAGCTAACGACGCAAAAAAAAAGTGGAAGAATATGCGTGATGCTTATAAAAAGCAAAAGCAAAAAGAAAATATGCCTTCCGGGAGTGGGGCTATATTTAAAAAGCCGTATAAATATACAGACCTATTGAGATTTTTGGATGGTGTACAAAGCTCTCGAGAGTAAGTAATCTCAAAAACATTTACTATAAAAAGAATCTGAAACTTCTTCTATATAAAAAATGGTTAGAATGTCAGACTATAGAAAATATGTCTCATAATCTGAGACTTTTTCTATAGGAAAAATGCTTCAAAATCTCGAGACTTTTTCTCTAGAAAAAATTCTAAGACTTTTTCTATAGGAAAAATATCTCAGAATCTGAGACTTTTTCTATAGGAAAAATGTCTCAGAATCTGAGACTTTTCTCAGATCTGAGACTTTTTTTATAGAAAAAATGTCTCAGAATCTGAGACTTTTTCTATGGGAAAAAAATGTCTCAGAATCTGAGAGTTTTTCTATAGGAAAAATGTCTCAGAATCTGAGACTTTTTCAATAGGAAAAACTCTCAGATTCTGAGACATTTTTTTCCCATAGAAAAAGTCTCAGATTCTGAGACATTTTTTCTATAAAAAAAGTCTCAAAATCTGAGAGTTTTTCTATAGGAAAAATGTGACAGAATCTGAGAGTTTTTCTATAGGAAAAATGTCTCATAATCTGAGACTTTTTCTATAGGAAAGATGTCTCAGAATATGAGTTTTTTTCAATAGGAAAAATGTCTCAGAATCTGAGACTTTTTCTATTGGAAAAATATCTCGGAATCTGAGAGTTTTTCTATAGGAAAAATGTCTCAAAATCTGAGAGTTTTTCTATAGGAAAAATGTGTCAGAATCTGAGAATCTTTTTTTATAGAAAAAATGTCTCAGAATCTAAGAGTTTTTCTATAGGAAAAATGTCTCAGAATCTAAGAGTTTTTCTATAGGAAAAATGTCTCAGAATCTAAGAGTTTTTCTATAGGAAAAATGTCTCAGAATCTGAGACTTTTTCTATAGGAAAAATATCTCAGAATCTGAGACTTTTTCTATAGGAAAAATATCTCGGAATCTGAGACTTTTTCTAAAGGACAAATGTCTCAGAATCTGAGATTTTTCTATAGGAAAAATGTCTCAGAATCTGAGATCTTTTCCATAGAAAAAATGTCTTAGAATCTGAGACTTTTTCTATAGAAAAAATGTCTCAGAATCTGACAAGTGTCTTAGAATCTGAGAATTTTTCTATACGAAAAATGTCTCAAAATCTGAGACTATCTAAAAAAAATGTAACTATAGGAAAAATGTCTCAGAATCTGATGCTTTTTCTAAAAAAAAAAATGTCTCAGACGTTTTCTAAAAAAAAATGTCTCAATATCTGAGACTATATTTAAAAATGTCTCAGAATCTGAGTCTTTTTCTTTAGGAAAAATGTCTCAGAATCCAAGACTTTTTATAGGAAAAATGTCTCAGAATTAACACACATATTTTTGTTATAGAAAAAGTCTCAGATTCTGAAACATTTTTCCTGAAGAAAAGGTATCAGATTATGTGACATTTTTCCTACAGATGAAGTCTCATATTCTGAGACCTTCATCCTATTAAAAAAAATTCTCAGATTCTGAATCGGTTTTCCTATAGAAAAAGTTTCAGATTACTTTAAAGTAAGCAGTAAGGCAATCGAATAGACCTAATAATAACAACGTCTTTATTTTCCAGGACAATTAGCAATATACCTAAGCCCGTAGTGGATGATATAACTGAGTTATCTAGTGATGATTCTGAACCTTCATTACCACCTGCAAAAAAAAAGAAAAGTAGTTTCGACAAGTTGCAGGAGAAGATGCATGATGTCCTAGAAGCTGCATCCTCTTCAATTGGATGTTTGTCTGCTTCATGTAAAGATAATAGCACATCACAGTTATTTGATACCCTTGCAAATAAAGTTGCTGATTCTAATATTACTGTTCAACAAAAAAATGACATCGAAAGTTGTGTATGTACTTTGGTTTATTCCAAGTTATCAGAGTATATGGAAAGTAGCTACTAATCAGTAATTGTAGGTCCATTCGATTAACTTACTTCAATCTACTATTTTTACTGTTTTACTACAGCTGGAAAGTTTCAATACAAAAAATAAACAAAACTTTCCAGTTGTAGTAAAAATACTAGTTTGAATTTTGAGTAATCGAATAGACATTGTTATTGTTTAAAAAGTAATTTGGGAATGCAATGACCTGAAATTCGTTGCACATTATAATAAATTCTTGTTATAAATAGTCACCATAAATGGAAGAGGCCGTAACTCACTTTTTTGGTTTTTTTGTAGGGAAAACAAAAAGCATTACAAATTATATTGTTTAAAAAGTAATTTGGGAATGCAATGACCTGAAATTCGTTGCACATTATAATAAATTCTTGTTATAAATAGTCACCATAAATGGAAGAGGCCGTAACTCACTTTTTTGGTTTTTTTGTAGGGAAAACAAAAAGCATTACAAATTATAAAATAATTGAATTCCAATTCGATAATAATGCCTAAGAATGAGTGTCAAATTGTTTTCTAAAAAAATTTATTTATTAAATTAAAGTTGTTTTTTATTCGACCTTTCAGATTTAATATGTAAATAATAAAGTTGTTCGAGCTCGAGGTCAAGTGTTTGTAAATTTCTTTATTTCCTATATTTCGCTACACATCGCGCAGCATCTTCAGAGCTTATACTAGAAAAAGTTTACATTAAACACAAAAACAAAAATATAAATAATTTAAAATTTTAGCGCTATGGTTGTGGTTCTATCATCGTATAATATTGCACTGATTATACGATGAAATAACCACAACCATAGCACTAAAATTTTAAATTATTTATATTTTTGTTTTTGTGTTTAATGTAAACGTTTTATAGTATAAGCTCTGAAGATGCTACGCGATGTGTAGCGAAATATAGGCAATAAAGAAATCTACAAACACTTGACCTCGAGCTCGAACAACTTTATTTTTTACATAATTTTATTTATAAAAATACTTAGGGCCTTTTCCATTTAGGTGACGATATTTTTTTTTCTCTACTGTTGTTTATTTTTTTAATTAAAATTTTTTTATATCTTAGATGTTATTTTTTGTTTAAAAAAAATTTTGTGATCGATCTCAAATAATTTAATTATTAAATGTTTTATTTTTTGCTTACTCTCCTATTCCAAAAATATTTATCATATATGATTTTTTTTAATAGATTTCTGTGTTAACTTTCGTGGTATTATAAACTTTTTAACGTAAATATAAGCTGTCATTTAAATCGCGTATCAAATTTGCTTTAACATACACAATGGATCAAACATATAATGAAACATTTAAAGAAAAAGTTAACAATGCCAAAAATCGACTTTAAAATATTAAAAAAAAAAAAAATCTTAAAAATGTCTATAAATAATTTCATTTTCCAGTGCGACCCTCGTATAATATTTGCTCAATCTGGACTCTATCAAGCATAAATTAAAGCTGGATAAATTACCTACCATACTTGGGACCTGGCATTACTTTTGTATGAAAAAACAATGCCAATGCCTGCTATTTCATTGGCATTTTACATAGAAAAAACTAATGCCTCAATGCTTAGGTCCCAAGTATGTTACCTACACAGTAGGGTGAAGAAAATTTTCTTTATTTCGGGGTCGGGGTCGGAAAAGTTGCCTTTTCGGGTCAGTATTAAAAAAAAAATATTGGATCTGTGGGGCAATGTCTTTGGGTTCCTTTTTTGACTTGAAATCTAAAAGTCCAGAACAAAGTGAAATTTTTGTTATTACATTACTAAAAAAAAATTTATGATAAAAAAAAATTTTTTGGTCCTTACAAAAAAAAAAAAAAAATAATACTGAAATTAAAAATATACATCTTTTACTGTACTAATATTACGTTTTATTTTTGTCAGAAACTTATTAAAGATATTTTATTATTTTGCAAAAACAAAAAAAAAACATTTTTTTATTATAAAAAAACTTGTTCAGTAATGTCTGAATATTAACTAATATTTTAAGGTAAAAAAATTTTCACTTTCCGATTTGCAAGTCAAAAATGGTACCCAGACATTGCCTCACAGGTCCAATATTTTTTTGTGTTAATATTAACCCTAACAGGCAACTTTACAGAACCCGAAGATTTCGAATTTCTAAATAAAGGAAAATTTGCTCCACCTTACTGTGTAGGTTATTTATCCACCTTGAATTTAGGCTTGATAGAGTCTTTTTTAAGCAAATATTATACGATGGTCGCACTGAAAAATGAATCATTTATAGACATTTTTTATATATTTTTAAATATTTCTAAGTTTTTCCAGTTTCAAAAATTAAAAAATGGTCCAATAGTTTATATTCAGTTATACAAATATTTTAAATACAGTAGAAGAAATACGATTTTTTACCACCAATTCTTTAACCACCATTTTTTTTTTTGTATACAAAGAAAATATTTTATTGTTTATTATTTTTAATACATCTTAGTGTATGGTAATGGCATATGAAAATAATTAAACATTTTCTTTGTTTACAAAAAAAAATGGTGGTCATAAGAATTGGGAGGTAAAATAAGCGGAACTGTTTTCAAAATATTTGTGTTTGGGGGTATGAAAATTTTGTTGATAACTGAAAAAATCGACTCAGAAATATTTTTAAAAAAATCTTCTAAAAAATGCGTAAAAATAATTTCATTTTCAAGCTTAAATTAAAGCTTTGAAAATTTTCTGTATAGAATTTTTAAAAATAACAGTCAATTGAAAGTAGTCAGGTCTGGTATTTATAGCTTTGTCTTTAACAAATTGCTTCCCAGTACATACTGTTCCATTATATGATTGAGCCACTGTACATTTGTCTATTTTAAATTTTTGGAATAGGGATATTAAAATAGTTTTTAAGGAATAGAAATAAATTAGCTCAAATTAAGTTTTTGTATTTCATTAAATTTTTTATTCCAACACATTTGATTGTAACTTTATGATACTACCTGTAAATAGTATTATTTTAATATTGTAATTAGCGTTTTTTAAATATTTGAAAACGTAAGGTTCTAATGCTATCCTAAATAGTAGTTAATTAATTATATTGTAGTGTTAAATAATACAATAAAATCTATGTCTAAATATACTAAATATTATAAATGGATTTAATAAATAATTTAAACAAAAATCAACGTTAATACAAATATGTATAAATTAATATAAAATTACAAACATTTAAATTATTCATATAGTTTCCCTTCAGAAAGAAATTTTCCATATTACAAACTTCTAAGAAAAATGTGCTTTAAGAAAAATGTATTTCAATTAGAATCTAAAACTTGTTCTATGAGAAAAAAAGTCGCAGAATCCAAAAGTGTTTCTTAAACAAATATGTCTCAGAATCTGAATATTTTTCCAAAATTATCAGAATCAAAGATTTTTTTTTATAAAAAAAAATTTAAGACAGTTTTTTTAAAAGAAAAATTTATGAGAATCTTTCTGTAGGAAAAAGTTTCTCTGACTCTAAAAATTATAATTATTTTTGAGGAAAATTTCTTATAATATGAAAGTTTTTCCTAAAGCGAAATTTCTTAGAATCTAAGTTTTTCTAATAGAAAAAAATGTTTCAGACTGAGAGTTTAAAATTTTATTATGCGAAAAATTTCTCTGGATCCGAAAGTTTTTCTTAAAGAACATTTATCAGAACCTCTAATAAAAAATCTTTCAGACTGAGGGAGTAGGGTTCTATAGTCGAAAAGTCGATTAATCGACTTTTTGTATGAAAAAGTCGAAAAGTCGAAATCGACTTTTTTGTTCTTAAAAAGTCGAAAAGTCGACTTTTGCTTTCGACTTTTTCGACTTTTTTCGACTTTTTTTCGACTTTTTTCGAATTTTTTTTTTGTATTTTTTTTTTACTTTTGCCAGATGAAAATAATTTTTTTCTTCAGAAAAAAAATTAAAATTAGAGCCGAGTTTAATAACAACTGAAGCTATTCGTATTTCCATGTATTTTGTATGTAGCAAAAATGTCAATGCCAAATTCATGAGTTAGAAAGTGTTAAGTGCAATATTTACCAATATTTTTGATTATTGTTAACACCTCAGTGATAGGGTTCTATAAATCGAATCTTTTGCTTTCGATTTTTTCAACCTTTTCAACATTTTCGATTTCTTCGACTTTTTTTGATAAATAAAATACAACCAAAAAAAATAGCACCTCTAAATGCTTACAACAAGTCAAAACTAAACTTTTATTTACAAAAAATCGACTTTTTAAAAGTTGGAAAAGGTCGAAAAAAGTTAAAAAGTCGAAGAAAGTCGAAAAAAGTCGAAAAGTCGAAAAAAGTCGAAAAGTCGATAAAAGTCGAAAAGTAGAGAAAAGTCGAAAAGTCGAAAAAAGTCGACTTTTTAAAAAGTCGAAAGGTTGAAAAGTCGACTTTTTTAATTTTGAAAAAAGTCGAAAAATCGACTTTTTAGAAATTGAAAAAAGTCGAAAAGTCGACTTTTTGTTGCGACTATATAACCCTATGAGGGAGTAGGCTGGTTCATAAAAATTTTTTTAAAGATTTTTGGAAATTTACAATGGGAGTTGGCATTTATTTTCACCAAAAAAATATGTACTTTGAGATAGCAGAATAACAAAAATGGATGTAAAACTACAACAAATTACATTTTTGCTCTGAAATTTTTATCACAGATGGGTAGTGCATAGGGGAGCTATTTGCCATCGGAAACTCATTTCGGTCAAATTTGAGTTGGCATATTTTGAATATAGGTTCACGATATATGAAAGTTTTTTTGGGATTTTTGTATGGGCCACCCATAACACATGATTTATTTTCAAATTTTTTCATTAAGGTTTAGGGGTCGCTACCAGACCCTAAACTTTGGGCCTAAAAAAATTCTTCACACAATCGAAAAAAAAAATTGGTTTTTATTTTTGGATTATAATTAAGCTTGATTAGCTTATTAATGTCAAAAAGTTTCATTTTGGTCTAACAAGTATTTCAGTTCCAAAATTCACCACGAAAAAAAATTATGATAGTTGGGGTCTTTAAAAATTTTTAAATTTTTTTTAGTTTTATTAATCTTACATAATTATAATATGTCTTTAATTGCTCTTGGTAATACATTCTATAAAATATTTTATTTAGTTAATCAAGTAAAATAAGAATAAAAAAAAAAAACGAATTTTTTTTTGAAAATATCAATTTTTGATTTTCGTTGTTTTTAAGAATAATGAACGTTGTTTTTAAGAATAATGTATTATCAAGAGCAACTAAAAAAAAAGTTCGAGTAAGACTCCAACCAGCCTAATTTTTTTTCATGGTCACTTTTGGAACTGAAATACTAGTCTGACCAAAATGATACTTTTTGTCATTAATAAGCTAATCAAGCATAATAAACATAGAAAAATAAAATGGTTTTTTTAATGGGTCGGTAGCGACCCCTAAACCTTAATTAAAATTTTTTTTCTGTGTGAATTTAAAAAAAAAAAAAAATCTGAATATTTTCTTTACGGAAAATGTCTCTAAATTTGCGAGTTTTTCTATAAGAAAAATGTGTTAGAATCTGAGAGATTTTATGTGGGAAAAATGTCTAAGAATATGAGAGACTTTCTATAAGAGAAATGTATCTTGAGTCTGAGAATTTTTCTAAAAAAACATTTACAAATCTGATTCTTTTCTTTGAAAAACTTTTTATAGAAAAACTCTTAGATTTTAAAATATTTTTCTTATAGAAAAAAACTGAGATACTGATACATTTTTCTTATAGAAAATTAATCAGATTCTGAGAAATTTTTCTTATAAAAAATCTCTAAGATTCTAAACATTTTGCTTATAGAAATCTTTTAGATATTAAGACATTTTTTTTATAAAAAAACTCAGATTTTGAGACATTTTTTATAGAAAAACTCTCAGATTTTGAGACATTTTTCTTATAGAAAATCTCTGAGATTCTGAGACATTTTACTTATAGTTTTTCTACAAGAAAAATGTCTCAGAATCTGAGAGATTTTCTATAAGAAAAATGTGTCAGAATCTTCGATATTTTCTATAAAATTTTTTTCATAATCTGTGACTGTTCTATAAGTAAAATGTTTCAGATCTTAAGAAGAGTTTTTATATAAGAATTTTTTCACAGGAAAACTTTCGGATTTCTTATATAAAAACTTCGGATTCTGAGACATTTTTAATTAAAAAAAAACTCTTAGATTCTGGGATACTTTTCTTATAGAAAAACTCTAAGATTCGGAGAAACTTTTCATTCAGAAAATCTTTTAGATTCTGAGACATTTTTTATAGAAAATCTCTCAGATTTTTGTTTTTATAGAAAAGATTCTGAGGCATTTTTCTTATAGAAAAACTCTCAGATTCTGAGACATATTTTTTATAGAAAAACTATAACTAAAATGTCTTAGAACCTGAAAATTTTTGCATTAGAAAAATATCTCAAAATCTGAGTTTTTCTAAAGAAAAATGTATCTAAGTTTTTAAATAAGAAAAATGTCCCAGAATCTTACAGTTTTTCTGTGAGAAAAATGTCTCTGAATCTGAGTTTTTCTAAAAGAAAAATGTCTCTGAATCCGAAAATGGTTTTAAAATGAACAAAAAAAAATTTCTTACTGATTCGAAACAAGATAATCTTTCAGACAATTACGCAAGTGAAAAGCTTCCGCTGAGGAATGGTTGGCTTGTTGGTAACGGGAAGACCTGAGGGTGTTTTGGAGGACATCATCTGTGTTTCCGTGGTCATAGTATTTTTTGTCATTATGGAAAATTAAAAAGTTATGTAAAACCACTGCCGCTAAAATAATTTTATCAGCATTTTTAGGACAGGAGCAAATTGTTGTGTGGAAAACTCTCCAACGATTGGCTAAAATTCCAAATGAAATTTCAATACGACACCTGGTAGCTGATAGTATAGCATTAAATTTTTTTTTGTCTTCCGGCAAGTTTAGTCCAGGATATGGGCGCATTAAGTTACTAAGTAGGGAAAAAGCGTTGTCCCCAACGAAATAGTATGGCATAACGACGTTTGATCCTGGCAGTGTTGTAGGAGGTGGAACATCCAGTTCGTTACATATTATTTTTTTTCCAAACTCACTATTACGAAAAATTCCGCCATCACTTTGGCTTCCAAGGGCCCCGATGTCCACAAATGTGAAAGCATAGTTGCTGTCGCAAGAGGCCATAAGTACAACACTAGAATATTTTTTATAATTGTAATATAAAGTTCCACTTTTCCCGGGGCTTTGTATTCTAATATGCTTCCCGTCTATAGCCCCTAAACAGTGAGGGAGACCAGTTTTTTCGTAAAAACTGGACGATATTTGAGTCCAGTCTGTGTTGTTTGGTACTGGCATATAAATCGGGCTCAACTCGTCCCATATTAGCTGACATGTTTCATAAATAATTGTTCTCACTGTAGATTCCCCAAGTTTAAAAGCCCAGGCTAAAACCTGGTAAGCACAACCGTGAGCTAGGAACCTGACACATAATAGCAATATTAATAAAACAAAATTTTATATGTCTAATTGTATTTTAACTTACAACAATGTCAGAGATAAACGAGTTTCGGGATCGATGGGTGCACGATGCGAATGTTTTTGCAACTTCGGATGTAATAATTCTAACAAAAGTTTGTATTGAGAAACACTCATCCTGGTTGCCTTATAAAAATGTTCTTCATCTTGTTCCTTGATTTGATTAATGCATGTTGTAAAAAAGCCCATAGCATCTCTGTTCAGGTTAACCGGACGTACCCACCATCTTCGATTTGGTTTAGATTGCATAGTTTTTAACGCACTATACAAATTTATTGATGCATTTACCACGTTCAAAACATTTTTTATTTTTTGAATTCTTTTGTTAGAAGCCATTTCACTGGATTATTAAATAAATCTTCTTAAGAAAAAAAATCAACTTTTGAAATTTGTTTTACAAAAATGTAAATATAAACATATGACAGAACTTTCCGTCGCCGCTTTTGTTTTGCGCCTATACTCTCTCATGACGGAAACCGTCAACCGCTCCGACATTGTTGTGCGGGGACTCTAAATTGCATGGGTCATGTCACATAAGTACTTCGAATAGACTTGCCACCTTTTGAAATTTCCAAAACGGGACACCACTAAAAAACATAAAAAAAATCGACGTCTCAAAATTTCTATTACGTCTCAAAATTGAGACGTCATAGAAACTTTTGGTAAAGAACTTAGATTCAGGACATCAACCTTTATTTATCATATGTTAAACTTTAACACAAGTTGCACCGTTTTTCTGTAGCATCCAATAAGATGAAAATCTTATTATCTCAAAAACCCCACTAACGATTTTTTTCAAATTGGGCTTAAAATATTTGTACGGGTGCCAAGTTGGCACTGCCAACTAACATAATCTGCAATAAAATTTCATATGCAGCGAACTTTTAGTTAAACTTGTTCTACCACACCGCACAGAAAATAATATTAAGAAAAACAATTTGAGTAATCACTTGTTTAATTTAAAAAAAAATTAGTATTTTTTTAATTGACGCAATTAAAAATTTACTCAAAAATTAAAATAAAAAATTGAGTAAATAACACAGGTTGACAAAATTTGACCTTTTTCAATTTGCCTGACCTTTGACAACTGATTTATATGGATTTTAGTGTGCTGATTCCGAATTTGTTATCCGATTGTTGCATCAGCTCGCGTTCGCGAGCAAATCGCTGTTAAAGAGTCGAATAAGTGCGTTTTTTACCAACTTTGCTTGGCTATAATTTCCAAAAAAAAATTTTAGTGCCTCAGTTTTAATCACGAACTTAACTATATTGGATGCCAGCATTCCAAAACTGGTATTAGCTTTTTTCTGACAGCTTTAGTTTTCGAGTTATTAAAAAGGGCATAAATATTCGGACAAAATTAAAGAGGTCATAAATATAAAAATTTTATTTTAGCGATATCTCAAAAACTAAAGATGACTCAACAAAAGTAAGAGCATTTTTGGAATCAGCATATCCAACATACCTAAAATCGTCATTCACTTTTTGGATGTAAGACTAGTGTTGGTAAATATAGACTCACAAACATGCCAAAAACAGCCTATTTTCAAAGTTTCCTTAGGCTATATCTCAAAAACTAGAGCTGACCCAAAAAAACGGCAGCCAGATTTAAAATTAGCGTACCCCTAATATCCAAAATTAGCTATCAGAACCCGGGCAAAAAAAGTGTTGCCCTGTGTAATTTAATACAAATTAAATATTTTTTTTATTTTTTTTTATTCTCTTGGACTTTTGAATTCTCATTTAGTTTATAGTTTTTTGTACATGTATATGAAAGTTTGTAATCGTCTTCATAAAATTTTCCTATGTCTTTGAGACATAAATATGTTTGGTAAATTTTGAAGAAACAAGTTTTTTGATTTTTTTTGTAAAAAAATTCAAAATTTTTTTAAACTTTAAAAAAAGAAATTTTTACTTGACACAATTAAACAGTTACTAAAAAAAAAACGAAACATTTTGAGTAAAGTTTTAATTGTGTCAATTAAAAATTTACAAAAATTTTTTGGCAAACATTTAATAAATTTTTATTAAAAGTTTACTCAATACTATTAAATCGTTTACTGGTGCAAAATTGAGTAATTTTTTACTCAATAGTATTAAAAATTTACTCAAATATTTTTTTTTTATTTTTTTCTGTGCGTGATCTGGTTGAAATTTGCAATACCTTTTTGTTCTATTTTTTCCTTTTCCTGTGTTGCTGGCGATTCATTTATATCTGCTGCTCTTTTTCTGTACATTTTCCTATGAAAAATTTAATAGTTTTAACATTTGTGCAAATTTATTGAAAAGAATATTAACTAAAATAATAAAAAAATACCTCTACAAAAATCACGCTCTGTTAAAATTTTAATTCATTTGAAAGTTGACAAATGAAAGAAAAAATTCAAAATTTTCGTTTGACAATTTCACAAATCGAAATATACAAGTGTTGCTAATATATTAAAAAAAATGCCAGTGTTGCTAATAAAAATAAGTACTAAAGTTCACGATTTTTTTATATTTTTTGTGACAATGAAAAAATTAGTTTTTTTTTTCTCAAAACGGGACAAATGACGTCCCGTTCAGGGTATCGCCGGGACACGGGACACTCCACTCTAAAACTGGTCTGTCCCGACGAAAACTGGACGGTTGGCAAGTCTAACTTCGAATCGCTGGAAAGTTAAATTTTTTCTGGAGCATATTTTTCAACTCAATTTTCTGAAAGCCGTCCATCACCTGAAAATATATAATAATAAAATAATTAAAAACGGTTGACAATTATAACAAATGAGTGATAGCAATAACTTACCGGAAGAGTTTCACAAGTTTCGATTTGGCAGCTCAGTTTTCCGGTTGCCGATCTTGGTCCAGTTCTGGTTGATTTATCCAAAGCTTCAAACAAATGCCTAAACGGAAGTTCGTTGAAGTGTAGTAGGCAAACGAACCAATGCAATGGTCTTTCTAACAGCAATCCGAATCGTCGTATAATTCCACCGTGTGGGCCAGTGTCTGTTGGCTCATCGTCGTTCGTTTTTATCGTTGAAAAAATCATTTAATTTCAGCGGTTTCATGTTCCAGTCTTACGTAACCAATCAATTCAGAATACGGTTCTCTCAAAATAACAAGATGATACTTCATCCTAGTATGATACTTCTCATCAATTTTAGCTCTAATTAAAGTATCATCTTTTCTGCCATCGAATGAAAACGCTTCGATTTATCAATGATGAGAGGTTTGCCATGCTTATCTTTCATTTTAAAATCTTGGAACGGAGCGGTTCCTAATGCTGATGCTACTCTATCAGGAACACCAAATCTGTCACATATCAAGGCAAAGTTAAAACAATCGTATCTTTCGGTGAACTTATGCTTCTATCCACATCTTCTTGAACCGATGGCGGTGCGTATGTTGAATCATCGAGATCTTGGTATGTTGGCATTGATGGCATATACGTTGATCCTTGCTCATCAATTTCCATCACAAATGCATCCACTCTTAGTCTACTCTGATTGTGTTGATCGTGCATAAACTCTTTGAGGCGTTCTAAAACCAAGCCGCATGCACATGGAGCTGCCTTCAAATCGCATTTACATGTTTCAATGTAAAAAATTGTTTTTTTTTAAGAAATTTTACAAACTCTGGAAATTTTGGGTTTTTCTTTTTGCTCTTGACTTGGTCTTGGTATTTGTCAAGCAATCTATTCAATTTAATAGATACACAATTTTTCGGCATTATTTCCATACCAAGTTTAATAAAAAACCCACACAGATAAGTTTACGACATGCAAATGCATCACAGTGATGCCTTTGTTTAAAAAGGGTTGTAAAAAACGCTAATTCCAAATAATTTGTTTTACTGTCTTTTCTATTACTAATTGTAAGTTAGATTCATTTTTTCTAGTGTCCGACCGAACGTTCGGGTTCGGTTACGGAGTTCGGCAAAAAGTGACGTTCGGCCACTGTTCGGTGTTCGGTCAAATTTTTGCCGAACTTTACCGAACACCGAACTTTTGTGTGTATTGCATTTTATCGTCTTAAAATTAAGCCATATTACCAGTGCAACTACTTTACACCTGGAATCGGGCTATTATTAAAAAGAAATATATTTTTTTCCAAAAAAATCAACATGAGCTATATTTTTCCACTTTTTTAAGTATACAACTAATAAAAAGAAAACATTTTTTAGTTGTTTTTTTCATAATTATTTGCAAAAACAACTTTTTTTTAAATAAAAAAAAGTTTAAAAAAAAGTTCGGCCGAACTTTGCAAAATTTACCGAAGATCGGGTTCGGTTACGAGTTCGGTCGGACACTAATTTTTTCATTTACATACATATGTATGTTCTGACTTAATAAATTTCTTAAGAGAAAACTAAACTCCAAAAAGAAAAAAACATAGCCATTTCGTTGATTTTTTCATGTAAAGTGCTAAAAATGGTGATTTTTTGAAATGTTTGTATGGGGAACCCCCCAGGGGTTCCAGGGGGTGTGCCACCGGCATGGGTGGTTCGGGCCTCCAAAGTTAGTTGCGGTTGGTCATACATTTGGACTCGATTGGGACACTCAAATGGGTCAAAGTGGGATTTTCCAAAATCAGACATCAGGATTCGTTTTAGAGGTATGGTTCCTTCGGCAAAGTTTCTTATTTTGATCCCTAGAATACGATTTTCCTTGTACGTTGAGCGATTTTTTTGCCTCCATACAAATCGACCCGGCCTAGTGCACGGATTACAGATGATGACAGAAAAAAAGTATTTACAGAGTTTTGGAAAATTACATAGATTTAGAAAAAAATTTATGTGAATACTTTGATTCAAAATGGACAAACTTTAGGGCCCCGAAATAAAATGTGGACTAAGAATCTAAAAGATGTCAACCCTTACTGTACCATCTGAAAGTCGGAGATGCGAATATTTGAGTGTTTAAAACCATTTTCCTAAATACATTGAACATTGGTCGACAAACTGTTTTTAATTGGCTAAAAAAAATTTAACTTCAACAAGTTCAAAGAAAACTGCTCAACAGCTGAAAGGTAACTCGTTTTTGGGTTCTCTGCCATCAATGGAGTCTTATTATTGTCGTGCTAACTCCACTTGCAGAGTGGAGTTTCAAAAATAAACTTTATGACTTTTATGTTAATGACTGGTGTAATAAAAATAGTATTCGAACGCTTTTAAACTCGTTTTTTTATCAAACGTTTGATACCAAAAAATATAGCTGTGTTTTCGCCTTAAAAAGACCAATGTGAAATATATACAAGGTTTTCAGTCGGCACTCTCTTGCAAGAAGAATAAAATCTTCACAAGAAAGAAAGAGGGAAAATGCCACAAATGAAAAAAGCAACGACCGGGATGAATACATGTTTTCACAGAAGATTTCCAGATGTTTTAATGGCTCCAAACTCAAAAGTCTACGGATTGTCATATAGAGTCAACCATTAACAATACTGCAAAAGGGAATACTCTTGTTGTTCAAGTTGATTTAAATGCTAAGGTTGGTAACAACAACGCAGATATCCGCTCCGTTATGGTAACGTTAGAAACAATAACGGAGAAATAGATTTCTGCACCAATCATGCCCTATTTTTAGGTGGCACTAAGTTTCCGCATAAGAATATACATAAATATACTTGGAAATCCCCGGATGGTGTCACTCGCAATCAGGGGGGTTACTGCGTAATTCGAATCGAAAAGGAAAATTTTCGAATTCGAACAAATTGTACTGTGTAATACGATTTTCGAAAATTTATTTCCGAACGTACGGAATTTTTTTTTTCCTTTTCGAAAATACAAAAATTTGCAACTATGTAAAACGAAAGCGTATGTCAAAAACGGTAAAATCTTTCGAATTTCATTCGAATGCTTTTTTGCAAGTGACGACGATATGTAAGTATTTAATATTTAAAATGATAAAACAGTCTTTAAAAAAGTTAAAACAAATGTTTTTTATTAGTTTTTACTAAAAGTTTTTTATTAGTTTTTACTAAAAGTTTTTGTAATTCTTATATTTTTATGTTTGTATCAAAGGAATGTATCAAAAAAAATTCTAACACTAAGCCAAAACAGTTTGAGATAATGGTCGAATTTATGGTGCGACACCCCGAATTGGCAAAAGACGCGAAAAGTAAGTCAAAGCATTTGTGGGAAAGATTAACATTCGATCTTAATGCCGCATGTGTTCCCTCTCGCGATGTAAATGGATGAAAAAAAGTATGGGCTGACTATAAAAACCATGTAAAGGTAAAGAGTCGCCGCAACAAAAGTGGAATTTCTGGAACTGGAGGAGGGCCAAGTAATTATTTCACCCTTACACTCCAAGAACAACAAGTGTCTGATCTGCTGTCAATAAATGTTGCTGTTAATGGTTTAATTCAGAATTCGTTCAACTGTTGACGAGTGTGGACGTGTTTTATTTTAACTCCGTGCTATAAATAGAATTACTAAAATTGTTCGTAATAGGTTTGTTCGGAATAGGTATTTTTGTGATATTTTCATTACCAGATCAAGGAAAATGAAAATATGGACACAAATGATACCGATTTAATTCGAGGCTCTGCCTCACCGACTGGTGCTGGTCCTAGCACTGGTCTTAGGGTTGCGACCTTGAAGTCCGGCCTTGATTCTGGTAGGGGTGCTCAGCCTAATATTGGTGGTAAAAAGAAAAAGAAACTTACGCCATCAAAGGTCAGGCACAACCAGAGAAGGCTTTGTTTGAACATAATTAACAGACTAAGCCAACTCGATGGAACGAAGCTCTCCGAACGTCAGAGGGCGTCGCTATCATGGGCGAAAGGAGTCATTGAAGAACAGGACAAACTTTCGGCAATGCGCGCATCTGACAAACAGAACGCTGTTTCGGCCTCGTCATCGAAGTCTGGTAAAAGGTTGCGCTCCCGACGAGAAACCTTTACCTAAGAGATCTAAGATGACCGGCAACGTCTGGACTCAGTCTTTTAGTGAAGTGGTGAAAGGTAACTTCGTTAGGGCTGTGATAAACAGGCAAAATGGGGATTGTAGTATTCCAAGGGACAAGTGGAGTTTAGTTGAAACTAAACTAAATGAAATCTACTATAGGCTTCTTGAGAGTATGCCTGATTTTCTCCCTACTACTGTCAACGCAGGTTGGTATCAGGGGCGAGTAAAACTCGTTGCTTTTGGGAACGAAAGATTCGCAGCCGTGTTTAAGGTTGCCATTAGCCAAGTGGGAGAGTTATGGCCTGGAGCCAGACTGGACGTTGTGGAAAAACATGATATCCCCTCGCAACCCAGAGCTCATGCATGGATCCCAATGGCTACAAGTGACACTGCGGTGATTCTAAAGATGATAAAAGTCTGCAATCCTGACCTTCCAACTCAGAATTGGCAAATTGCCAGATTGGGTGAGATGGAGGGCGCTCGTCGTCAAGCAGTGGTCTTGGTTAATGAGGAATCGCTTCCGCTTTTAGCCAGGACTGACGGCATTATTAGATTTGGCTTTTTTCATATAAGAGTCAATGTCTACAAGGGCGACCAGAAGCCTATTTTGGACGCAGACAAGCCAGTGGCAGAGTCGGCTGGGGAGGAGAATCTGGAAAAGGTTGGTTCAGCTGACCGATTCTAGACTGATGGGAGATGCATCTGGCATTTTCGAAACCGAATCTGGTAACGAATGCGACCTCTGTGATGGCACGGAGGATAAAGCTGATGCCACGATGGGTGACATTCAGGACGAGGCCCATGCAGTGAGGAATTCGGAGAGTTCTGTTGCCTCCGATTCAGAACAGATGGGACACATATCTGGCTTATTCGAAACCGAATCTGGGGACGAATGCGACCTCTATGATAACACGGAGGATGAAGCCAATAACACGGTGGTGGAAAGGATGGTGGAAAAAAAGCAAGATGTTGCGGTTCCTACAAATAAACCTCCATCACTGTAAGGCAGCCTCAGCTGCACTATTGCTGCGCCTGACGACAGGAGCAGTTGACTTGGTTTTTATCCAAGAGCCCTGGGTGCGGGGTGGCAGGGTTTGCGGATTGAAGACCCCTTGGTTTAAGTTGATGGTTGCCAAATGTGAGGGCTCACCAAGAGCCTACATCTTGGCGAAAAATGGCTTAAATATATTCTTTTTATCAACTTTTAGTGATATGGATGTTACAGCGGCTAGCTTAGAGCTTCATGGGAAATCTATTTGGCTCGCCTCTGCGTATTTTCCTAATCCGGGGCCACTACCCCCGGAGAAGGTTGGCGGTCTGATTCGGGAGTCTGAATCTAGGGGACACCAGTTACTAGTGTGCTGTGATGCTAATGCACATCATTCGATATGGGGAAGTACAGACACAAATGATAGAGGCGAATCTCTTTTGGAGTTTTTGTTAAGCACTAACCTGTATATTAAGGGTGGGATAGTGTTGTGTGAGATTTTAAGCAGCAATATTTGGAAGCGCTAGAACCGCTCATTTTGTGAGGTTGGTAAAAAAAGTGTATGAGCCAAAAAATGGGGGAGGTCGGATAGGATCTAGGGGTCGCTCATCGGGGTCAAAGTTGGGCGTAGAGGGGAAAAAATCCACAAAAAGCCCCAAAACTCCCCTGGTTTTGCTCCTAGAGGGGTCAAATGTGAGACCGGCCCCCATTATTTTTTCCCCTTGAACACTTTTGCCAAACATACCTAAGCCCTATCTCCAATCCCTAAGGGGGGTCCCATACAAAGGTTCAATTTTTAAAAAATCTTGCTCCTACCGCTCTAGCTGTCCTAGAAGTCACCCTAGAGGAATCAAATGTATGACCGACCCCCAATATTTTTTCAACCCTAACATTTTCTTAGAACATACCTACCCCCTATCTTCAATCCTTAGGGTGGTCCCCATACATTTTTTTTATTTTTTCTTAAATTGTCATATTAAATCAGCTCCTACCGGTCCAATGGTGGCTCCTAGAGGGGTCATTATCAAGACCAACCCCCATTAATTTTTAGCCCCCAACACTTCTTCTGAACATACCAATTCCATATCTCCAATTCCTAAGGGGTCTCCCAAACAAAATGACATTTTTGTAAAACTTGCTCTCACCGCTCTAACTATCGCAGGGGTGACCCTAGAAAAGTTAAATGTGTGACCGACCCCCAATATTTTTTCAGCCCCAACATTTTCCCCAAACAAACCTACCCTCTATTTTAAAGCCTTAAGGGTGTCCCCACACATTTATTTTATTTTTTAATTTTTTTTTATAAAATCTGCGCCTACCGCTCCCATTCTGCCTTTTAGGAACGGTAAATGCAGACTGACCCCCATTAATTTTTGCCCCCTACATTTTTTCTGTACATACCTACGCCGTATTTCCACTTTGTACGGGTGCTCCCCTGGGGAAAACTAAATTAGTAATGTATGTAGAGAAGTCAGTTGGCTAAATTTTAGCCAAAACATTTTCTTCAAACATACCTACCCTCTATCTTCAAGGTGTTACCCCACAATTTTTTTATTTATTTTATCGAGAAATCCGAGGTCTTTAATTTGTAATTTAATAGTAACTTTTGTTAAGCGTAAAAAAATATTTTTTTAACTTGAAAGTAATAAAAAATGATAAATAATATAACTATAAATCAAATTAATTTATTTTTATCGTGTGATGGATATTGTTTCCGATTTTCGGCCACGACCTGAAGCAAAACTATTTTTTCCTCCTCGTTACGGTACAACACGTTGTTATAGTCTTCTATTAATTTTACGCCTCTTTCGGCAGCGTCGTTGACAACATGTAATTTACGTAATATTTGCAGCGCTCGCTGGTAGTCCTGACGATTTTCCCAAGTATTTGGATCGGAAGCAATGAAATTTGTTGTTATTCCGAAGCGTGCAAAAAATTTTGGAGTCTCAGGTGTGACATAGTGGCTTAAATCAGTTTTCATGAGTTCTTGATTCACTTGTTTCGATGCCATGTTAATTCTTTTCACACCTTCGAATCCAACAACATGTACTGGTGGATTACAATCCTTGTTGCCACTGTCGCCGCTGTTGCCACTGTCGCCGCTCTGAGGCATCTTTTTCCCCGATATCATCGTCTTCTTCTTCCTCGCTGTCTTCGTTAGACGATTCGTCGATCTCATCGTCAGATAACTCTTCCTCCATTTCCTCTTTCTCTTCTTCAAATAAACGAATTGCATTCGACATTTTTCGTTTTATTTCACAAGAGATATTCGAATAGTGCGAGAGCAACAGCTTCGCCACTGAGATACCAGAGATGTCCACAGAATCTCTTGAACAATCGTTGCGACAGAATCTTATCAATTGAAGCATAATTGGCAATCGCTTTCAAAAAATTCAAATCATTATTTGGAGCTTCTATTGCTTTGGTAGCGCTAAACCAAGCTTTTACGTAAATTGTTATGATGAAAACGGTCACATCAAGAAGTGCATTTAATTCTTTTTTGGCCAAACCGATATATTTTCGGAACAAAAAAATTTTTAGGCAATATATGCCTTTTGCCATCCATCGAGCATGACTGATGGATCCTGGTGGGCTAAAATGCTTATTAGGAATATTTTCGCCAAGGTATAATAAAACAATTTCAAGAAACTCCTTGTAGTCGTCTCTGGGTTGCTTTTCTTTTATTTGAGCCCAACAAAACAACTTGATGTCTGTTTGGACTTGAGCTGGTATGTTGCCTGCCACATTTTATAAAAAAAAATTAAAAAAAAAAAAATTGTGTGGGGACACCCTTAAGGCTTAAAAATAGAGGGTAGGTTTTTTTGGGGAAAATGTTGGGGCTGAAAAAATATTGGGGGTCGGTCACACATTTAACTTCTCTAGGGTCACCCCTGCGATAGTTAGAGCGGTGGGAGCAAGATTTACAAAAATGTCGTTTTGTGTGGGAGACCCCTTAGGACTTGGAGATATGGAATTGGTATGTTCAGAAGAAGTGTTGGGGGCTAAAAATTAATGTGGGTTGGTCTTTATAATGACCCCTCTAGGAGGCACCATTGGACCGGTAGGAGCTGATTTAATATGACAATTTAAGAAAAAATAAAAAAAAATGCATGGGGACCACCCTAAGGATGGAAGATAGGGGGTAAGTATGTTCTAAGAAAATGTTGGGGTTGAAAAAATATTGGGGGTCGGTCATACATTTGATTCCTCTAGGGTGACTTCTAGGACAGCTAGAGCGGTAGGAGCAAGATTTTTTAAAAGTTGAACCTTTGTATGGGACCCCCCTTAGGGATTGGAGATAGGGCTTAGGTATGTTTGGCAAAAGTGTTCAAGGGGAAAAAATAATGGGGGCCGGTCTCACATTTGACCCCTCTAGGAGCAAAATCAGAGGAGTTTTGGGCCTTTTTGTGGATTTTTTCCCCTCTACGCCCAACTTTGACCCCGATGAGCGACCCCTAGATCCTATCCGATCTGCCCCATTTTTTGGCCCATGCATTTTTTTTACGAACGGTTCTAGCGTGTCGAAATCGAAAACTCGTGCACTATCCCACCCCTACTGTATATTTGTAACAAGGGTAGTGAACCAATTTTCGTTACAAATACGCGGCAAGAGGTTCTTGACGTAACACTTGTATCAGATACATTGTCTGATAGAATTGATGACTGGAGAGTTTTGGAAGAGCATTCTTTCTCAGATCATCGCTACATTGAGTTTTTACTCAGGGAGCGTGCCCCGGTTGAGACAGTCTCTAGAAATCTGAGAAGAACAAACTGGGTGAAATATAGGGAGACTTTTTCTTTGCTTTTGGATGAAGTACCCCTATCTGAACCGCATAGTTTAGCGGAAATTGACTGTCTGGTTGACCATATAACAAATGTTTGTAATAGGTGCCTGGATGCGTCTTGCCCTTCTGCAAAGCCTAGAGGGAAAAAAAAGCCACCTTGGTGATCAAATGAGTTGCAGACGAGCAGAGATTCCTGCAGAAAGCTCTTTAATAAGGCTAAATTTTCAAGAGCGGACGAGGACTGGTCTGCATACAGGCTGCAACTTAAGAGTTATAAAAAGATGATCAGAAATGCAAAATGTGATTCTTGGAAAAACTCTGTGGAAACATAGAAGACGTTTCTGAGGCATCCAGGCTGCGCAAGGTTCTGGCTTCTTCTCCTTGCAACCTAGGATACCTGAAAGATCCTAATGGGGTGTGGTCTTCCTCCAGTGGAGAGTCGCTGGATCTCCTTTTAAACACGCATTTTCCGGGCAATTCCATGACGCCGTTTCAAGCTTTGGAACGTTCTGACGCCCAAGCATCTGAAATTGCTTCGGAAATAATAAATATGCCAACATTAATCTGGGCGATAAAAAGCTTCAGGCCCTATAAATCCCCGGGACCTGATGGTATAATCCCGGCTGAGTTGCAGCAAGTGTTGGACTATATAGCCCCGTTGCTGTATAATCTATACACAGCATGCATCAACTGGTCGTATATTCCTTTAAAATGGAGGGATACCAGAGTCGTATTTATCCCGAAGGCTGGGAAAAGTTCCCACACAGCTCCGAAGGATTTCAGACCAATTAGTCTGTCTTCTTTTTTGTTAAAGACAATGGAACGAATGATAGACTCATATTTGCGTAGAGTGATTGACCCGAGGTTGCTTTCGACAAAGCAACATGCATACAGCAAGGGACGATCAACGGAAACAGCTCTTCATGAGCTCGTTGGTACCATCGAGATCGCTTTCGGTAAAGGAGTACACTATGGTGGCCTTTCTTGATATTGAGGGGGCTTTTAATAATGTCATCCCAGAATCGATAATAATGGCATTGTCTGGTCTGGGAGTAAAGCGTGAAATCGTTTTAATGGTGGAAAACCTACTTGCCAATAGACGTATAACGTCTGAATTGGGAGCGTCCGTCATATCTCGATTTGTCAATAGGGGCACACCACAAGGAGGTGTTCTTTCGCCGCTTCTTTGGAACCTGGCACTGAATTCAATGCTACTATCTCTAGAAGCACGTGGTTGTCATGTTGTCGCATATGCTGACGATGTCGCGATAGCGGTAAAGGGGAAGCATCTGCCAACATTGCGGGACATTCTTCAGGGTTCTCTGAAAGATCTGTCTAAATGGGCAAGAGACTGTGGTCTAGGAGTTAATCCTAGTAAAACAGAGCTTGTTTTGTTTACAAGGAAAAATAAGATTCCTGCTTTTGATCCTATTTCTCTGGACGGCACTGAAATCACCTTCTCAGATGGAGCCAAGTATCTTGGAGTATTTCTAGATAGGAAGCTGAATTTCAGGCGTAATATTGAGGAACGGGTGAGAAAAGCAACGATTGCTTTGTATTCCTGTAAAAGGGCCATTGGAAAACGATTGGGTTTTAGCCCTCAAGTCGTTCATTGGATCTATACAGCAGTGGTGCGTCCAATTTTGCTGTATGGAATCATTGTCTGGTGGCCTGCTTTAGAAACAAAAGCGAACTTTGTCTTTATCACGAAGGTACAGAGAATGGCGTCAATGTGCATCACTGGTGCTCTTCGTACTACACCTACGGCTGCATTAGAAATCCCCCTTCACCTGATACCCTTGGACATATTGGGTAGGCAGTATGCGGCTGCGTCGGCAATTCGACTTAATAGCACGCTGCAATGGAGGAACAGTGATTGTGGCCATAGCGCGATCTTGAAAAAGATAACAATACCACAAAATGTGGACTGTGCTCCCTCTTTGAGCCTCTTTGAGCGCCACTTTACCACTATGATACCATCCAGGGAGTCTTGGATGGGGGATACTCCGGGTAGTGGAGCTACCATAAATTTTTACACAGATGGATCGAGGCTGCACGAACAAGTGGGCTTTGGAGTCTATTCGGAAGAGCTTGGGTTGAGCCTGGCTCGTAGATTGCCAGATCATTGCAGTGTTTACCAGGCAGAGATGCTGGCAATAAAAGAAGTGGCTGACTGGTTGAGCTGCAATGTCTTGTCTACAACCGCAGTCAACATCTATACTGACAGTCAAGCCGCGGTCAAGTCCCTGGATTCAATGTTTCTGAAAACAAGATCTGCCCTTAACTGCCGCACGTCTTTAAATGAGATGGCCAAGCAGTTTAACATACGACTCATATGGGTCCCAGGGCACAGAGACATTCCAGGGAATTGCAAAGCCGATGAGCTTGCAAGACTAGGAACTACCTTACAGGTTCCAACAGAATTGGAATGTGTTGGTATGCCTCTAGAAACTTGCAAGCAAAACCTACGGCTTTGTTCTGCGACGGAGACTAATCAAAGATGGGCAAATGGATGGACGTGTGAGACAACACGACTGATTTGGCCTTCTCTTAATCAGGGGCGCACAAGTGAGCTGATATCGCTTCCAAGAGGAGAGATTTCGACGGTGGTTTCTATAATTACCGGACACTGTCTTATAGGGAAGCACGCAGAGCGGTTAAATGTGCCGTCGAATGACTTTTGCCGAAGTTGCATGGATGAAGAGGAGTTGGAAACTATCGAACACTTTATTTGCCATTGCCCGCCACTTTCTGGTCAGAGACTTGCTTCACTGGGATCTAGGGAGCTGTACGATCTTTCTGATTTGCTGGATGTCAAAATTCAACATCTAAGGAGTTTTATAAGAAGCTCAAAATGGTTTAACGACAGGGACTAGTAGGGAAACCTATTACGGTCCCGTGGTATCACAATGGACCTCAGAGTCTACGTGTGTTGACGTAAAACGTCAGCAGCCACTTACAACCTAACCTAACCTAATGGTTTAAGCGGAACAAAAAGTTTTGGAACACAAAATACAAACGCAGAGCCACCAGCAACTATTGTTGCGACTGTTGTCGAAAATGCAAACGATGTAACAACCGTTGAAAACTCAACTTCACAACCTATGGAACAATCCTTTGAAGAGTTGAATACTTATACTCCGCATAGATCCTCTCGAAGAGAAAGTTCGGCAAATAAAGACTGTCCTCTTAAGAAACAAGTGGATAATCAAATATCTTTTCAAGAAAATTCTTTGAAAGGTCGATCAGAATCAAAAATATAATAACAAAGTTCTTAATGAAATCAATGAGAACATTTCTGAAGTAAAACGGTATTCAAAACGAAAATGTGACATTGAGGAACGTAAGTTAAATCTCGCAAGAGAAAAATTTGAGTTCAAAAAGGAAATTGAGTTGGAAAAAACCAAACGGAAAATGGTGCAGTTAGAGTTAAAAAAAAATATTTGAATTAGAATCCGCAAGATCTGGAATTAAAAATTAAGTTTTTTTATAAGAAAACTTTTTATTTTAGGTTTGAATTACATTTTTTTATTAAATGAATTATTTTTTGTTTTTTTATAAATATAAATTTTTATTGGTTGCAAACTATTTTTTATTTCATTTCTGATATTTTTGGCAATATTGGTGAAATTAATATTTTCTTCAATACTGCTTCTGCCGAAAGGTGGGGAAGGTTCATTTACTTCATTTTCAACTCTTATAGTATGTTTCCAGTGGCATGATTTGGGCAAATCAGAGTGTTTTGAGGAAATCATGTCATTTTCTACATGTTTTCCCATACATTTTTCATATGCGCAAAACATCTCAAATTGGGTGTTTTGGTACAAAACATGTCGATTTTTTAAACTCACCACTTGTTTTGGTCAGTGCAACACTGTATTTTATATTCGAAAATGAAAGCTACTCATTCCCAGTGAGTGTTTGCTAGAAGAAGAAGACATTTTATTTTTTTATTATTAAAATAATTTACAATTAGTTGTTAAACATCTTTATTTAATTATAATAAACTACAAAATTAATTGTTTTTGGTAATTATTTTCCTAATTTTGTTGTTTTAACTATTTTGTGGAGAAAACGTCAAATTAATTACGAAAATTCGTAATTAGTTTGACGTTGCAAATCACTTCAACTTGAGTGGAAACAGCTCGAAGTGTTTTGCTCAAATCAAGTGTTTTTGATCTGAATGGAAACATGGTTTTATAGTATGTTTCCAGTGGCATGATTTGGGCAAATCAGAGTGTTTTGAGGAAATCATGTCATTTTCTACATGTTTTCCCATACATTTTTCATATGCGCAAAACATCTCAAATTGGGTGTTTTGGTGCAAAACATGCCGACTTTTTAAACTCACCACTTGTTTTGGCCAGTGCAACACTGTATTTTATATTCGAAAATAAAAGCTACTCATTCGTAGTGTGTGTTTGCTGGAAGAAGAAGACATTTTATTTTTTATTATTAAAATAATTTTCAATTAGTTGTTAAACATCTTTATTTAATTATAATAAACTACAAAATTAATTGTTTTTGGTAATTATTTTCCCAATTTTGTTGTTTTAACTATTTTGTGGAGAAAACGTCAAATTAATTACGAAAATTCGTAATTAGTTTGACGTTGCAAATCACTTCAACTTGAGTGGAAACAGCTCGAAGTGTTTTGCTCAAATCAAGTGTTTTTGATCTGAATGGAAACATGGTTTTAGATTCTAAAGTTTTAACTTCAAGCAAATATTGTGCAATGCACAGCAGACATTGGGATTAGTGCGGATCGAGAAATGCTTTTTTACGAATTTCGATTGGGCGCTATGTGGGATTGGTAAAAATAGATGCCAAAACGATGTGGTTAAAATTTAAGGAAGATCGCACTTCATCTTTGGGTCCCCCCCAGCGCTGAAGTTTCCACTTTTTTAAGCCAAAGATAATTTTTTTAAAAAATTTTCAAAAATTCAAATATGATCAGATCGTCTTAATTTTAGATTTTATGTGGTCTAGTTTATCTCATCTATTTAGATTTTAAATATCCGCTAAACTCATAAAAATTTTCAATTTTAATCTATTTGTAATTGGTAAAAAACAATGTCTTGTGTGGGACTCATATGACCCCATGTCGACAAGGGTTAATGATCTCTTAAATTTTAATGAGAATATCTTTAATAGGAAAATATGACATAATTTGTAAAAAATATTTAAAATATAGAACAATATAGCAAAAAAAAATGTATAAAATAATTTTTTTGAAAATATCGTAAGTTGAGATTGTACCACACGCCGTTCAAGAATTTCGTATTTTTTGGTTTTAACGGTTTTGGAATCCTTGTGTAGTCTATTTTCCAAGTCGGGAAGAAAAAAATCATATTTTGTAAATTTCAATGTGTTTGTTTTACATAATTGCAAAAAGTTGCTTTTCGGGTTTCTCCAAAATGTAATCATACTTTTCCACCTCTGGTTTTTGGAGGTTAGCGATATCGTATTAAGCTGATATTTAAAATCTAAATAGATGTGACTAGACCACATAAAATCAAAAATTAAGAGGATCTGATAAAATTTGAATTTTTGAAGTTTTTTTAAAAAAATGCTGTTTGGCTTAAAAAAGTGGAAACTTCAGAGCTGGAGGGGGACCCCAAGATGAAGTGCGATCTTCCTGAAACTTTAACCACATAGTTTTGGCATCTATTTTTACCAATCCCGCATAGCGCCCAAGCGAAATTCGTGAAAAAGCATTTCTCGATCCGCCCTAATGATGATTATTCTAACGAATCTATTTGAGGGAATTGTTTTTGCCCAGAGAATGTTAAATGTTTTCGCGAAAGTTCTTTAATAAAAGAAGATATTCCATAAAATCCTCTATACAAATCTGATACTAGAAATAAAAGCTCTAATATAAACATCGTATGGAATGTTAAAATAAGATCTCAAGATCAACCTCAATTCAAATCGTGTGAAAGCAAGATGCTACAATTTTCAATACTATTCCTTTAGAACAAAGAGATAAACAGCAATCAAATAAGGGTCAGTCAATGGAATTTGATCAAAATCGTGTGAAAACAAGATGCTACAATTTTCAATACTGTTCCTTTAGAACAAAGAGATAAACAGCAATCAAATAATGGTCAGTCAATGGAATTTGATAGCTTAAAAATGTCGGCTACACTCAAAGAATTATCTGAAAAAGATCAATTTCATGTTGTCCCACAAAAGAAAAATACCAAATGAAGTTGAAATAGATTTGTCTAATCTAAGGTATGAAAAGAAAAACCATCAGCAGCAAAATATTAATACTTACACAAAAAGATTTGCAATATTAGGCGAATTAAACATTGAGGAAGATCCTAATGTTTCAAAGAATGTTAATTCAAGAGACACACGTAAGATAGACTCGGTCAAAGAAAACGTTTTTTGTCCTCCAATTTTTTTGTTTAATATTAATATTAAACATTTAATAGACCAATTAAATGAGAATCATTTTAAAATTATTAACAAATACAAACACAAAAGTAAAATATATTTCAAGCATCCTGTTGCTCATAAAGAAATGATGCAACTTTTAAGAGAAAAAAAGTAGAGTCATATTCTTATACGCCTAGCGAACTTAAACGCGTATCCACACTCAGAAAATTATGTAAGTTACTAAATGTTAGTTATTTGTATATTTTACAGTAGTTAGTAGTTTTCAACTACAAAGTCAGTTGTTTTTGTATGAAAAATATCAAACAACTATTTCTGTTAGTTATTTTAAGTCGTTTTTTTGAACAACTAACAAAAAAGTACTGTGATGTAGTAACAGTTATTTAAAGTAGTTAATTTTATTTTTTTATATCTGAAAAATTTTCAAAGTTTTTTCCAAAAAATTAAAATAAATTTTCGTTTATTTTATTTTTCACAACTTAAAAAAAAAATTGGTCTTCAATTTTTTTTAAACAATTTTTTGGAAAAAAACAAATTATATATTGATTATTTTATTTTTACTACATTTTAGTTGTTTTGACTACAAATGTTAGTAGTTTTTATACCCTCCACTTAGTGATAGAGGGTATATATAAGTTTGTCATTCCGTTTGTAACTCATCGAAATATCGGTCTGGGACCCCATAAAGTATATATATTCATGATGCCCGATCGATTTTAAGACATTCTAGCGATGTCCGCCTGTCTGTCTGTGGAAAATGCTCTCGCGGACAAAATATTGCACAGAGATGACTGAAACTTAACATATATATTGAAAGTTCTCCCGAGAAGTTTGGTATTGCATTTGAGCGATATCGGTTCAGCGGTTTAAAAGTTATGAACTAAAATGTAAGCACACCTCAAAAATTTCAGTACATTCAACATAACCTAAATATAAAAAATGCTTTAATTCGGCTTCTGGTTGACATATGTGAACATAATTGAACACCAAATGGTATTTAAACAAGTACAAACATATTTTTTTACAAAAAAAGAAAAAAATCGCGGATTTTTTTTTTTACCAAAATTTTTTTTCGCGGAAATTTTTTTTCAAAAATTTTTTTTTTTTCAAAAGTAATTTCCTTTTAAAAAAAGTTGTTTGCAATAATCTTTTTGAAATTGTGGAGGGTATCACTACATTCGGCAAGGCCGAATTTAACTTTTTTACTTGTTACTACATAAGTCAGTTGTTTTTTGTCAGTTAAAATAACTAACATTGTTAGTTGATTTAACTGAAAAAGTAGTTGACCCCAAAACAACTTACAAAGTAGTTATGTAAGTTACTACATGTTAGTTTGTATATTTTACAGTAGTTAGTTGTTTTCAACTACAAAGTCAGTTGTTTTTGTATGAAAAATATCAAACAACTATTTTTGTTAGTTATTTTAAGTCGTTTTTTTGAACTACTAACAAAAAAGTACTGTGATGTAGTAACAGTTATTTAAAGTAGTTAATTTTATTTTTTTTTTATGTCTGAAAAATTTCCAAAGTTTTTTCCAAAAAATAAAAATAAATTTTCGTTTTTTTTTATTTTTCACAACTTTTTTTTTAAAAAAACTTGAAAAAATTTGGTCTTCAATTTTTTTTTTTGAAAAATTTTTCGAAAAAAAAAATTAAAATATTGATTACTTTATTTTTACTAAATTTTAGTTGTTTTGACTACAAATGTAAGTAGTTTTTACTACAAAAGTCAGTTGTTTTTTGTCAGTTAAAATAAAAATCCAAAAAAATGGGATTTCAATGAAAATCCAAGTAAATCCCATTACTTTTTTGGATTTCAAATGTCAAATCTCATATAAAAAAAAACTTGGATTTTGGGAAAATCGCAATTCAAAATCCCAAAAAATTTCTACTACTAAATTGTACAACTATGGTTTTTCACAAAATAATCATCCCTAATGCCTTTTTGCAACGCTGCACACGTTTTTTTTATCAGCTGTTGTTGTTTTTTATAAAGTAAAAAAACAATTAAAATTTATTTTTTTAAAACTATTAAAAGATTAATAAAAACAATGTTTAACAATGTTTCATTTAAAATTTACCATTGCAAATAGTAAACGCACAATTTAGTTGACCAATTTGGTCTTCCTAACAAAGAAAAACACTCAATGGTGGCGGCCCCAAACTTGGCAAAAATGTTAATTTTCTTGCATTTAAAGAAGCAGCTGTACATAAAAACACATTTTTTGATATTGTGGTCCCAACATATACTAATGGGATTGAAAATATTGACTCCGGCAAAGAAAATCATTGTTTTTAGAAATATTTATAAAACTGGGTAATTTTCCCACTAACAACCCTGTACACAAATCAAAAGAAAATACAGAGTTAGTACAAACAAAATCCCGCTAAATGTCAAAAAAGCATATGTAAACGGTATAGATTTTAATTGAATTTGAAATCCAAATTTATATGGATTTCGGGGTATATTACAAAGTAGTTATTTTAACTTTTATTTTCAGTTGATTTTACTAACATAATTTTTTGAGTGTATATTTATTGCGATGGGAAGGTGCTCTCAAAGTCCCCCACTGACACCCATCACCCCCCCCCCCCCAATAAAAAACAACGTCCCTGACAATTTTTTTTTATTTTTTTTTACATTTTGGAGGGTATAAAAGATTCGGCACAGCCGAATTTAACACTCTCATTTGTTTTTGTTTATTTTAGTATGTAAGATAGCTGTAAGAATATTATAAGAGATACACTCTCATATTATATTAGTCACGGGAGCAAACACGTAGAATCTAACCGTTTTGGTTACACAATTTTTACACTTTTCAAGGAAAGCATAAGTGTAATTTACCAAACACTGTTATTGAGATAATAGGTTCGTTCCACAACGTTACCGCGGGTGCCCGCGGGTACCCAAACCAGCCCGAAATGTGTTCCCGTACGCAAAAATTGGGTAAATGAGAAAATTTTTGAGGGAATAAATTAGTTTCTCATTTTACCGAACTCACCCGCACTTTTTTTTCGGGTAAATTGGTAACAGTCAGATGTTGAAAAAAACAGCTGTTTTTTTGTGAAGCTTAATTGGAAATTTAAATAAAACAAAGAATTTAACCAAGGAAATGTGTTATTTCAATACAAAAAAAGATATTTTGTTTTTAAAAAAAACTTTTACAATTAGTTTTCTTGTTTAAAGTACTTTTTCTTACGAAAATATTTTAGAGTTATTGGTTTGTTTACATTTTCTATTATTTTGGGCTTGAAATGTGGTTTTTTGCGTTCCCGTACTTTTGGGTATTTTTGTGGTATCGTGAGAGGTTTTTTGATTTTTTCTCATTTTACCGAACTTTACCCGGAAAGTTCTGGAACACACCTAATATACTGTTGTCTTAAGATATCTTTTATATTGTTGTTGTATCATTTTATATTTGGAAAAAAAGTCTCAATAAATTTAAACTTTGTACTCACGTGTTGAAAACCACACTAAAGACACTTTGAATCACATTAGTAAGCCACAAAAACATTTTATTAAGTGTTTTTGCAGCTAAAACAAGATTTTACACTCAAACTAATTTTTCGATTGAGCAAAAATTACACTCAAAAACATTGTTATTTACAAAAATGCATAAAAAAAAGTTTTTTTGCTCAAAATAAATCGTTCTAAACAACATTTTTATACATTTGTGTATTTCGCCAAGTCGAGTTTTTTTTTCTTGTTTTTATAAGATTTTTTTTTTTTTAATGTTTAGTTTTGGTTTTAACCGAATAATGAAAATTTGGACGAATATTCGGCTTCGGCCAAAAAAGGTGTATTCGGTCGGACACTAATGCTAATTGTAAAACGTGGTTTAAAGGTATAATAATAACTTTATTTCTAATTTTCTTTATATTTTATATGAAAATCTTAAACCGAATATAATTTCATGATTTTTTATTGATCTAATTTAAAGCAAAAATAAAAATCATTTACGTGGGTAGAAAAGTGAGAAACTAACAATCTAACAAGAATATGACATCTCAGGTTAAAACCAGATATGGGTCAAATTTAGAGACCTTCCAGGGAATTGCAAAGCCGATGAGCTTGCAAGACTAGGAACTACCTTACAGGTTCCAACGGAATTGGAATGTGTTGGTATGCCTCTAGAAACATGCAAGCAAAACCTACAGCTTTGTTCCGCGACGGAGACTAATCAAAGATGGGCAAATCGATGGTCGTGTGAGACAACACGACTGATTTGGCCTTCTCTTAATCAGGGGCGCACAAGTGAGCTGATATCGCTTCCAAGAGAAGAGATTTCGACTGTGGTTTCTATAATTACCGGACACTGTCTTATATGGATATATATTAAATGTGCCGTCGAATGACTTTGGCGGAGTTGCTTGGATGAAGAGGAGTTGGAAACTATCGAACACTTTATTTGCCATTGCCCGGCACTTTCTGGTCAGAGACTTGCTTCACTGGGATCTAGGGAGCTGTACGATCTTTCTGATTTGTCGGATGTCAAAATTCAATATCTAAGGAGTTTCATAGAAGCTCAAATTGGTTTAACGACAGGGACTAGTAGGGAAACCTATTACGGTCCCGTGGTATTACAATGGACCTTAGAGTCTACGTGTGTTGACGTAAAACGTCAGCAGCCACTTACAACCTAACCTAACTTGCTGAGGACTTTCTAACATTTTTTTTTTTATGACGATCGCACACCAAAAAATATAAATCGAAACCTAAAAATCTAATATTTTGGCTGTGGAACTTTTTCGAGGTAAGCTTTAAAATTAAGCGCGAAACATGAGAACTTTTTTTTCTACTTTATGACCGACCCAGTCTAATACCCCCCATACTGTGGTTGGTGGGTATAAGAACATAATTGCCTTTGTCAAACTAATTGTAAGTAAAATTATCATGGAATCTGGCGTATGAAAACTTTAGCGAATGCAAAAAATCAAAACAATCATAAGTACCCAAATGTTAATTAACTAATTGTTAGTATATATCTACATATGCATTTACTATTGTATATATAATTAATTGTATAATTATAGCAATTGTTTAATGTGAATCAGCCTCATTAACTCAATGACTATTCGTTGTAGAGAATATAATGTTATGGTAATTCGAAAAAAATCTCTCGATCAGATGAAAAATTACTAATTGTGTGTTCAATTGAAGAGATTGTTGTTTTTTATTGTTTTAATAAATTTAGCTGACTTTGCAGGTGTTACATTTATTCCCACCACAAAAAAAAAAAAAACATTGTATATGAAGAATTAAAGCGTTCGTTCGCACGTCATGAAACCGCTTGGTGGTCATGACGATTAATACAGAACGACGGCATGCCGCCCTGAACATGCGCTACCGGTTTAAATTGACAGGTATTTATAAAAGCAACCGTTTTTGATCTGTTGGAGACATTGCTACCTTCAAACGTTTACAGGCAACATCATCATCATTATTGTAATTATTGGAACCACAACTGTTTTGAAGCAAGTGCAAAAATAACCATCATTGTTACAGTTATTATTAATTAGTTATTGCGGTCGTGATCGTGAAATATATTTTCATTGTTGATTTCAATCAAAATGCTCGCCAGCGAGAGTATTCGTAGTCGTAATCACCATCATCAGCGTTCTCATCAACATAATCACCATTATAATGCTTCTATATTTAAACAACAACAACAAGTGACGTATGACGACACCGACTCAACCGAGTTGGCACGAAACGTAAATGCTGCTGCATTCATTTTGTCACCTCCATTAGAACCTTCACCCACTATTGTGACCACTCTTGACAATGACAATATTATCAGTGCACAAATTAGTGGCGTATTATCAGCAGATGAAAACAGAGCAGCATTGAGACTAGTTGATTTTAAAAAATTAAAAATTATGAACTCGGTGAATAGCAAAGAAGATGGCGGCTCGTCGCCTAGTTGTCTGATCGCCAGTCATCCGAATGCGGAAACTGAGGAGTTTATACGTGTCTGTGTTGAGGAAATAATAAAATCGGCCGTCTTTAATGGCACAAATCGCTCTAACAAAGTAGTCGAGTGGCATTCACCCGAAGAACTAAGAGATCTTTTTGATTTTACTTTGAAAAATGAAGCGGAATCACAGGACAAACTTTTTGATTTGCTAAAGAAAACTATTGAGTTTTCAGTGAAAACTGGTCATCCGTATTTTATAAATCAATTGTATTCGGGTGTTGATCCCTATGCTCTTATTGGACAGTGGCTAACCGATGCTCTAAATCCGAGCGTATATACATATGAAGTTGCTCCGGTTTTCACTCTCATGGAAGAAGAAGTGCTCTCTGAGATGCGTCGCATAGTTGGCTTTCCCAATTCTGGATATGGCGATGGTATATTCTGTCCAGGAGGTTCTATTGCAAATGGTTATGCAATAAGTTGTGCACGTTTTAACAAGTCACCAAATTCAAAGGTTAGTTAAAGCATTGCGATTTTATTACAGTTGGGACTATTTAATTTACAATTACATATATAAAATAACACAGTGCAACAACCAAAATCGGAATGGGATGAAACCAAAAGCAAATGAAAGTTCACATATTCCATAACAAAAGCTTCAAGGCTTTTTTTAGTTCAGCGCTAGATTTTTTTTACACGCATTTGAAGTTGGTGAACTTTTATTATAATTATTAGAGATGGGATCGTGAGTGACTTTTCAATCACGATCACGCATGCTCACGAAAAAAAAATTAATCACTCACGAAATTTTTTTGTGCTCACGATCACGCACGCTCACGCGAAGAGCAAATTTTTTTATCACGCTCACGATGTGATCACGATCACGAAATACTCACGAGTTAAAATATGTTTAAAAAAATGTATGCCATATTTTTTTATTTCTTAAGCATGTATGCCATATTTTTTTATTTCTTAAGCATTTATTTAAATTAACAAAATATTTTTGTAATTATAAAAGGGCAATTCCAAAAACGTTAGAGCCTATTTCATTAGTTTCAGCGTTTTTTTAAATACGGTTTACCGATCGTATTATGTCGGGTCAAAGTTCAACTCTTTTTGCAAAAATTATAAAAACACATCACGTAAAATGTGCTCTAAATTTTTAACCAATTATCCGATTTTCACAATTCTTGGCCCATATGAGAGCTTAAGTCTTGTGCTTTTAGAAAAAAAAAATTAAAAGCAAACGGTTTCATATAAGAAAAGTAGCAAAAATGCAAAAACATTTTTTCTTTGCGAATATTAAAAAAAAAAAAACTTCGATTTAAAAAAAAAAAAATTGTTTTGTTATTTCTGCTTATTTTTCGTTTATTGTTTTTTTTTTTGCTTTTTTACACTGAAAAAAATAGCTTCGTGAAATTAATGAAAATTGACTTAACCTTAATGAAAAATGACTCACGTTTTCAACCGAAGACAGGTTTCATTTGATTAATGAAACTGGTGTCATTAAAGTTCCTTTCAATGAAAACTTGCATATAAATAATGAAAATATTCGTAGAACTTGTTTGAAACGTTTTATGAAGGTTTTCATAAAATGTATGAAAATATACATTGATTAAATGTGGAATAGTAGTTGGTAATTAGCGTATGATAATTGCTTTTTACAAGTAACTAGTTGCTAACTTTATTAAGGTTTTGATATGGGAATTACGATAAATTCATGTTGGTTGAAGTTATCAAAATTTCCATAGAAAGCCCCTAATCAAGTTAGGAACAAGTTACCTAAAAACAGCACGTATCATACACCCATAAGTGAAAATTTGCATTAATAACAATTTTGGTAAGTCACATGTAACCATCACTGTAACCGTCACTGAAATTTTATTTAGGGTCATGTCACAGACTCAATTCCGATCGGATTTGAAAAAAAGTTGTTCCTAGTAAAACGCAAAACAATTTTTTTTTTCGGAATGAAATCACTTTCAAAAATCAAAGTGGAATTGAATTGCTAAAAGTGGTTTCATTCCGAAAAAAAGTATTTGCTTTGCGTTTTACGAGTGAACCACTTATTCCACTTCCGAACGGAATTGAGTCTGGGTTTCACCTAGTTTTTACACACAACAAAATTTTACTTCAAACGTAAATTGGTCTGAATTGCCATATAAGGTAAACTATAAAAGACAAAAACGCGATGACTTTAAAAACACGTGCTGCCAAAACGTAGCAACAACGTAGCAATGGAACAACACAAATTACCCTACATTTCATCACATAATTTTAATGACTTAAAAAACTATTTTTCTGTTGCAAATTATATTATATTTTATAAGAAACAGTCAAAAGAAACACTTATACGGAACTTTTCACTTGTAATTTCAATTACATATAACCAGCATAACACACACACAAGTTTCAATAACAAAGCAAAAAAATATAAAATTATTTTATTTTATTAGAAAAAAGTTAACACACATGTAAAAATTACAATTAGACTAAACACGCGTGGTGTAATAAAACGTCGTATGTTTTTGTTCTGTTTTCTTTCTCTTATTCGCAACGCAGAGTTGTATTTAGTTCTAAAAAATCTTATGATATTTTTTAATGAAATTATGAAATCTAATGAAACAAGTTTCATAAAATTTGTTCATAACATGCATGAAATTTCAATCAGCTTATGATTCCTTCATTTAAGTAATGAAAACAAAATAATGAATCCGCTTCATTAATATCAGGAAGGTTATTTTTTTCAGTGTATCTATTTTTTGGCTTATTTTTTTATAACTTTTTTTTTTGAAAAATAATTTAAAAGTTCGCAAAAAATAATTTTTAAATTTTCAAAAAATCTAAAAAAATTTCAAGGATTAGACTAAAAATATGAATGTCAATTCAATTTAAATGACTTTTTTCTTATAAAAAAATTCGATTATTATAAGTTTTTTTATGCAACACCTAAAATTTTTAAGACAATTCTATAATATTGGATGTTTTTGATTGAAACCCACTATAGGAAAGATTTTTTTTTAATTTTTACTGCTTATTTTGACGTTTTTTTCGTTTTTTTTTCGTTAAAAGCACCTTCCCATCGCGAAAAATGTAACAATATTTTTAACAAAAGCACAAAAAACATGTAAAAAAGTGTTTTTTTTCAGAGGTTGGTTCAGTTCCTCATTCACAAATTTAACCTATCTATGGACATAAGACATATTTGTGCCAAACTTCGTGTTATCGTTAGACAGACGGATGGACGGACAGACGGACATTCATAGAATGTCTTAGCATCGATCATGGATCAATAATATATACACAAATTATATCTTTTATGATATCTAAAATATTAAAATTCATGATACTAAAATTAATATTTTTTTTTTAATTAAAATTATATAGTAAACAATCAATAAACAATTTTTAAAAATTTTAACAAATAAATAATAATAAAAACAATACAAATACTTATTGGCTTGATGGTTTTGAACGTTCACAAGCTCTAGATTTTCGGAGACTCTTCATTGGTTCTAAAATATTAAAGTTAAATTTTTAATTAAAATACTGAGGCATTTTTCGTAAAATAAAGTCTCATATTTTGAGAATTGTTTCTTATAGAAAAAGTCTCACATTCCGAGACATTTTCCTATAGAAAAAGTTTCAGATTCTGAGACATTTTTCATATAGAATAAGTTTTAGATTCTGACACATTTTTTACTTATGGAAAAAGTCTCAGATTGTGAGATATATTTCTTATAGAAAAAGCCGCAGATTCTAAGACATTTTTCCTATAGTAAAAGTTTTAGATTCTGAGACATTTTCCTTTAGAAAAAATCTCAGATTGTGAGATATTTTTCATATAGAATAGGTCTTAGATTCTGAGACATTTTTCCTATAGAATTAGTCTCAGATTCTGGGAAATTCTTCCTACAGAAAACTCTTAGATTCTGTAACATTTTTCTATAGAAAAAGTCTCAGATTCTGAGAGATTTTTCCTGTAGAAAAATTCTCAGACTCTGAGACATTTTTCCTTTTCCACATTGGCAGTGAATGTGAATGGCCTTAGTGAATTTTTTTTCCGGAACCATTTTCTAGTACCATTATTTAAGGAAATATAAAATGTAACAAAAGTACATATTTTTACCCTTTTTACCCTATTAGAAACATCATTGGCAAAAACCCAGCCTTAGGGGATCTATATTCCGGGAGGTGAACATACAGTCCAAATTTCAAGTCTATGTGACAATTTTTTAAGGAAATATAAAAGTTACCAAAAGTACAGATTTTTTCCCTTTTTACCCTCTTAGAATCAACATTGGCAATAATCCAGCCGTACTGGATCTACATATATTCTAGGATGTAAACATACTGTCCAAATTTCAAGTTTCTATGACCATTATTTCAGGAGATATAAAAAGCACCAAAAGTACATTTTTTTACCCTTTTGACCCCCTTAGAATCAACACTGCCAAAAATCCAGCCTTAATGGATCTATATTCCGGGAGGTGAACATACAGTCCAAATTTCAAGTTTCTATGATCATTATATCAGGAAATTTAAAAAGTACCAAAAGTACAGTTTTTTACCCTTTTTACCCCCTTACCATTGGCAAAACTCCAGCCATAGTGGATCTATATTGCGGGAGGGTAACATACAGTCCAAATTTCAAGTCTCTATGACCATTATATCGGGAGATATAAAAAGTACCAAAAGTACAGTTTTTTACTCTTTTTACCCCCTTAGAATCAACATTGGCAAAAATCCAGCCTTAGCGGATCTTTATTCCGGGAGGTCAACCTACAGTCCAAATTTCAAGTCTCTAACTTCAGCGGTTTGGGCTGGGCGATGATGAATGAGTATGTCAGTCAGTCACATTACTCTTTCATATATTTCGATTTTCCGGATTTGGGCGATTTTTGCCATAAAGTTTATTTCTGTCTTTTATTATTTAACAAAATTTATTTTTTTAAATGAAAATATTTTTTTTTTTAAGAAATCTGAACAAAATTGAATTTTGGCGATATTTTACATCCGATTTGGCGACAAAGCCAAAAAAAAGTCTGGCAACCCCGTTAATATGACGAAGCAAAAAATGGACACACACACACACATGCTATGTACATAAAAATAACAATTAATTTTTTTATTATTACTTAACGAACTTTTTTTTAATTAAAGTTAGATTTTGTTTTACATATTTTAAAGTTTTTTTGTAAAGATTTTTTTCTTTTTCTCCGTTTTTTTTTTTTTTCATTTCCGTATTCTTTGTTATGTATCTACACAAAATATGAGTTAATTTAGGGTTATGTTGAAAACATCTAAGAGTTTTTTCAGAAATTCACTCATAACTTTTAAAATACTTAACCGATTTCAAAAAAAAATACATCAGTTTCTTCCTGGATAAATTCCGCAACTTTTGGTACCCCAAGCGTTTAAATCGGTTCCGGATTATTGCCAAAAACGTGATTTCAACAGACAGACGGACGGACAGACAGACAAACAGACTGTTAGACGGACATCGTTAGATCGACTTAAAATCGATCAAGGATCATGAATATATATACTTTATGGGGTCCTAAACCAATATTTCAATGTGTTACATACGGAATGACAATCTTATATATACCCTCTATCACCAGAGTGGAGGGTATAAAAAACGATATTTTTTGATATCCCAGCCGACAAAATGTAGAGCCCTCCAAATATACATATGACTCAAAACCAACTCCCAAAAAGGATAGTTTTTGGAGCCCACAAATTTTGGAGTCAAAAATGATTAAAATAGGAAACTATATTTTAAGCTTAAATTTTGTTTTGTCATAAAAACCTCTTTTTTTGGATTGAAAAAGGAGCCATCTTAAATGAATCCAAAAAGACTCCAAAATGTAAGGGAAATTGTTATTTAAAAAAGTAGAGTCCAAACTGACTCAAAAAAATTGGGAAATTAAAGTGTTTTTGGAGCAATTCAAAAAATAGTTGTTATTGGAGCATTCGATTTTTTTCAGTTTTCAAAATATTAATTTGTCAAAAATTTTCATTAATCGAATAAATTGTTTGTTTCATTAATTTGGAGGATTTTTTGCAATTTAAAATTAAATATGAATGTAAGTCATACAATCTGTAAAGACCAATCTTGGGGATTAAAGAAAGTTTGTGGAGATGAATAAGTCGTAAGATACATATATTTATAAGGCCCAATCTGAGGAAAGAAAGAAATTTGTGGAGATTAATAAGCCGTGAGATGTGAATATTCGGAGTGAAGCAAATTATGAGACCAACAATTTTTTTTTGTAACTTGCGAAAACTTTGCAGCATAAAGAATGTTTAAGTTATAATGTGTTTTTATGCAATGTTTTTTATATAAGTGTACATATATTTTTGTTTTATTTATTATTAATGTGTTAAATAACCCTGCAAAAAAAGTCATTACCACTTCTCAGCGGAGTGCTTTAAAACTACAACAAATGTAATGAAATACAACAAAAATAACAAAAAACACAAGACAAAAACACACAAACAGTTTTTTTTACTCCAGAATACATAGATATTCAGCACTTAACTCATTACCTATCGCGACACCTCCATACAAATGTAAGTAGATATTCAGTAGATAAGAACTACTCCGTGGAAGTAGTTGGAAGTTGTTTGAAAGCTCGGAGTACTTCTTATCTACTGAATATCTACTTACTTTTGTATGGGAGTGTCGCGGAAGGTAATGAGTTAAGTGCTGAATAACAACTTTTTATGGAGTAGAAAAAACTGTTTGTGTGTTTTTTTCTTGTGTTTTTTGTTATTTTTGTTGTATTTCATTACATTTGTTGTAGTTTTAAAGCACTCCACTGAGAAGTACTCCGCACTTTTTTTGCTGGGAAATTATCTGAAAATGGGAAAAAACCATTCGCTGATACTTATCAAATAACTATTTTCGTTTTCATTAATTTTGAAGTAAAAAAATCAATCCAAAAAGGCACAATACGAACACTCCTTTTGTGCTCAAAAAAGACTCCAAATAGTCTATAAAATTAAGGGAAATTACCCCTTCTACACTCTTTTTTAAAGAGTCATTTCAGAGTCCAAAAAGAGGGCACTTTTGGATGAACCACTTTCATACAAAAAATTGAAATTTTGGTTATATTTTTGGAGCCTGTTTTGGAGTCTTTAATGAGTCTGCTTGCTTGCTGGGATAATAATGATACAATCTAATAAAATATCCCAGCAAACAAGCAGACTCAATTTAGACTCCAAAATGGGCTCTAAAAATGTAACCAAAATTTCAAATTTTTGTATGAAAGTGGTTCATCCAAAAGAGCCCTCTTTTTGGACTCCAAATTGAATCAATAAAAAGAGTGTATTTGGGGAAATTTTCCATATTAATTTGAGTCGTTTAGGAGTCCATTTGGAGTGTAAAAAAAAGTCTTGCGTGGAGCCTTTTTGGTGCCAATATTTTTTTTTTAGATCGCTAATCCTTTAATTTATTTAAATAGAAAGATCACATTACATATATTTTTCTTATTTGTACACACATATATTTATTAATTATAAATTACAAAAGAATAAGTTTCAAAACTATAAAACTGACCACAAAGAACAATTCATCATCTTCAAGGAGCTCTTCATTCAGGATCTTCCAAAATAATCGCTCGCATTGGCAAGTTCTGTCGTTGATTTGTATATATATTGTTCAAAAACCACAATAAATAGCGCGGTATTTAATTTAAACAGTATTTTTGATTGTTATTTTGTATTCAAAAGAAAATTGTTGACAAATAAAAACAATTTTGTAAAATAAATTTTTTTGTTCACTCCGAAAAGACTATTTTTTTGGAGTTTTTTTGGAATGTTCAAAAAAACTTAAATTTCCCAAATTTTTGGATTCATTTTGGAGCCAACATTTTTATATAACAATTTCCCATACATTTTTAAGTATTTTTGGACTTATTTCAGATTGCTTTTTTTGACTCCAAAAAATCAGTGTTTTATGAGCAAAGAAATAATAAAGATGCAGCAAATGCTTCTTCTTTTTACTGTTCACTAGATGGCGATTTTTATAACTGTTTCCGGCAGTTTATTAAAAGTTCTTAATTTAACTAATTAATGACTGAAATCTTGATTACCACATAAAAATCAATAAAGTAAATAAAAACAAATCGTTTGTGCACTTCTTTGGTTTTTATTTGTCTACTAGCAGGCCCGCCCGGAGCTTTGTCACCGGTAATATTAAATACCGTATTAAAGAAGGATCATGATTAGAATCCCCATTTCTAAAATTCTCCCTTACAGAATCTTTATTAAATTTTTATCGTTGAAGTCTTTTAAAAAAACTTTTAGAATAAACAATAAAATTAAAACAGCCCCGTTTAGCCCGGAATCATGTTCGTTCCGGCAAACAAATTTCTTGAAAATTTTCGAGCCCTTATATCGTAATTATTAAAATCATTTCATTTCCCGTATCATTCCATTTCGTTTCCCGTTCTATTCCATTTATTTACCTGTTATATTCATTCCACGTAGGCTTCATTCCTTTTAGTATGATGTGTGTTAAAGAAATAAAAACATTTTGAGGTCGTTATCTCAAATGATATAAAAAGTACCATATTACCCTAACTGGATCAATTGTTAACTCCTTTTATCCCTTAACAATTTTAATTTCAAAATATGTCCCTCTCTTGATTTTTGATTCTGCTTTAGGATTTCAAGGGATAGTATAAGTACAACAGTATAATAATTTGCCATTATAAACCCATTAAAATCTAAATTTCCAAAAGGTACTTTTTCAGAATGATTTTTTGGGCTGGAGAATCCCACATTTTAAGTTTCTATGACCAATATTTCAGGAGATAGAAAAGATTACAAAGTTCACTACTTTGCACCTATGTATTTGCTCCATTAAAATCTGAATTTCTAAAGGTAATTTTTCAGAATGTTTTTAAATCGGATGAACAGTTTCGGAGATTTTTAAATTTTAAATCTTTTGACCTAAAGTGGTCTTTAAAATGGGTGCGGTCAATGAAACCTACCCTGAAGGAAAATTTTAAATATTGGTGAAATCATTTTTTAAGCCTCATAAAATGTTTCGTATATTTTAAAATTTTATGTCGATGAACCGTAGCCTTTGTTTAACCTTAAACCATTCTTAATATTGGAGAACACATTTTTTAAAATCGAATGAGTAGTTTCGGAGATTTTGAAATTTTACGTTTTTTGGTGAAAGCTAACTCATGTCCAGTGGTCATTGTCCACCCTGATGGACCATTTTTAATGTTTTTTGGTGATAACAGTCGGAAAAGTAGTTTCATCATATTTAAATTTTACGTTTTTTTGCCAAACGTGGGCGTAGAAATGGACGTGGTCAATGAAACCCAGCATATTTCCACTCTGAAGAACCAAGCATTGATGGAAAAATTTTTTAAATCGAATGAGTAATTTTTGGAGATTTTTAAAGTTAAGGTTTTTTGGCCAAAACGTGGGTGTTAAAGTGGGCGTGGTCGATGAATAATAGCCTATGTACACCCTGGAGGAACACTCTAAATATTAGTGAAAACATTTTTGAAATTGGATGAGAAGTTTCGTAGATATTTACATTTTAAGTTTTTTGCCAAAAGTGGGCGTAGAAGTGGGCGTGGCCGATGAATCCTAGCTTATATCCAACCTAGAGAAGTATTCTAAATATTGGGGAAAAACATTTTTTAAATCGAATGAGTAGTTTCAGAGATATTTAAATTTTAAGTTTTTTTGCCAAAAGTGGGCGTAAAAGTGGGCGTGGTCCATGAAACCCAGCATATGTCCATCATAAAGAACAATTCCAAGTATGCATTGGTTAAAAAAATTTTGAAATCGGTGTAGTAGTTTTGAAGATTTTTAAATTTTACTTTTTTTTGCAAAAAGTGGGCGTAGAAGTGGGCGTGGTCGATGAAACCTAGCCTATGTCCGTCCCGGAGGAACACTTTAAATATTGCTGAAAACTTTTTTGAAATCGGATGAGTAGTTCCGAAGATTACTTTCTACAAACATACAAACAAACAAACATTACCTCTTTATAATATTAAGTATAGAAGTATAGATATTTCTAATAATAATTATTTTTTTCTTCTCTTCCGTTTCCGGAATTTACTGGAAAAAATAAGCATACGCCATCTATATTTATGTTAAATTACCGCGACTGCACCATTTAATAAAACTCGCAAAATATAAGATTATTAATTATATTTATTTAAAGTATAAAAAGAAGTATGGTTAAATTAAAAAGCAAACGTTTAACATCAATTCAGTACAAAAAAGTAATTACTAGTTAAAGAAAAATAGGGTTGCCAACTTGGCATATTAAAAGTACACTGCAAGAAAATATTGATAGCTAACATTCGGCCATCCTTCAAGCAGGATCGACCTCGATCCAGTTACGGCTCATAGTCGTCTAGATATCTAGGTGTTCGTCTATTTCGCGTTGGTCTACGAGGTTCCAAAATTTCCTCTTCAGACACTTCTGCATTATCAATGGGATCAGGAGGAGCTACTATTCGTTTCATATCTTCGGCTGCGACCACACCTTCATAGAATCGTTGTGTACGTTGGATGTCTGGGAAATCGGCAACACGGTAACGATCATTCGGTAAAACTTCGGTTACCATATACGGACCCTTATACAGAGGTAAAAGTTTTGTAGACTCTCCAGTACTACCAGGATCACGTCGTATCATAACAGAGTCACCAGGCATATAAGTTTGAGCTTCGCATCTTCTCTTGTTGAATTGTAATCTCTGTTTATCTTGATCATCTCTAATACGTTCGATCACCTTATGACGCAATTCATTTATATCGTCTTCATTTTCGTTATGTGGTATAACATCATCTAATTTATTTGGTATCAGTCTTCTCGGTTCATAATTAAAAAGCAATTTAAAAGGTGTCGTTTTCAATACGCTATGCACAGTGTTATTAACACTCCATTGTACGAGACCAATATGTTGATCCCAATCACTACCATTTGGTTTTCGGCACAAAGTTGATAACATAGGAGTTATGGTTCGATGCAATCGTTCACATTGACCATTTGCTCTCGGTGTCGCGGTTGCATTTAAAACATGAACAATATTTTTCTCCTTACACATCTTCTCGAATGGGGAACCAGTAAAAGCTGTGCCTCTATCCGTAATAATACGATTTGGCATTCCAAACAAGGCCACCACATCTGTAAACGCTCGAACTGTTGTTTCGCTCTTCACATTGCGCACAGGCTTCAAAATACAAAATTTAGTGAATCCGTCTATTATAACCAGAATATACAGATTGCCATATTTGCCTCTCACAAATGGACCCAAATGATCAGCATGCAGTGTATGAAAAGGTATACCAATTTTATCAATTGGATGCAAAAATCCTTGTTTTCTACCGGCAGGTTGTCTGTGATACAAACACTCAAAGCACGCACCGACAAATCGTTTGACATAATTTCTGAGTCTGGGGAACCAATATTTCTCCTTAATCTTGGAAACAGCTTTGTCAACACCTACATGTCCCAATTCATCATGACATGTCTGAACGATTTTATATCTGGCGTTGTCAGGGATATACAAGTAAACTTTATCATTCTCCACCTTATATACTCGACCATTCACAATTTTGAATTCGCCTTGGATACGTAAGTCATCTTTAGTCAATTCATTTTGTTTCTGAAGAACTTCAATGATATTTTGTATTTTCGGGTCGCTTTGTTGTAAAAGTGTCACCCAATCCGTTGTGTCTAAACTTGAGTAGAGAACACTAACATCAGCCACTGTTGGAGTATTTTCTGGCAATCCGGTTGGATTACGGCTCAGAGCATCGGCATGTCTATTTTCGGTACCAGGGGTATGTTGTATTTCGAAATCGTACTCTGACAGTTTCAACCACCACCGTCCAATTCTTGGTAGAATATCTTTTTTCGACATAGAACTTCTGACAGCATTACAATCAGTCTTAACAACAAACGGGATTCCAATTAAGTATACTCGAAAACGTTCCAGCACCCAAACAACTGCCAATGCTTCCAGTTCAGTTGAATGATAACGTGATTCTTCTTTAGTAGTCTGTCGACTTGCGTACGCAATGGGATGAAACTTACCATCTGTTTGTTTTTGAACAATAACACCAGCTAAACCATCTTTACACGCATCCGTGTGAACTTCAGTTTCTGCGTCTTTACAATAAATACTTAAAACAGGTTTCTCCGTCAAACATTTCTTCAAATTTACAAAAGCATTTTCTTCTTCATCACCCCATCTCCAAACGACTTCATTTTTCGTTAATCGGGTTAAAGGCCTTGCCAAAGTTGCGTAGTCTTTGATAAAATTACGAAAATAACTGGTTAAACCAATGAACTGACGAATCTCGTGGACTGTAGTAGGGCGTTTAAAATCAATAACAGCATTTAATTTCAGTTGACTTGGAGTAATAACTCCGTTACAAATTTCATAACCCAAATACTCTATACTGGTCATCAAAAATTTGCACTTACGTATATTCAGTTTTAAATCGGCTCGTCTTAAGGCATCTAAAACAATTTTCAGATTTTCAATGCATTCATCAACAGTTGGCGATGGTATAAGGATATCATCAAAATATCCCATTGCGATCGTAAAGCGTAAAGTGCCCAATGCTGAATTAACAAGTTTCTGAAATACGGCAGGACCATTCGATACCCCGAAAGGCATCCTCAAGAACTCATAATGCCCGTCCGGCGTTACAAAAGCGGTTACATGTCGAGAATCCTCCGCTACTTTTACTTGATAGTAACCACTTCGCATATCAAGCACATTAAAATACTTCATGCCATGAAGTCTGTTGATCTGATCAGCTATGATCGGCAATGGATACTTAATTTTTCTGGTTACTCGATTTAAAGCTCTGTAGTCTATGCATATTCTCTTATCACCAGTCTTCTTTCGAACAATAAGTATGGGACTCGCATAATCAGAATCCGATTCAACTATAATACCAGCATTCTTTAAATGTGTCATTTCATCTCGTACGAAAGCCCTTTCAGACTCGCTTAATCGGTATGGTTTATACGTTATAGGGGTATCATCTAAAAGATCAATAGAAAATTCGGTATTCGCTCCACATCCGAGCTCATTAATATTCAAAGCAAAACAGTCTCTATATTGTTGTACAATATCCAATAATTTCGTTTTATAATCAACAGGTATATCTGGGTTTACCATTATTAAATCGCTAAACAGCTCATCATCACCATCAGATGTATTATTCACCACTGTTTCATCATAAATACATAACTCACCCTTAGTAACACGTTCACCTTCATTGAAGACTATGTCAGTAGTAGAAACGTTCAAGACCGGCACAGCAAAACCATCAGCATTACCATTAATGACACAAGCTGGAATAATACAACCACCTCTGTTAGTTGTTGAATTTATAAAAACGTCCTGGCATTCATTTATAGTTTCACCAGTTACCACTGAAACAAAACCAACATGATTCGGGGGTAAAACTGTAGCCTCTTTAACCCATAAACTAGTTTTCAATTTTGGAAGATTCGGAATTTCAATTCGATTCAAATCGTTTTCAGGCAAATCAACATGTTCAAATATTCGTAAATAATCTCCTCTTTTGTAATATACAACGTGTGGCTGCTCAGTGAATGGTTGTCCAATCAACAATGGTATATCAAGTGGTATATCCGTCATAACATATACGGCAACATTAGCAACAGCTTGATCGACCTTCAATACCGCATTAAACATGCCCAAAGGAGTTGTCATACCACCACCTACACCTCTGATTACCATATCATTAGGAGCTGCTACCACCTCAAAATTTAAACTTTTTGCTGCTGACTCCCTCATCATAACACACTGACTTCCAAAATCAACATATGATTTAACCGTTTTACCATTAACTACAGCGTCAAAAAAATATTTTTGATCCAAACAAATTTTCACATCTTGATTTTTTGCAATGGCACAGTTATTCGATGAAACGCTTGGCTGGTTCTTCTTCTTATCGCCAAGGTTATTTTCCAAAGGACAATTTTTCTTAACGTGTCCAGGTTTCTTACATTTTAAACATACCACAGGTGACGTACAATTTTGTCTGAAGTGCCCCTTTAAATTACAACGATAACAAGTCACATCAGCAATATCCTTCTTTTCCTTCGGAATTGGTTCCTTATTGATATTCTCCTGTAGGGTAGCCAGACATAGAATTGACAAAAAAAGTACATTAAGGAAAAAAAAGAAGTACAATTAAGAAAAAAAAAAAGTACATTGTGTTTTTCACACCTCGGCAGAACCAACATTAACCTCAAGTTGCGAGCACGGTGAATGCCTTTCTTGCTTATGAATCTGATGTGCCCTACTACTATATTTCGACGAAAATCAAAATCTTCGCCAGATACGCTTTTTTTTAAATCGCCGTCAAACGTTAAAAATTTACATTTTAAGCTTATCAAAAAACGACATTTATAAAAAACATATTGCAACAAGTGAGAGTGTTAAATTCGGCTGTGCCGAATCTTTTATACCCTCCAACACGTTAAAAAAAAAAACAGGGGCGTCTTTTTTTTGGGTTACGTCGGTGGGAGACAACCTTTCTGGATCCAACTGCAAGATTTTGAACTTCTTTTGACATAAAAATGTTTCGTTAGCTAAGCAAAAGTACAAAAACCTATAAAAAATAGCTTTTTTTAGTTCTTAAGAGGGGAACTTTTTTCCCCCTGATCCGATTTTGCCCATGTTCGATACCATAAGACATATTCGTGACAAATTTCAGGAGTCTAACTCTTTTACTTTGGACTGTATCGTGTCTTGGACAGACGGACGGACGGGCATCGCTAGAATGTCTTAGAATGGATCACTGATCAATAATATATATACTTTATAGGGTCCTAGACCGATATTTCGATGCGTTACACACGGAATGACAAAGTGAGTATACCCCCATACTGTGGTTGGAGGGTATAAAAAAGTTTTTGAGCAACAAAACCGATCAAATTAAGTAAATAAAGAAGTTTTAATCGCGGTATTTACAATTCGTTATTTTTCCCCCGAAAACGCGAAGGTTTTAGCTCTGGATTAAAAAGTGCAATTTTCGGCAACAAAAACATTGCAAATGCAGAATATAAATTTGCAGTTTTATTGCATTTTTCCCGGGGAATAATTTTTGTTTTCAGTATCTTTTTTCATATCTCTCATTGTTTTCGAGATAAGGTTAAAGTGTAAATTTTTTGGCTTTTGACAGCGATTTTTTCAAAAACGGCTCTGGCTAAAATTTTGATTTTCGTCGCTGATTTAAATTCATTAAATAACAATTTATTCAACAAAGAATATAAAAATTGGGATTGTAAATAATATTTACAACAAAGTACTTCACAACTTTAGACATTTTTAACATTTTTTTTAATAGTTTTTTTTTTAATAAAAACGTTAAGCACAGAAAAAAAGTACAAAAAGAAGTACAAAAGCCTAAAAAAAGTACTTTAGCGTACTTTTTTAGGTGTTATGCAGAAAAAAGTACATTGAGTAAAAAAAAGTACGCGTACTGTTGAAAAAAGTACGTCTGGCAAGCCTATTCTCCTGCTTTACGGACTTTGCGTTGAAAGCACCACGATCTCTTTGGTTATTAACCTGTGCACCCATCGTTTTATAAAATTCACGAATATCCACCAGCAACGCATTTGAGTCGATGTTGGTCTTACAAAGTAAAAACGTTTTCAACTCCCGGTCGTATAACCCTTGAAGTATTTCTGTTTTAGTTTCAGAAAATGACAATTTCAACTTTTCACAGAGTCTCTTCTTCTTAAAATAGTAATCAAAGACATCTTCATTCTTCGCCTGTCTATAATTCAAAAGAGCCGACCACTGTTCCGCCATACCAACCGTTCCTATAAAGGTACTGGTGAACTCAATTTCAAATTCATCCCAAGTTTTTATTTTCAATGAATGGAAGATTTCAATAAAAATTATTGTCAGTTTTTGTAAAAGTTGATCAACTCGTTTTTTTGTAAATCAACTCTTATTTTTTGTAAATTCAACTCATATTTTTGTTAATATAAGAAATTTTGTTAATAAAAAAAAAACTTGTGGTTATTTGTAAATATTCTTTTATTAAGCATAAATTACAATATTTTTGTATTATCGCCGGCTTTTTAAGCTGCAATATTTGAAGATTTTCACAAAGATTTTCACACACACTTCGTTTATTTATGTTATGCACTCATAATATCCTATTCGCACTTACAGTTTTAAACCGTTTGTAGCAATTATTTTTAGCATTTTCTGTCAATATACTGTAATAGCATAAATAAAGTGCTAAAAATATGGTTTAAAACTGTGACTGTGAATAGGGTATAAGCCATTCTAAAAATAACAAGTGGGAGTGTTAAATTCGGCTGAGCCGAATTTTTTATACCCTCCAAAATGTAAAAAAAATTGTCAGGGGCGTTTTTTTTGGGAGGGGGTTGATGGGGTCAGTGGGGACGTTGAGAGCACTTTTCCATCGCGATAAATATACCAAAGGTTTCATTTATTTTAGAAAAATACAAAAAACACGTAAAAAAGTGTATTTTTTCACAGCTTGGTTCAGATTTTGCTCATTCACGAGCTTAACCTGCCTATGAACATGAGACATATTTGTACCAAACTTCAGGAGTCTAGCTGTTGTATTTTGTACTGGATTATCTACATACAGACGGACTGACGGACATTCATAGAATGTCTTAGAATCGATCATGGATCAATAATATATACACTTTATGGGGTCCCCGACCGATATTTCGATGCGTTACAAACGGAATGACAAAGTGAGTATACCTCCATACTGTGGTTGGAGGGTATAAAAATCATTTAAGTGGGAAAAAAGATGAGAAACTAACAATCATAACAAGAAGATGACCTCTGAGGTTAAAATCAGATATGGGTCAAATTTAGTACTCGCTAAATTCCTATTGTGATTTTTGAATTTTAATTGTGCTTTTCAGAATTTCAATTGGTCTCTTTTAAATATCAATTCTGATTAACAAACTATATACTTTTAATTATACTATGTTCTTTTAATTATACACTGTCATGTACACATTTAAATAACATAATTTCTTTTACTTTTCAGAAAACAGGACTATATACCTCCAAACGTCAAATTATATTCACATCCGAAGATTCACATTATTCTGTTGAAAAATTAGCCATGTTTATGGGTATGGGCAGTGATAATGTATGCAAAATTAAAACGAACAAGATTGGAAAAATTGATATTAGAGATTTAGAAGAGAAAATACAAAAACAATTGAGTGACAATGAATGTGAGGCATTGATGGTATCTGCAACAGCCGGAACTACGGTACTGGGGGCCTTCGATGACTTGAATAGTATTGCGGATCTATGTAAAAAATACGGAATGTGGATGCATGTGGATGCTGCCTGGGGTGGTGGGGCATTAATGAGCCCAAAATATCGTAAACTTTTAAGTGGAATTGAGAGGTAATATATATCCATTAACTACATATATTTTTCATTTACTTTTGTAGCATTGTGTATTACACAATGTAGTACACAATGCTACAAAAGTAAATGAAAAATATATGCAGTACCTCATATTTAAAAATTATATTTGCCTGAAGTCCATATACTTTTAGTTTTTCTCAATATCCATTAAGCACAAAAAAACTTAAAATTCAAGTCCTTGAAATTTCGCTTGAATTCAACTGGAATTCAAGCTTTTATTTCAAGTCAAATTCAAGTTCAACAAGTCGTAATAAAAATAAAAATGCAAAGACTAACAAGACCTCCGACTCTACATAACCTCACAAAAATAATTCACACGTACAGGTACTGTGTATTTCAACACAATTGTAAAGGTGTGGTGAAATAAAAAATATGACATTTGTAAAACAAATATAAACAAAAATTTGTTTATTTTATTTTTTAATAAAACATCGAATTTTTGGATGTTTTTTGTGTTTTTTGGCACAAAAACTTGGTAAGTATATTAAAATCTAATATGTATGAGATTTTTAATTAATAAATTGTATTATTTAAGGCCGTAATCGTACAACCTGCCTTTGGTTTTGTAAGGATTGAAGTTGAAAAGATGGGATGGAAACATATGCAAGGAATATGTAAGAAATAGCATAATTAAAGGTACGTAGATATTGCATTAGGTTTGTTTTTTGTATGGAATAGTTCCATTTATATATTTTAGATTTTTGGTGCCTAAAAAACTGTTCCCGTGATGTGCACAAACTTTTGTACCTATTATTTTGGTGAGAAAAAACCGTATATCCTTGAGAGTTGTGCTTTTATGTACTACGAAGTGTTGTTTTGAAAGCCCGTCCCTTAAAAATTGCAAATTGATGGCGATGAAAACAATACTTCTGGTTTTGTGGTATAGTTAACCGTTTTTGGTTGCACTGTCTTTTTGGGACGTAAGTAATGTTTGCAATAATTTTAGAAAACCGGTGCCCAAATGATTTTACACCATCCTGCTCCCAAGATATGCAACAAAGAATCTCACATCTATTTATGTTATGTTAGACGTGCTCGAATAATAAAAAGATGACTTAAAAATAAGATATGTACGTGTTTTTTTAAAGAAAATGTCATGCAAGCTATGAAAATTCAACAAGATTCTTAAACAGTTTGTATAGAAAACTTGGCAGACTCTGTATTTTCTATAGAAAAATTCATCAGTTTTGACGTTTTTCTTGTGTAAGAAAAATGTCTTAGATTCTGAGACGTTTTCTAAAAGAAAAATGTCTCAGATTCTGAGACTTTTTCTATAAGAAAAATGTCTTAGATTCTGAGAAAAATGTCTCAATTCTGAGATTTTTTCTATAAGAAAAATGTCTCAGATTCTGAAACTTTTTCTATTAGAAAAACGTTTTAGATTCTGAAACTTTTTCTATAAGAGGAATGTCTCAAATTCTGAGACTTTTTCTATAAGAAGAGTGTCTCAGATTCTGAGACTTTTTCTATAAGGAAAATGTCTCAGATTCTGAGATTTTTCTTTAAGAAAAATGTCTTAGATTCTGAGACTTTTTCTATAAGAAAAATGTCTCAGATTCTGAGACTTTTTCTATAAGAAAAATGTATCAGATTCTGAGACTTTTTCTATAAGAAAAATGTCTCAGATTCTGAGACTTTTTCTATAAGAAAAATGTCTCAGATTTTGAGACTTTTTCTATAAGAAAAATGTCTCAGATTCTGAGACTTTTTCTATAAGAAAAATGTCTCAGATTTTGAGACTTTTTCTATAAGAAAAATGTCTCAGATTCTGAGACTTTTTCTATAAGAAAAATGTCTCAGATTTTGAGACTTTTTCTATAAGAAAAATGTCTCAGATTCTGAGACTTTTTCTATAAGAAAAATGTCTCAGATTCTGAGACTTTTTCTATAAGAAAAATGTCTCAGATTCTGAGACTTTTTCTATAAGAAAAATGTCTCAGAATCGGAGACTTTTTCTATAAGAAAAATGTCTCAGAATCTGAGACTTTTTCTATAAGAAAAATGTCTCAGAATCTGAGACTTTTTCTATAAGAAAAATGTCTCAGAATCTGAGATTTTTTCTATAAGAAAAATGTCTCAGAATCTGAGATTTTTTCTATAAGAAAAATGTCTCAGAATCTAAGACTTTTTCTATAAGAAAAATGTCTCAGATTTTGAGACTTTTTTATATCTGAGACTTTTTCTATAAGAAAAATGTCTCAGATTCTGAGACTTTTTCTATAAGAAAAAGAAAAATGTCTCAGATTTTGGGACTTTTTCTGTAAGAAAAAGTCTATAAGAAAAATGTCTCAGATTCTGAGACTTTTTCTATAAGAAAATGTCTATAAGAAAAATGTCTCAGATTCTGAGACTTTTTCTATAAGAACAATGTCTCAGAATCTGTGAGTTTTCTATAATAAAAATGTCTCAGAATCTGAGACTTTTTCTATAATAAAAATATCTCAGAATCTGAGACTTTTTCTATAAGAAAAATGTCTCAGAATCTGAGACTTTTTCCATTAAAAAAAATGTCTTAGAATCTGAGACTTTTTCTATAAGAAACTTTTCAATAAGAAAAATGTCTCAAAATCTGAGACTTTTTCTATAAGAAAAATGTCTTTGTCTGAGACTTTTTCTACAAGAAAAATGCTCCAAAAACTGAGACTTTTTTATAAGAAAAATGTCTCAGAATGTGAGACATTTTTTATAAAAAAAATGTTTCAGAAATATTTCTAAAACAAAAAAACTTCCTAGGAAGCCGCTTCAGATTGAATGGAGTTTTTTCTATAGAATACTTAACCCTACATTCAAAAGACTTTCTTTAGAAAAAAACCCTTTCAAATTTGGCCTTTGAATCTTAAAATTTCTTTAAAGAAAAACAAACGAATCTGAGACTTTTTGTACAGAAGCAATTTTATAGGACTAAAAACTTTTCCTAAGGGTCGAACCAGAATCAAATGCGTAGCGCAAGACGTAAAAAAAAAAACAAAAACAAACACATCAAATTTGAAATTTTTACGTCCGTTTGATTTAGGTAACTCACATTTAAATATTAGAAACGAAAAATTATTGGGCGTTACGCCTTAAGCGACGTAATTTGATTCAGGTTGGACGCTAATGGAAAAAAGCCTCAGAATCTCCGACTTTATCGATGAGCTTAAAAAAAAACATTTTGTAGGAAAAATATCACTGGGTTTTTTCATAAAAAACTTTCTAAATTCTTAATTTGTTTAATTAAATTTCGTTCTTTCGTTTTTTTCCAAATATAAAAATATTTTTTAATGAAAATAAACATAAATAAAATATTGACATTGCCATTATTAGTGGTGAAATAGGTGTGGTAAATTTCAAAAACGAGTGCAGAGTTGATATGCAGTACTATAATTTTAATAATTTTATTTGTATTTTCTTTAATTTTAATTGCAAATATGCATTCATTTGGGTTCTAATAGTTTTGTTTAATGTTTTTTTATGTTTTCTCAGTTTTTGTTACGAAAAAATTACAAAACAATAAAATATTGATAAACAAAAGTAACTCTGTGCATGGTGAAAATATTTTTGGTCTGTGGTGAATAAAGTTAGGTGCACCAATCATAGAGAAACATAGAGGCGAAGGTGAAAGAAAAAATAATATCACTATCTTTTTCTAATTTCTCACACGTACGTTGTCGATGTGAATTCACCACACAATACATGTTTACAAGTCGTACTTTGTCAACAAACACATGTATACAAGTTGTACTTTGACAACTTAATTTTTGACGCCTTCGCCTCTATGTTTCTCTATGGCACCAATACTAAAGCGGACCTAACTCCAATACATTCAAAGAGTTAGGTCTTCTGACAGCAAAACAAAATGAGTCGGAAGTCTTGTTAGTCTTTGTAAAAATGTTTGAAAAAATTGTCATTTTATAAACAACATTTTTATTTTTTATAAAAAAAAAATATTGTAAATTTTTTAAAACAAATCAGAAAACCTGCAAAATCGTGGAAAAATTAATGATTATTTAATGGAAAAATATCAAATTCGTGGTAAGTTATGCTTATTAATATTATTTCCGAAAAATCGTTATTAAAATGTTGCTATTTTTACCTTCTTAGGCTTTTTATACAACATTTTTCGATGCAATTTCTGAAGATAATAAAGTGGATTAATGGAGCTGCGAGAGGTCAATATTTTATAAATCAATACATAAATAAACTTTTTTTATATTGTGCAAATAAAGAATTACAAATAAAAGTGCAATTAGCACGGTAATTTTTGTTTTTTTAATGTGTACCAATTATTCAGATTTGATTAAAATACACTGGAATTAGGCTTGAATTGGACTGGAATAAGGCTTGAATTGAACTGGAATAGGGCTTGAATTAAACTATATTTCAAGCCATATTCAAGTCATTTTTCAAAAATTTTCTTCGGTTCGACTGGAATTACGCTTTTTTTAAGGACTTGAATTCAAGTGTTTTTACACTGTTTTGTTTGACTTGAATTCAAGTATCCGTTTCACTGGTATATGCTATTGAATTACAGTGTTTTTCAAGTATAATTCCAGGCTTAAAAATTGAAAATATGACTGGAATTACGCTTGAATTACACTTGAATTCCAGCAATTTGGCTTATTGGGTAGCTTTGTTAAGTATTTTTATACATTTATCACAGTAAGGGGGTATACACACTTTGGCATTCTGTATGTAACGCATCAAAATATCGGTCTAGGAAACTATTAAGGTTTATACATATGGACATTTCCATTTAATTTATTTGCATTCAAATGGCTATTTGCATTCAAATGGCTATCTACACTCAAAAAAAAGCTTCTTCATATCCCAATAAGCACAACAAAACTTAAAATTCAAGTGCTTGATATTTGGCTGGAATTCAAATTGAATTACAGTTATTTTTTCAAGTGAAATTCAAGTCAAACAAGTCGTTTTATAATTTCAAAACAATTTGAAAAAAATTGTCATTTAACAAACAACATTTTTAATTTTCAAGAAAAAAATATATTTGTGTTTTAAAAAAAGGGAGAAAATTCATAAAAACCGGGATTTTTCCACCATTATTTAACAAAAATATAATACAGCTAAAATCCAAAGATAAAGTACATACATATATAAAATTATTGATGGAGAAAAATCTCAAGTTAACGGTAAGTTTTGCTCATTAAATATGTTTCCGAAATTATTTTATAAAAATGGCTTTTTATTCCTTTCTTAGGCTTCCTGTTCCACGGCTATGGATTCAAATATCTAAATGTGAGGATAAATGTGGATTAGTCTCGTATTTAATATGGATTAGTGTGGCTGCGAGAAGACTACACAGCGTGGCTTCAAGAATTAATGTTGTTTCTTATATTTTAATTTATTTTTTTTATTGTTAAATACGTTGTTAAAATAATAAAACTAATTGGAAATTGGAAAAAAAAATATTTTTTGCTGTTTTTAATATAGGGAAATGCTGCAGATTTAATTTTAAAGCACTGGAATTACGCTTGAAGTGAACTGGAATTGGGCTTGAATTCAACTGTAAATCAAGTCGTATTCAAGTATTTTTTAAAAATTTTCTTAGGTTCGACTGGAATTGCGCTTTAATTTCGGACTTGAATTCAAGTGTTTTTACACTGTTTTGTTTGACTTGAATTCAAGTATCCGTTTCACTGGTATATGCTATTGAAATACAGTGTAATTCAAGTTGAATTCAAGGCTTGAAAATTGAAAATATGACTGGAATTGCGCTTGAATTACACTTGAATTCCAGCAATTTGGCTTATTGGGTATTGATTAAAAGTAACATCAATATGATGAAATGTTACATCATTTTTCGTCCAATGTAACTTGTCATCAATATGATGAAGCGGTGTCATCAATAACATTTTTTATTTGAAAAATAAGAAAAAAAATAAAAAATTTTTTTTTTTTGGTATTTGATTTTATTTAATTTTTTTTATTAACTTACAATTGTTTGTTATTTTCTAATTTTTAAAAACTAACATCTTTTTTTCGTATCCACCAAGATTAGAACGCCGGACCTCTTGTTTGTTAGGCTTAGCCTCTAGCCACTGACCTACAGCATAACGATACATAATACGATAAAAAGCCGTTTTGTTTGTTGTGTGCTAATAATAACGCTAAAAGTTTGAGTGTAACTATGCTTTGCTAAAAGCAGTGAGAGGGAAAGAGAGGGATATTGTACATTCATAAAATGTTTGAGTCTTTACAAATTCCCATAAACAAATGTTTAAAAACATGTATATATATTATACATTGTATAAAACGAAAAATGTTGAGTTTTCACATTTACATATTAGAAAACGTTATCTAACTAACAAGGGAAGTCTCCCTGGTGTCACCCTCCGATCTTCATGAAATTTGGATATGTTGTTAAGAACAAAAATTAATTCGACACGTGTTTTTTTTAGCGGCCCAAACTCATTTTTAGGGGGGTCGATTTGTATGGGGGAAAATTGACCTTTTTCAGTTTTTTACGATTTACGAAGTTAATATTTTTCGACTTATTAACAAAAATGTCCTAAAATCATATTGAAGAAAATCTTCATCAATATAATGAAATTTGTTATCAAAATTGATGACAGCAAGTGATGAAACCGTATCATCAATATGATGAAGCATTTTTCTTTGAGTGTACTGATAGAAATTCATAAAGGACTTCTAATGCAATTAGCTTACAAACACTTAATGCCAAAAATCTTAATTTGCGGTAGTTAGCGACAATCAAACTTCAGAAATGTGGAAAAGTCGATTGAAACTTCATAAAAATTAAGTACTCTTTGGCCTATTGTACTTGCGCCGTCCAACGTATTCTTCGAAGATTTAAAATATATGGTCCCTATACTTGTTCAAAAGAGATGTATTTATGAATTTGATGTGCAATCAATAATAAAAAAGTTATTTGGTGGTAACGGTTTGAAGTTAAAATTTCTTCATTTTCAATTTTTCGTCGTTTTTTGATCAGGAAATTTGCGCCGCTTCATACTTTTCAAAAGCTAATACAAAGAATGATAGCTGTCGTAATTCCCTACATTTTGAAACCGGTCTCGTGAATGTGCCCTTAACAGAAGCGGAACTAGCTAGACAAAGGTTGAGAGACAAAACGTGAAAGTCATCAAAAATCCACTTTTTTGCGAGGCGCATTCGCAATATTATTTAAAAGTGGCCAGCACATCTCGTGATCCAAATATTTTTTATAATAAAATCGATATTCACAATTATGCATAATGCACAAGTTTCGTTGTCCATCGTTGTTAGATTTCGCGTAATATCAAGCATTAGAGAGCAACTTTTTAAAACAAAATTTTAACGTAAAAATCTGATTGTATATTTACGTTAATGGACGTAATTTATCCGGTTTTTATTGGGGATTGTATGAAACATTAATTAACGTTGATTTTGTTAAATTCAAATAATAATTGTAATTTTAAGATTTTTGGTTTTCAATTAAAATTTTTAAACCGCCATAACTTTTGCGCCGTCAGCTGAAAGTTATTCACGCGAACGGATTTGAACCAACTAAATGCACGTTTATACGCGTACTACACGGTTTTGATGTGCCTTCAAAAAAAATTTAATATTTTTTAAACCTTAAACTCAAAAGTTAAATGGAAATGTTCATATGTATATTATTGATCTATATTCGATTCTAAGACATTCTATTAATGTCCATCCGTCAGTATAAAATATTAGAACTAGACTGAAGTTTGGAACAAATATTTATTATGCTCATAGGCAGTTTAGGTTCGTAAATGGGAAAATCGGACCAGGGTGAAAGCATTTTGCCCTAGAAGAACTAAACCAACCTCTAAAAAACGCCGTTGTAAAAACACGTTTTTTGTATTTTTGTTGAAGAAATGCTAAAATTTTGTGTCGGAAGAAAAAGAAGAAAATGTCATTACAAACTTTAGATAAGTGGGGTAGTTTTGATTGAATTCAAATACAGCATGTTGGAAAGTGTAATTTTTTGGTTGACTCAAAATAAAAGATATCTAATACTCACGAATGACATATATAAAGGATTGAGAAGAACGACAGAAATCGGTGTGTACTAAAAAAATAAAATGTCGAAACAAAAAGGAATTGTGAAAATTGTCAATTTAATTTTTTTTAATTTGTTTAAAATACAAGAAAGTTGTGTGATTTTTTGTATCTTTTTTTTGAAAATTATTAACTTTTGCTAATTAATCTTTAAAAATTAAGTAATTGTTTCTGCTAAAAGTGTGTGCAATTGCAAATAATAAAAATTAAAAGAAAACACCGAAACTTGTCAAAACATTGACATGGCCGACCAGTTGCCCAATCTTACTTAACCTTTATATATCTAAACCGTGCTAATACTACTATTTTTTTTCTTTTTTTTAGAGCTGATTCAGTTACATGGAATCCGCATAAAATGTTAACTGCTTCTCAACAATGTTCAACATTTTTGACACGACACAAGGACATTCTTAAACAGTGCCATTCAACAAATGCTACATATTTATTTCAAAAGGATAAATTTTATGATACCTCATATGACACTGGTGATAAACATATTCAATGTGGTCGTAGAGCTGATGTTTTTAAATTTTGGTTCATGTGGAAGGCAAAAGGCACCAAAGGACTGGAAGAACATGTAAATCAAGTATTCAAAATGGCGGAGTTTCTTACAAATCAGATTAGAGAGAGATCTGGATTTGAGCTTGTTTTAGAGAATCCTGAATGCACAAATATCAGCTTTTGGTATGTTCCGCCCAGCATTAGGAATATGGAAAGAAATGACGAGTTCAACAGTAAACTGCATAAAGTTGCACCAAAAATTAAAGAAAACATGATCAAAAAGGGCTCAATGATGGTAACATATCAACCATTACACAATCTACCAAATTTCTTCCGAATAGTTTTGCAGAATTCATGTTTAAATGAATCGGATATGACATATTTTCTGGATGAAATTGAAACACTTGGAAATAAATTATAAATTATATTAGAAAATTCATCTATAATCTTTATTTTAGTAAATATTTTAGCTAGATTTCAATAAACTAATCGTACACAGAAAAAAATAATGGTGAAATAAAAATTAACTAAACAAATTGTTAACAATGAAATTCTAGTTCAACAACGTTTTTAATTGTATAAACCTTGTATATTGGTAATGTGACAAAACTTAATTTTTATTTCCAATTACACACATCGATCGTTACTGAAACGCAAACGGCATACGCCAGCATAAAGAAGAACTCGATTATTTTCTTAGAAACAAGCAAATTGATATAATGCTTATTTCTGAGACCCATTTAACCCCTCGCAGTCTATTCGCTTTAGATGGTTACACATTGTATGATACAAAAGACCCCAGAGGCAGGTCATATGGAGGCTCAGGCATCTTAATTAAAACTCGACTAAAACATTATCTTATGTGTGATCTTTGTGGAGATTATCTTCAAGCCACTACTTTATGCGTAAACGAGTTTGACATGAACCTTGTGATTTCGTCTATTTATGCTCCCCCCCTGATTTAAAATTACTGATAATCAGTATAGAACTTTTTTCGAATCTCTAGGTTCACGCTTTCTGGCTGCTGACGACTACAATGCTAAGCATACATTCTGGGGGTCACGCCTCATTACCCCGAGAGGTCGTGTGTTGTTTGATACAATTTCTAAAATGGGTCTGCATGTGGTCTCAAGTGAAGAACCGACATACTGGCTTTCAGATCGTAATAAGATTCCAGATCTTATTGACTTTGGAGTGACTAGGAATACAAAAAGAAATTTTGTAAGTGTAGAATCTTCATTGGAACTTTCTTCAGACCACACACCCACTATTATTACTCTATTTAACCCCCGAGAAATTGTATCCCCAACTGGTGACTTAGCACTGTCAGGCAAAGGAACAAATTGGCTAAAATATAAAAAGTTTCTCAGTACTCATTGCTCGGAAAACATATCGCTAAGAACACCAGAGGAAATTGACCTCTCGCTCAAGAATTTCGAATCTAATCTCAAACTAGCTGCTCAACTTGCTACTAAACCCCCCCGACAATTCAGACAGAATGTATTTTCTTCTGTTGATGTCGAACGACTCTTAATTGAAAAACGGAGAGCTCGTAGAGAGTGGCAACTGCACAGATCATCACGCTTAAAAGCACAATTTAAGGAATGCACGAACAACTTACGAAGATTGTTAGAATCTCAGAGAACGGCCGCACTAAATAGATTTCTTGAAAATCTGGAGTCTACATCAAGAACCGACTACTCGTTATGGCGTGCTACAAAAAATTTAAAAAGACCTGTCTTATGTAAGTCTCCTTTGCGCAAAGCAAATGGAGGTTTGGCTAGAAATGATACTCAAAAGAAAATCTGTTTGTTGAGCACTTGAAAAATGTATTCACACCAAATGAATCAAGTGTTATAGTAGAGTTGCCACTAATTTTACCCCAGCGCATAGCAGTACCCGTTAGGTTTGAGATGCGAGAGGTCGAAAAGGCAGTTTGTGAATTTAACCCAAAAAAGGCATTTGGTATTGATAAGATCAGTAATAAAATGCTATTGGAGTTACCCCGAATAGCATTAAGAATAATTCATTTTATTTTCAATGCTATATTACGCCTTCAACATTATCCCCCAGAATGGAAAATTTCTCTCGTTAAAATGATACCCAAGCCAGGCAAAGATCATACAAAAGTGGAATAGTACAGGCCTATCAGTCTGTTATCCAATTTATCAAAACTTTTTAAAAAACTGTTAGTGAACAGATTAACAACTCATGTCGCTCAGAACAACTCTATCCCCGATCACCAGTTTGGATTCAGAAAGAAACATGGCACAATTGAGCAAGTTCATAGACTGGTAGGTGAAATTAGAAGAGCCTACGAAGAAAAAAAATATTGTTCCGCACTTTTTATTGATGTCTCACAGGCGTTCGATAAGGTTTGGCATGAGGGTTTACTCTATAAGATAAAAAATATGTTACCACCAAATACACATAAGTTACTCGAAAGTTACATAACAGATCGTAAGTTTACAGTGAAGAAAAACGATTTTGTCAGTACCCCGCAAATCATACAAGCTGGAGTTCCACAAGGTAGTATTTTGGGACCGCTTTTGTATATTTTGTACACCTCTTATATGCAAACTAATCGAAATACGCATACCTCCACATTTGCAGATGATACAGCTATTTTAAGCTCCCATAACAATCCACTTGAAGCAACTCGTATTTTGCAGAGTCACATTCTTGAATTAGAATACTCGTTAAATAAGTGGAAGATTAAAGTGAATGAGCAGAAATGCATCCACATAACGTTCACGTTAAGACCAGAAACTTGTCCCCAAATTTGGATTAATAATCACATTGTACCTCAACATACAACAGTAAAGTACCTCGGAATTCATCTCGATCGTCGTCTTACGTGGAAAAACCATATAGATGCAAAATTAACCCAAATAAAATTGAAAACTATTGCACTTATTTGGCTAATTGGGAGAACTCGAAACTTAGGTTAGACTGTTAACTATTGATCTACAGCTTGATTATAAAACCTATATGGTGCTATAGTATTCAGTTATGGGGCACTGCCTCTGCGTCTAATGTGGAAAAAATACAAAGAAAACAGAACAACATTTTGCGAATGATTACTGATGCCCCCTGGTATGTTAGAAACTTGAACATACACAGAGATCTAAATTTTTCCCTTGTTAAAGATGAAATTGTGAAACATACACTGAAAAAAAAGTCATAACTAAATTTAAGGAAAAAATGTCTTTGAAAATTTATCATGAATTTTCCTAAAATTTAGTTAAATTTAACTTAAAAATGAGTAATTTTCTTAACTATGAGGAAAAAATTTTAGTTCATTTACTTACAATTAGTTCATAGTTTTCTTTAAATGGATTTTTTAAATGTTAGGAAAAAAATTCTTACTGCCAAAGAAATTTTCCACAAATCTAAGAATCGTATCTTTATTTTTAAGACATATTTCTTAAAAAGCAATTTAGTTCAAGTTTAGTTAAAATTTACTAAAAAAAACATCATCGTATTTCTCTTCTTTGAATTGAGAAAGTGTACTTCTTAGAATTTAGTTAATGACTTCTGAGAATTTAGTAAATAACTTCTTAGAATTTAGTTAAAAATTCAAAATGGCGATATCTCGAAAACTAAGCGAGATAGAGCGAAACGGATGAAATTTTCAAAAGAAAGACTACAAGGAAAAATATGGAATAGCCTAGCTCTGCATATCTGTCGGGGTCTCAAGACCCTAATTTTAGATCTAAAATTTGAAATTCCCGAGATTTTATTTATGCACATATCTCGGTAAATACTGCCAACACGAGAAAAGGTCCAACGGCATTTTTGTAGCTCTGGACTCGTAAAACACTTCCGCAAAATACCCGAAATCCCTCCGATTAATAGTTTTTGAGTTATCCGGTTTTTAAGATTCTCAAGACCCTATCAGGCCCCTTATTACCGTATCTCAAAAACTAAGCAAGGTAGAGCGAAACGGACACAAGTTTTGGGTCAAAATCTATGGGGACCCTTAAAGGACCCAACGGGGTCTCGAGTTAAATGGGGTCCGAACCCATGGGTCCAGGGTCTAGACCCAATCTATTTCTAAAATGTTAAGTATAATTTTTCCCATTTTCTAGTTAAAATTGGCTTAAAATTAAATAACTTTGCTTTCCTTATTTTTGGGAAAATTATGAACTAAAACCAAGAAAAAAAATCTTTGGAGCCAAATCATTCCCTCTTTTTCTCAAAATTGAGTTAATTTTCCCAGATTTTAGTTCACTTTTTTTTTGAGTGTACCCAGAACTACTTACGAAAACTGGAATCACATCCAAACAATTTAGCACGCAATCTTCTAAATAATCGTGGTCACCAACGCCTTAGAAGGAGGGCCACTGCTGACTTGGCACACTAAAATGAAGGATGATGCTTTTGAAAACATTGGATAATTTATGAGCAGATGAAATTTTGTCTGGCACTGGCTGGACTTAATATTAAGTTATATTAGTTTTAAGATTTGAATACTTATTGTTAGTTCACATAATTTTAGTGAAGATTCAATAAAACAAATGAATGAGAAAAAAAAAACACATCGATTAAAATCATTGTTAAAAAATGCACATTGATAATACAGACGAATAGCACTCTGGCAGTGCGCTAGACTTGAATCATGAAGGTTCCAGGTTCGCTGCAAGCTGGCGGAACGCTTTCTTATTTTGAATAATTTCTATTTTGAGATAATTTTTTTGCTACTGTCTTTTTTGTTTAAATATGTGTGATACCACATTCTTAATTATTCTTAATCATAGACAAAGTCTAAATTTTTATTATTTTTAATTGACATGCAGCCAAAATTCAATTTTATGCTCCATTTATTTGCGAAAAAATGCTTTTTGTTAATTGTCGATGTGGTGAGGCACAAAATAGAATTTGGGCTGCATCTCACTCAAAAATATACAAAACTAATAAGATCGGATCATTATCTATCTCGGGAACAAGTTAGGTCCAGGAAAACATGCATTTTATACGATAATTTGCTGTTTTTAAAAATTAGAGAACACCCACTGACAACTTCACGCACCGTCACTGTTCTTAATATATACCACATTATTTTGTTATTAAACGCAAAAAGTGCCCATGGATTCTTCAGGCACTTTACACTCAAAATATTATGTAAATTATACAGAAAAAACGTTTCAAACAAATGAAACTTTATTTAAAAACGGATTTCTTACATTTAATTTTCATAGTAAAAGAAATTATATGACGCAACCCAGGCAGAAACTGCCAACCGTTCCAAAGAAAAAGTCTCGGCAAATCACTTTATTTTTTGTGTAGAGGGTAGTATGAATTCGAAAAAGTGCTTTCCAAGGGCTTTGCCAATGTTTTTCTATTTAAATCCGTTCAAAGTATACATTTTTTATTAAAATTTATTAATTTTTATAACAATTGGAACATTTTTTATTTCCCTGCAGAATAAGTGGCCGGTCCTTGATAGTTCTCATGATATGTCACTTATACAGAATGACCTACATATTACAAACTTGACACCTTTTATATAAAAACACCTGTTTCTTTCGTGAGGAAGTGTCTTAAACTCCGGATACATCACCCTTAAACTCAGGATACATACCCGTTTCGGTTCAATACACCACTTTTTTCGGGACTTTTCCAAATTTTTTTCTAAACGCAAAGAAAACTGCAAACAAATTTTTTCCGGGACTTAGAAAATTGTTCAAAGTTTGTTCAAAATTTTTTATCCTAATAAATGAGTTAATAAATTTTTTATCCTAATTTAATAAAATTTCTTTATTCAAATAAACACAATTTAGATATGTCCCATTTTTTTGTTATAGTACTATATTTTTTTGTTATAGTACCATATTTTTTGTTTTTAAAGCGCTTTCAAAGTGCTTTAAAATAGCAACGGCATACCGTTTACCGTGGTTATCATTTTGGACGCTGGGAGAGTACTACACTGAAAAAAAAGACATAACTAAATTTAAGGAAAAAATGTCTTTGAAAATTTATCATGAATTTTCCTAAAATTTAGTTAAATTTAACTTAAAAATGAGAAATTTTCTTAACTATGAGGAAAAAATTTTAGTTCATTTACTTATAATTAGTTCAAAGTTTTCTTTAAACGGATTTTTTAAATATTAGGAAAAAAATTCTTACTGCCAAAGAAATTTTCCATAAATCTAAGAATCGTATCTTTATTTTTAAGACATATTTCTTAAAAAACAATTTAGTTCAAGTTTAGTTAAAATTTACTAAAAAAAACATCATCGTATTTCTCTTCTTTGAATTGAGGAAGTGTGCTTCTTAGAATTTAGTTAATGACTTCTGAGAATTTAGTAAATAACTTCTTAGAATTTAGTTAAAAATTCAAAATGGCGATATCTCGAAAACTAAGCGAGATAGAGCGAAACGGATGAAATTTTCAAAAGAAAGACTACAAAGAAAAATATGGAATAGCCTAGCTCTGCATATCTGTCGGGGTCTCAAGACCCTAATTTTAGATCTAAATTTTGAAATTCCCGAGATTTTATATATACACATATCTCGGTAAATACTGCCAACACGAGAAAACGTCCAACGGCATTTTTGTAGCTCTTGACTCGTAGAACACTTCCGCAAAATACCCGAAAGCCCTCCGATTAATAGTTTTTGAGTTATCCGGTTTTTAAGATTCTCAAGACCCTATCAGGCCCCTTATTACCGTATCTCAAAAACTAAGCAAGTTAGAACGAAACGGACACAAGTTTTGGTTCAAAATCTATGGGGACCCTTAAAGGACCCAACGGGGTCTCGAGTTAAATGGGGTCCGAACCCATGGGTCCAGGGTCTAGACCCAATCTATATCAAAAATTTGAAGTATAATTTTCCCATTTTCTAGTTAAAATTGGCTTAAAATTAAATAACTTTGTTTTCCTTATTTTTGGGAAAATTATGAACTAAAAACAAGAAAAAAAATCTTTGGAGCCAAATCATTCCCTCTTTTTCTCAAAATTGAGTTAATTTTCCCAGATTTTAGTTCACTTTTTTTTTGAGTGTAAACTGTGATACTTTACCAGCGCTTTCCCGTTTGTATTTTTCTGCCTGGGAATATACATAAAATTTATTTTGGCGCCCTATGCTCCAAAGGGAGTTAGAGGAACATATTGTCACCTAAAATGCAAAAGGCCCTAACTAACATTTTATTAATTTTACAGGAGAAGCAAAAAAACGGTATTGAATGATATTTTAAATTTGTTAATAACTTTGTTGTTATACCCTCCAACCACAGTATGGGGGTATACTCACTTTGTCATTCCGTGTGTAACGCATCGAAATATCGGTCTAGGACCCCATAAGGTATATATTTTATTGATCAGTGATCGATTCTAAGACATTCTAGCGATGTCCGTCCGTCTGTCCGTCTGTAGAAGACACGATACAGTCCAAAATAAAAGAGCTAGACTTTCGAAGTTTGGCACGAATATGTCTTATATTCCTAGGCAGGTTAAGTTCGGAAATGGGCAAAATCGGACCAAGGGGAAAAAAGTTCCCCCTTGGAGAACTAAACCAACCTAAGAAAAACCGCATTTTTTGAAGGGTTTTTTGTACTTTTGCTAAGCAAATGCAACATTCTTATCTCAAAAGAAGTTCAAAATCGCAAGGGGAAGGTGCCCCTAACGTCTCCCACCAACCCCCCCCCAAAAAAAAAAAAAAAACGACGCCCCTGGATTTTTTTTTATATTGTTTTTTTTACATTTTGGAGGGTATAAAAGATTCGGCACAGCCGAATGTAACACTCTCACTTGTTTTTTAATGAATTTGACTAAAACTTTGTGAGGACGTTCTTTCAATTAATATGAATCAAAAATCAATCAAAAAATATTAAAAAGTTTTTTTTTTTTAAATTACGTCCATTGGCGTTTGCCCAAAATCACATGTTTTTAAATTTTGGCTATAAAATCGTGAAAGTTTGGATATATACAGATGACTTTTTTTTTATTATTAGAAAATATGTTGCCTACTTTAAGGCTTATTAAAAATGTTGTTTATTTATAATTTATAAATTATAAACAACTTTAATGTTATTTAAATAATTTGGTTTATCCTCTTAACAGAGTTTTAATAAAATTTTGGCAAGTTTAGACATGTAAAAAGAAACAAGTAAAAAAGTTAAATTCGGCCTTGCCGAATGTAATAATACCCTCCACAATTTCAAAAAGATTATTGCAAAAAGCTTTTTTAAAAGGAAATTACTTTTGAAAAAATAAATCCGCGATTTTTTTCTTTTTTTATCCAAAAACATGTTCGTACTTTCTTAATTACCATTTGGTGTTCAATTATGTCAACCAGCAGTCGAATTAAAGCATTTTGCATTTTTAGGTTATGTTGAATGTACTAAATTTTTTGAGATGTCCTTACATTTTCGTTCATAACTTTTGAACCGCTGAACCGATATCGCTCAAATGCAATACCAAACTTCTCGGGAAAACTTCCAATAAATGTGTTAAGTTTCAGTAATCTCCGTGTAATATTTTGGCCGTGATCACCATTTCCACAGACGGACATCGCTAGAATGTCTTAAAATCGATCGGGGATCATGAATATATATACTTTATGGGGTCCCAGACCAATATTTCGATGAGTTACAAACGGAATGACAAACTTATATATACCCTCTATCACTAAGTGGAGGGTATAAAAAGCAGAAGTCTTCTCACACAGCTGATTAAAAAATTTTATTTTTTGTTAAAGTTTCTTTTATGTGATTTTTTTTATTCAATTTATTTCACTTTTTACACAATTTATTACTTAAAGGCAGGGTTGGCAACCGAAACGAATAACGGTATCGGTAACGGTATTGGTATTACATATTTTTTATATCGGTAACGGTAAAGGTAACGGTATTTTCGATTATTTCGGTATCGGTGAACCGTTACCGAAACATCCATACCGGTACGTACCGGTATTATAAATAAAATGTTAACAAGTCATAAATTTGTTAAAAACGCGTAAAAAATTAGTTTAAAAAAAATTAAAAAACGGCTTAATTCTGCACGTTTTCTATACATAATTATATTTGTACTAGTATTAAATACTATGAATTAACTCTGAATTAAATTAAAATATTCACGCAATATTGTAATTCAACAAATTCGAACTCATGTACGTAGAGACAAATTTGTCCAATAAGCAAACAAATCTGCATTTTGAGACATATGAAAAATCTGTATTTTGAGCCATTTGAGAAATCTGCTGATAATAGCTGATGCGGTTTGCTAAATTTATGTCTGGATAATCCAGAATATGCTGAAAAAACCTTCAAGACAGCAGAAAAATCTGCTGATTTTAATAGAGAAATATGCTGATTTCAAATAAACAGCCTTACCTGTTTATTTGAAATTAGCAGATTTCCTTTTTAAAATGATCAAAATTGTTTGTCCCGTTAAAAAAAATCGGCAAGGATAAAAAAACTTGGCAAGGATGATTCAGGGATTGTTTTTTAAGGGGGAGGGAGGGCGGACGGTATCGAAAGGAACACCTTTTCTCTTGTCATAGATGTTAAGAAATTCATTTTATTTGCTATAGCCAAGCTCCCAAAAGGTTCGAACCGAAAAAAAAACGCATTTACTAATCTTGGTCAATGAACTTCACATTTTCTAAACAAATAGACAAAAAACAAGTAAGAGTGTTAAATTCGGCTGTGCCGAATCTTTTATACCCTCCAACATGCAAAAAATGCAGGGGCGTTTTTTGGGGGGGGGTCGGTAGTGGTAATTGGGGGGGGGGGGCAAATTTCCTTTCAAAATATAAGTTTAAAAATTCATTCTTATGCTTTTTGCACTAAATAAAGTTTATCATTATTTAAAAAAATAAGGTTTTAATCCACTCCCACAAAAGGGGGCGCGGACCGAAAGCCGAGAGTCATTTGTCAATCCTCTGGGTTCAAATGCAGGACTTTGAACTTATTGTAGCATAAAAATGTTGCATTTGTTAAACAAAAACACAAAAAATCATGTAAAATAATGGTATTTTTCAGAGGTTGGTTTAGTTCTTCAAGGGGGAACTTTTTTCCCCGGATCCGATTTTTCTCATTTACGAGCTTTACCTGCCTAGAAAAATTAGATATATTAGTGCCAAGTTTCGGGAGTCTAGGTCTTTTATTTTGAACAGTATCGTGTTAACTACAGACGGACGGACGAACATCGATTGAGTTGAGTTGAGGGTGGGTTGTACAAGCCTAAAAACACTGTGCAACAAATTTTGGGTCATCGAATTGAGCCTCAATGCCTTCAACGCCATATGAAAGTAGACCATCAAGTGAACAAAATTACCAAAGGGTTTTGCAAAGTCAGTTCGGAATTCTTTTTTATAGCCCACTGAAGTTTTCATATTTTTATCAAAGGCGTTTGGAAAACGACATAAATACTATAATAAGAACACATCTGAGCTCCAAAATATGATTTGATGTCTTCAGTGAAATTTTATGGTGGTTCTTTTCTTAGAACATTTTAACCCTCTAACTGCCATTTTAAGGGGTCATTTTAGTCCTTTTTCAAAACCTTAACACAGAAGTCTAATAACACGTCCATTTAGAGGGTTAAAATATTCTACAAATATTTTCCTCATAAAATTTCACTAGGGGTTGTCAAATGTACAAAGTTTGTGCGACATACGCAAAGTGCTTAAAAAGGGTCAAGTATAAATAATCAATGTTATTTTTTTTACCAAAGCAGTGTTAAAATATATCGACAAAAAACAGTGCAAATATACTTTTGAGCTAAAAATTATGTTTTGATGTGTTTTATAAAATTTTATGATGATTCTTTTCTTTGACCAAATTAACCCTCTAGGTCCCATTTTAAAGGCTAATTTTTGTCCTTTTTTAAAAGAAATACAAAAAAGTCTATAAAAAAAAGCAGTTAGAAGGTTAAAATGTTTTACAAATATTTTCTGCATCAAATTTTACTTGAGCACGTCTAAGACAGAAAGTTCGTCCAGCATATAGAAAATGCTTAAAAATTTTAAAGTATTCAATTTTTTTTTTATATTTTTTTGGGCCGAAATATAAAAAAAAAAAACAAGTAAAAATGTTAAATTCGACTTTGTCGAATGTATTAACACCCTCCACAATGTAAAAGAGTTTATTTGGAAAAAAATACACATTTTTTATAAAAGATTCGCGAAAAAATTTTTTGTTAAAAAAAAAATTCGACGAAATTTTTTTTTTTTTATATGATTGTACTTGTTTAAATACCATTCGGTGATCAATTCTGTTCACATGTGTCAACCAGCAACCGAATTAAAGCATTTTGTAATTTTAGGTTATGTCGGGCCCTTTTTTTTGACTCAAATATATTTTGCTCCACCAACAAATTTCCGCTAGAACGACATCACGCGACTTTTTCCCAATATATCTGAAATGGTGATCACGGCCAAAGTATTAAACAGATAAAACAGATATATAAGACTTAGCATATTTACTTGTTGTTGTCCTAAGGAGTTTGGTATTGCATTTGAGCGAAATCGGTTCAAAAGTTATGAACGAAAATGTAAGAACACCTCGAAAATTGTGGTACATTCAACATAGCCTAAAAACACAAAATGCTTTAATTCGGCTGCTGGTTGACACATGTGAACAGAATTGATCACCGAATGGAATTTAAACAAGTACAAATATATTTTTTTACAAAAAAAATTTTCGTCAAATTTTTTTTTACCAAAAATTTTTTTCGCGGATTTTTTTGTAAAAACTTTTTTTTTTTGTTTTTTGCAAATAAGCTTTTTTACATTGTGGAGGGTATCAATACATTCGAAAAAGTCGAATTTAACTTTTTTACTTGTTTTTTTATATTTCGGCCCAAAAAAATATAAAAAAAATTTAATACTTTAAAATTTTTAAGCATTTTCTATATGCTGGACGAACTTTCTGTCTTAGACGAGCCCAAGTAAAATTTGATGCAGAAAATATTTTTAAAACATTTTAGCCTTCTAACTGCTTTTTTTTATAGACTTTTTTGTATTTCTTTTACAAAAGGACAAAAATTACCATTTAAATCGGGAGCTAGAGGGTTAATTTGGTCAAAGAAAAGAATCATCATAAAATTTTATAAAACACATCAGAACATCACTTTTAGCTTAAAAGAATATTTGCACTGTTTTTTGTCGATATTTTTTAAAACTGCTTTGGTAAAAAAAAAAATAACAAACATTGATTACACTGTAAGTAGGTGAAAATGACACACCAAAACGCCGAGACACGTCAACCTAATTTTGGGCCGTAGAATCCAGTGCTGTACCCCGTTTTGAAAAGTTAGCTCAAAATCCCGAGATATTTCGATTTTAAATTTGTAGTAGATTTAAGGCGATTTTTAATTTTATTTGAATAAAAAAAAATTTAAAAAATTGTTAAAAACTTGTTATTTATCAAAATTTATATCTAGGAAATAATGGACGTCCATTTTTAATCGGACATGCAGCAATACTTGCTCTTATTTTAATGAATTTTATATTTTTTTTGGATTTATTCATTTTTTACTCTTACATTTGCAAATTTAAAATCGAAATTTCTCGTTATTTTGAGCTAACTTCTTAAAACGGAGTATACCACTGGATTCTATGACCCAAAAATAAGTTGGGGTGTCTCGGCGTTTTTGTGTGTCATTTCAAAAGTTTAAATTTTACTTACAGTGTTATTTATATTTTACCCTTTTTAAGCATTTTGCGCATGTCGCACAAACTTTGAACATTAAACAACCCCTAGTGAAATTTTATGAGGAAAATATTTGTAGAACATTTTAACCCTCAAAATGGACGTTTTATTAGACTTCTGTGTTTAGTTTTTGAAAAAGGACTAAAATGACCCCTTAAAATGGCAGTTAGAGGGTTAAAATGTTCTAAGAAAAGAACCGCCATAAAACTTCACTCAAGACATCAAATCATATTTTGAAGCTCAGATGTCTTCTTATTATTGTATTTTTGTCGTTTTCCAAACGCCTTTGATAAAAATATGAAAACTTCAGTGGGCCATAAAAAAGAAATCCGAACTGACTTTGCAAAACCCTTTGGTGATTTTGTTCACTTGATAGTCCACTTTCATATGGCGTTGAAGCCATTGAGGCTCATTTTTCTTGTTGCACAGTGAAATAAGTATATTTTTAGGCAAGTCCATGGCGCTCAGACTTAAAATAGTCCATTGTACCGTAAATGTCTTAGTGATCATAAATATATATACTTTATGGGGTCCTAGACAAATATTTTGATGCGTTACACACGGAATGACAAAGTGAGTATACTCCCATACTGTAGTTGGAGGGTATAAAAATTTAATTAAATATGTTTTTCTGGGGTTTTGTAAGTTTTTCAGGGGGAACTTTTTTTCATCTGGTCCGATTTTCCCATTTCGGAACTTAACCAGCCTATGACCATAAGACGTATTCGTACCAGCAGAGTAGCACGTTGATTTTTGACCGTATCTTCTAAAGACGGAAAGACGAACATCGCTTACAATCGATCACTGATCAATAATATAAAATCTCTATGAGGTGCAAGATCAATATTCGAATTTAGTTAATTGCGAATGTGATCATTGGTTGGGATTGGCAATGAACAAAAATTTGTTTTTTATTTTAAGTATTTTTAATCCACAAAAAAAATAAAATAAGTAATATTAATGCAACCGAAACAAAACCGATATAATACCGGTAAAAATCCGAATAAAGGTAACGGTTTTTTATCGGTAACGGTATTTACAATTTTTTATTTCGGTATTGGTAACGGTAACGGTAGTCAATATTAAAGGGTTTTTAATCGGTAACGGTATTGAAAGGGTAACGGTAGCCAACACTGCTTAAAGGCTTCTAAGGTGGGGTTTTCATGATTAAAAAAAAAAAATCGATTTCTTCCAATTTGAAAAGCAATCCTGTTTCTAGATCATGTAAGGAAGATAATGAGCCCAAAAACAACAAAAAAGTACTAGGCCCTTTTTTTTGGCGGCCAAAACAAAATTTTGAGCACAACAAAAAAAAAGTTAAAAATGTTTAACAACTTTTATTTAGCTTGGAATGTAAAAATGTGAGTTTAAGGGAGTACAATGTATAATCTCTAATCATTTCATGTCAACCTATAAAAAATTTTAGTCGATTCGCAGAATTTTTCGCCATCCATTGAGATTTAAAAAAAAAAACACTTAAGAATTTATTGAATGAAGAAGGAATTATTTTAAATACCACGGTTTAGATATATCAGGTTGAATATGATTGGACAACTGGCCGGCCAATTCAATTGTTTGACAAGTTTCGGTGTTTTCTTTTAATTTTTATTATTAGCAATTTCACACACTTTTAGTAGAAACAATTCTTTAATTTTTTAATATTAATTAACAAAAATTAATAATTTTCAAAAAAATACAAAAAATCACACAATTTTCCAAAATTTTAAACAAATTTCAAAAAAATTAAATTGACAATTTTCACAATTCCTTTTTGGTTCGACGTTTTATTTTTTAGTACACACCGATTTCTGTTGTTCTTCTTCATCCTTTATATCTGTCATTCGTGTTAAATACTGACTTAAATGCACTCGCATGCAACAGAAAATAATAATACTTTGCTTCAGACGTCATAAGTTAACACTAAACGTCCCGGAAATATTTTAAACTTTATTAACCATGATCTGTCAAACTGACTATTTAGCTACATCTTGAAAAAATAATGTATTTGTTGGTACATTCTGTTAGATCTTTTCAAAAATCGTTGTTGGAGTCACCCTGTTGTAACACAGGGTGACTTAAGGGTGCCAACATAGAACCATCATTAAGCATTATGGTGTTTAACACACTTTATTTCTTAATTTTACTTTATGTAGTACTCCTATAGTTAATACAGGGTGCCTCAAAATACATAATTTTGAAAGCGGATATCCTCAAATACTATCATTAAAATCTGTAGTGCATTTGTGCTTATATGTAAAAATTATATGCTCTAAAAGTTGGTTTTTACCCGATAAGGCTACTTCTGCCTCCATAAGACACCCTGTGCTAAAACAGTGTGACCCCAACATCGATTTTTGAAAAGCTTATGTATATATTGTTAAACATTCTTACAGAATGTGCCAATACCTCTATTATTTTTCAAAGATGTAGTAAATAGTCAATTTGACAAATGATGGTTAATATAGGTAAACATATTTTCCTACCGTTTAGTATTAGCATATGACGTTTAAAGTAAAGAATTTTAACACTTCCTTTTATTCGCTAGGGGCGTACGGTTGCGTATTTCTATGTGTTTTTAGAATATTCGCGAAGCGTGATTTGGAAATTTTTTAAATAATTGTGATTATCAGAAGAATCTTTGATTAATATTAAAGTGAAACTATTTCTTTGATATAATTGGTAAGTTTTCTGAATTAATTGGTGCTTATTTTTATTTTTCAATTTCCTTTTTTGATTGCTAAAATTTAAGTCGCGTGATGGCGGATGATAACGCATCCCCCATGTCCCAAGCTTCATCTCAATCGAATTTTGAGGCATTTTATAGATCTAAGTTGAGGACTAATCATCATGCAGGTCTAAAAAGGACCATTTCTAATCCTGATGTTACTGCCCCCTTGTGTAAGACACAAGGGTGCTTTAACGGATGTATCTCTAGTATCAAATTTTAGTACCTCAATGTCCCAGATTGAGAGTTTTGTACCTGAAATTTCGGGAAATTCAGGAGATGCGTTGGTTAATACCGATAAGGCTGATAATTCTAAAAAGACTGATAATTTAGTTCCTGTTAAGAAGAAGAAGACCAACGTTTACCCTGCTAACCACCAGGGCGAGTTCCTTGTTCTTGTGGACTTCTCTGCTGCTGATCCGGACAAAGAGAGAGTTCGCAACGCTCTCTTTTTGTATCAAAAGATCAGAAAGGTTCGTGTAAATGGCATTCGTTTGATTACTCCTGTTGGTAGAACTTTGTATCGGGTTAAGATGGACTCGGCTGAGAATGCCAATAATTTTGTGGGTAAGGACCTAAGTTCCGTGGGGCTTAGAGCCTTTATTCCTGATTCTTTTGTTTTCTCATATGGCGTCATTCATGGCATTCCAATGGACTTGTCCGAGGACTATGTGCGTTGTAATGCTACATCTGGTATTGATATTGTGTCGGTTAAACGGTTTACGAAGAAGGATCCGGATACTGAGGTGGTTCTCACTAATTCCATGAAAATTGCTTTTAGTTCTGGAAATATTCCAGAATATATTATTATTGATTTCAGCTATATTAGGGTTCACATTTACTACCCTCCCTTGCGTCAGTGTGATAAGTGTGATCGTCTGGGTCACACGACTAAAGGTTGTCGTTCGAAGAAAAGATGCCTTACTTGCTCAAGAGAGGGATGTAATGGAAAGAAGGATGATTGTGTTAAGAAGTGCCTTTTGTGTGGAGACTTGGCTCATTCTAGTAAGTATCGTAAGTTGTGTTCAAAATGGCGCGAAGAAGATGAGATCTTGAAAATTATGACGATTAAGCGTATTTCGAGAGCTGAAGTAGTCAGATCCTACTCTACAAATAAGTTTGACATTTTTAATGAGTATGAGGATAATTTTCCAACTCTTCCCGTTGCTAAGGTCCCTGTTGTTAAGAATAGGGATCATGAGGTCAACAAAATTCTTACAAAGCGTTCGTACAGTCGAGTAATTTATCGTAAGCCTCCCCACCGAGGCCAGTCCCTAATTTCGTTCAAACACAACCTTTGAATACTGATCCGGAGACCCCTGTCATTTACAGAGCAAACAATGCCAAGGTTTCTTAGTTTGAGAAACTTTTGGCAGAATTTTCATCTTTTATAAAGGATTTTTTTGTTAAGGAGGGAACTAATTCCCATCTTCGTGTTTTAAATGACTTCAATAATAAAATTAATTCTGCTCTTTCTGAGCTTCGTGTTACGTGTGATTCATCCATTTCTGTTCCGAATGTAGAATGAAAGTTTTACTTTCTAAAATATATAAGGTTGACGATTCTAACCCCACATGTAAACTTATTAATTTTAACATTTTTCAGAAGCCTCGGCCTGATGGATATGGAGGTACTGCCATATGTATCAAAAGGTCTAATAGGGCTAAACGGGTTTCATTTACGTCCGATCTGGATATAATTATTGTGAAAACTTTGAATTTGAGTCCCAATTTTGTTTTTGTTTCCGTATATTTTCCACCTGTTCCCAAACTTTCCAATGAAATGTTTGCCTCTGAATTGACTCGTCTAGTAGATTTTCTTGAGAATATGCAGAATGTGGTCCTCGGTGGAGACTTCAACGCCCGTCATACAACTTGGGGTGACTGTGTTGACTCTCCCCGAGGAAACAAGCTGCGCGACATTTTGGATCTTTCTAATCTTGTTTGTATGAATAATGGCTCCCTTACTTTTATCCCTCATCTTGGCAACCGGAATGGTTCTGTAGTGGATCTTTCCTTTGCTTCGATTACTTGGCAAACTGGCCCTACGTGGTCTAGTGGCTCACACTATTTGGTTCTGTTGATGTAAGGCCTACAAATTTTCTAGCTAAGGGTAAACTTTTAAACGGTCTCTCAAACTTGGAACTACAGCCTTCATTTGATTCTATTACTTCATCGTTTAAAAGGAAAATTGTGTCTGCGACTTTTTCATCGACCAATCGTGTTCCGAAAGCCTGGTGGAATGATGATCTCGCTAGTCTTTTTAGAAGGCATGTTGCTGCCCGTAAGAAGGCGTCTCAATATCCTTCTCAGGAGAATCTGTTGTTGCATCTGAGGCTTGGAAACAAGCAGTGCGGAAGGCCAAGAATGATAGCTATAGGAACAGGATAAATGAGCTTAACAAACAACCGGATACCAGAGCCGCTTGGCGCTTTGTGAACAGTCTGAAGGATTCTAGTTGCAATGGTTCGTCTCTTTGGGATGATGACAACAATGGTCCTTTTTTGAATCATTTACGGGATCAGGTACCTGACAACAGTAAGATCGTATATCAGACTCTTTCGACAACTCCACCATCGCTTTTTTCGTTTGATGAATTCATTGATGCTCTTAATTCTAAAAAAGGTACTTCTGCCGGCGGTTTGGATCGTGTAACATAGGATATGGTTAAATCCTTGCCAACCTCGTCTAAAATTTCGCTTCTTGCCGTTTTCAATGAACATTTTGAAAATTGTATTATTCATGATGATTGGAAAAGGATTAAGGTTGTGGCTATTCGCAAAAGGGACAAGCCTCTTGATGATTTTAGAAACTTTAGACCTATTGCGCTTATTTCAGTATTTTTGAAATTGATATATATGATAGTGAAGAGAAGGATGACTGAGGCTGTTGACAGTCTAGAAGTTCTGCCCTCTAGATCGTTTGCATATAGGAAGAAAATGTCCACAACAACTTGTTTAAATGAATTTCTTTTTTGGGTTCCATATAGGGTTGCCAGACGTCTCGCATTTGGCGGGATTTTCCCGCTTTTCATAACCGATTCCCGCGTCCCGCGCGGGATTCCATATTCCCGCTTTTTTTTTGGATTTTTTTTTAACAACAACTATTTTTTACTTAAAAGCCTAAGTTTTTAAAAGGCTTATTTGTAAGCTTTTGTAAAATTGGTTTTACCTTGCCCCTTAATGTGGATTTAGAACCTTTTTAATGAAAAAATAAAGGCCTATTCACACCTGAAATAGGTGTGAATAGGCCTTTACTGGTCGTAGTGGTCGCACCGTTGGTGTATCCAAGAAGAAGACCGAAATCTCGTCGTTCCAAAGAGATTTCATCCATATGGTCTGCATTATTTTATACACAACCATATGATCTTAGTGTTTTATAAAAAAAAAAAAATGTACGCCAAAAGTTGCACAATATAGAGTACATTCCGGGAAAAATATTTATAAAATTTCCATGGAGAAATTCTGGTCCAGCATTGTATCTTCAAAATGGAAATGTGTGTACTAAAATTTACTTTATCTAAATTAGTTTTTGAAAAACAAAAACACTTTTTCTATTTCAAAATGCACTAGAGGTTGGTAGTCTCTATTTAAAATAATAAAACTCGACAACATGCTGCTAAATTTTTCATTTTTGTTCATAAAAATATTTTTGTCCCGCGAAAATTTTTAAAATCCCGCCATTTTTGTAATTTTCGGGAGCTTGTCCCGCATTTTCGAAATAAAATTCTGGCAACCCTAGTGCCATATCTTAAGTCTTTGGGCCTGAGAGTCGTTTTGGCATCTGTTGATATCAGTAGCGCCTATGATTGTGTGAACGTTTCTATTTTGAGAAACATTCTTGTCAGTCTTGGTAACCCGTTGTATTTAGTTGATTGGGTGGCATTTTCTTGTAGGAAAGGTTGGTTTGTATGGGTAGCGAATCCGTCGGTGTTCATAATGGTCTTCCTCAGGGAAGCGGCATTAGTCCTATCCTTTTTAATCTCTATACCGCTTCCATTTATGATATTAAGGATGGTAATACCATTGTCTTCCAGTATGCTGATGATTTTTTGATTTTGTCATTTGACAATGTCGTTGATCATGCAGTTGTTAATCTTCATAGTAAATTATCTGAGTTTCAATCAATTTGTTCGTCACTTAATTTAAGTTTCAATCCTTCTAAAGCGAAGACAATGTTTTTCGGAAGGCGTTTTAACTTCGACATCAATATTGTTGTTAATGGTCAGGCTATCAATCAGGTCAATTCGTTAAAATTTCTAGGAGTGACTATTAAGAGTTCCATGGCGGTCGGTGATCATTAGTGATTAAGGAGTCTACTACTGCGGTCAATCTTCTTAAGAGATTGAATACTAGTAGTAGTAGTAGTAATATTATTTATTTAAAAATTATTTAAGCAATGGGCGTGTTCTGCAGAGAAACCTGCTACTCAACAGTTGAGATGTAGCACGTTTTGATTAGTTGATTCTGCTGAACGCACTTTTTTATAAATGTTTAAAAATATTGGAATAATTTTTTTGTTTTTTTTTTATTTTCATTTATTTTTCTGTGGAATATACTTTTTTATATATTTTTTTTTTGTTTCTTTCCTTGATTAACGTCAAAAAAATAAATAATTTCAATAAAACAGCTTATGTATCAGTTTGTGATCGAATGTAGCATAATTTTTCTTCGCTACCAGTGATGAGAAGCGCTCACTCAACATGTTGACTGAAATGTCAAAAATTAAACCGTTCAGCAGAATGTTGAGGAGCAGCTGAGTAGCAGCTTTTTCTGCTGAACGTACCCAATATACATAAAAATTTAAGCATAAATTTAAAAAAAATATAATAAAATATTAAATTAGTACGACATTGACCTATGGTCGTCAGTCGACAAATACAAATTTACTCGTGCAAGATATACATGATATTTACTTAAAAATTAAATTAATCTAATAAAAATTTTCTGTATCGAATACAAGTTTTCACATAATTAGCTATGGATTTCCAATCTACAGTAAATCCGTTTAATATATTTACTATTTCATTTTCCTGAAGTAAAAACTTTTTGAAAAACATAAGTCTGAATTCTCTTAACTCTTGACATCTACCTAGAAAATGTTGTATATTTTCCGTTAAATTCATATTACAAAGAGAACATACAGTTGATGCATTAGCTTGAAATCTATTTCCATTTAGCTCTATCAAACACTTCTAGCCTTTAATATCCAAAATATTGTTTCTTGAGTATTGCCTTCTGTTATATACCGTTGGCCAGCGTTTGTGTCCAAGTTTTTTATAAAATCTGCTAGTCTGACTTACTTGAGTTTCCATGTTGTTAAGGTATTTTATTTTTAATGACTGTAGTAGATTTATTTATATTATTTAAATTACTATGTGTCCACGCAATACCAAATTCTGACCCTATTACATTTAATTTATCTACCCAAAATATTTGGCGTTGTATAAGCTGTATTGAAAGCTGATGTGGTAATCTGTCCTCGTTATATTCAAAAAGAGTTTTGGCTACATATCTTAGATGCTAGTCTAACGTGAATAGATGTCCATTTTCAAATCCTGTTTCCAACATAAGGATATATGTTGGGGTAAAGCTTGGCATCCTCAAGATCTTTTTGATAAAGTAAGTAGATAGCTTATCAGCGACGAATCCAGGAATTTGAAAACGGGGGGGGGGGGGGGGCACAATTCCCAAAATTTTTTTTGTCATCGCCTATTAATATTTGTTTTTAACTTCACCAATTACCCCCACCCCCCCCCCCCCCCCCACCACGACTTTCTCTGGAAAGTTAAAGTTTTTATGAGGGTTTTTTCGTCAACCGGGCCACCCTTCTTTCCAAAATTGGTATGGGCTTAAACATTTTTTAAAAAGTTTTTGAAATTACTTAAAAATATTTGGTTTTAAATGCCGAGTAGCGGTTTTGACTTTCATTATGGCGGATCCAATATGGCGCCTAATTTTGTAAAAATATTACAGATTTGCTTAAAATTCTTCATGCACTGGTTCTTGGAGTCGCTTAAGAAAAATATTTAAAAAAAAAAAAATATATCACCATGTTGGATCCGTAATTTTGAATTTTAAAATTCCAACTTCAGATTCTTCTTAAACGACCATAAAAACCTGTGTTTAAAGAGTTGACGAACCCTCATATAAAAGAAACAATTCTAAGGTTGTGGTGTCTCGGCTCATTGACCACATCGGGAATTTTGGGGTTAAAAAATGGGTAAAAAATGGCGAATTTTGGACTTTTGAGCCCTTTCTTTTAAGAAACTATATGATGTTTCCATATGAGAATAACTTTTTTTTAATGCCTATTCAACGGGGGAACAACCTTGTAAAAATTTGGCTTCGTTAAATATTTTTATTTATGAAAATGTGTAAATTTCAAATCGTCTTTTAAGTTTCAGGGAAATCGGTTGGTTCATAAAGGTTGAGATACTTCCCTTATCCTTTTGTTTGAAAATTGTTTTGCAGAAATTAATTTTCATGATTCTGATGCCTAATTTTTATTAAATAAAAGTAATATTATGTGTTTTTTTTATCATATTTTACTGATTTTGCGGTATAAATGACTTTTTAGAAACGAAAGTATTTCAAACTTCTTATAAAAAAAAGAAACTTCTTCTAAAAATATTTAGAAACTTGTGAGTTTTTTTTTGTATAATGCTTTTATGTGATTTAAAAATTTTCAAATCGAAAGGGGGGGCACGTGCCCCCTGTGCCCACTAGGGTGGCCCAAAATTCCTTTTGCTTCGCTACAGGTCAACGTACCTTAAAAAATGAAAGATGGTATCGTAACTAATATTTTAAGCCAAATTGCAGCACCCTACGACGATTAGAAGGGGATGCTAACTGATTACATGTGTTTGCAACCTCCGAAGAAATCTAAAAAAAAAAATATTTTGCAATCCTCAAAATTACTACATGGAATGGTATCACTACAAGAGCAAATAAGTCACATATGGCCATTTTGCCCTAAGGTTGCCTACAAAGGACAATAAGGATATTTTAGTTTCGATTAAGGAAAAAACAAAAAAAATTTTTTTTGGATATTATACTCAAATTAAAGATATTTGTATTACCTTTCAAATGAAATTTATCGCAAGTTAATGGTCCGCATAGTTTTTGAGTTACAGCGGTTTTAGTGAAATGCAGGGTTCCGCTTTTTTTAATATGTATTTTTTTTTTTGTTTAAGGACAAACTTCGGACAAAATGGCCACATGTGAATTATGTGCTCTTGTTACGCTAGCATTTCATATGGTTATTTTTAAGATTCCAATAAAAAAATTTTTAAGATTTCTTTGGAGGTTGCAAACATTTATGATGAGTTAGCATCCCCTTCCAATCGTTGTAGGGTGCTGAAATTTGGCGCAAATTCAAAGACATATATAATAAAGATGCAGCAAATGCTTCTTCTTTTTACTCTTCACTAGATGGCGTTTTTTATAACTGTTTCCGGCAGTTTATTAAAAGTTCTTAATTTCACTTCTTAATGACTGAAATCTTGATTAGATTTAGATTTTGATTTATTTAGTTTTTTCATTATTAGAACAATAAGAATAAATTCTTTTATAGTTCAACGGGTATTACATAAAGATTGACATAATTAATTAGTACAATAAATAATTAAAAAAAAGCAGTAAAATAGCAATAATAATAAAACAGTAATTAAAATATAAAATGATTGCAATAACAATATATTAAGTCAAGACAAAATAAAGTAAAGAAGTTTATAATATAGTTTTTTTTTTTTTTTTATTTTTTAACATAATAGTTTATTTATCGAAACAAATATAAGTTTAAGTTTATGCATTTCTATTTGTATTTGTCAGATGATAAAAGAGTTCATTTTTAAACAAATTTTTTGATGAAATGAATTTAGTATCGTTGGGCAAATCATTCCAGAGTTTTATGGCGTTAATGAAAAAAAGTCTACTAGTGTTTAAAAAATTATGTCTGGGCACAATTAGAGTCATGTTTCTTGTTGATTGACCAAAGGTAATTTTCTCATAAAGGTAGGGTGGGGTTTTTTGGTATATAAGTCTATGTAAGAATAGCAAATTTCTCATGTCAAGGTAATTAACAATGTCACAGCCAAGAATCATAGTTCTCCACGTAGTCATACTACTAAAACGGCGCAGACCATAGACATAGCGAGTTGCGTTATTAAAAGAGACCTCCAATTTATGAAGGGAGTGCGAATCAAGTTTACTGTAGACCTCCGCAGAGTAGGTTATTAGTGGAAGAATCAGTTGGACAACAAGACGCCTTTTTAACTCAATCGGTGTAAAGTTTGACGACATTCGTAGATTACGTAATGTCAGGTAGACTTTACGAATCACATTATTGATATGGTCACCACAGGATAACGAGGAGTTTATATAAAAGCCTAAATATTTAGCTTTCTTAACATAGTTAAGAGAAGTATTCCCCAGGCTTATTGTAGGAAAATGTATAAAATCATATTCATACTTACTGATAGGCAAAACTAAAGATTTACAGGGATTTAGTGTCAGATTATTTACCTCAGCCCATCTGCTAATCGATCTTAAGTCCTCGTTTAGTCTATAGCACGTATCTTCTAAAAGACCAATCCGATTTGATATATACAGTTGAATGTCATCTGCGTATGCATGCATCTTAACATAATTACATACACTGAACACATCATTTACAAAAATACTAAATAAAAGAGGACCAAGTACAGAACCTTGCGGAACACCAGAAGTTACTTCTTTAAGATAAGACTCTCTTCCATCAACTATGACCTTCTGAAGACGCTCAGATAAGTAATCCCTAACAAGACCAACAGATGCTAGTTCAAACCCAAACAAATTTCTTAGTTTCCAACACAGTATCGAGTGATCCACCTTATCAAAGGCTTTTGAAAAATCCAATAAGCACATTAATGACAAGTTTCCCATGTCATACTCTGATATAATGTCATCGAGCACCTTCAACGCTGCAGTTGAGCAGCTGTGACCCAATCGAAACCCTGATTGTAGCGGAGATAGTAAATTATTCTCACTAAGATAATCCGTTATTTGACGGGACATCAAACACTCAAATACTTTTGATAAAACAGAAAGAATACTAATCGGCCTAAAATCTTCAGGGACAGACGCATTAGTTATTTTGGCTATCGGTGTAATCCTCCCAACTTTCCATAGTTTCGGAAAGGTAGATGTAGTAATACAATGATTAAAAATATGGGTAAGAGGACCAATTAAATATGGCAATACTATTTTCAAAAATTTTATACAAACACCATCCTCACCTACAGCATTTGATCTAATGTTCATCACAGCCAAAGATACATCAACTTCAGAAACTGCACAAAACTGAAAGGTACTACGACAGACAGCCGAAGGCTGGAGGCTAGGTAAATCTGAGTTTGCCATCCCTTCTCCACAAAAAAATTCGATTAGCGCGTTAGGATCTAAACAGCAGTTAGATACTTGACGAGAATGAACACCTAAACTCCTAATATTCTTCCATAACTGCCCAGAAGTCAGGGACGTATTCAATTTCCGAGCAAAGTACGTTTTCTTGGCTTCTCGGGTTACTAGACTGGCACGATTTCTAGCTCTTGTATACAGGACCCGATTAAAAGTAGTACGCCGCTTTTTCCATACATTATAACACCTATTACGTTCCTGAATTGATTGCTTTACATGCGAAGTATACCATGGACATGAGCTGTTCCTAATTTGAAAGCTACGCACGGGAACATTCCGATTATAAACATCTTGCACTGAGGATAGAAAAACATTAAGTTTACCATCCACTGTAGGCTCATACCAACAATCAGATAAATTGAGATTGGAAATATCAAAAAACAGTGCAGAGTAGTCAATTGAATTATAATCTCTATAAGTTATTATCTGTGGAGTTTCATCTCTATTGAGGTTTACATTTACAGAGCAAAATAAAAGGTCATGATCAGATACAAATGACATCTGGTCAAATAAGAGAAGAGATCTCATATCTGACAATAAGAACAAATCTAGTAGACTAGGATTGTCGTTAGGGGAAAAGCGAGTCGGCATTTGGCAATTAACAAAAATCAGCACATAAAAATCAATAAAGCAAATGAAAACAAATCGTTTTTGCACTTCTTTGGTTTTTATTTGTTTATTTTTCTAATAATAATTAGTTTTTTCTTCTCTTCCGTTTCCGGAATTTACTGGAAAAAATAAGCATACGCCCTCTATATTTACAATGCGCATACAAGCTCTAGGGCATAGGCAAATTGTTCGTTACACCCGTTCTAGATTAGCAACCAACAAAGCAACCATAGAGGGTGTTCAGTGTTACATTTGACGTTTACAAACGCCAAACTCGATAGTAAGCAATGGTTAGCAATTTCATATAGACACTTGATTGCTAGCAATCTATAGTAGAACAGGCGCTCTAACATCAATTGTATACCATCATTGTATACAACTGTCCGGATTAGCAATCACAGCCATTACTATCGATTGTGACGTATGATGGAAGTGATGTTTGCTAATCTAGACCGGGTGTTACGATGCCATCTATCATATTTTGAGGTACGTTCAGTTGTGAGTTATACTTGTTATTTTTCCATATGTTGATGGGCCACACTAGTGCCCACCCCCAGTATACGTCCATGTAGCTTATCCACAAGATCAAAATGTGAGTATCCAAATACTTGAGCTCCGTATGTTTGCACAGCTCTACATACCGCTAAAAATAATTTCCATTTAGATTTGAGAGATATATTACCTTTTCTGAGAAAGTTATTCCAAGCGACATTGATACTGTTTTTTTCTGACAGATTTCTTGTTTCAACATGCTTTGTAAACACCATCTTCGGTGTCAATATCCATTTTTCATTTTGATTTCAGATTGACTATTATAAGAAGTGGTTTGAATCCAGAGCTTGGTATAAGATATTATCGTAGTTTTATTGGGGGTAAAATTGAGTATGCCAGATCAACTTCGGCACATGCTCCGATGTATATTGATAAAAGGATCCATACTTTCCAGAATGCTAATCTGAGACGGTGCCTGGGTGTAAGTCCGTTCACTCCGATTCAGGTTATCTATGTGCTGGCTAATGAGCTTCCCCCTCATCTTAGGTCCATCTATCTTGCCGCCAAGGAGGTTTTGAAGGTCGCTTGCTATAATCCAATCCTAATGGAATTAACTAGATCGGCACCATTATTTCTTCATAATAGTTATTCTTTTGTGTACCGTCAGTTTAGAGAAATGTTTGACTCCATTCCCGTTCTTTTGGAAATTGAGTCCACGCATAAGATTAAGACGTTTATAGAGTCTTCATTTAGTAGGAAATGTGCAGTCTCCTTTGAGGTTCTCTCGGCACATTATCTTGCTTCGGTTGATAATTACAGGTCGATGAGTTTTACGATTCTTGCCACGGATGCATCGATTTCTAATCAGGAAACTGGTTGTGCTGTCCTTAACCTTTTAACTGAGCGTTGCTTTCACTATCATCTCTTTCTGAATTAATAGCCATCAAGATGGCCATTGATACTGCCATAGAGGATGGTGTTACTCGTTTGGTAGTGTATACTGATAGCAGAAATTCTTGTATTCTTCTGAGTAGTGCTAAGTCAAGGAATTTTATAGTGTCTGATATTGTACGGTCTGTGGTTAACTATTCACTTGTTGAAGTGCACTTTGTTTGGGTTCCGGCTAATGTTGGTATTGGATTTAATGAAAGGGTTGACTCTTTGGCTAAGCAGGCGGTTTCTGTTGGTACACCATTGGAGATTGGTCTCCCTTTTGGTGATGCCTTGGGAAGGATCAGGGATGCCCTGGGTTGCGAGTGGTTGGAGCACTATCGTTCCAAATCTCAAGTAACTGGGCGTCATTTCTTTTCTCTTCATCCGGAGATTCCTGCAAAACCATGGCATGTTAAATCTAGTTTTCATCCTAGAGATGCTAAAGTTATTAATCGCTTATTGTCGGGTCACTGTTATGATAGTGCCTATTTACATATGATAGGCAAGAAGGCTTCGAACACATGTGATTTTTGCAACATGTACGACAACTCGGAACATTTAATTTTTCACTGCTCTGAATTTAATGACATCAGAGTAAAGCTTGATTTACACGTTAACTACCCTTGACTACCCTTATCTACTATTTCCCAGTATTGGAGGATAGCAATTGTCAAATTCAAATAATTTTTCATACAAAATTATTTAAACCCGGCAAACCGTATCACCAATACTGGGAAATAGTAGATAAGGGTGGTCAAGGGTAGTTAACGTGTAAACTGCCCTTAAAGCACCAGTTTTTTAAAAATTTACTAATTTATTTGATTTAATAAACTCTCATGATATTGGTATTTATTCGGAGCTTATTGAATTTATTAATGAAGCTAAAATTATTGATCGTTTATAAATGTAACCGTTATTCACAACTAGGGATGCCAAACGGGATTGACATTTACAAATCCCGGGATTCGGGATTTTGAAATCGTAATCCCGGGATCCCGGGATTTTTCGGGATTTCGGGATTTTTCGGGATCCCGGGATTTTTCGGGATTTCGGGATTTTTCGGGATTTCGGGATTTATTAAAATTAAACTTTTTAACGTTATATTTAAAAAATATACATATAATTTAATATTTAATTACTTATTTATCGTATTGCACTGATACAAAACGATTTTAATTTTAGAAATATAAGCATTACGAGTTTAACAGATTCTACAACAAAGTTTAGCATATTTTGATGAAAAAGAATATAGATAAGAATTAGATATTGATGTCAATATTCTTCAGCCACTTAAGCTGTGTTTATATCATACCACTGAGTATAAAGACTTGTCAAAAAATCTTGTGTAATATGATTTTGTTGACAGTCCAATAAGACTTTTGATTTTATGAAATATTTCAAAAAATGGCTCTGTGTTATTAGATTTGCATACAAACTGCTGTCAGTTTGATTTTGTTTATGATTTTTTGGCAGTATTAAGACTTCGATAATATTTTACTTTCTTAAAATCCAAAGACTCGGTGGGATGACATAAACACACCTTTAACGGCATCTGGGCCAGCATTTAGAAACAACTTAACTCAACTGGTACTGCTCCAAGTCTCTGAAGGCACGATGCAAACCAAACCAAAAGAGCTAGACCCTGAAGTTTATTTCTTATGGTCGTTAGTTCGTTAAAGGGCAAAAGCAGACATTGGGAAACAATTTTCCCTATTTGGATTTAAATTAACTTCTGAAAAACGTAACTTTTTTAAACATTTATTTTGATGTCAAAGTTTTAAGTTACAGGGTATTTGAAAATTAATAAAATATTTCTTTAAATAAATACATAATTTTATTAATAAAGTTGTTAGCATTTTTGGCAAGGGTAAGTTGTCCCCAGTGTCTGACCCCGACGCCGTCGCAAAACACACCTCTGTTCAATTTTTTTTCGCTGCTGTTTCTAAAAAAAATTGGATCGGAGAGATATATTTTAAATTTCCTTACTTATAACGCTAAAATAAGAACAAAAACTGTTGAATAGAAACTTTACAGCTGGAATACTAAAAGCTCCGTTATAGAAAACTCACGGCGAAATTTAACTGTTTCATAAAAACTGTGTATTGAGTAATCCGCCCTAAAAATGTGATTTACCTCCCAAAGAGCAAGAGAATTTAAGCCCAACATGCCTCATTTGAAAGGTATCTCAAAGACCTTTCAAACAATATCAATTTTGTTTAAATTGTAAAAAAAAATACTGAAGAAATAGTCAATTTTGATTACGAAATTTAACAAAAAAATCCCGAAATCCCGGGATTTGTCAATCCCGGAAAATCCCGAAAAATCCCGGGATTGAAAAATATAATTCCCGGGATTCGGGATTTGTCAATCCCGAAAAATCCCGGGATTTCGGGATTTCCCGTTTGGCATCCCTATTCACAACTAACAATAAGCGTTTATCTCACTATACTACAACCGATTGTAGGATTCCCTGGCGCTCTGCATATTGCCATCAGTTTTTAAATCACAAAAAAAAAAAAAAAGTATTTTAAGTTTCTGTTGCCTCCCAGTGCATTTAAGTCAGTATTTAAAGGAATTACTTCCATAATCAATAAATTCTTAGGTTAGGTTATGAAGGATGACGCTGGCGGAAACCAGCGTCCATAGAGGCCACGTGATGGCCCATTATGATTCCTTTAATTCTTTTTCCTCTTCTCTGTTTAGTCCTAAGTTGTTCGCCTTATGCGTCCCATTTTGATGCTTTAATAAACGCCAGTAGAGTCCAAGGATTTGTGCCCCGAAGTTCTGATAAATTCTGAAAAATATAAGAACCAAAAATTTTGAATCTTCTAAATCAGCGGTTACCAACCTATGGTACGCGTACCACTAGGGGGTACGCGAAAATGTCCGCAGGGGTACGCAAAATTTTAGTAATTTGGACATTAAGTTTAAGATTAACCTTTCAATGCTGGCTCCGCATCTGGCTTTCAAAGTTTTCCATAACGTCAGGTTTTTAAGATATTTTTGGATGATATTTTGAGATCTGACCACTTGTTTTCGATTAACCTTTCGATGCTGATTCCGAATATGGTTCCCAAATTTTTTTAATGATGTTAGGTTTTTGAGAAAATGTACGTCAAAGTTATCAAAAACGTCTTTTTGGGCATTTTTGAGACGGGTTGTGATAGAGCGGACATTTTGGTAGCATTTTGTTAAGCTCAAAATGTCCTTTCATTGTAAATACGAGTGTGTTTCTTTCGAAAAGTCACGAAATAATTGATCTGATCAAAAATTTTAAAATTAACTCCAATATTTGTAAAGTTTTTTTTAACGAAAACAAAAACTCGTTAGGGGGTACGCGGCTGATCAAATTTAAAATTAGGGGTACTCCAGGCAAAAAGGTTGGTAACCGCTGTTCTAAATGATAGTGCAGGGCATTCGCATAAGAAATGGTAAGTGTCTTCTACGGATTCCCTGCACCATCTGCATGTATCATCATTTCTTATTCTAATTGTTACCATGTGTTTACCCAATGTGTTGTGACCAGTAATGAGGTTAACTGTAGCTCTAAGTTGCTTCCTGTTCATATCTAAAAGAATTTTGCTGTGTTTTAACAGGCTTTCATCCCATAATAATTTTGTCTGTATACTTCGATCAGAGCTGGACCATTTATTCAACCAAATCGCCCTTGAGTCCAATCTTATTTTTTGACAGAAAATAGAGAGTGGAGGGAACACCTCAGATTCTGCTGTTTCCTGTGCGAGTTCTGCTCCCCGTCGTGCAAGCTCATCGGCTCTCTCGTTTCCCAGAATATCTTTGTGTCCAGGTACCCAGCACAGAGTAATATTATGCTGCTCGCTAAGAACCTTAAGCTCTCTGTGGCAGCGGCTGACTACCAAAGAAACCAATATCGCATCTGTATATTGGTAACATTGAAATATGCTCAGCTGCCTTGGCTATCGCATATACCAGACGGTAGGACTCATTTAGGTTTAGCTCCATGCTGTGAAAGCCACTACCGGTGCCTGTCGACATTTTGGAACCATCCGTTAACACGTTAATTTGTTGAAGTTTTACTCTACTATTAAGCCAATCATCTAGTGAAGGAATCACAATTTTCAGTCTACCATCAGTAACGTTATGTGGGATATCATAATCCGTTCTTGTACTCCGTTCAAAACTACCAATAATCTTCGTGTGTCGAACCTGTCTGTTTTTCAAAGATCCCGTTTGAATTAGTCTATTTAGGGCAATTTTTGCATTTTCCTTAATGAAAAGATCAAGCGGTGTCAAGTCCAGAAGCACTTCTAAAGCTTCGGTTGATGTTGTCTTCATTGCGCCTGTAAGACTTAACAACGCAATTCTATTCACTCGTTTGATTGAGTCAGCATGAGTCCTATATTCAATGACCGGCCACCATACATGACCACCATAAGTTAGCACTGGTCGGACGACCGCAGTAAATAACCAATGGAAGAGCTTAGGTTTCAAACCCATTTCTTCCCGACTAATCTTTGACAAGAGTATAGCGCAGCGTAAGCCTTCTTAATTCGTTCCTTTAAATTTAACGTCCAAGTTAGTTTTTTTGTCTAGTATTACCCCCAAGAATTTAGCTGAATCCGTGAGCTTCAAGCTTACGCCGTTCAGTTTCGGGAGGTCAAAACTAGGTATCAATATTTTCCCTGTAAATAAAACCATTTCTGTCTTAACCGGATTTATCTTCAGACCGCATTCCTTAGCCCATACTGAAAGCATATTCAAAGAGCTTTCAATTCTATCGGAGATTGTGCTCAGACATTTTCCTGAAGACATAATTAATAAATCATCTGCGTAAGCCACCACGGTCCAATTTCCGTAGAATTTCATCAACAACAAGAAGCCATAATAAAGGAGATATCACGCTCCCTTGTGGAGTGCCCCTCGTTGCTATGGCATGAGTTACAGTATTACCCAATTCTGATGTAATTTTCCTATGAGTTAGCATCGTCATTAGCCACTTTACAATTGATGATTCAATTCCAGTTCTAATCAACGCTGAGAGAATAGAAGCCGATTTAACATTGTTGAAGGCACCTTCAATGTCTAAGAAAACTCCTAGTGTATATTCCTTAAAGGAAAGGATGTGCTGTACAGCAACATGAAGTGCAGAATCCACTGATTTACCTTTAATGTACGCATGTTGACTACCAGAAATGCTTAAAGGGCATATATTCCTTCTAATATGTTCATCCAGAATTCTCTCCAGCGTCTTTAATAAATTCTTAAGTGTTTTTTTTTTAAATCTCATAGGATGGCGAAAAATTCTGTGTCTCGGCTACGAATTTTTATAAATCGCCTTGAATTGATCAGGAATTATATATTTTACTTCCTTTAACAAAAATTTCTAAATTTGAAGCGAAATAAAAGTTGTTAAAAAATGTTAACTTTTTTTGTTGTGCTCAAAATCTTTTGGCCGCCAAAAAAAGGCGCCTAGTACTTTTTTTTGCGCTCATCCTCTTCCTAACATCATCTAGAAATAGAATTGCTTTTCAAATTGGAAGAAATCAAAATTTTTTTTAAATCATGAAAGCCCCACCGTGACAGACAATTCAATATTGTGTGCAATCTGCATGTATTTTTGTCAGTTCAATATTTTATACATTATTGTAATGTATGCCATTACAATATTGTGCATAATATTGCGTTGTCTGTAAGTACCTTTACAACTTTTTAATTTTTTTTAGTTGTGTTGCCTTGGGGTATGTTTTAATACAAGTTTATCTATCTTTTGGCAGTTTAAACCGAGTTTTTCCACTGAACTCATTTTTTAAACACGCAGCAACGCAAAACACATCTGCTTATATTACCTCAAACTCTCTATTCTCTTTTTCAGACTATAGAGTCATCAACCCGTGGAAGATGTTAAAATATTTATTTGGCTGAGTAAATTTGATGTGGGGAATTTAAATTAATGTGAAAAGCAACCCAACACACAATACCCCTCCCCCAGACCCCTTTCCTTAGGGTATTACTTTGGATCAGGATCTGGTATCGTGGACATTACGTCAACCTCTTAAGATAACTGTAGTGTAATAACATGAGTTCAAAACGAAACTGAACTTTTTATTAATTCATCTTTCTTTTGTTATTTACACTTTTACTTATTTTACATTAATGGTAAAGATGCCAGATTTTGATATTAAGTTTAATATCAAAAATACCAGAATATCAATATCTAACACGCTCTCCCATAAGATTGTAACTTCATATCGTCACCACAAATGCAAAACAACGTAACAACACTTTTTAGAATTTTACAGGAGAAGCAAAAAACGTTATTAAATGAAAAATATTTGCAATATAAAAGACTTTTGCGAAGTGTTAGCTTAAAAAACAGCGATAAATCCATTTCTGAAATAAAAAAGTCGTTTTTGTAAATATTTTTTGAGATATGTGGGTTACGTTTTTCGTGGAATCGTGTTTTGTAAAACAAAACGACGTAACATCACAAAATTGAATAAATTGTTAATTTTTTGGAAATAATTCAGCCATTCAGTAAGTACTGTACCGAGAGCCATGAAATTTGTAGTGGTTATAGCTAACGTATTTTCGAGCTTAAGTTTGGAAGTTGGAGTCCAGCGGTTGAACGGGGGAGGCAGCAGAACCCCCCAAAGTAGGGCACCTTTTGTATACGAACACTTAAAACAATTACCATTTTTTTTTTGTTTGTTATCATATTTCTTAAAAAAATATATGCGGAAAATGTGCTAATAGCGGCCAAAAAACCTCTTTAGTGGGTGTGGTTATCTCTTATACTTTCCGAGATAGAACCATTTTAAAATGTATAATTTAAAAATTTTACCGATCCGTAGTCCGAAAATACATTATTTTAAAGTTAAAAATTAAAAAAAAAATACGTTTTTTTTTTGTACAAAGTACCAACACTCTTTTGACTCTAGATAAAAAGTTTCGTTCTGAACTTGTTGATTATTTTTACTAGTTTGAAAGCTCAAAATAAAATCAAAAATAAAATCCAAGGTGTAAATATTGCGTCCCCCAGCACCATCAAAAATTGGCCTAATTTTGGCTGCCGCCTTTATTTTCCTTATAGTAAGGAAAAAAACATTTTTTTAGTTAAATTTAACTAAATTTTATGAAAATTCATGAAATTTTTTTTCAGAGTTGTAGCATCCTTGGGACAGTTAGATAGATGAGAGTTAATTTTATAAAAATTTCATTTTGTATGGATGCTCTCTTCGAGAGTAACGAGAAGGAGTAGAACTGTTAGGAAAAATATTGGGTTCTAAAAATGAATGGGGGTCAATCTTCCATTGAACTTCTTTAGAAGCGACCCGAGGCAATCGTTGGTGCTTTTTTACCCTTTACCGCCACTTTTTTGTCAAAACAATTGCCTAGGAGTCGCTTCTAGAGAAAACGAATAAATAAACTAGTTTAAATGAATGAGAATATGGTATAATATCGTCAATATCTTCAAAAACCAAAACTTAAGCATTTGCATTGCATCTTTCAAAAAAAAAAACTTAGAGATCTTCAAAAATTTTTTTAAAAACCTTTATACTTAACATTTTTTATATAAAATCTTTCAGATTCCATTAAATACTTAAGAGTTCTTATAAAAGGTAAGGGCTTATCAACATATTTAAAGAATTTTGCTGTAGTAAAGATCCAAAAAATTAAAGTTTTTGATCTTACTTGGTTAAAAAAATATTTAGAACCCGAAGGTTTCTTTATAAGAAAACGGGCCCTGTATGATTTTTTTTTGTTAACTTAAAGTTTTACCTCAGAATCAAAGGGTTGGCTTTAGAAAGAAATTTTTGAAGTTTTAAAATTTTTTTAAAGTTCTTGAAATTGGTTTTGGTATAGGAAAAGTTTTAGAAAGAAACGATACATTTTTAAAAAAATCTGTGTATTCATTGGAAAAAATTTCCAATGGAACTAGTAAATTACACAGAATTTGAAACAGGATTCGAAAAACCTGCGGATCTATCTATTTTCATTTACAAAAAAAAAAAAATACCCCACGGAATTACTGTTAAAAAAACGACATTTTAAAATTCAATTTCTCAAAACTAATTTTAAATAGAAGCTACACAGAAAAAAATATTCAATGGAAAAAACAATATTTGCTCAGCTTAAAATTTGACATTCAATTAAATTTTACTTGAATCAATTAACCATTTGCTCAAATCTGAAAAATTCACAAAAAAAAATCATAAAAACAAAAAACTCATTATAGTAGGCTTTGAGTAACAATGCGATGAACGCTGTTGCGTTTTTTGTTTTAGTTTTCGTTAGTCGTCAAATAGAAAAGTACTTTCACGCACACAAGACGAAAAAAAAAACAAAATAATATAAAGCACAAAAAAAAACAATTTAAACAAAAGAATTGAAAAGACTGACAAAAAACACTACAACTGTAAAATAATGATTACCCATTCACTCAGATCAAGCATTGGATTAATCAAAAATAACACAAAATTATTGATTAACCACTCACTCAAATCAAGCATTGGTTTAATCAAAAATAACAGAAATATACCGATTAATCATTTGCTCAAATCAAGCATTGGTTTAATCAAGGATCAGTCAATGACTGACCTACAATTTTCGTGCTTGATCCAACAATTTTCCTCATTAGCTGACTTTTAATTAAAATAATGCTCAACCTGGTGTATTTCGTGCTTGATCTAACAACTCATTTTTATCTGTGTACGTTCTTTTTTAACAAAGCCAAACATTATGTCAATTCGATTACCAAAAATTCAAACTATTTTTACTACAACTGGAAAGTTTTGTTTACTTTTTGTATTAAAAATTTCCAGCTGTAGTAAAAAAGAGTAGATTGTCGTAACGTAATCGAACGGACCTATTAAAATAAAACAAAAAATATTTGGTTAAAAAATGATAAATTAAAAGAAATTATACAATTTTGGAAAAATTTAAAAGATAAATATTTTTGAAAACTTTATGTAAATTTTAATCAGAAATATTTATTCAATATGTATGGTGAATGTCTTAAATATTTATGCGATTTCAATATATAAAACTATATTGAAATATATTAATATTTGCTCGATTACATATGAATTGTGTGTGTAACACTGCTGTTACGTTGTTTTGGTTTATGAAATGCATGCACTTGCTGATACGTTTTTTTGTTTATTGTTAATAAATTCGCAATTTTTGAACTTTGACTTCCAAAATTTTCCAGAGACATGTAGTTTAGTCAAATGCATCATAATCAATCAAAAACTCGATTTTTATTTTTTTGTTGTTACGTTGTTTTGCATTTAAGGTGACGATATGAAGTTCCAAAAATAATACATTATGTAATTTTAATTCTTTAAATACAAGTACTTCAATTCTTAAAGTTTCAAAAATAATAATAATACATTTTGTTTAATTAGTACAATGAAAAAGTCATTTATAAATCAATCAATTTCTGAAATCTTAACTACCTTTCCCTTGCGGCGTGGTCGCAAACCTCAACCAGCTTCAGATGATGTCAAATCGATTGGCTCTTCAAAGGCTTTATTATCTTGTTCTTGCACATTGGTTTCATTTCCATCTATTTCTCGATGACGAATTTGGTCTAAATGTCGTTTTATTTCGCGATTTTTGTGAGTTAAAATACAGGTATAAGAACGAGGTCCAAGTTGTTTTTTTATAATGGCTTGAGGCCAACTTGGTATATTTGGATTTTTGTAGTCACGAATTAAAACATTTTGTGCCCTTGAAAATTCTAGATTTCGTTTGACTTTGTGGTTGAGAACACTTTTCATTTGAGAGTCAACAATTCTGTTTCTTGTCATTGGAGGTTTTAATTTACTAAAACGCGTTTTTAACGATCGGCCAAAGAATAGCTTGGCGGTTGATTCGCCTATGCACGGTGGTCAATTCCGGCCAAAAATCAATAACTTATTTTTTTCTGCGCGTAAATAGCTTAAATTTAATATTCGAATTAGGAATAACATATCTGATACCTTGCCCAAATATTGGACCTACACAGTGGTTGGCCAAATAATCATGGACGTCCCAAATGTATCAAACATGTCTGCATATAAACAGCAATAATTTTATATCCGAATTAAGAATAATATATCTGATCTCTTTTCAAAACGTTGGACATACAAATATAGTGGTTGGCCAACTAGGCATGGACATGTCAAATGTATCAAACTAATTAAGATGGGGTTGGAACTAAAAAAACAGCCTTAGTGTTAGCAATTTTTTTAAAAAAATAGATATGCAATACTTTTTAATTCAGTTTTTTTATTTGAAATATTAACAATCGTACTACTAATATTTTTAAAAGTTTAAAAGACAATTGCTAACATTAAGGCTGTTTTTTAGTTCCAATCCCCCTTAAACCACATTTTTTTTGTTATTTCGTCTTTTTTTAAGTTTTTTTTTTTTTTAACGCAAATCTATGGGTTTTAAGTATAATTGTTAGTATCTCTTCACATTCCCTATTTTGGTGGAGTTTGTAGGTTTAAAAAAGTCCGCCATTTGTAAAAAAATGAGTCCACTAAAAATGCTCTGGTTTAAAGAATCGGTAAAAGTAGGGGCTGAAATTTAAAATACTTACTTTTAATAGCTAAAAGTACAAACTCCTTTTTATAGCTAACCTCTAATAGCCTCTAATTGACTTTTATGATCTTTCAAAATTTATTTATTTTTAGAGTTTTTTTTTAATTTTTATCTAATTTTCATACACATCACTTTAAGACAAAAAATTAGATAAACATTTTTTAATTTTTATCTAATTTTCATACACATCACTTTAAGACAAAAACGCACACAAAATCTGCAAAAACCACATGGAATGATTATTTACTATAGGAATTAAAAAACCATGTGCGAACTTACAAAAATAATGTGAAGAAAAATGCATAGCCAACTTTTATTGAAAACTAAAATATACATTTTAAAAAAAGCTGAAATGAGAAGCAAAAATACTCAACTTTGCACCACTTTGGACAATAATATAGTGTTACAAGGCCCAAAAAAAGATTTTGAATTATTAGCTATAATATAGCATAAAAATTTCATGAAGATTTAAAAAAAGAAAAAAAAAAAATGATTTTTGGCCGGAATTGACCACCGTGCTGTGGTGCAATGTTTAGTATTTCTATAATCTGCTAAGAATCTATTTAATGCTGTTTCAATTGAACAGTTCTAGTCTGATTTTAAATTCGAAATAATAGATTTCTTTAAAGTTTTAACAAAATTTTCTACCTGACCATTAGTGGCGGGATGTCCAGGAGACGTAAAAATATGTTTAACATCATTAATCTTCATGAATTGTTGAAATTCATCAGATGTGAACTGTCTGTCATTATCACTAACTAATATATCAACTAGCCCATAACGACAAAACAGTTCTCTCATCTTCGAAACTGTAAACGATGATGTAATCTCTTTAGTATTAAAGACTTTAGCAAATTTAGAAAAAGAGTATTACGATAAAGAGATAATAATTGTTTATTGGACCCGCAAAGTCAACATGTATACGACTCCAAACCGAATCCGGTGGATTCCATGGAATAAGGGAGCTTTTCTCAGGAGAAGATTGCAATTGTTGACAGGATATACATAAATTGATTAGGCTTTCAATATCCTTGTCTAAACATGGCCACCACACATAAGACCTAGCTAAGGCCTTTGTTTTCATTATACCAAGATGAGACTCGTGTAGCTGCTGTAATACAGGTTTACGAAATTTAAAAGGAACAATAACACGGTAGCCCCACAAAATACAGACATATTCAACTGAAAGCTCGGTTCCTTTGTTACGATATGGTGTAAAATCATCATGTCTCAGGTCATCAACAGTGCCTCTAAGTATCGCATCACTTAATTTTGATAAAATTGGGTCACGTCTTCTTTCTCTAGCAATGCTCTTAAAATTTATATTGAACCTATTATCATACTCAACAAAGTTTATGTAATTGCTTTCTTTAGAATCTCTCGAGAAAAAATATTGAGGCATTATTTAAATCCTCTTTTAGGTATTCAACTGAATAATTAAACCCTAACAATACTAACGCACACCTCTGCATTCGAGCAGATGCCATAATGGGTAAACCTTTATGCTCACCAAAAATTGTTGTTAATGGTTTATGATCAGTTCTTAAAATAAATTTATTTCCTAACAAATATTGTTTCAGCTTCGTTACACAAAAAATTATGGCAAGTGCCTCTTTTTCCAATGTGCTATAATTCACTTCGCTCTTCGTTAACGCTCTTGAAACAAATGCAATTGGTTTTAAATTATTTTTTATGCGATGAGAGAGAACACCAGCAACAGCGCTGCCAGAAGCATCCGTTGTTAGAACAATCGGCAGTTGGGGATTAAAATGAACTAAAACCTGATCAGATGTAATATCTGATTTAATTGTTTTCTGACATTCTTTTGACCAAATAAATTTACAACCCTTTCTTAACAATTCATATAAAGGTATCATTTTCTGTGAAAAGTTATTTAGGAATTTTGAATAGTAGTTCACCATTCTAATAAAAGCTCTCACTTCTGAGACGTTATTTGGAATTGGAGCGTTTATATTCGGCTTTCATCTTTACTCAAACCAAATCCTAAATACGATATCTTAGGTTGGAAAAATTTACATTTTTCATGATTTAATTTTAACCCAACTGTTTTTAGCTTTTGCAATACTTCTTTCTAAGTATTCAAATGCTGTTGTAAATTTTTGCCTGTCACGGTTATATCATCTTGATATACTACAACGTTTGCAATACCACGAAATAAATTTTCCATTGTTTTTGAAAAATAGCGCCGGCTGTTTGTATGCCAAAAGGTAAACGTTTTACTTTAAATGTACAAATATGTGTACTCCAGGAGCATAAAAGTTGTGAATTCTCATCTAAAACAAGTTGGTTCTAAAATGCCATCTTTGTCCACATTATACGCACCAAGAGTGTCAATGAAAACTTCAGAAAACTTATTTTAAATCTGTATTGTATTGTTGAATAGAACTTACTTGTGTCAATTCAAAATTAAAAGCCCTCAAAAACGTACGGCCTAATAACGGTGGACTGTCGGTGTTGGTGACAGCAACAGTTAAAATTTTGGACCTACCCTCGTACGTTATGTCTGCATCGTACTCACCAACAAGAGAAATTCGCTCCCCACTATAACTAACATATGGAATTTTGCACTCTCTGAGAGGTTTTTTTTATTGGGATGTCATTATAAAACACTGCTGGAACCAATGTACAAGGTGCCCCTGTATCACAAGCTACGTTTAATTCAACACCATCAATTGTCACTGGCAGGGAGTACATACCACAAGAAGATTTATTTTTTATACTAAAAATAGAATAATCAAAAACGTTATTTACAGTAAAATCACTGTCAGAATCAGATAAATAGTTAACAATTTTTTTCTTTTCTACAGACCGATGCCAAGTGACCAATCCTTTTACATGAATAGCATTTACTCTCTTCAAATTTACAAGACATTGAGTCATGGTTTTTTCATCCACAGTGTTCACATGGCTTTTTACTTCTGCCGCTGCTGTTGTTTCTGTCGCTATTTCGTCTACCTTCGCCAACTGCGCTGTCGTTTGAACCGTTATACTTTTTTGCATTTCTATCATGTTTTCTATTTTTGTTTATGTAACTTACATTTAGATCCTCACGCGTGGGTTTTGAAATTAATTTTGTTTCCATTATCATGGCCGTTTTTAATGCCTGATCTAATGTAAGATTTTCAGTTTCTTCACACAGCTTTTCAAATATTTGTGATGGAAGTCCTATTACAAAATGATCCAGAATCGTTATATTTAGATGTTCTTTGAATTTGCAGTTTAAAGCCAATTTTTTTACTTTGGCGTACCATTCACTAACTGACTCTCCTTCTTCCCTTTAAGCGTTATGAAATTTTTTCCTTTCACTGACCGCAATAGTTGGTGGAGTAACATTTGTCTCAAGAATTTGAGACAGTTCCTTGTATGGTTTTTTAACCGGCGAATCCGGATCACATAAACTGTGTAAAACTGAATATGTTTCAGCACCTATAGACTTTAGGAGAATTGCTTTCTTTGCATTTTCTTCAGTGCAACTTATTTCACAAAAGTGAATTTCTAGCTGCTCATTCCAAATTTTCCAATTACAATTTGAATTAAATTCTGGAAATCCAGAACTTTGTTACACTGTCACCGAACTCGTCGCCATTTTTGTAGTGTATTAACATGAGTTCAAAACGAAACTGAACTTTTTATTAATTCATCTTTCTTTTGTTATTTACACTTTTACTTATTCTACATTAATGGTGGAGATACCAGATTTTGATACTAAGTTTAATATCCAAAATACCAGAATATCAATATCTTACACTAACCTAAGGCCAAAACTGGCCCATGCGTGGCCTTAATCTACTCGTCCGTGTTAAGGAAACTGGATGTTAAAAATCGTTAGTTCTGTAGCAGTTTGTAACAAGTTTTTATTTCAATAAAATACACATTTTAACAATAGTGTTATACTTTATTGTTATTATTATTATTATAATTATTTACTACGGTCAATAATGTATTTTTTTTTATTATTTACAATAACATAACATAAGATGAGTAAATACCAATAGTTTTTGCATCCGTATCACATCGCCAGGCAATAAATATTATTCTTGGTTTGTACTTGGGTAAGGAAACATCGTACCTTTATCTAATACAAAAAATAAAAATATATTAATATAGTGTTTATTTATAAATGAAGACTTATGGCGTTTTCTTTTCTAAAAAAAAAAATTGCACTTTCTCTGCCCCCTTTTTTTATTAATGACAATTTGTGCAAAGTATTGAACAGAACGAATAGACATGCTTGATACAAAAGACAAGGTACTTTCAAGACCTATCTAGTAATATATCAAGCGTTTTAAAATTTCACTAAATTTTTGAGCTAATCCGTTAATTTTACAAAATTCATGGGTTTTGGATATTTTATTGCATAAAATAAGAGTGTTTTGATATTTTTTTATGATCAGTTAGATAGAACTCGTGAATATCTTTTATTCCATATCAAAAGCATATGTGGTTTCTGTTCATTACTGTAAACAACAAGCCATTAAAGAAAAACACGGCAGACAAAATGCGACATTTTTTCCAGAAAAGAAAACGCCATTAGATATTATATGCATACACAATAGTGGTACTCAGAATGTGGGGAACTTAAAAAAAAAAATATGTACATGTCGTCTTGTTATATTCAATTTTAGCAATTTATATAACAAAAATAACTTTTAGGAAACTGAAAAATTTGCTAAGCTTTTAATTATAAATCGAACATTACATATGAGGGGCTTAAAGCTAAACCCCTTGTGTTTATGTTTAATAATGAGAAATAGTAGATTAATGTTGTAATAAAATAACTTGCCTGATTACACTACTGAACATTTTGAAAAAAACTTGATGTGACTGGGATGCGACATTTCACGGTTAATTGCAATTTTTCTAGTGATTACACATCTGGTCTCCAAACTTTGCTTTTAGATGCCAAAAGTAACAAATTTGTAATAGTAGCTTACTGTCCAAATGGATACAGGCTTTGGAATATAAACCTTCAGAAGATCGTAGTTGCTCGAGATGTTAAATTTAATGAAAATTCCTATCCATTTAAAATTGATAAAGTTACTGGTTCAAATCTCAATATTATATTTCGCAACAATCTAGAGGGGGAGGAAGCAGTTTGCGAGATCGTTGCAAATGAAAATCTAGCAGCTTTACATGAAAGTCCTGATGTAGTTGATGAACGTGATCATACTCAAGTAATTGAAAATCGAATTGAACAACAAATAGAATCTGATGAAGCTGAAACTTCAAATGAAAATAACATTCCGACTGAGAGTGAGCAAAATTTAGTTGAAAGTAATGAGAGTTTAATTCCACAACCACAACCACCACCACTAAGGAGAAGTGAGCGCTTACGTCAAGCACCATTGAAGTTAGCAGACTATTATTTATCAACTTTTCAATGTAAATCTTATCAAATTCCAAATAGTTTTTCTGATGTCGAAACGTCTGATGAGTAGGATCAGTGGATGTTAGCCATTAATGACGAATTAGAGTCAATAAAGAAAAACAACGTTTGGGAATTTGTTTCGAAGCCAAGCAATGCAAAACTGTTACAAACTAAATGGGTCTTTAGAATTAAAGAAGATGCTGATGGAAAACCAATTCGATTTAAGGCAAGGCTTGTTGCAAAGGGATTTCTTCAGAAATATGGAGTGGATTATGAGGAAACTTTTTCCCCAGTTCCAAAGTTAACTACAATACGAATCGTGCTTGCCTTTGGAGTTCACAAGAACTACTGTTTTCATCAAATGGATGTTAAAACAGCTTTTCTATATGGCGAATTAAAAGAAAACATATATCTTGATGTTCCTGATGGTATGAAGCAACAAGAAGGTCAAGTTTTAAAACTCAAGAAGAGCTTATATGGTCTTTAACAAAGCCCACGATAGATTCACAATAGATCTTTCTGGTCGCAGTGCATAGGGCCTCTTTAATCTAATCTAAGCCCACGATGCTGGAACGAAAAACTAAACGATTATTTAACAAAAATTGGGTTTAAACGATCGTGCCATGACTATTGCTTATATATTATGAATTCTAATACTAACATTATTATTTTACTTATATACAGTTACTCGCAGCTTATTTCGTGTGAAAGATATTCGTTAGCAATCCATTCAAGACAAAGTTTACCAAAATAGACCTAATTATTATGAAATAAGTATTTTTGAAAAAAGTCCTGTGTATGTAATTCATCAAGCTTTAATTAAAGCTAAATGGCGTTCAGAATGTCTAAATATTAAATGTGCTACGAGGGTCGAAGTGGAAATTGAAATTATTGAAAGACATTTTTAAGAAATTTTCTTAAAAATATTTCTAGGTCGATTTTATCCAAGCTCAAACATGAAAAATTTAAAAAATAGTTCAATAGTTAATATTCATTTAATAAATAATTTTTCCAATGAATCCCACCAGGGTTGCAAAAGTTGGTACAATTCAAAGCTCAAAAGTACAATGGTAAACCAATGACTCATTTGATACAATTTAACTTTATCAGCTTATAGTTTTTATTCATGGAATTTTCCCAGTTTATAATTTTCAAGAAATTGTATTCTTGAAAAATTAAACATTAAATTTCAAAAGTGGCTGATTTTCATACATTTGTAAATTTGTTGTCCAATGCCACATTTTTGTTGAAATGAGTTAATTGGTTAAAAATTATTTCATATTTTTTCAAAAGTTCAAAAGAAGGCTGATTTCAGATTTTCGTGCATTTTTATAGAAAGCAGACGATCTTTTTCGAATAGTAGTTCGCCTTTGCTACATCTTTTATAGAAATAAGTTGAATATCGAGAAAGTATTTTTATCATACACACATAAAATTATTGACTAAAAAATTTTAATTAAATCAATTGATCACAACAAAATTAAAATGAATCCTCATTGTTTTGATCAACATTTTTGTAATTTTTTTTTACTGTCGAAGTACAATATTCCAACATACAAGATTTTGTTTGCTTTAATTTATTTAAATACATTAATTAAAAAAATATAATCAGGTTTTCCTTTTTTGATTGTTGGCAACATATTTGAAAACAAAAAAGTAGCATTTTTATACCCTCCAACTACAGTATGGGGGTATACTCACTTTGTCATTCCGTGTGTAACGCATCAAAATATCGGTCTAGGACTCCATAAAGTATATATATTTATGATCAGTGATCGATTCTAAGACATTCTAGCGATGTCCGTCCGTCCGTCTGTCCGTCCGTCCGTCTGTCCGTCTGTAGTTAACACGATGGAGTCCAAAATAAAAGAGCTAGACTCCCGACATTTGGCACGAATATGTCTTATGTTCCTAGGCAGGTTAAGTTCGTAAATGAGCAAAATCGGACCAGGGGGAAAAAAGTTCCCCCTTGAAGAACTAAACCAACCTCTGGAAAATATCACATTTTTACATGATTTTTTGTGTTTTTGTTTAACAAATGCAACATTTTAATGCTACAAGAACATCAAAGTCCTGCATTTGGACCCTGAGAATTAGAAAATGTCGTTTTTTTTGGTCCGCCCCCTTCTATGGGCGTGGAATATTTTTTTTTTTTTAATTATGATAAACTTGCATTTCTTTAGTGAAAAAAGCATAAGAATGAATTTTATAACACATATTCGAGAGGAAATTTGCCCCCCCCCCCAATTACCCCTACCGACCCCTCCCCAAAAAAAAATAAAACGCCCCTGCATTTATTTTGCGCAAGTTGGAGGGTATTATAGATTCGGCACAGCCGAATTTAACACTCTTACTTGTTTTAAATAATTTTGTCAGAAGCTTATTATCATTATTTTAATTGACTACAAATAAAAAATCTATCAAATTTATCATTAAAATTAAAAAATGTTTGATTGAAAAGAAACAGGAATTAATTTAGTGATTGATATAACATTTTTCTTCAACGGAGGAGTTTCAATAAAAAAATTTATTGAAATCGCGTTTTTTGTGATAATTATCAAAAAATAACTATAGCGGTATTCGCTCTTGGTAGCAAACTACCCTTGCAGACCTTTCAAAGCTTGCAGATATTGTATAAATACAAGAGTATGCAAGACCACAACAACAAAATACATGAAATAAAAATATACAAGACTTTCATTTATATGCAAGACAAAAACCCATAGCATATTCTGGCCTTTCAAACCTTTCAAGCTTACAATACTTAACATCTTTTAGTTTTTCCGGAAAACAATAAGAAAAATTAACAAACTTTCATATTTTGTGTAAAAAAAAATAACAATAGATTTTTAGAACGAATTATAACAAAAAATAAGCAAAAATTAGAACAACACAAATGAAAAAATTAAATTATTTATCTTCTTCTTGAGCGCAGCACTGATGCCAACTAATCTTCCAACAGAAAGTCGCTAAATCCTACAAAAAAAATCGCTAGAAAAGCGATTTTCGATAGAAAATAGATATTTTGACAACAGCAGAATATAATAACAACAGCTGTTTGAAAACTCACAATAAAACGAAAAATATACGCTCACGCTTTGTAGCATAAAATCATGGCATTTATACTACCCTTGCAAAAATGCTATCAAGAGCGAATACCGCTTATATGTTGTTTTAACTCACACAGATTGGCATTAAAGTCCAAATGGGTGCTGATTTTCATACATTTGTAATCGGGTAATCTTTTTTGAGCTCAATTGAGTTCAAAAAAGTACAATTTTATGAGCTCGTTGGTACAAATTTGATGTTCTCATTTTGCAACCCTGATTCCCAACAAAGCCCTTGGTCGATTTCGTTACAACAAGACGACGGTCATTGTTACCAGTTCTCGGTAAGGTTGAAATAATTAAAAATAATTTGTAATTAAATAGAAAAAATAAATAAATCCACTTGATCACGGGATCAAAATTATTAAAAAAAAAAAATCTACTTTGCAATAGTAGCAGGAAGGTGCCCTAAATTCTGAATACAAATAATATCATTAATATTCATACCTGGATTGCTGCAAACATTACCGCTTAGACTAGGTTTTGGTGGAAGTTTGGGTAGACCATCTGTTTTTGGAGAGGCTTCCTTTGGCGATGATTTTGGATGAATAGTTGACGTTGCGTGCACATTGTGCTGATGGTGATGATGATGCTGGTGATGTTGCAGATGTTGATGCTGGTATTGTAGGTGATGTATTGATGGATGCTGAGATGTTGAACATGATAAAGAGGTAGAGGAACTTGATATATTCTTCAAAAATAATTGAGGGTGATTAGATACATCAGTTATCTGATATCCGGAAGGGATATGTGGTGAGATAGGTGTCATGGGAGTCATAGGGGATGTGGTTGTTGATGAACTCAACGCTGGCGATATCGATTGGTCATCAGAAAAATTGGTTGTTGTATTCAAATGGCTTGATTGGGGAAGTACACTATGTGTATTTGTGTGACCCACAGCCATTAAAGATGACGTCGCAGAGACCTTCGCAGAGGACGATGACGAGTTGCAGGAGGATGTTGCGGATGTTGTTGCAGAACGCTTCTCAATTGCTGAATTACGTCGTATCATAATACTGCTAGTATTTGGTAGCAACAAACTGTTGCCACTCATAAATTCGTTTATTTGGCCACGGGAACTTGAGCCAGTGGAATGGTGAAGCTGAAGATGATGCTGCTGATTGTGTATAATTCTCGGAGGAATGGGGGGTGGACTCATTTCCCCATCTCGTGGTGGTAGCTAGACAAAAAGGAAACCAAACGTTTAATTTAACACCCGATTTTAACATTCCAACTTGTTTAAATTCACGTCTTACCATTGGAGCATCAGGTGCCTGACGTTTTTGCGCTAAATCAGCACAGCTTTCAGTACGTTCCTTTCTTCTTGGTGGCAATGGGGGCGGAGCTGCACGATATTCCACATTTGCTGCAGTTGGAACATTAACATGTGGGGATACTGGTACAGTGGGATTATTAAAATCCACCACCACCTCAGTTGTAGTAAACTGAGGACTCGATGTAGCCGTAAATACGCTTTCATTAGGGCTGCTTTAAAAAAAATATTATATTAATTTTATGAAAAGATAACTATTTTTTATATACACCTCTATAACCTATGCAACAATTTTAAGAACCCTTAATTGATTTTCTCTCTCCAATAGAAAACAAAAACTAAATCGGAGAAATGAGGAAAACAGGAAAACTATTTTGAGTAGGTTTATTCTAGCTCGAGATCTTTATTTCCTTTACTAATTAAACCTTTGATATTCTCATAGAATAATTTTTAAGAAAGTTATTTTTCTGTTTTAAATATATATATCATATATTTAAGGGGTCTTTAATGACAAAAGTTAATGATCAAACTAAAATATTAATACATATTCGACTCTACTCTCATTGGGAATTTGAAGACGAAAATTGTACCATCGTAGTAAGATCACGATCACCAACTAACCAACAAACCTAATATTAAAACAGAAATATACATACTGATTACCCTCGGTAATCCTGTATGCATTTGTTGTTGTCGCAAATATTTCTATTCACTTTATAATACCATATTAGGGGTATTAACCATGGCGTGCTAACCATTTTGTTCAAATTCGGATTATTTTTTATTAAAAAATAAAAATTGTTTTATTCGACCTTTAAAATATTATATTTTGAGTAGGTTTATTCTAGCTCGAGGTCATTATTTCCATAGAATAATTTTGAAGAAAATTATTTTTCTGTTTATTTATGTTGGTCATTTTTTGCAAGACTTAATCGACACGTGTTTCGGGATTTGTCAGATCCCATTGTCAAGATTATTCCGAAACACGTGTCGATTAATTCTTGCAAAAAATGATCAACATAAATAAATTTAAAACAGAAAAATAATAAATTTTTTCGATTTTTTTTTCTAAAAAACATTTTTAAATAAATTCTTTATTGTCTGGGACTTCAAAAAATTTTTAAAAATATTTTTTAGTCTTCGGCCATACGGGATAAGTATTTTTGTGACAGTGAAGTGATAAGTCCTATTTAACCTTTGTAATTTACGACATTTAAGTACTATGCCCGTTTTCACAAGTCACGGAATATGTGATTTCAGAACGAAAACCAACACCCTTTGTCCTGTAGGGACAGTTAACATTTCAGTTTAAAATGTTATTTACTTCCTAAAACCCCTTTACTTTTCATTTTCCAACAAAAATCGTAATTTCGTAATTTCGTAAAAAAACGAAACTTTTGTATATTTTACGAAACAAATAGCAACGAAAGTTTATTTTGTAAAATGTTGCATGGATTTATTTCAGTGTAGTGCATTGTATTAATTTTTCCCTGATAAGTATTAATTACCTGAAGTGGCTGGAGGAGCTGCAATTAGATTTGCTAAATGTTGTTGTACATTGGAATGGAGATCGGTTGCTTTTGGAATGAATTTCATGTCGTGGACTTACAACTACTCTGGGCAACGGTGATGGTAATGGTTCATTATCACTGCCAGCGCCACCACCTTGGTTATTATATATGCAGCTACTCGTCAGCTGATTAGTTTGTAGCTGCAATCCAATTTCATCTGGTTGGTTCCAGGGAGAATCTATCTGGGACGCTGTAGCCGAAGCAGCATCTCCAAATGTTGGACTAAACGCCGTCTGTGAACTTGAAGCTGAATTGGGCTTCTTCGGTAGCATGGGAGCTTCATCACAACCATTTGCTTCTGGTTGCAAAATTTCCGTTCTTGCTGGTGGAACTGGTGCCATGGAAATTAGGACACTATTATTTATTGTTTGCTGACTATTGCATCCATGCGTTACCGACGACGCTGCCCACTTAGCACCGTTCCTATCTGGTATGTTAACGTTGGCGAATACAGAGAAAGCTTGAACATTGCTGCTGCTACTACATTGATTGTGAGTATTGATGTTGCTGCTGCTACTTTGATTGATCGGGGAGCTTTGCTCACCGCCGCTCATTTCAGCAGTTGGTACAAATGAATGCGATCTTGTCGTTAAAGATTGAACAATATTTATAGTGTTGAGTGTACCATTATTTGTAGCATTATGACTGCTCATGTTGTTTGTATTACTGTTGCTGTTATTCTGGCGACGAGGTTTAATGCCAGGCGATTTCAATGTCACAGAGCTCCATTTCCTTGGCTAAAATATGAAGAAAACGAATTATTTTGTTTTTTTTTCTGTGTATTTACTTTTGACAGTTACTTACGAATTTTGGAGGCTGCTTACATCCTCTGGGCTCTAAACGAAGACTTTCGTGATACAAAAAATTTGATATGTCTGTATCTGACATACCCTTAAAAGGGTCCAGATTTTCCAAAAAAAACTAAAAATAAAAAAGCATTATTATGCGTATATTTTAAATATAATATACATATATATTAGAGTGTCCCTCATTTTGGAAATGTTGGAAATGTTAAGAAGGACGATAAAGATGTCACAGATATGAATAATATTTTTTTATGAATATACATACATATATCATTTAAAGCAACATAACTAAAATCGTTGCTTGTCAAAACTAATTTTTTTTTGACCCAGGTTAGGTTAGGGGTGGCGGAGCTCAAAATTTTGAACTCCTGGCATAGACCGGCTGGTCCATAGCAATACCACATGTTCCTTTAGCGACGAGGATAAGACGCGTTAGTCCATGTTGCAAACAATTTAACGGGCATAAGGTCCATAACTGCGATTTCTTCTAGATTTTCGAGTTCTGCTTTGCCTAAAATTTGTTTACGATGCCTGGCCAATGCGGGGCATTTGCACAGAATATGTTCAACTGTTTCATCCGTATTCGGTTAATCACATCTTCTACAATTGGAATCTAAGATGAGTCCAATTGTTTTTGCGTGGAAAGGACCCCAACGGCTCTAATAGGGCCCCAACGGCTCTAATTTTTTTCGAACAATTTTTTAGAGCTATATAAAATTAAAATTTTTAAAAAAAATTTCGCGAGAATATCTCAAATGCGTATACATATTTCAGAAAATTTTGGATTGCAGTTTTGAAATCAAGAGATTTCTTTTATATGAAATCTAGTCCTATTTTTTGCAACCAACGTAAGAAATATGTAACAGTGGACCTCTAAAAATGCTAAATTATTGGTTTATTGACTTTTTAACAGTGAATACCATAAAAAGGGCAAAATTAAATTACAAGAGCAAAATCTATAAGAATCAGTTGGATATTTCACTGGGAGGTTTGTGTTGTCAAACGATGTAATTATTTAGCAATAACTTCGAAAACAGAATCAGCTAGGATTTTCGTGTAACCGATTTTGAATGTTTTAAATAAAAAGGAACGACATGCCATTACCGATTTTGTTACCATTGCCAAAATGGCCCTAGAAACTTGAAGTTTTGAATTTAGTATCCAGCGAAAAAACCATCCTAAAAAAAAAATATTTAATCAATGACCTTTTATATGCCAGATTTGAATTTCAGAGACAAATTTTGGCAGTGAAGCCACAAAAACGCTAATAAGCGCATCAAATACAAATATTTCGAAAGCGAAGCGCTCTGGAGAAATCGAATTTGGTGGGCGGATTAGGAATTACGATGTCCATTTTATACACAATTATATTCTATTTTGTGGCTATTGCTTAAGACTACGTAGCAGTACTTCTTTAAAAACCACTAAATATACGTATTTTTTTGCAATTTTTCGAAGCGAATATCTCGAAAATGGATCGTGCTAGATAAGTTTGGATGGCTGATTCAAATTCTATTTATTATAAAATTTTCTAGTGTCAACTTTCGATTACGTTTAAGTGGAACTACATAAATTTTGGAATTTTTATTTTGCAAATTTTAAAAATAGCGATATCTAAAAATTTGGACCAAATTAAATTTGAATGAAAGCTCGTCTCAAGCTCTATGAACCGCCATTTTTGCAAATTTCAAATTGCGATATCTCGAAAGCCGTTTTACCAATTACATTTTTTCTATATTCGTGTTCACCGCATAAAAATAATAAATGTAATGTATCAAAAAACATATTTTTTTTAATTTTTAAAAATTCAAAATTTTGATTGCCGGTCGCCATGGGTTAATTTCATCCGATGGGTCTTAAATTTGCACATCATTAGTATTAGGTCTAAGAGAATAAAAAAATGCCCGGACGCTGAAAACCGGAAGAAAAAAATTTTGCCATTCGAAAAAAATGCCGGTCTAATAGCACATATTCGTCCCAAAATTTAGCACATATTCGTCCCAAAATTTAGATAAACGCCCCGATACGGGGCGTTTATGAAACCAAAGCGGATTGGTTTCACAACACTTTTTCACGGAAATTAGCTGTGTGTGTTTATGAATCCAATCCAATTCCAATCAAAGAGAAAATGAGAAAATTTCCGTTCGAAAACGAAAATGTGCGTTCATGAATTCCATTCAGTTGGTTTGACAGTTGGAAAATTTTCGTCAACGTTTGGCTTCGGGGATTTGTAAGAAAAGTTGAAAATAATTAATTTAAAAAAAAAATTAAAAACAAAACTTAAATGAAAAAATGTGAGTAAGATGTTCTTTTTTGTTTTCGACTTTTTTAAAAAATATTTTTCCTCTTTTTTTTTATAAGGGGAAGGTACAAAATTAATGAGCAAAATGCAGTTAGTTCTTCATGAGTTTGTGGAAATAAATCCCGATATATCGAAGGCATTTGTGTTTTTTGTGTTATTAAAAAATGTGAAAATAAAATTTCCAAATTTTTTTTGTGTCCTAGATTTAACTTCCGTAAAAGTAAAACGAAAACACTTTTTTCTATAATTTTAAAATTTTAGCTATTCGATTTTAACTTTGAGTAAAAACGTAAACAACAGAACACCAAATTGGATTTCATGTGATTCGGGAAATGTGAATTGAAAAGTTATGAAAGGCTTTTTTACGAACTTTTTCAAAGGCAAAAAGCCCTTAATAAAATTCTTGGAAAAGTATCATACACACTTTAGCTTATTAACGAAAAAAATCTTTAGTCGGACAAGTATTTCGATTCCGAAATTGGGCTCTAAAAATAAGAGTCCAAATGGGCAAAAACTTACCGATGTTTAAAAAAAAAAACTGGTATTTTTCCATACAAAATACCAGATCCTAAGTATATATTAGACTTAAGGAAAACAAAAGATGGATTTGTATAAAATCCCTTCCTTAGTGGATCAATAATCAAAAAAATTTAATTCAAAACAAATGCTTGACAGTTTATTTGTTAACAAATTATTTTTCTTTTTACAAACTGCATTATTATAACAACTCTGACTTTGACTTTCTAACAGAGTTGCTATAAAATACGACTCTGTATTTGCAAAAACAGAGTCGTATTTTGTAAATACTTGTGTCTCCGCTAAGTTCGAACGCAATAGATATTTTTTTTCGAACAAAGCAATTCGTCACGGTTTCATGAACGCTTCGAAAATTGGAAACGGATTTGAATTTCGTTTCCAATCCAATTTCGTTGTGGATTCATGAACGGCCTGGTTATCTCCAACAAATAGACGGACTAACGGACATAACTAGAATCGTTCACTGATCAAAAAAAAATCCTTTATGGGGTTCTAAACCGATATTTTGAAGAGTTACACACGAAATGACAAAGTACATATATCCCCAATTCTGTGGTTGGAGGGTATAAAAATAAGTAATACCAATACCGCGTAATAACACAAAGTGTGTTCCTGCAATTTCTTGATTGCTTATTTCATGTGGTTGAAGAAATTTTTCTGATTTTTATAGTTTCTATTTACAATATGAGGGCTACAAAATTTGATCGAGGTTGTTTAAATTATTTTGATATTTAAAAATTCTGATCTTAATACGTTTCGGTACTTAGTATTGAATGTAAAAAAGTAACGGACGGGTATGATGCAGTAAATAATAAATATAAAGTGGTAGTAGAAATCTTACTCTTATTTTAGGATCAACCATCAGACAATATGGTTGATTTTGATACTGTTGTATTTCACCAATTATTTCTGAAACTTTTCTTCTCTTTGAGAAATTTATGAGCTCTGTGTTGGGCAACAGATCTGGATTACCCTCTTCCAAGTGCAATATATTGGTAAGATATCGACCAAAGAATGGGACGCACGGAGGATTAATGGATCTTAAACGTTCTTGATATTTTTTTAGATGTCCATCATTTAGTTCTCGGCATTCTTCCAAAAACTTCTCGTATCTTGCAGGCAGCCCTTGAAATGTTAACTTTAAACGATAGACAGATGCACTGCCCATTGCTGCGCTAATTGATAATATTCCGTTGAAATTGTTAAGCTCCAACATGACCATCATTACTTCTATGGCACGTGTCACCATTGCTACGCGTTCATCATAATTTTCAGCTTCAATTATGGATTTTTCAATCCAACGTGTAACATTTGTTGTATGCTTCATGATCTTGAGCAAATTGGGACTTTTTTGTTCTTTGTCCTTTTTAGTCCAGGGCGAGCCCACCAGCTCAGATGGTTTTACATTTTTATACAGCTCAAATTCTAACAAGGTAAGTTGTCGCGCCAACTCCAATGGATGTAGCGTCAGCAATGTAATATCAGAGTCTGGGACATTAAGATGATGTTCTATAGGTGGAGGGCTATGACCATAGGCAAACGTTATTTGTTTGTGACATTTTTCCTGTTCGCTCTATATTTTGCAAAAGGTAAGTAAAAAAACAACATCTCGATTAATGTTAAGAACTTGTACTTGGTGTATTAACTTTAACTTACCTTTCTCTGAACAATTTTGAGCACTGAATCGACCCATTTCCTCATAGATTTCCCGTTAACACTTTCTAGAAATTGTAATAGCTTCTCTAATAAAGTGGGATCCTTTTCAAAATCATAAAAATGATGATCAACCCAGTGTCGCAAGACGTTTAAAACACGAAATTGCACTGGCTGAACATATTCCTTACGATAACGTTTCCAGTCCTCTCGCTGCGAATTCTTGTGCAATTTGTCTGTGTCACAATTCAAAGGATCCTTCTCACTATTGTTTTGGTCCGTATAAACTAAACTTGGATCGGGTATATTGAAACGTTCGATCAGTAATGAAAGGAGACTTTGTGGCGTACAAAAATAACGATATGTTGTGAGAAATGTTCGTACAAACATTGGATCAGCATAAATATGATAGGTAAGCCTTTCAATTAGCTTACATAAAGTTGCACCCTAAAATGTAGCACAATTATTAAAAACGTACGTTAAAACATAAATAAAAGTTAGTAGCCTGCCTTTATAAGTGGAACGCCGGCACTCTCCCTTTCCTCCAGTACAATATTGTTGGGACTATCGGGCTCAGCAAATTTGTATAAATCCGTGCTGGGCATTCGTAGCGGGTGCTTTTTCTCAATATCCAGTAAAATACTATCAAGTATTCGATCCAACATTGATTTCGTATTAACCATTATGAGATCAGCCATCCAATCGTTTTTATGTTGAGAACTTTTAGCAGTTAGTGTGACCGCCGGTTGCACACGAGGCGCTATATCAAATGAATTTTTAAGCTCGTCCGTGTCAGCGCGATCATTAATTTCTACACGCCTCATAAAAAATTTCTCTTTTAGACGATACTCGTACACTTGTGCGTTTGTGGAAGTGGCTTGACGCTTCATATTTGGTTTACAAAGTAGCATTAGACCGTCGAAAAGATACACCTTTCGTTCGGCAACTCTTTTACCAGAGCCCAGTTTTCCTAATACGTCCTCTATAAGCATATAAAAAATGTAATTATAATACATTATTTCAATAAATCTCAAAGATGCGCCTCGTATTTCTTAATCAAGTGGTCTGACATACGTTAGATGCATGGGGAAACTGTAATAACTGTGCTGATTTTCAACCGATTTTAGTTTTTTAGTATCTTATTAGGCAGATATTTTACTCCAAATTACAATTATGTAACTATTTGAATTTAAACTTAACTCAAAACATCGAAAAGCTTAAGAAAATGAAAAAAAAGTCATATTTTCCCCGTGTAATTCGTTTTTAAACTTCATGGCCAATGCGGCACGTCTTTACCCAAGTCCGAGTATCCTAAAATTTTGTGAGACGCATTTCTACACCCAAATGAATATATCTAGAGTTACGGTCAATATATAACAACTGAACTTTTTTGAGCACCATATTAAATAAATCAAAATCAAGTAAAAAAGGGACGCTTTATTAAAATTTGACAAAAATTAGAACGAAAAGAGATCACATCTCGAATTATGGCTTAAAAGTTGCGTAATTTAGAGTAGAATTTTTAGATTAAAAAAAAAAAAAACAATCAATGCCCAGGCAGAAAAATACATACGGGCCAGATCTGGCAAAGTACCTAATAAGGTAGTATTAATACTGGCAAAGTACCTTTTTTTTTGGGTTTTTAGTAATTGCTAAGATGCTAAATGATAACACCATTTAGTAGTGGCAAAGTACTTTTAAAAGCGCTTTCCCTGTACTTTAAAAAGTACTATCCGAGAATTTTTAAAATAGCTTTTTAACTAAAACAATCCATTACAAAATTAAAAATGTATTTAATAAAATATTTTTTTTATTTAATAATTTGGACATTAGAAATCTTTTTTTTTAATTTTTATTTTTTAAATAAATTATATATTAATTACACAGCATGACAAAAGTGACCACTATTATAGAAAATAAGAGGTATGACCAACATTTCCATCTATTTGAGACATGCTGAGTCGAATAGCGTACTCCGTTTTTCGATGCATGGTACAGTTTTCTTGACTTGTAGCAATGTTTCTTATGCAAATTTGGTTTAAAGCTTTTCATCTTAAGCACTTAAATTCACGAATTTCTTAATTTTTCAAGGTTCTCGCGAAATAAACCTCTAAATTGGTATTTGATAAAAAAAAAATGTTTTAGTGGATCATTAAGGCATCCCTAACACTACGAATAGTGAACAAAAAACATCTATGTGTTATAGACCATTATGTTAAAAATCACGAAAAACTTTTTTTATGGCAGAATCATTTTACAAGATGACTTAAGGGTCCATCTTTAACTATATAATGTGGTAACCTTAAAACAATAACTGACGAAAAATTTGTCCAAAAAAATAATTTTTGGTCAGTTAATTCTGTAAGGTTCCCACATTATTTACTTAAAGATGGACCCTCAAATTATCTCGAAAAGTGGTGCTGCCATATTCAACATGATGGAAAAAGCAAGTTTTTTGTCAAAGACATATTTAAGGGCTAATTTCGCAAAAACGTAAAAAAATTAAGAAATTCGCGAATTTATTGCTACATCCTCTTAATAGAAGTTCCAAATACTCTCTAGGAATATAAAAGAAAGCTCGGAATCGATAGTTGTATTTTCTTTCGTAAACTTTAATGGTTTTAAAATAAAACCAATTCATCCAGATAACGTATGTTTACTAGACAATGAAAATGTAATTAAAGTTACTGAAATTTTAAATAGAAAGCTGTCTAAATACAAATGTGATGATATATTTTTGAAAAGCAATATTTTCATTGAATGTAGCGATTTTTTTTTAAATTTCCACTACCATCAAGAGAAATAGGACTCTACAATGTTAAACAAATTTGATAAAAAATAACATTGAAATCAGTATCCACATAGTAGAATCAAAATGTATTCATACTAAATTTGATAATGACACCATTGTCATAGCTTTATAACATAATTAAGTGTTTTCAAATAAAATGTTAAAATTTAATTAAATTATTAAAAAAAATTATTTCAAATATATAAACCGCCTTTAGTTTGGTAAAAAAGTACTAGCAAAGTACTTAATTCGGTGAAACCAAGTACTTTACTACAAAGAGCTTGCTATACAAAAAATAAATTGCTTTGCCAGTACTTTTGTTTTGGTACGGTTGGCAATTTCTGGCTGGGTGGTTTCGAAATTTTTTTAAAAAATCGATTTTAATTTTTAAACGCTAAAAATTAAGTGATAACTACTTCGAATAATTTTTTATATGTTGACCTACAGGCGACCTGTGAAATTAACGTCACCTGTATCCATGGGTGGTATAAATATTAATGTTCGGGGCATAAAATTACAATGTGACGTTCGCTGGAATCAACATGTTTTTCAAGTGTCGAAAGAAGCGCTCAACTGCTTTGATTTCTTAAAACGGTGCAAAAATTACTTCACTTCGTCTGACCTCCTTCCATATCTTGGCAGAGGCTTCAGTCTGTTTTAAAGTTTTTGGACCGGGTGCAAAGGAGTGCGTTGAAGCTCATCAATGACAATGGGGTATCCAACTCTATTGATTCATTGGTGCATCGTCGGAACGCGGGTTGTGCGCCATTGTTCTACCAATATTACCATGGTATGTGCTCTGCTGAGATAAGTGAACTTATCCCCGAGACTCGGGTGTAGGTACGCAATACTCGTCAATACAATAGATCACATCCGTTTGTTGTCGAATCGCACAACGCATTACAGAGAAAATTCGTTTCTCAGTCGAACTAATCGTATGTGGAGTTCACTCTCCGCAGAAGTCTTCCCAGTCAGCTACGACTTGGAAAAATTAAAACTAAATGTCCACAAACACTACTCTTTCCTCCTTCTCATAACCTATTTTCCTAATACCAACATAATGCACTGCATTAGTAAGGGGCATCCCCTGAGTGTTGGCTCAATGTAAAAAAATATATTTTTGAGACAGTTAAGTGATAATTCCAATTTTAGTGATATGTTTCGTATTCACCAGTCAGGGGATGAGCTGTGATAATCAATTTTTATGTTAATAACCGTTATTCTCTAACGACCGTATTCAAAATGAAAAACGATTGAAAGATGCAATTTTCAATCAGGGTAAGCATGTCTCTCGATGGAAGTCAATCATTTGATGATTATAATGAAGATTAAAGAATAACTTTGATTTAAAAAAGATTCATCTAGTAAAAAAACTTGATATAAAAAAGATAGACACTCGACGTTAATCACTCGTTTTCATTTTGAATACGGCCGTAAGTGAGGCCAGGATCTAGTAAAACGCAAGACACGGGTATCGTTTTTTTAAACTTTCCATTTAGATTTTTTGGTCCCGATCATGGGTGCAAAGTCTCTAACTTTTTATCCATCTCATCCATAGGAATACGTATTTAATTTAAAGATAAAATAAGTTATTTATTAGCACACAAATTTACCTCTTATAAATTCATTACAATTTTGTCCAACATCCTTGTCCCAATGTTCGACAGTATTTTGAAGCTCTCTCGTACGTTCGATAGCTAATTGCCGACGTGCCCTGCTACTCATAGCAACACAAGACTCCCTGTAAGAAATACAAATATTTGTGAAGATTTCATTTCTGTCACTTAACAACCGTCGCCTAACTTACTTTGGCAATGCAGCTATAATATTTTCAAGATCAGACCTTAACCTTGGATGCAGTAAACCTTGTACTTGCTCAAAACTTTCAATATCATCTTGTGAAGGACTATATTTCATTAAAATTTTTATATAATCAAAGTACACAAACGCATGCCATATCGGTACTAATAACAATTTCGGTAGATAATATTTTACAGCTTCGCGAAAACCACGACCAGCCGACATTAAAGACAATGCCTAGATATAAAGATATAAAATGTATGCCTTATACATAGTTTTTAGAAATATATTTATTTTACTTACATTTGGTCTTGCTAATAGTGCAGTTAATGCATCTTTCGAGACCTGTGAAGTAACTTCTTGTGCGTATTTTGTATATACATCAAATTCTTCGGCTTCAGCCAACTCTTCAAAACAGCTGCCGACGCATGGTGCACTTTGTTCCTGGGACATTTCGATTACATCTTCTAATGAACCCAATAATGTTACAGTAACCTCATAAATATCCATTATATTGGAAAATATTGGATCCAATTCTTTTGGATTTCTGACAATTTTTGCAAGTTCTTCTCGAAATACACGTATAATCATGTGTAAATCACGTTGATATTGTTTTTCGTCGTTGATTAAATCTTTTACAACTTCTTCGTAAGTTGTACTTGTGCGCTGGGCCGGCAGCGTCGGTAGAGGACTAGGCATTACATTTGATTTCATGTCCGTTTGATAGAACATATCCATCAGCACCTTAAATGTCAAAAAAGTGGAATAAAAATTAATGTTACCTAATTCATGGGCATCGTTTAAACCGTTTTGGCAAATATTCACCTTGTCGGCACACATTGCCACTTCAATATCCTCCTTCGATATTTCACAATGTTTAATTTTCCTTACATAATTACCGGCTAATTTTAATATATCTGCTGAAATATACTCTAAGACAGCAACCAGAAAAACTGATACTGAACTATCAATTTTGTATTGAAGAACATCCTGTAAAACACAAAATATTTTTGAATATTAAAATCTAAATATTGAAATTTACAGTAGCAACCGATTTTCTCTTGTAACAATGTCCTCAAAATTAATTTTCTTTGCATATGACCAAATTTCGAATGCCTAAATTTGTATACCCTCCACTCCACAGTGGAAGATTTGGCAAATTTTTTGGAAATAATTCAGCCATGTAGTAAGAACTGAACCGATAGCCATGAAATTTGGAATGGTCATAGCTAACGTATTTCCGAGCTCAAGTTTGGAAGTTAGAGCCCAGCGGTTGAACGTTCGTACCTTTTGCATACGAACTTTTTAAACGCTTGCCAATTTGTTGTTTGTGATCAGATTTCTTAAAAATTATATGTGAACAATGTGCTAGTAGAGGCATAAAAAACGTGCTTAAGTGTGTGATTATCTCTTATTGATAATTCTTTGTAGGTAAATAACATTATAAATAAGTAATTGAAATCCTTCCGCGTGCATAAATTTGAGCCATCGCACTCAAAACTATGGCGGTTTAAAGTTAACATTTTCAATTGTCAATTTCAAATTGTCAATTTCAAATTGTCAAAATTACATTTTTTATCCGAAGTTTACCAAACTTTACCATTTTGTATTATGCTTACCTAGAGCTAAAACAAACATTCAAAAATGCATAAAATCTTTGCTAAATATCGAGATATTTGCATTAAACCATTTTTTTTTCAGGAAATTTTCCAATATTTTGAACATAAAAATGTTTCCAGCGGTTTAAATTTTTTTAGAAAAATATTACCTAATGCATTAAAAAATCTCAACAAATTTCTATGAAACACTATTATGTTATCTCTAATAGGTTAGAAACAGCAGTGGATTAAAGGGAACATTTTGGAAAAAAAAAATTAATAATTATTGATTTATTTTTTTTAATTTTAATTTTTAAAAATCAGACAATATTGATAAATATATTTATCAATATTGTCTGATTTTTCAATATTGTCCTTCTCTGAATATTGAAACTTTCAAAGAATGATTCATAACAATCAATAGTAACCCATTTTGGACCAAGATTCAATTTTATTTTTCTTTTTTGAAAAATTTACTTTTTTATGGTAATTAGCACCCGCTGATCTCAAAAATCATGTCAAAAAATTTTCAATGTGCCGTTATCCCAGAAAAGCCTGCATTTCATTTTATGCAATTTTAATATTTGGATTTATTTGGTATTTTATTAATTTATTTTCAAAATAATTAGTTTCAAAATGATTCAAATTAGTGGAATTTTATAAAAATAAAATCTAAAAAAAATTTAAATTAATCAAAAAAATTAAAAGCCGAAAATCAAAAAATGATCAATTTTCGTTTTTGCTTGAAACAATTTTTGTAAGGATTTGCATTGCATTCCATGGACATATAAATTCCGGTGGTCAAGCGGGGATATTTTTTTTTAGTTGCAGAAAGATGAGACTTAATATTCGTAACCGTATTTACCCGAAACTCCACCTATTTCATACATATATATATATATATATATATATACATTAGGGTGGCAGCTATTTTGCAAAACTTCGAATTTGAAGGAGTGCACCCCTAATTTTTATTACATTTGGTCTAAAAATGCTATGCTAAAAATTTCAGCCAAATCGGACAACGTTAACACGAGGCGCATCGAGGTCAAAGGTCAAAGGTAAAAAAATAACCATATTTTGATGAAAAACATTAAATAAATGGTGTTGTTTTTTGAATATATTGTTAAAAAGTGGTACACGAGTTGTTTTTAGTATAAGAAGATAAATTAAAAATTCTTAATATAGTTTTTTATTTGTTTTTCTATTTCTATAAAACTTGTTATTATTTTTATGCGACGTCTGAAAAAATAATTAATTGATTTTCATAGTTCATTTATGAGTTAATTAAAAAAAAATATCTGACCTCGAACAACGGTTATACCAAGTTTTATCGAAATCGAAAAAAAAAAAAATCATTAAGAATTTTTAACGTGCCCCCCTGTTCATTTATGGGTTAATTAAAAAAATCAAATAATTAGTTTTCTGACCTTGCACAATGTTTATACCAAGTTTTATAGAAATAAAAAAATATATATTAAGAATTTTAACGTGCTGGGTCATTTTGACCCCTTGTTCGTTTATGGGTTAATTTAAGAAAATCAAATAATTATTTTTTCAGACGTCGCATAAAAATAATAACAAGTTTTATAGAAATAGAAAAAAAAAATAAAACTATATTGAGAATTTTTAACGTGCTGGGCCATTTTGACCCCATGTTCATTTATGGGTTAATTAAAAAAAATCAAATAATTAGTTTTCTGACCTCGCAAATAATCATAACAAGTTTTATAAAAATCGAAAGAAAATATAAAAATCTATATAAAGAAATTTTAATGTGCTGGGCCATTTTGACCCCACGTTCATTTATGGGTTAATTTTAAAAAAATTAAATAATTACTTTTCTGAGCTCGTACAATACTTATACCAAGTTTTATAAAAAATCGCAATAAACATATCATATTTAGATGCCTTTTCCAAAAAAAATCCAAATATCATTAAATTTGACCTTTGACCCAAATAAAAACCGGGTTAATATTATTATATTTTCCTAAAACGTTTAGGGTTAATGTCTAACATAGTTTTTAATAATTTATGACCCTGACTTTGTCAAATTTTAAAATATTTACCAATTTTTTTCCATATTGAATAAATTGTGGGCAAAAAAGGCATTTTCCTCGAAATCCGCTGAGTTTAAATCGATGCCCCCGCCAAACTATCCGACGGATATCCCCCAAAATTTTTTTTTTTATATGTTAACATATATTTTATAAGATTCTGTGGTTTTTTCAGCATTTTTCCTAATTTTGTTTAAGAAAATTTTGAAAAAAACAAAATATCAGTTTTGAGAACCACGCCAAATAAAATGCATATTTTTGGCCTTACCGTGAAACGGGTGAATGACATCCTAGAAAGACAGTATTTCATATCTGAGTATTTATGATAGAATAGAATATAAATATGGGTTTACATTGGTTTATTTCAATAAATTTAGAAAATTGGGGCTGATTTTCGTGTTTTAGGGGTCATTTTGTGAAAATTGGGTCATTTTGACCCCGAAAGACTTACAAGGGTTAATTTTTGAAAACCCACAAATTTTTAATTTATCTTCTTATACTAAAAACAACTCGTGTACCACTTTTTAACAATATATTCAAAAAACAACACCATTTATTTAATGTTTTTCATCAAAATATGGTTATTTTTTTACCTTTGACCTTTGACCTCGATGCGCCTCGTGTTAACGTTGTCCGATTTGGCTGAAATTTTTAGCATAGCATTTTTAGACCAAATGTAATAAAAATTAGGGGTGCACTCCTTCAAACTCGAAGTTTTGCAAAATAGCTGCCACCCTAATATACATATTAGGGTTATGACTTTTTTTTGCGACATCCTCCATTCACGGAATCGTGTAGGGCATGGAAAAATATTAAGAAATATGCTTATGATTTTTCCCGATCGTAAAAAAAGTTCACGCACCAAACGCATTGAAGTTTTATGTAAACAATTTTTTTTTTAAATTAATAAAAGTGATAAGTAACTAAAATTTTTGTTGTTTTTTATTATAATCCTACATACAAATTTGTTTCACACCATTTTGTTACGAAAGTTTCGATAATTCGCGATATAAGTGATTTTTTTAGCGATTAAAATATTTTACATAATTTAAGTTTTTTTACTCCAAATAAAGTTTTTTTTTTTGCAATTTTCTTATTTAATCTTCATTATTTAATCGTTTTCTACGCATTTGGAATGAAAACTGGACCAATTCCAATCCCGATATTATTGCTTTTAATTTTTTCTCTGAAGTACAAAGTGTTTTGTTATTTTCTTAAAAATTATCAATCAAAACACGTTTTACTAATTAGCTTGGAACAAACCATTAAAAACAGTCCGATGAATTTTTTTTTCGCAAATTAACCAATAAAATCGCAAATTGGTCCATTTTCATGGTGGGAAATGATTTTGTATTATTGAAAGCTCTGTAAGAAAATTACAAAAATCATACTTATTTTGAGTTAATTTGCTTACACTTAAGTGACATTTTTTTTTTGCAGAAAAATGCAATAATAGCGCGAATTGGTCAAACTTTCATCTCCAAAATTGTGGGTAACGGTTTTGTAAGCAGTGAACCACAAAAACTTGGTTATTAAGAGAAAAGTGAAACTTTAATAAAAAAAATAAAAAAATCGTATATACAAAACTTCAATGCATTTGGTGCGTGAAGTTTTTTCACGATCGCGAAAAACTAAACTAACAGTTTTTAGTTATTTTCCATGCCCTACACGATTCCGAGGATGGAGGTTGCATATTTGCAAAAAATGCAAAAAGTACTAACCCTAATACATATATTATATATCGAGGGCCTATATTCAAAACCCTCTATCTAAAAAAACACAACTTTTCAGGAGAGCCAAAAAACTGTTTATTTCGCGGATTATTAGAGTAATTAAAATTCGATATTCTACAATATTTTTTTAAATCAACTACTGAATCTCACATATAATTCGTTTTTAAAATTTTGCACTATTGGGGATTTTAGAGGATAGATAGAGGGTTTTGTTTCTCAAAAATATTAAGTACAGGAATGAAAATGATCAGATAGAGGGTTTTGCATTTTAATAAAAATGAATTATTATGATTTCATTTATGACATCGGTTAATTTTTAACGTAATTTATTAATGATAACGGCTTATAAATAATTTCGAAATCGCGGTTTTGGTCCACAGGTGCGGATTTTTTCACCGAATTCATCTCAAACGTTGACAAACTGTTGAGTATGTTATGTAAGAAATAGTAAATAAAATAATAACGCGATTTTGGTCCATAGATGCTGATCAGCATCGGGATTTTTAAGATAAAAATTTTTGTTTCATAATGTACACAATACATCCAAAGTTTGAGACATATTTTTCAAAAAAGTCAAACAAGAATTTTTAGAAAAAATTAGCATCAGTGGACCAAAATCGTGGTTCTGGAATTTTGTTGACAAATTCATGTGCAGCATGCAAAGATTAATATGAAAACATGTAATGCATGATGAAATTATTCAAAACAAATATTTATAAATTAATTATTTGAAAAGATAGAGGGTTTTGCATTCAGAAAAATTAATTGTGTAAGAGATAGAGAAAACCAAAAATGCAAATAAAATAGCAAAAAAAAATATTTTTGTTCTGAATTTTACACCATAGATGAGGGCCGTTTTACTGAATATTTTGCCATCAAAAAGTCATTTTCGTGAAAATGGAAGATAGAGGGTTTTGAATATAGGCCCTCGATATTATAAATATTTTTTTGAAAAAGGTGTTCTCTACTGTTCGAAAAATCGAACAGAGGATCAAAATGGGTTAAGGTTATTACGAAGTATTTTAACGTTATTACAAATTTTATAAAGGCTATTACAAATTTTTCGCGATTTTTCGCGATTTTTGCGACTACAAAAAACAATTGAATAATTTTGAAATCTTATTCAAATTAGACATGTCAAAAAAAATCAAAATTATTTTTTTTCTACATTTTTTAAGTAATATAGGATTTTATATAACCATTAAATTTAAAAGAATCAAAAATTTAAAAAATTTTCACCGACCAATTTCAATAAAGGTGGCTTCAGACTATAATATTTGTAATAATATCTGTCAAAATTTTTTGTAAAATCTATAAAATAGTATGGTGTAAACACAAATCGGTATAAAACCAAGAGAAATACGGATTGAAAAATGACAAGCGGATACGTATTCTCATTTTTAGAAATTTCTCTAAAAATTAGAAAACGTATACGCTTTTCATAAGATCAGGGTTGTATTTGTTTTGATAATATTTAAGATGTGATGGTGTAAATACGCAAAGGATTTTTTAAAAGATTTTTTGACAAGCGGAGAAAATTTCGTATTATTTAAGATACGTATTTTCTTACGACTCAGTATTATAGTCTGAAGTGGGCTTAAAGGGCACATCCATGCCTTACAAAAAAGTGAAAACTAAAAAACCCCGCGGAATTCGCTAATATTAACTTTTGATCAATGTTGCTTTCCATGATTTATTATAGATGCACATACCATTGTTTCTACATGTTCAACTTTCAGCCATGCACATTTTTCTGTCAAATAATGCAATACTAAAATAACATAATTTTGCAAAAAATTTAAAAAGCTCATAAAATTTTTGCAAATAATTATTTTTGGGGTGCGTTTGTAAATTAAGTGGGAAATGGTAAACTATAAAGTTCACAATGCATTCGGAACCATTCGGAATAAAACTGGGGGTGTGCCTCGCAAAAAACAGTTTTTATACCCTCCAACTACAGTATGGGGGTATACTCACTTTGTCATTCCGTGTGTAACGTATCGAAATATCGGTCGGGGACCCCATAAAGTATATATATTATTGATCAGTGATCGATTCTAAGACATTCTAGCGATGTCCGTCCGTCCGTCCGTCCGTCTGTCTGTCTGTCCGTCCGTCCGTCTGTAGTTAACACGATGCAGTCCAAAATAATAGAGCTAGACCCCTCAAGTTTGGCATAAATATCTCTTATGGTCCTAGGCAGGTTAAGTTCGGAAATGGGCCAAATCGAACCAGGGGGGAAAAAGTTCTCCCTTGAAGAACTAAACCAACCTCTTAAAAATGCTAATTTTTTTGACGTTTTTATGTACTTTTGTGAACCAAATGAGACATTTTTATGTTCGTAGAAGTTTAAAGTCCTGAGCTTGGACCCAGGGGATTAAAAAATTTCTCTTTTTTTGCCCCGCCCCTCTTATAAGGGCGTGGATAAAAAAATAACTTAAATAATTATAAAACTAAAATACTTAAGTGCACAAAGCAGACAAAAATGAACTTGTAAACATATACCGTGAGGGCCAAGGAGTCACCCCAGCTCACCGACCCCTCCCCTACCTTACCCCCCCTTAAAACAACGCCCCTGTCAATTTTTTTTTTTTTTAATTTTTTTACATGTTGGAGGGTATAATAGATTCGGCACAGCCGAATTTAACAGTTTCACTTGTTTCTCCTCATCTTTGGAGAGCTGCAGCTTCGTAACTATTGCGAGCACATCACTCGAATCAAGCTCAGATTGTGCGTATTTACAAGGGCTTTTACCATGTGTATTTGAATTTTGATATTACAGTCCAAAAACCTCGAAAAATTGAAAAGTGAAAAAAATTGTATCAAAGATTTAAGTCCATGTAACCGTTTTCTTATTGATGGCACATCCACTGAACCTACACCAAATAACTGCCCAAGTCTACTGGTTAAGCGATATTAATTTTGAAGTAAACGCACCCAACAATATGAAACTTTGAACGAAAAGTTTCGTGAGTGTATCAAGCGAGTTTTTTACATTTTTCAACTTTGAACATTCATTACCATGAACTAATGAGACCTTTTGACTCAAAAGTTTTGAGCTGTGTCTTTGCACAATTACTCTTTAAGAGAATATCACAAGTATTAAAAGCAGGGTTGGCAACCGAAACGAATAACGGTATCGGTAACGGTATTGGTATTACATATTTTTTATAAAGGTAACGGTAAAGGTAACGGTATTTTCGATAATTTAGGTAACGGTGAACCGTTACCGAATTATCAATACCGGTACGTACCGGTATTATAAATGAAATGTTAACCAGTCACAAATTTGCTAAAAACGCGTAAAAAATAAAAAAAAAATAAAAAACTGCTAAATTCTGTATATTTTCTATACATAATTATATGTGTACTAGCATTTAATACTATGAAATAACTCAGAATTAAATAAAAACATTCACGCAATATTGTAATTTTACAAATACGAGCTCATGCTCGTAGAGACACCTTTGTCCAATAAGCAAACAAATCTGCATTTTGAGCAATATGAGAAATCTGAATTTTAAGCCATTTGAGAAATCTCTGATTATAGCTGACGCGGTTTGCTAAATTTCTGTTGAAAAATCCGTCAAGACAGTTGAAAAATCTGCTGATTTTAATAGAGAAATCTGCTGATTTCAAATAAACAGCTTGAACTGTTTATTTGAAATCAGCAGATTTCTCTGTTAAAATGATCAAAATTGTTTGTCCTGTTGTTAAAAAAAATTGAATTTTCTAATCTTGGTCAATGAACTTAACACGGCATAAAAATGTTTCATTTTCTAAACAAATAGACAATAAATTAAATAAAACATGTTTTTCTGATGTTTTGTAAGTTTTTCAGGGGGACCTTTTTTTCATTTGGTCCGATTTTCCCATTTCGGAACTTAACCAGCCTATGACCAAAGACGTATTCGTACCAGCAGAGTAGCACGTTTATTTCGGACCGTACGTGTCTTTTACAAACGGAAAGACGAACATCGCTTACAATCGAGGTCCAAGACCGATATTCGAATTTATTGGCAATGAACAAAAATTTGTTTAATTATTTAAAGTATATTAAAAATATTTTAATATGTTTTTAATCCACAACAAAATTAAAATAAATAATATTAATGCAACCGAAACAAAACCGATATAATACCGGTAAATGTCCGAATAAAGGTAACGGTTTTTTATCGGTAACGGTATTAAACATTTTTTATTTCGGTATTGGTAACGGTAACGGTAGTCAATATTAAAGGGTTTTTAATCGGTAACGGTATTGAAAGGGTAACGGTAGCCAACACTGATTAAAAGTTAATGACAATTGTCCATATACATGTGATTTACACTGGTAATTTTTCATTAGTATTTTTAAAATTAAGTGGTTTTTAAAATTTTTTTTATTATGTTGACTGCATGTATTGTTGACCTTTTTTGTTGTTGTTGTTTATATTTGGTTTGGCTTGAGGTCATTTATTATAAATTAAAAAACAATTTTTAATATTTTTATTTAAAATTTTTGTACCGAATATTTCAAGGCAACTCCGTTGCTATCTTCAGGGGATCTAACACAGAAAAAAATACAAATTTATTGTTTACAAATAATTAGAATAAACACCAAACATTAAAAAACAAATAACAATAAAAACCTACATATTTAAATAAAACTATAGTTTATATTTAAATATATTTAAATATATTTTATATTTAAATATAACTATAGTTAAAAAGTTTTTGTCACTGTGCACTTTAAGCTTTGGATTGCTAGTGTTATTTCGTTTGACATTTATATTTGTTTATAGTGTGTTTAAAAATCTGAGCTACGTTCTCAGTGTCTCTTTTGTAATTTAATTTCTTCTCTTCTGGTAAGTTTGTAATGTGCAGCATTTCCAGTGTGTATCTCCTGTAATAATTATTCTCTTGTACTAATATTTCTACATTTTCAAAATCTGGCTGATGTCCACTCAATGCACAATGGGCTGCCAGTGCAGTTTTTTGTTCTAATGGTTTGGATACTGCTTTTAAGTCTGATTTGTGTGATGCCATCCTAGTTTTTAATTTCGATTTTGTTGTGCCTTCTGGCATACATTGGACTTGTCACCTTTGCATGTTATTTATATACCAAGTTGGATTTATCTTCCTTTAATAATCTTGATTTTGTATTGCTAAAAAGTTTGTTTATTGTTTCATTTGTTCGAAGAGCTAATTCATATTTATCTTTATCATAAATGTCTGAATGTTTTAATCTTTCTGAAAAACCAGGAACATATGTAACGGATTTGTAAATTTTTTTTGTGGCTTATCTTGTGGTTTTAAAATTTGTTTATTCTTTACTTTATTAAATTCCGTATTGTTTTTTTCGGAAAGTCGTTCATACTTAATATATTATTAATTTTAATAACATTTTGTTTATGAAAAACATTGTCGCTAATTTCCAGAACTCTGTGAATAAAATTCGTCGCTGTATTCATTATTATTCTCCTTGGATGTTTGGAGTGGAAATTAAGTAATCTTCCTGAAGCCATTGGTTTTTGGTACCAATCTACCTTGATAACGTTTCCTTTTCTGTGTACTACAGTGTCTAAATATGGTAATTTATTGTCATTTTCTATTTCCATTGTAAATTGAATTTGTCTTTGGAAATCGTTACGAATTTTTAAAGTGCTTTCAACCTCATCTTTTTTAATTATTCCAAATATATCGTCCACATATTTGGTTAATATTTTGGGCTCGGTCTTCATATTGTTAATAGTAACGTCTAAAAGTTCTTCCATTACTATGTCTGCGATTACCGGTGAAGCAGGAGATCCCATAGGCATACCTTTTGTCTGTTCAAACACCTTATCGTCATATTTAAAGTACCTGGAATGTTTTATACAAAACGATCCAAGTTCCATAAATACATTTTTTGGTATTTGGGTGTATTCTTTAATCTTTTCCCATTTTTCCCCAATAATTCTTATCACCAAATTGACGGGGACACTTGGAAAAAGCGATACGACGTCGAACGAAATCATTACTTCATCTTGATTGATGGATGTATTATTAATAAGTTGTTTAAATTCAGTTGAATCTTTGACGTTATACCTCGACTCATTGGTTAAGTGCTTTAAAATTTCTATTATGTATTTACATAGGTTATAAGAAGGGGAATTAATTAATTAATTAATTTTTAACTAGTTTTATTTAAATATGTAGGTTTTTATTGTTATTTGTTTTTTAATGTTTGGTGTTTATTCTAATTATTTGTAAACAATAAATTTATATTTTTTTCTGTGTTAGATCCCCTGAAGATGAGCAACGGAGTTGCCTCGAAATATTGGGTACAAAAATTTTAAATAAAAATATTAAAAATTAAAAATTATTTTTTTTATTATTTAAAAAAAAATGTAAATGTGCGAAACGTACCCACCAGGAATTTTGTCCAATATCTTGGAAGGCACCTTGGGGCCAGATGGAAGAACATACAATTAAATTTTCAAATGTTTTTCTCAACTAGTTCTAAATAATGTCTGAAAGTGTTAAAAAGTTTTTTTGCCAATAGCTCGACCGCATTTAGTCCAATTTATTTCAAAACAATTTTATTTGAAAGCTAGATGATTTTTTTTAAACAAAAAACTAAGATTTAGAGCCATATCTTGTTCCAGTCAAAAGTTCCAGTATTTAAAAGTTAAGATTTAAAAAAAATAAGATTTTTTTTCGTAAAAAGTACCAACACTCTTTTGATAGATAAAAAGTTTTGTTCAAAACATACATAACACAGTCCGACAAAATTAAAAAAGATTTTTGCTTCTTTGAATTTATCAACTGATTCTAGTTAATTTGGGTGCGCTGAATTCAAATCTGTAATCAGTTTGTCTCAGCTCTAGTTTTCATGATATAGCTTTTTTATACCCTCCACTTATGATCTCCAATTATGACAGTCCGTCAGTTTTTTCAAAAAATTTTTTTTCATCAAAATTTTTTATTTACAGTTAAATCAACCGGTTTGATACCTATAAGTTGACTGGAAGGTAAAATATACTTTTCGAACGAAAAAAATATTTGAATTAAAAAAAGTTTTGGGTAAAAATTTTTTTTCCGGAAAAAATGTTTTTTTTTGGTAACTACCATAACTATAAAAAAGAAATTTTGATGTCATAATTGGAGGTCATAAGTGGAGGGTATAAAAAAGCTATATCATGAAAACTAGAGCTGATAGAGACAAACTGATTACAGATTTGAATTCAGCGCACCCAAATTAACTAAAATAAGTTGATAAATTCAAAGCAAATTGAGTGTTGGCCTGTGTAATCTATACAAATTTGAGACATTTTTCTTACAATCAAGTTTTCTGTACGAAAAATTAATCTGAGCATTCTTCTATACACAAACTGTCTCAGGATCTCAGAATTTTTTTATACAAATCCGAGACATTTTTCGTATAGAAAAAATCACTATATGAAAAATGTGTCAGAGCCTGAGAATTTTTCAATACGAAAAATGTGTCGAAGAATCTCAGAATTTTTCAATACGAAAAATGTCTCAGAGTCTGATTTTTTTTTTAAGCGAAGAGTGTCTCAAAAACTGAGAACTTTTTCTATACGATAAATGTCTTTTTCTAAAAGCAAAATGCCTCACAGTCAAACACCCTTTTTCTATACGAAAAAGGTTTCAGAATCTAAGAATTTTTCTATACGAAAAATGTCTTATAATCTGATAATTTTTCTTGACGAAAAATTTCTCAAAGGTATAGAGTTTTTCTCTAAAAAAAATGTCTCAAAATTTCAGAATTTTCTATGCGAATAATGTTTTAAATAGTGAGTGTAGTAAAAATATTTCTATGGTTAAAATGTTTTGAAATTATTTTTTTTTTTTGTTCAAAAATTGTAAGACTAAAAAAATTTCCTGTAATTTAAGGTGTTTTTCGTTCCAAAAATGTCTTAAAATTAGAGTATTCAAAAAAACCGCCGATTTTCAAAACCCGGTTTTCGGTTTATCGAAAAATCTAAAATTAAAAAAAACGGTTTTGGTTTTTATATAAAAAACCGGCCAACCTGTTTATTATTGTTGAAAATTCACGTTAGAATTTTGTTTTGCAAAATATTGCTCAAAATTTTGGACCAAAATCGTTGCCATTTTTTTTCTATAAATTACAAAGTGACACCAATATTATTGGTTATTAATAAAAAAAAATGGTTAAACCGACCTAAAAACACCGGATTTTCGAATAACCGAATTTGAATCCACTCTAATCAAAATCTTCAGTCAAAAAAAAAACCTTGTAAAATTACAAGAAAAACTTGTAACTTTTTTTTGTTTGCTACCTCCTATTTGACAAAAATTCCTAGTAATTTTACAAGATTTTACCAATAATTTTGTAATCTTGCAAGGTTTTTACCAATAAAATTGTAAATTTACAAATTTTTTGACACGATAAAATTTACAAAGAGGTTTCGTAATTTTACTAGGTTTTTTGGTACCTCCTCCAAAGTTTGTTTGAAATAAAAAATACAATTTGTCAAAGATTTTTTTGTTTTGTTTTGGGACAAAAATATAATTTGGGCATAAAATTGCATTATTTAGCGAAATAAAGGTACGTAAAATATGCGTGTTACTAATTTTTTATAGTTTTACATCTTTTTCATAAGTATTAAATGTTTTTTTTTTTTCAGGAATTCACCCGATTCTTAAAAATTAATTGTTCAAATCTGGAATTCCAGCCTTCAAGAAATCATCATCAGCTTTCAAGAAATCATCATCAGCAACAAATCATCATAAAGAGAAGTGGATTTTTTCAATTACCAAATAATTAGTTAGAAATATCAAAAATATTCGCGAATTCTGTGTGTTTAACTTTTAAAATTATGTACATTATAAAAAAGAAGTTGATACACTAATAAAACCGCAGATAACTATTCAAATATACATGGATTGTTCTTATTGTTTTAAATGGACCTTCTTTACAAAAAATCACGAAAACCCCCCCAAAAAAAAAAAAAAAATCCAACATGAATTCGGTCATACTATGCATGACCGAATTCATAAATAGTATGAACAAAGTTTGGGAAAAAAAAGTCATGTTAGATTCATACTATTTATGAATAAATTAATTCCAATTATGAACTTTTTTTTTCTGTGTAGGAATTTTACAAGCTTTTTACCAATAAAATTGTAATTTTTACAGTTTTTTTGCGCAATTAAAACTACAAGGAATTCTCGTGAATTTACTAGATTTTTTTTTGTAAAATTATCTTGAAAATTTGTAAAATTACAAAATATTTGTAAAATTACAAAAAAAAAAATGTAAATTTCGATTTGTTAAAAAACAAGGAAAACTGTCAAATACTGGTAAAATGGGATTAAGAGACTTTTCCTAGTAATTTGACAAAGTTTTTTTTTGTGTGTTTGATTTTATTAAAATCATTTTTTATCTTAAATTTAACATAAATGTTTGGTTTACTAAAAGTGTAAAAAAAAATCTAGGTTCAAAAAAATTGGGGTGAAAAAACGAAATTAAAAAAAATTGTTGGCCCCCAAAATAAATTCATCGCTTTAGCCGTTTAAGCGTTTTTGAGGAAAAGGCAGAATACCGTTCAATATAATAAAAAGGGGCGTGGCATTTTACGCCCCTTAGTCCGATCGCTTTCTCTTATGGCATTTAGTTCCCGCCTCGTTTAGCACTATATGTGGTGAAAATTTCATGAAAATCGTTTCAGCAGTTTAAACATTATTGAGGAAAATGCAGATATAACTTTCAATAAATTCAAAAGGGGCGTGGCATTTTACGCCCCTTTGTCCGATCGCTTTCTTGTATCGCCTACAGTTCCCGTCTTGGTTAGTAATATCTGTGGTGAAAATTCCATTAAAATCGGTTCCGCCGTTTATGCGTTATTAAGGAAAAGGCAGAATAAAGTTTCATAAAATAAAAAGGGGCGTGGCATTTTACGCCCCTATGTCCGATCGCTTTCTGCCTATAGTTCCCGCAGCGGTTAGTACTATATGTGGTGAAAATTTCATGAAAATCGGTTCAGCCGTTCTCCCCTGATTGCGGAACAGACAGACAGACCAACCAACACTCAGATTTATAATATTAATAGGTATTATGTCTCATTGAATTTTTGTATACGATTGCTACCTAATAAAAAAAGTTTAAAGCCTGAATTACTTTATACGTGCATGAAACGTAGACTTTTAAACAAAATTCAGTAAGTAAAAAAAAGTACAAAACATTTTTATTTATGTTTTGTTTTTGCCTAACGCATTGTATTTCACGTTGAAACGTAGAGAAATTCTATTTTCAACAGAATTTCTCTACGTTTTGACGTGACAAAAAATACAATGCGTTAGACACAAACAAAACATAAATAAAAATGTTCTGTACTATTTTGACTTACTGAATTTTTTTAAAGAGCCTACGTTTTATGAACGTTTAAAGTAATTCAGGCTTAAATCTTAATAAAGTCGAACTCGGTTATAACGACCTCGGTTATAACGAATTTTCGGTTATAACGTACTAATTCTAAAGTCCCGACGTTTTGGCAACAATTTTCACGCAAACTACTCCTTTTATAACGAACTCAGTTATAACGAATTCTCGGTTAGAGAATAATCACAATTATCAGCTAATAAAGTTACAGTTAATGAATTCTGTCAAAAAATTTAAAAAGAGATGTTTACTTTGTTGTATTTTTTTTATATTAAAGCTAAAAAAAATAAGCTTTGCAAAAATTTTAATTTTGACTTTTGGCCAAAAAATGGGTAAAATTTCCTATAGTGAAATGGTTGTATTTATTAAAAAAAATAAATTTTTTCAATAAACTTAAAGAAAAATATTTTTATAAAGAACTCAAAAAATTGTGCATTTGAAGATAAATAGAAAAAAATATTTGAACTATAACAGTATCATATTTATTGGACAACCTTGTTACTTTTTGTTCAAGTGAACTAAAACAAGTGGAATAAAACACGAAATTAAAAAATTCAGCACTTTTTTATAATTTTTTAAAATAACAAAAAAGTTTCGGTTTCGGCTAATATTCGGCCAAAATTTTGCCGAATACCGAATAAGGGCCGAAACCCCAATATTCGGCCGAAAGCGATACCGAAACCGAATATTCGGTCGGACTCTAATAATTTCTATTAAGATTAAGCCGACACGTAGTTTTGCTTTTGGCGATATTTGTGCTAGTTCGGCTATTATTTGGATTTTCCCGAAAGGCCTTAACATTTCTTAAGGTGGAAACACTTTTTTTAAAACGCCGGGCAGGAAGGGAGAGGAACAAAGTTACAAAGAAAATGACAAGGATGTAAAAAAATCCTCAGGAGAGGTATGTGTGTGTGTATATGATACGTCAGCACACGTAGCCTCTATCCTAAGAAAAAGTATTATCTCCAATATTTGTTGTAGAAAAATGTCTCAGAATTCTAGACTTAATATATGGAACAATTTTTGATACTTATTTGACTCTGAATAAAAGAATTTTTTGATTAAGAAATTACCTCAAATTTAAGGAAAAATGTCTAATAACTTTTCTATCGAAAAAATCCCTCAGCTGCTAAGAATTTTTCTTTCTTAGGAAAAATGTTTCAGAATCTGCCAAAAAAAATGCACAAAATCGCACAACATTTCTTCAAAAAACACTCTCAGAATCTGAGTTTTTCTATGGAGAAATATATTTCCGAATCTTTAATTTTTTATGAACAATTTTTTAAGAATATGAGAATTTCTTTTAGAATCTGCGAATTTTAATATGTAAATTTTTCTCTTGTCCACTAATAGTTTTTCTATATCAAAAATGTTTTAGAATCTAAGAAGTTGCTTTAGAAAACATTAGGTGGCATAAAAGCGTAAAATTTTTCTATTGAAAAATGCTATACAATTTAAGATTTTGTTTTTAGAAAAGTGTATCAAAATTTTTTTATAAAATGTTTTAGAAACTGATACTTTTGTAGTATCTGACAATTTTCTCTTACGAAATATGTTTCAGGATCTGAGAATTTTTGTACAGAAAAAATTTTTTTATAAGAAAATTTTATCAGAATTTAAAAAAAGTATATAGGAAAAATATATATCTCTCAGAATCTCCGATTATTTCTATAAAAAAAAGTTTAAAAATCTGAGACATTTTCTAAAGGAAAACTTCGATCTTAGAATTTATATCTTAAAAATGGATTATTTTTCTAAATAAAAAATATTTTTGAATCTAAGAAATTTTCTGTACTAAAAATATTTCAACATCTGAGAAATTTTGTGAAGGAAACATGCATAAGAATTTTTTTGGTGGTTTGTATAGAAAAATATTGATGTTACGACAGACATAGTAATAACTGTGAATAGGCCCGTTTACATGACTATCAACGGCCTTATTTATGAAGTCGTAAAAAAAATGTTGAGCAAAAAAGCTTCCCCGAAATCCAAAAGCTGGATCCACGCCTGATTTAAATACTATAGCATGTTTTAATTGAAAAATTCTTTTGGAATAAAAACTATATTTTTTGGTTTTCAATTTGTAACTCAATATTAAAAATATTAACAAAAATTCACACAACACACAAAAAATCTCAAAAATGAAATTTTGTATCATAAAATTAAATATTCAATCGTACAATGAACGAAACATTTCAAAAAATTAATTGAATTTTACAAAATTCTTTCGTTGTGCCAAATCACAAATGTTTTTGTAAGTTGTACGAAAAGATTCGTGTGTATTACGCATGGATTCTTTATGACCTTATTCATTTCGGTCATAATTTCCATTGCGGAAATGGGGATTATGTTTGTAGCGATTATGACATGTCACTGAATTTAAATAGTAGTTAAACAACAACTCAATTATCAATTTTGACAATCTAAAAACCCAGAGATTTCGTTATGAAAAAATGTATATATAGTTTTTTTTTGTGCTAATCCTACCTTTTGAAGTAAAGTGTGTACTCGTTCTGTGGGCAGAACAGATTTTCGTTTTTTTGAAATTACTGTTTCTTTAGCTTCATTTAACGCCCAACAATCAATGGGAGATGGAAAGTATTTCCGAACTTTTTCTTCGACGTCCTAAAAAGTGGATTAGGAATTTCTTAAATGATTATACGACAGATTTGCCAACGAAACTTACTTGAACCGAGTGAGGCAGTGGCTTAGCGCAGAGCATGGCTAAAATACGTAAACATAATGTTTCCACATAGAGCAGAGCTTCTTCTTTGGCTGTCAGGCGAGGATGCACTTGGTCCAAAACCTTAATTGAAATAGAAAAAAAATTAAGCAACTACTTTGGCAACTACAATAAATTAAACCAACCAACCTTTTTTAATGATGGAGTAAATAAACCTCGCCATCTAGCTGCATTTTCACTTTTTGTGAAGTCATAACCATCCGTATCATTAATTCCTCCACTACCACCAACTGCATGTTGCACTGAAAACATTTCCGATTTGCTTTTTCACGTCAAGTAGCTTGAAAAATAGGCAAATTCACACAAAATATACACACAATCACACACTACTTGATCACAACGTTCCCGCAAAGATTTACCACAATCATGACCTTTACTCCTTAATAGCAGTCAATTAATCGATCTAAACACTGATTATATTAAATCTATCTGAAAATTACCAATAGAATACACAAAATAAATGGGAATCGTCCAAAAAAAAAATAACACCTACCGATAATTTTATTATTGACCGCAGTTTGTTAATTCGTAGCCTTTAAGGTATTTATCAAAGGGGATACACAATTTATATATTCTTTTTTCTGCTTCTTCTTTTTTCCACTACATTGTTGAAATTAAATTTTTGTTTCTTTTTTTTTGCGACAAATATTGGATTTTAAAATAGTTTTGATGGATAACTCCTTTTTTGTGCTCACTTATACGGTATTTATCGGTTTTTATTTAATAGATATATTTTTCACCGATAATATTCATTATACATAAGAAATATTTTCTTCACTTGGAAAAAAAATTATGAATTGTACGAAAAATCGATTCAGTCCAAAAACGTATTAAATAAAGAACTCAAGAAAATAGTTATTTTTTGATTAGATAGGTGGCGCAATAAACGTCAAATTTGACGGATAATTTATGGGAAGTTCGAAAAAGTTGTTTATTTACTACACAATTTCAATTTTGGAAATATTTTTCGAAATTGGAAAGTTATAATTTGTGTGCCGTGAACACCACCACACATAATGCTGCCAGAAACTTTTTACATCATTTTCCCAACCTTATTATTAAAATTCCCAAAAATGCAAAAAAAAATCAAATCCCCTAATTCATATCCAACCAAAATAATGCCACAGACAGTAGAGTTTTATAAGAAAAAATGGGGAAAAACTAAGCGATTTTAGGAGAAAACACAGCGGTTTTTTGTCCGTTTTACGCTAACATGGCAACCAATGGCAACACTTTCTACGACTTAGGAGTGAGTGAAACAACAAAAACCGATCTGGCATCCATTTTTCTAATGGCGTGTTATATTATAGTGCGTTTACATTGGAATTCTAATCTAGTAAAGTGCGATTTTAATCTACTTTGTAAAGTGTACCGTTTACATTGGCATTTTTTACATTTGAGAAGATTAGGATTGGCATTTAAAATAACAAGTTGGTAATAAATGTGTGTGACTGCGTCAAAAGACAGCGACGGTAATTAGTCGCCGTATGATTAACAAGGACAGTGACGGCGTATACAATTAACAATGTCGGCGGCATTAACATACTTTGCGGCGTTATCAAAATGGCAGGCTTTGTGTCGGTGTTTTTCAGTGTTGGAAAATGAAAATAATAGAAATACAGAGTTGTATCTAACTTTACCAGATTGCGTATGCCGATTAGAGTCTAAACTACTAGATTGAAAAAAATAAATTTGTATGGGCAATCTAATAGATTGAAACTGGATTGGAGCCACAATCTACTTTAAGCTAGATTAGAAAACCACTGTAAACGCACTATTAGCTTTCTCTTTCTAACCTAATTCGTAGAATAATTTGAAAACATTAAAGGCCCATTTAGATTAGCAGACTTGTAAAACGACCTGTCAAAAATTCATGCGGAGAGAATTTTTTTCATCGTCTAAACACTCAACATACAAATACGGACAGACTTTTTGTCAATACGGAGAGGAAAATGTTGACATACGGATGTAATTTTTGTGTTTTGAAAAATTTCAAAAAATTACTATTTTCATTAGATCAGGGATGTTTTTTATGTAAACAAAAATATAAATAATAACAACAGCTGTTGTGAAGTGGTTGTAAAAATAAATAAAATTTTATATGGGCTGAATAGTCGGAACAAGTCTAATTGGCAGACATTGGTCCGATTTATTTTTTTCTATTTTTTGAAATAGGGATGATTTAGGTGAGTTCAACAAAGAAAAAAAATTGTCGGCGGCCCGTGGTTCCCGAGTTATGGGCCTCCAAAGTTCGAATATCGAATTTAATATATCTTCTTCAATAATGGTCCGATCAGACCAAGATTGGTTTCATTCGAAAGCTTATTCAAATACCTTTAATTTGACATTTTAAAAAATTTGGATTCATTAACCCATTGTGAAACAACTCGAAATTTTAGATTTTTCACCTCAAGTTTTTGAAGAAATGGAGTAAAATTTGAAAAATATGCACTATTAAGGTATTTATTTTTATAACTAGGCTTATAGCTTAGATATTAAGCTTTGATTTGCGTTTTCATTTGACCTTTTAACCCTTATAGAACCGGAGTTATTTAGGTTTAAACATTAGGAAACATGTTTGAATACATATACCAGACCTCTGTGTAGTTTATTTTTTTTGCCTTAAAAGGTTTTCTGGGTTGCCGGCCTTCGGACGGGCTTAGGGATTTCAATTTTCATATATTAATTAAGCGGCTTCGCTAAATAAAGTTTTTTTTTATTAATATATAAGCGGGGTCAATGGTTATGAGTCAATAACTCCGGTTCTATAAGGGTTAAAAGGTCCATTAAAAGCTTAAATGAAAGCTTAATATCTAAGCTTTAAATCTCGTCGTATAAATACATGCCTTAATAACACACAATTTTGAAATATAGTGCATTTTCTCTAAAAATTTTGGTTTAAAAATCTAAAATTTGGTTTTGTGCCACAATGGGTTAATGGAACCAAATTTTTTTTTAAATTTCAAAATAAAGGTATTTGATTAAGCTTTCGAATGAAACCAATCTTGGTCTGATCGGACCAATTTTGAAGAAGATATATCAAATTCGATATCCGAACTTTGGAGGCCCATAACTCGGAAACCATGGGCCACCGACAATTTTTTTTTCTCTTTTGGACACAGCACTAAAAGTTCTACCTGTGATATTTTTTTTTTTTTTTGATCAGAGAAATGTCTGTCAACTAGACTTTAACCAAACTTCCTGCCAAACAAGGAATATGGAGTCGGTGAAGATGTTGGAATCAGAGATGTCGGAATCAGTGGAGATTTAGATTTATGCATCTTTTGGTTAAGGAACGCAAATCGAAGAAAATATTTTACCACAATTCCATGGTTGATTTGTAAATTTTACAATTGCAAAATGTTGTTTGGGTGTGTGTTTGTAATGAACAGATGTTTTTTTCTACAATTTAATTTACGCGTATACGTCTAAACACACAAAAGACATTCAAGAGAGTTTTTTTATACTTTTTGACAAGCGGTTTAAAATGAAAAGACTTTTTCATCTTGATAATCTTTTCAAAAAGTGTGCTAATCTAAATGGGCCTTAACCATATGGTTCAAGACTACTTTTTTGACATCTGTCACTTATGTCGAGTCTGTATTAGTCTGTGATAATGCCATATTCACATTCATACACGCAAAAAATCTGTCTCAGATTGAGAAATCCTACCTGGTAACATTTTTTTCACACCAAAAAAAATGTTTACCAAAGTTTTTCTAAAATTATGCTTGCGATGTTAAAGTAACATAATTATTTTTTTATGTAAAATAACCAATGTTGGCAATCGATACCTTTTCAATACCGTTATCCGTTTCAAAACCCTTTAAATTGAATACCGGTACCAATACCAATATCGAAACTCAGTTTTGGTATCGGATACCGGTATCCAAAAACCTTTTCCTTCGGTACCGGTACGCACCGGTATTGAAACGGTTTTTCCTAAAAAAACATGTTTTTTTTACAAAAATAAAAAATTAATAGAAAATTTGTAATGTTTTTGGTTTTTGTAAAAGAAAAATCGTACTCCAAATGCCTCCCCGAAGTGTCATAAAAATCAAAAAACCTTTGGGCACCCACATCGTGGATTAAGTAAAAATTCCAAAAAAAAAATTATACTTCAACCGCTATGCGGGAGCAGAAGAAAATGATTGATTTTCACGAAATTTTTTTTGAAATCATTTAGACCCCTTAGTATAGTTTAGTTTTTTGGAGATTTTTATTTAATCCGCGATGTGGGTGCCCGAGGATTTTTTTGATATTTATAGGACTTCATGGCTCAAAAATTATTAGCAAAACCGTGAATTTCAAATTGGTTTAACCTTTAGTTCACGTGTTGAAAAACGTCAGAAAATTATTTTACGAAGTATTTTTGTCACTCACAAATATTTTTACAATTAAAGGTGGGTAAGTTGCTCGGTTTTCACGTGAAAATCGGTCAAACTCCATATATAAAAACATAAATTTCACACTGGTATTCGTTCACTGGTGAAAAACCGGCAAAATAACCCGGTATATGGTGCATCAATCATAGGGGTGAAACGAATAAGTTTCTCCCATGTGTATGTATTAGTGGCAGCACGCGCATGTAACTTTTGACGTTTCATACAAAACATAAACAAACAACGAAAATACAGATGTAAAAGCTCACACGTACAGGCACACGTATTCAAAAACTTAAATATATAAAGACTAGGCAATAGTCAATTCTTTTTGACGTTTAAAGGTGGTGTTAGTTTTACAAATGGTATCTGGGAAAGCTGGAAATTTTGTTTACCTTTTATTTTTCGTTTAATTTTGCTGGTTGTTTTGATTTAATTATATTCATTTCGTTTTTTTATTATGTATTTTTTTATTTTCAAGTGACACAACAATAATTTTCATTCAAAATTTTAAAATTTTTTAATGTTTATTTTTCGTTATTCCCAAATCGTTCCCAAAAACAAGATTGCCATCTGTAGATAACGACTTCGTTATTACCACAGTACATGAGTAGTAGCAGGGGTAACTCATGAATAGTACTGTCAGTAATAACGAAGTCGTTATATATAGATGGCAATCTTGTTTTTGGGAACGATTTGGGAATAACGAAAAATAAACATTAAAAAATTTTAAAATTATGAATGAAAATTATTGTTGTGTCACTTGAAAATAAAAAAATACATAATAAAAAAACGAAATGAATATAATTAAATCAAAACAACCAGCAAAATTAAACGAAAAATAAAAGGTAAACAAAATTTCCAGCTTTCCCAGATACCATTTGTAAAACTAACACCACCTTTAAACGTCAAAAAGAATTGACTATTGCCTAGTCTTTATGGCCTTTATTCATAATACTTAAAGTGTACTTAAAGTAGGTTTATTTGACAAATATTCATGCAATATCAGTCAAATAAACCTACATTAGATTTAATTTACTCATTATGAATAGCCCAGTATATATTTAAGTTTTTGGCTGAGATATTAATTTACAAAGTTAACCACTTTTTCCAATTTTTTGATATTTCAAAAAATTAAAAACGCGAATAAAATCGAGTGTTTTTTTAAATTTCTATAAACTGAAAACTGAATTCTCTTAATGGCTCCTTAGAGTTCCTACAAAAAAAGTTTTGTGATATTCAGACAACCCAAGGTCAAAAAATGCCCATTTTTGGCCGGTCTTTCCAGGAATGGCCGATATATTTTTTAATAAATACAACAATTCCGATGGTTTAAAAACAATGGTGCTGTATATTTATTTTAAAAAAGAAATAAATAAAAATTTTATTCAGCCAGGCATTATTTTTTTTTTAGTTTCGGTTTTGATTCGCTTTCGGTTTGGCCTCGAAAAACTGATTTCGGTCGGACTCTATTGATTTGTCATATTTATAATAAGAATTCGACTGTTTTTCAAGATTCTTCGTATCAAGGTTGCATTCAATATCAGTGGCGTATACAGGGGGGGGCCCGGGGGCCCGGGCCCCCCCCGAAATGATTTCACAAATTTCAGGATTTGGTATCAAATAACAAGTACAATATTAAAAAACTTCTTAAGAAAATTCGAAAAACAAGAATCCAAAATTTTTTAAGAAAAATGTTTTGAAATTAAAATTTTTTTTGTTAAAATAATCTCCAAATCTGAAAATTTTTTCTTAGAATTTGAAACTTTTCAACTTAAGATTCTAATGAAAAAATATCTTAGAACCAGAAGCTTTATAAACACAAAAAATGGACCTAATTGTAAGTAAATTGTAGTCAAATATTAAAATGCGTCTTTGTCTTTTAGAAAAATGTGTCAGAACGAGCCTATTTCATAAAAAAAATATCTCAGAACCTTTAACTTTCTATAAGAAAAATGTCTGAGAATCTAAGACTTTTTCTATAAGAATAATGTCTTAAGATATTAGCCTTTTTCTCAAAATCTAAGACTTTTTCTATAAAAAATTATTTTCTAAATAATAAAAATGTTTCAGAATCTGAGAACTTTCCATAGGAATAAAGTCTCTGAATCTAAAAAATGTCTCAAAATTTGATATTTTTTCTAAAAAAAAAATCTTAGAGTCTTTGGCTTTTCTATATGAAAAATGTTATACACTCAAAAAAATAAATCTGTAATGTTAGCAAAAAAAGCTTGTAAACCTACAAGAAAATTTGCTGATTTTGAACCCACAATTTTTTTGCTAAAGTTAGCAAAAATGTTTTGCCAATAATTAGTAAACTAAATTTTTATTTTTTTTAACTTAGTTCATACACATTTGAGGACCCCATTGGGTTCGGACCCCATAGGTCCAGACCCCGATGGGCCTAGACCTAGTTGGGTTCCTTAAAAATCGTCATAATTTTTGATCCAAAAATTGTGTCCGTTTCGCTCTACCTTGCTTAGTTTTTAAGATACGTGATTATAGGGGACCACTGGGGTCTTGAGCATTAAAAAACTCGATAACTTAAAAATATTACTCGGAGAGCTTTTGACTGTTTTGCGGTCTTGTTCTACATGTTGAGAGCTACAAAAATGGTTTTGGACTTTTTGTTGTGTCGGCAATATTTACCGAGATATGAGCATTTTAAAATTTTCGGGAATGCTAACTTTTTTGGATCCAAAGTTAGAGCCCATTAGGGTCCACACATGTGAAGAGGACCGGCGATACTATGGAGATTCTAAGAACCAAAAATGGCCTCCATTTTGCTCTATCTGGCTTAGTTTCCGAGATAGCGCCATTTTAAGTTTTCTGAAAATGAAAAAAAAATTACCATTTATTTTGCTAATATTAGCAAAAAATCTTGTAAAAATGTTGTCAACTCAATTTCAAATTTAGCAAAAGAAATTAGTTCAAAGTTTGTTTAAAATTGCTAATGTGCTAAATTTGCTAAAAGTTAGCTAACTAGCGTTAGCAAAAAAAAATTAGTAAATCTACTAACGTATTTTTTTGAGTGTAGAATCTGTGAACTTTCTATAGGAATAATGTCTCTGAATCTGAGAATTTTTCTTAAAATCTAGAAAAAATTTCTCAGAATCTTATAATTTTTTACGAAAAATGTCTCAGAATCAACGAATTTTTCTTAAGGAAAATTATCTCAAAATCTAAGATTTTGTGTATAGGAAAAATGTCTCAGAGACACAAGCTAAGACTTTTTGTATTGAAAAAGGCTCCAAATCTGAGACTTTTTCTATTGTAAAAATATCTTTCTCTATAAAAAAAATGTCTCAGAATCTGAGTATATTACTATGGGATAAATATTTTAGAATCTGAGACTTTTTCTTTAGGAAAATGTCTCAGAATCTGAGGCTTTTTCTTTATGAAAAATGTTTCAGAATCTGCCAATTTCCTATAGGCAAAATGTCACAGAATCTGAGACTTGTTCTATAGGAAAATGTCTAAGAATTTAAGACTTTTTCTAAAGGAAAAGTGTTTAAGCATCAGAGACTTTTTCGATAGGAAAAATGTCTCAGAATCTAAGAAATTTTCTGTATAAAAAATGTCTGAGAATCTGAGACATTTTCTATAGGAAAAATGTCAAAGAATTTGAGACTTTTCTATAGGAAAAATGTCGAAGAATCTGAGACGTTTTCTATTAGAATCTGAGACTTTCTATAGGAAAAAATTCTCAGAATTAGAAAAATTTTTTATAGGAAAAATGTCTAAAAATCTTAGAACTTTTCTATAGGAAAATTTTCTCAGAATCCGAGAGTTTTTCTTTAGGAAAAAGATTTTAGAATCTATGACTTTTTCTTTTTAAAAAGGTCTCAGAATGTGAATTATTTTTCCTATATGTTTCAGAATCTCAGATTCTGGGAAAATGTTTTACAATCGGAGTCTTTTCTTTTGGAAAAGTATTTTATGAATATATTTATAGAATCATTTTCTAAAGTGACTTTTTCCCGAGAAACGTTTTCCTTTGGAAATATGATTAAGAGTCTTTGACTTTTTCTATAATAAAAACTGTCTTAACAGGAAATTGTCATAGAATCTTAGACTTTTCTTTGAAAAAAATTCAGATTCTAATAATCTTCTTTGTAAAAATGTATTTGCATCTGATACAATTCACACTCTAAAAAAAGGCTCTAAAAAGGCTAAAAATAGGCTTGTCAAAAAATTTTAAAATATAAAAAAATTTTAATTTTTTCCCCCAACAGTTTTAAACTTACACAAAAATGAAGAATCTGATTGTAGATCTGCAAAACTATCGATAGTCGTCCCATTCGATATTTTCGATAGTTTGTTTTTAAACTATCGATACTATCGATAGTATCGTATATTTTAAGAAATTGTAAGATTTTGCGTAAAATTACGTTTTTTTCATTACAACTTGGTACTTCTGAACTATTCTGAACACAGAAATGACAGTTTTTGGCGTTCATTGCCATTCCAGTCTATTTCACTACGGCGATCTTCCACCATGCCGTGCTTGTTCTGTTCGGGCCTTAAATTTCGCAATAACATTAACACGAGATTACTATTATTGCATTGATTCTTCAAAAAGTTGAATTATTCCAAAATGATATAAAGATTTTTAAAACGGTTCACTTTTTGATTAAGTTTTCAGCAAGTGACAATCTTTTTGAAGCTAATATTTTTTCGGCGATAGTATCGCTATCGGGTAAAAACTATCGATAGTCCTTTTAAAATAACACTATCGATAGTACCATCGATAGTTTTGCAGCTCTATCTGATTGTGTTACATTCAGTTTAAGGAAAAGATCAAAAAAAATTCTAAAACATGTGCTGTTATGTAAAAAAAATTGAAAAAAATGTTGGGCCCCCACCGAAATAAAATCCTGGATACGCCCCTGTTCAATATCAATAAAATGACAATATTTCAGAAGTGATCTTTGCCTTATGATTGTTGAAATTCTGGGACGCCGCTTAGCCATTTACTGGAATAAATCCAGGCAACAATATTCACAGTCGTTGTTAATTTTTAAGAGTACTCTGATATTAAACACATTGCCTTACAACTAAAAATTTAAAATATATCAGAAGTAGACAAGTTCCAAAAAATATTTTAAAGTCTGCACTTCAAAAATTTTACAAACCTACTTCATCCTTTCAAAGATTTTAAAGTTCAAAAAAATTGTCATTCTTATTACACAGAAGACGAGTAAGCGATGGCACTGTATGTCTCTGGTCAACAAAAAAACAGCCGAATTCCTATAAATAAGACAAATCAGCTCTAAATCTGTTATCTAAACAGAATTAAACAAGTTTTTGGTAAGTGCAAAAATAAATGTATAGTGGCGTATGAGTGATTTAGAAAATAAAATAAGACATTTAAACTTTAAAGCCAATTTTCTCGATAACCAAAAATAACTGCTCTCTGAAAATTTGATATGATGTAGAGAATGAAATGAACTTTAATTTAAAGTTTTTTAAAAAAAAAATTAAAAATGGCGTGTTTTTTGCTACATCGAATTTTATTTTTCATTTGAAAAATTCAGACATAGTTCTGAATTTTTTTCAAAAACTAATAATGCCAATCGATAGCCCATCCAAAACACTATAAATTAGATGTGTTTCGAAAATTTCAGAATCGTTGAGTTACTGTAAAAAAAAAAATAAATATAAAGCGACATCATGCAAAAATTGCTCAATTTTACCATGTTTGACCACGCCTATCTCGCCCATTTTTCCGAAAAACGAAAACTTTTGTTCCACGATTTGTTACTTTCATATAGGGCAATAAGCTCTCAAAGTTTGACTTTGATCCAACAACATTTTTTTTTTCGTGGTACGTTTGAAATAGAAACCTTCATATGTATGTTTTTATACCCTCCACTCTAGTGATAGAGGGTATATATAAGTTTGTCATTCTGTTTGTAACTCATCGAAATATCGATCTGGGACCCCATAAAGTATATATATTCATGATGCCGATCGATTTTAAGACATTCTAGCGATGTCCTTCTGTCCGTCTGTCTGTCTGTCTTTGGAAAATGCTGTCGCGGACAAAATATTGCACAGAGATGACTGAAACTTAATATATTTATTGGAACATATAACATATTGCCCACCCCAGAATAATGGCCTAGATACGCTTATGCCTACACCACTCTGTGGTACAGGGTAAAGATGGTCGCGTGAGTGACTTTTGACTCACACTCACGAGTACTCACACAAACTTCACTCACGAAACTTTTTTTTATAAAAAAAAAAAATTTGCTTTTTTTGGAATGAAAGAAAATATAAAGAAAAAATAAAGCACGCAAAAAAATGACTCACGCAAACTCACTCACGCAATTTTTTTTTTTCACTCACAACCACTTGAGTAAAATTGAGTTTCAATCCCAGTCAAACGTGAATCACGCACAAATCTGCTCATGTGCCCATCTCAAGTACAGGGTATTGTGAGTTTGTCTTAATGTTTGTAACTATCCGAAATAATGGTCCTAAACCAAACTTCAAGTATAGCGATCGATTTAGAATCACTTTCTGGGTCGATTTAGCGATGTCCGTCTATGTAAACATAGTGAGCACGATACAGATCGCAACAATTAATTGATTTGACTGAAATTAAATTTATGCTTCCTTTTTCCCAAGGAAGAAGCCTCTTGAAATTAAACAAGTAAAAAAGTTAAATTCGCCCTTGCCGAATGTAGTAATACCCTTCACAATTTCAAAAAGATTATTGCAAACAACTTTATTTAAAAGGAAATTACTTTTGAAAAAAAAAAAATTTCCGCGAAAAAAAATTTTGTTAAAAAAAAATCCGAGATTTTTTTCTTTTTTTGTCAATAAATATGTTCGTACACTCAACCAAAAATCATTGTATTCCCAAAGAAAATCGTTGTAAATTCAACAGAAATCATTGTTGATTTTGACCCTACAAATATTTATGTTGATTTCAATAAAAATTGTTGTCAGTTTTTGTAAAAGTTGATCAACTCGTTCTTTTGTAAATCAACTCGTATTTTTTGTAAACTCAACTCATATTTTTGTTGATATAAGAAATTTTATTAATAAAAAAAAGCTTGTTGTTATTTGTTAATATTCTTTTATTAAGTAAAAATCACAATATTTTTTAGAATTATCACCGGCTTTTTAAGCTGCACGAGATTTTCACACACACTTCGTTTATTTATGTTATGCACTCGTCAGCCATTCTCCAGTTTTCTAATGACACCAAATCAAAAACCTTAAAAAAACAAAAAAATAATATAATATAGTATGAATACATAAAGTAACCAATGTATTTTATTACTTACCAAATATTTACAGATCAGAATCTTATCATCAGATCCTATTTTTATAATATTAAATATTTTTATAAGAAACAAACACATAAAATAATTTTATAAGAGACAAACAAATTTCACATTGCAATGCATTGCTACCAACTTGATAATACAAAACTGAACGAACAGGGTTGTTTTTTATTTTTTGGTTTTATCTATTGAATTCTGTATAAGCGTTGTAAAATGTTGATTCAACTTAACTGATTATTCAACGATATCAACACTAATTTTTGTTGAATACGGCAATATTCTGTAAAACTTAATCTACAATGGGTTTACTAATTTTTCTACTAAGATATTTCTATGAGTGTACTTGTTTAGATACCATTTGTTGTTCAATTATGTTCACATATGTCAACCAGAAGCCGAATTAAAGCATTTTGTAGTTTTAGGTTATGTTGAATGTACTGAAATTTTTGAGATGTGCTTACATTTCCGTTCATAACTTTTGAACCGCTGAACCGATATCGCTCAAATGCAATACCAAACTTCTCGGGAGAACTTCCAATATATATGTTAAGTTTCAGTCATCTCTGTGCAATATTTTGTCCGCGAGAGCATTTTCCACAGACAGACAGACAGACAGACAGACAGACAGACAGACAGACAGACAGACAGACAGACAGACAGACAGACAGACAGACGGACAGACGGACATCGCTAGAATCTCTTAAAATCGATCGGGCATCATGAATATATATACTTTATGGGGTCCCAGACCGATATTTCGATGAGTTACAAACGGAATGACAAACTTATATATACCCTCTATCACTAAGTGGAGGGTATAAAAAAATAATTGGTCCATGTTTTGACCTAGCCCCCAAATTTGGCTAACATTACTTTTATACCCGTAATTTAACAGGTATCCTTTCGAAATTTGGCATGTGAATAAATAAATACCCAAAAAAAAAAACATATTTTGTAATCATAAACTTTACCACAATTTAGTAAAATTTAACTAAAAGTTTAGAAATTTAGAAAAGTTTCGAAATGTTCTACCCATTAGTTTATCATATTTATCTTCTTAGATTTAAAGTTTTTTTTCACTACTTTAGTAAATTTTTTAAAAGTTGAGAATTTTTTTTTTTTGAAACATAAAATGGCGATATCTAAACTAAAAACCGAAAAAAGCTTGTTGAGCGGTGTAATTAGACCATTTTTGGACTCAAATTAAGTTTGTGCACTAATTAAAGATGTCACAAAATATAGATCCAATCGGTTCATGTTTGGACTTCGGACACATTTTCCGGAAAACACTGATGAAGGGTGTAAGGTCGGTCTTGACCCACTATAATTTTCTTACTTGTTACCATAACTCCATTAAAATGGTAATTAAACCATTATTTAATTGGTACCTAAATATCTCATCTATGCTGAATGTTATATCGACCACTTGTTCGGTAGGGTATCGTGATTAATATGCCTAGATTTAAACAGTTTTTGACTATACAATAGCGGCGCAGCCGAATTTTTTTTTCAGCAGCGCTGTTCTAAAAAAAACGCGGCGCGCAGCCGAAACGCCGCCGCCGCCGAAAATTTTTGCTCTTCAGCAGAGCTTCGAACGAATTAATTCTATTGAGAATTAATTCCCAAAAAGTTCAATTCTGTTTTAAAAAGTTTTGAATTATCATTCCTTACTAGCATTCAACACGAATTAATTCAAAGGCTTAATTCTCAAAGCTTAAATCAAATTGAATTAATTCCCGAAAGAATTAATTCCTTCCAAGCTAATCATTCAATTGAATGATCAAAATTGTTCATCATTCAAATCTATTACAAATTGAATGATGATTTTTTTATTTCATTCCCTTTATATTTTCAAAAATGTGTTGCTTGTGTGCATTTTAAGCATCTTCGTGTGTAAACGATTGGCTGTTGTTTTGTCGACGTCTCGTCTGCTGCTTCCCACACAAGCATAAATGTGTGTGTATGTGTGTTGCGCTTCACTGTTTAAAATTGAATGATAAGAAAATTTCACCATTCAATTTGTAGTAGATTGATTTGAATAAAAAAATAGTTCATTCCTTAAGAATGATCATTCTTAAGGAATGAATTCTTAAAAGAATTAATTCAGTGATTTTGAAAGTTGAATGATTTTAGGGAATGCCAAATTTTATTTTTTTAATTCGAATTAGAAAATTGAATTAAAGAATTAATTCTTTCGAACCTTTGCTCTTCAGCCGCCTCCGTAAATTTTGCATCGGCTTGCTTCACTGTCATAGAGTAGTCCAACAAATGGCGTTTGAAAAAGTAGTAAACAAAAACCATATGGTATTGTTTACGAAATTTTATCACAAATCGAAATGTGAGAGAGATGGAAGATACCAGTTTTACAGTGAGAATGCAGATTGTTTTTTGTCTCTCTTTGCTTTGCGTTTGAACTTTAGTTTGGCATTGCCAGAATTTTCCAATTATCTTTGGTGATGCCAGATCTACAAAACGGTCGATGGATTACTATGTCACTATGCATCAATACGCATCAACACTATAAGCAACATTTTTTTAAATTGACCATTTAAAAAGCGGTGAAATTTAACATTCAGATGTAAAATGAAGTAATTATAAGTGTTTGGGACTGTAAACATTAATAATATCACATAACTTACCAAAAAATATTATTTAAAGTTATTTTATGTATTCTGACGCGCAAAACATAACCAAACATATGACTGTCAAATTTTCGCTACAAATTAATTGATGTTTCGAAACATTTTTTTTCACCGGTGAACAACTTACTTAGCTTAAGCAAAAAAAACTTACACTCTAAAAAAATTTTACACTCAAAAAAAAATGTTGCATTTTTTTTTCAAAAATTACTAAAAAAAGTTTTTTACTCAAAATAAAATATTTCTAATCAAAATTGTTAATTTGTTTTTAAGTTAGAAAACTAACTATGACTTTAAAAGGGCACCGTGGATATTCATGGATTCGGCTAAGTCGAAATTAACTCTTCTACTCTTTTTACATATTTTTTTTTACTTTTCTTTAACAAATTTCTTTAACAAATTAATATGTGATGAATTTACATCTGTATAAAAAAATGTTAATGCATTTGAAAGAATAAATTCTTTTTTCTCTTTTTGTAATTCTTTTTTTTTTTGCCCGCCAAAAAAAAAAAAGCGCCTAGTACTTTTTTTTTCTTTTTTGGCTCATTTTCCTTCTTTTATAGTCTAAAAACATAATCCGCCTAAAAATTGGAGTAACACCAAAATTTTATTTAAATCCTCTCCAGGGCACCGTGAATAACTTATTTATATAGCAAAGCCAATGGAGTCCAGATCTGTTTTGATGAGTTACAAATGGAATGACAAAGTAATACCAAATTCGCATTCATTTTTTTAAACAATTTTAAGCACTTAAAAATGTTTATGTACCTTAACAAGTTTAAATTTAAACATGTTTATATGGTTAAACATGTTTGGAAAAATGAATGCGAATTTGGTATAAGTGTTCCTCCATACTAAGAGACCAATGGCGTTTACTAGTTTTTTAAATTAAAAATTTGTGTTTTGTTTCTATTTTTACAGGGTGCTTTTAAATAAATTCGTGAAGCAATAGCGGCTCTTCACTTCAAGAAAAAGCGTAGGAGAAAATTGTACAAAAAGGGTCAGTTCCCAGTAAAAACTTGGTAATAAGTCCCCATTACCGTCTGCATTCTATGTAATGAGGACTCGTTACCTGCTCGATTACTTCTTGTTAACAAATAATGAGTTACCGATAACCTCATATAGAACCGGTTACTTTTTATTAACAAATAATGAGTTACCGATAACCTCATACAGGACCGGTTACTTCTTGTTAACAAATAATGAGTTACCGATAGCCTCATACAGAACCGGTTACTGGTAAATACAATTTAAAATATTTGAGAAGTTGTCCAAATAATTTTTTTTTTATTTAAATTAAAAATGCTAAAGAAAATTTAGAAAGAACTTGCACATTTAGCTTAAAAAAGATTAACATTTCTCTACTTTTTCTAATAAAACTCCGTTAACAGAAATTTAAATTCAGGAATTCTGATTAAAATTGGGAACAGGCAAATTAAAGTTTAGAAAACCAAATTGATATTTAAACACCTGGATCTAGCTGACACTTGATAGTGATTTATGAGCCTTAATTAGTCTTTACATAACTTCTATTGAAGTTTTCTGAATTTTAATTGGCTTTTTCTAAATTTTAATTGTTTTTCTAGAAATTTTGGGGCGTTTTCCAAATTTTAATTTAACTCATTTGTTTGCATTGTTGTTTAAAGTATGTTAAAACCGGTTAAAAGGTAAAAAACCATCATAGACAGTATTTCCCTTAAAAACTTACTCTTATATAGACTAAAACTTAAGATGGTGTTTAATGCGGTTTCCATGGGCTGAGCAGCAGTCGCTTCTGTAAATTTGTTATTGGTCCTGCCCTAAGCAGCAAAATGTCCATTTCTACGATGTTCCAAGATATATTTTCGGTCCTTTTATTATTTGAATTTTACAATCAAACATTTGGAGGGATGGATATCAACGTAAACATTGGTTCCGTTGGCATTTCTTACATTTAGGTTGTAGAAATTTTCTCGCTTGGTTGCTCTTGAAATAACCGCGTTTAACATGAACTTTATCATCCTAACGAATAGGCAAATTTTGACGCAATTCCTTGCTGAGGGAAGACGGCCAATTTTTAGGACTAATGCTTGCTGCTATTTGGTAGCATTTTTGTAAGGAGTGGGCAAAGAGTTATTTTTGGGCTACTGGTAGCTACTTATTTTTAGGACTAATGTATGCTGTTATTTGGTAGCATTTTTGTAAGGACTGGGTAACGAGTTATTTTTGGGCTACTTGTAGCTCATTATTTGTGGTACTAATGTATGTAGTTTTTCAGTAGCATTCTCGTAAGCGAGTGGGTATGCGGTCATTACTCCAATGACATCGCCATGTTAAAATAATGAGTGTTTCACCAACCTAGTAACTAGATACCACCATCTATTTTAAGGCGAAAACCCCATTACTTGGTAATAGAAGTTTTTACTGGGTTGGTCGGTGGTAAATTTAATCCTACACAACATTTATTATATTAATATGGATTTATTGTGTGAAAATTTTAAATTCAACGAATATACAAATTTTTACAAAAATTTAATAAAAAAATAATTTTTGCACAAATTTGGTAATTTTTAGCATTATTTTTAGTCAAATTTTCTAATAATTTTGGTATATTTCACCACATTTCTTTTGGCATATTTTACCAAGTTTTTGCTTAAATAGCATAATCATTATCTTCAAAATTTTTTACATAAGCGTTTTGGCTAAATTACGAAAACTACTTCGTCGGTTGTAGTTTTAGCATATTTTTGGTAAAATTATGCCAGATTTTTGCTCACTCCGACACAGATTTTTTTTTTGCGTGTATAGATATAAAATAAACAAGTAAGACAATTATAGTCGGTTAAGACCGACCATATAATACCCTACACTAGAGTTTCCCGGAAAATGGGTTCCAAGTTCAAACATGGACATATTAGATCTATACTTTGTCAAATCTTTAATAAGTGTAAAAAACACTCACTAATCAAATTTGAGTGGAATAGGCTTCTATTTGTTGACAATAAATCGCTTCAACTGAATATCAGGCGAAATTTCCACATGGGATCTAAGTCCAAAAATGGTCCGATGATAATCAGATTTGATAGGGTTATTAAAGTACGCGTTTAACATACACAAACAGAATTTTAATTAAATATTTTCTATTTTCATGAAATTTGAGAGATTTATGTGAAAATCGCGAAGGTGGTTTGTATGGGGGCTACAAGAAGAACTGGTCCGATTTCTTTAAAATTCGGAATGGTGATTTGTGTGAATAGAACATGTATACCTGCTAAATTTCGAAAAGATGCTGGTATTAGAGCCAAAACTAAAGAGGACCATTGTATGGGGGCTAGGTCTAAATATGGACCAATTTCAATAGGCTTCGTCCTTGTGCCAAAAAAGGCTTAAGTTTCAAATTTCAAGTCAATTGTTTAAGAATTGCGACCTGTATCGTGTTTACACCGTTTACATGGACAGACGGACGGACGGACCGACGGACGGACAGACGGACATAGCTAAATCGACTCAAAAAGTGATTCTAAGTCGATCGGTATACTAAAAAGTGGGTCTAGGACCAATATTTCGGGTAGTTACAAACATCAGCACAAACTCATTATACACTCAGAAAATTATTGCAGTATCTACATGACGGTTGTTTGTGTAGTAAGTAGTAGCTGTTGTTTTTAACTACAATTTCGGTCGTTTTTGTGTGAAAAAATCTCAAACAACTTTTTTTTGTAGTAGTTTCAAAAAATAAATACAAAAAATATACTACACTGTAGTAATAGTTGATTTATGTAGTTGTTTTTAGTTTTTTTCTAAAAACTCGTTTTTTTCTAGAAATTTTTATTGCAAACGAATGTGTCGAACGAGTTGGTCGTGCGGGATGCGGAAGGAATTATTTTTATACCAAATAAATAATATCTAAATAAATTAAATTACAATTTATTAAATTTAATTATAACAAAAAATATGTTTTTGGAAAAATATTCTTGAGCGAAAGAAAATAAGTGGATAAATGAGATAACAAGTGTGTATAATATAGCGCTCACATACGCGTGTGTAAAAACCAATCGGAAAAAAACAAAATACAATGTATGCAGTGTCTTTTTTTCTTATGAGCGCGCCATCTTTCTTTTCTTTGTATACACAACAGAACAGGTACATACTTTTTTGAAACATTTCAAATTAATTCTTTTTTTTTTATAAATCAATTTTGCCAAAGCATTTCGTTTTTTTTTATTCCAGACAAATTTTGATCAGTAGCGGTGAAAATTTGAAACGAACTATTAAAAAAACAAAGGTAAATACAATCAATTTATTTCGTTTAACATTTTATTAATATAATTTTTTTCTTCTATAATTCCAGATAAATACACCAAAAAATTTTAATTCCATGTCGAAATTCTATACAACCAACTGAAATGTATTGCTTTTTAAATAAATAAATATCAATCACTTAAACGTTTAAGAAATTTTTTTAAATAAAATTTCAGGCAAGTGTTGTAAAAACAACAGTATACTGTCTTTTGTAGTAGTTTTTACTACATTTTGTAGTTGAAAATCAATAGTTAAAAACAACAACATATTCAGTTGTTTTTACCGTAATGTGTAGTGGACGCCTTTTCAACAACAAAATGTAGTCAAAACAACTGTCTTTTGTAGAGATTTTACCGACATACTTTTTTGAGTGTACCCTGTACCACAGTGTGGTGTAGGGTATAAAAATATGTGAAAGTGTTTTTAACTTGGTTATTTTGTAATTTTTTCAGACATTTTTTGAAATTTATAATAAAAAGTAAATTATTAATTTTATATTTACTAAATTCGCGACATTATGAATTATTTCATTTAAAAAATAAAAAATAGCATTTATTCAATGAAAGTATTTCATTTCAAAAATAAAAAGTAGCATTTATTCATTGAAAGTATTTCATAAGAACTAATTATTTATTTCATTAAAATAATGCAAAATTTTCGCAAAATACAATTTATATTTTTTATGAACAATGTTCATTAATTTAAAAAAACTTTTTCTTGCAATTACATTTTATAATACCTATTTCATTAGTTCAATGAAACCCTACGTAGGTTCCTTTTTAACGTCATTTTTCATAACACTAATGCCTTTCAGCTTCACGAATTTATTTAAAAGCACCCTGTAAAAATAGAAAATTATTACAAAACACAAATTTTTAATTTAAAAAACTAGTAAACGCCATTGGTCTCTTAGTATGGAGGAACACTTATACCAAATTCGCATTCATTTTTCCAAACATGTATTCATTATTGTCATGTAATGAAAAATCTTCCTTGAGAAATTTTCTATAAAAAATTGTCGTTCAAAAATTTTCTATAGAAAAATTGTCTTCCAGAAATTTTCTATCGAAAAATTTTGTATAGAAGAATTGTCTTTCAGAAAGTTTCTAAAGAAAAATTGCCTTTCAGCTTCACGAATTTATTTAAAAGCACCCTGTAAAAATAGAAAATTATTACAAAACACAAATTTTTAATTTAAAAAACTAGTAAACGCCATTGGTCTCTTAGTATGGAGGAACACTTATACCAAATTCGCATTCATTTTTCCAAACATGTTTAACCACTTAAACATGTTTAAATTTAAACTTATTAAGGTACATAAACATGTTTAAGTGCTTAAAATTGTTTAAAAAATGAATGCGAATTTGGTATTACTTTGTCATTCTATTTGTAACTCATCAAAACAGATCTGGACTCCATTGGCTTTGCTATATAAATAAGTTTATAGGTGTTAATTTTATAACTAAAGGCATGACTGGAAAAATTATCTTTGTGAAATTTTCTATGGAAAATTATCTTTAAAAAATTTTCTATTAAAGAATTGTCTTTGAGAAATTTTCTGTAGAATAATTGTCTTTGGGAAATTTTCTATACAAAAATTATCTTTAAAAATTTTTTATTAAAGAAATGTCTTTGAGAAATTTTTAATAGAAAAATTGTCTTTAAGAATTTTTTTATAGAAAAATTGCCTTTGAGAAATTTTCTAAAAAACATTGTCTTTAAAAAATTTTATATAGAAAAATTGTCGTCAGAAATTTTCTGTAGAAAAATTGTCTTCCAGAAATTTACTATCGAAAAATTGTCTTTCAGAAATTTACTATCGAAAAATTTTCTATGTAAGAATTGTAGTTCAGAAAGTTTCTATAGAAAAATTGTCTTTCAGAAATTTTCTATAGAAGAATTGTCTTTGAGAAAATTTCTATAGACAAATTTTCTGTAAGAAATTTTCTATAGAAGTATTTTCTTTCAGAAATTTTGTGTAGAAAAATTGTTTCTCAGAAATTTTCTATAAAAAATTGTCTTTGAGAAATTTTCTATAGAAAAATTGTCTATTAGAAATATTCTATAAAGGAATTGTCTTTGAAAATTTTTTTATAGAAAATTGTCTGTTAGAAATTTTCTATAGTTCATCTGTCTTTTAGAAATTTTCTATAGAAAAATTGTCTTTGAGAAAGTTTCTATAGAAAATGTTTTTGTTGTGGTGTCAAAATAAATCAAATTTTACCAGAAAATAAGTCACCGACATACAAAATAGCATTATAAATATCATCTTATCGCCTATAATAAACAAAATTGAAAAATTTTTTATTGAAAATAAATTAGAAGAAAACGAATCAACTAAATTTAATAATATAGGTTTAAAAATTGACCTAAAGTATTAAATGAAAAATTGCAGGGAAATTACATAGCCACAAACCAAAAACAATTCCCTTTATATTTAAGGCTTATTATCATGTTACCAGTCCACATGCTGCGCCATTGGGAAAGTTGCATAGTAAGTACAGAAACTGAAAAAATAATATTAACAAAAAAAAACAAAAAAGAAGCTCCTAAAGATATTTCAACATCCCAAGAAGAAGAAGGACACTTGAGAATTTTAAAACATGAATTTAATGTATTACCATTTGAAGAAATGTTAAAACACTGGAACGGGAGTTTTTAAATATTAGTTTTTACAAAATAAAAAGTTCTAATGAAAACCCGGCCACGCCAATGTTGTGGAAAACAATGCAAAAAAAAATATCAGAATTTCAAAACAATCCATAAGGTCCTAAGCTTGGCTTAAATCAGAAAGGGATTTCAGTTTATCATAAGAACTTATTTGATTACCCAGGCAGAAAAATACAAACGGGCCAGTACAGCTAAAGTACTTTGCACGGTAGTACAAGTACTGTCAGCTTTCTTATATAAGTACTGCGTAAGTACGAGATTTATAACACCATTGCAATATAGCGCCGTTGGTTCTCAAAGCTCTGGCAAAGTACCTTTAAACCAAATAAATATTGTTGTGGCAACGCTTCAAATTTCATACAAGGGAGTCATGTTAAATTTTATATAAAACACTTAGAAAATATTCTCATAAAAAATTTGTCCTTGGAAAAACTTGGGACAATTTTAAAAAATGGAGTCATATAAAATTTTATATAAAACACTTACTGGGCTATTCATAATGAGTAAATTAAATATAATGTAGGTTTATTTGACTGATATTGCATGAATATTTGTCAAATAAACCTACTTTAAGTACACTTTAAGTATTATGAATAAAGGCCTTAGAAAATATTTGCGATAAAAAAAATTCCTTGAAAAAAACTTATTCGTCCGAAACCGAACCGAAACTTAAAAACAAAATAATTTCCTGGCTTGAAAAAAATAGAACTTAATGTTTTTAAACTATGGGAATGGTTGTGTTTATTAAAAAAAAAATATTTTACATTTCATAAAGAAAAAAAAAACTATAACAGTTGTATATTTATTGGACAACCTTGTTACTTTTTTTCAAGTGAACTGAAACAATTGGAATGAAACACGAAATTAAGAAATTCCGCGACTTTTTTTATATATTTTTTAATTAGAAAAAAGTTTCGGTTTCGGCTAATATTCGGCCAACTGTTTTTAAATTATATGTTATCTTATATGAGTAAAATTAAAAAAAAAAATTCTAAGTCCTTTACATATAATTTAATATAACTTTTGAAAATATTTCTAAGTCCAAAAAAAATTAAAATTTTCTAAGTCCCAAAATTCTAGGACTCCCGAGTAAAAAAGATCTGATATAATCATATATGCTATTATATAATTATTTATATTTATATATGGTTATGCATGAACTTTGATATGGACATATAAGTTTATATATAGCATTGTATTTTTCCTTATTTTTTAATATGATAACATACATATTCATATCTATTTATATACCGATCTATATGAAATTCGATATGACATATAAGGTCGGGAATTTTTAGATATGGCAGATAAAAAGATATATGATTTTATTTATAATTATATCCCGAAAAAAATTTTCAAAATTTTCTAAGTCCCGGACAATAAAAAACAAAAAAAATTCAAGTCCTAAAAAATTTTATGAAAATTTATGAAAGTCCCGGACACAAATTTTTTTTGGCACTTTTTTTTTTTGGAGTAAAAAAATCATTGAAAATGTTTTTAGGAGAAATTTAATTTTTTTGAAAAGTTTTTGAGTTCCGAAAAAATGTTTTTAAATTTTCTAAGACACAAACATTTTTTGGAAAATTTAAATCCCTTATAAATGATTTTAGAAAAAAATGACAAATTTTTAATAATTTGCTAAGTCCCGAAAAAATTCCGAAGAATGCAATAAAAACTCTTCTAAAGGTACCTACATACGACGCAATATTATGTACAATATTCAATTATATTGAAGGTGTGTGGGTAATATTGACGATTGTACAATGGTCAATCTTACCCACACACCATCAATATAATTGAATATTGTACATAATATTGCGTAGTCTGTATGCACCTTAATTGATAATGCATCCAATCTGATAAAATAATTTCTAATTTCACGTTTAAAATTCCAAAAAATTTTACCAGATTTCATCCAATTATATAAAAATTTATCTAATTTTAACAGATAAGGTATGATTTAATACAATTAGATAGACTTATTTTTGGGATCAAACATAATAAAATTTGATATTATTATTAATCGTATAATATTCGATCCGCCAATTTTCGGATCAAAATTAATATGGATTAATATGGATTTCATATAAGTATAAGTAATTAAATATTGCGTCATATAACTTTTTTTACTCGGGTATATAAAATTATATTAAAATTTTATCAAATTTGATGAGATTTGATCAAATTTGATAAGTTTTTATATTGTTTTATCGACTCATTTTTCGCATTAAACTATATATGATTATATATGAGGAGGTCCATAACAAAACGCACCAATTCCACTTTAACAGTTTTTTAGATAAACGCATAAATGTAAACAAAGTCAGTACTGACAATGAGTGTAAGTACTGAGGTTAGGGATGTTTCATAATTAAAGTCAGTACCCGAGTAAAAAAGTTCCTATATAATTGTATATACCCGAATAAAAAAAAGTTATATGACGCAATATTTAATTATATATCAAAAGATATGCTTTTATGTAAATCCATATTAATTTTGATCCGAAAATTGGCGGATCGAATATTATACGATTATATCAAATTCTATTATTTTTGATAAAATAATATCAAATTTGATTAAGTTTGATCCCAAAAATGGGTCTATCTAATTGTATTAAATCATATCTTATCTGTTAAAATTAGATAAATTTTTATATAATTAGATGAAATCTGGTGAATTTTTTTGGAATTTTAAACGAGAAATTAGAAATTATTTTATCAGATTAGATACATTATCAATTAGAAGAGCTTTTTTGCATTCTTCGGAATTTTTCGGGACTTAGCAAATTATTAAAAATTTGTAATTTTTTTCTAAAATCATTTTTAAGGGATTTAAAAATTCCAAAAAATGTTTGTGTCTTAGAAAATTTAAAAACATTTTTTCGGAACTTAAAAATTTTTCAAAAAAATAAAATTTCTCCTAAAAACATTTTCAATGATTTTTTTACTCCAAATGACTTTTTTACTCCGGGACTTTGGGAAATTTTCATAAAATTTTTTAGGACTTGAAAATTTTTTAATTTTTATTTAATTGTCCGGGACTTAGAAAATTTTGAAAATTTTTTTCGGGATATAATTATAAATAAAATCATATATCTTTTTATCTGCCATATCGTAAAATTCCCGACATTATATGTCATATATAATTTCATATAGATCGGTATGTAAATAGATATGAATATGTATGTTATTATATTAAAAAATAAGGAAAAATACAATGCTATATATAAACTTATATGTCCATATCAAAGTTCATGCATAACCATATATAAATATAAATAATTATATAATAGCATATATGATTATATCAGATCTTTTTTACTCGGGTAATTTTATAAACATCATATATGATTATATAAAATTATATAGAATTTGATGCGAAAATTGAGTCGATAAAACCATATAAAATTTTATCAATGTTACTTGTGTTTTGATAAATTTTTTATATAATTTTATGCGAAATTTGGACCCCTATTTTTATATAACAAAAGCAAATTTATATAATCAGATATAATTATATACAACTATATCAAATTATATAAAACAATATATAATTTTATAAAGTTATATAAAATTATATCAAGTTTTATATAAATCATAAAATTTTGTTTTAATTATATATAATTATATATAATTTTATGTAACTTTATATAGTTTTATACAGTTTTATACAATTTTATATATTTTTATATAATTATATCTAATTATATAATTTTGCTATTATTATATAAAAATAGGGGTCCAAATTTCGCATAAAATTATATAAAAAATTTATCAAAATATATGAAACATTGATCAAATTTTATATAGTTCTATCGACTCATTTTTCGCATCAAATTCTATTTAATCATATATGATGTTTATAAAACTATATACAATTATATAGGAACTTTTTTACTCGGGTAGTGAATTGATGTACAAATATTGAGATTTGTGATGTTTTTTAGTAATGGTTACATAGATTTTAATGTGTACAATAGTATTCAGTCAAAAAAATCAAAAAGTGGAATTGGCGCGTTTTGTTATGGAACTCCTCATATGATGTCTTTATATAATTTTATATGAATATATATAATCTTTTTTACTCGGGGGGTAATTAAAGGTGACGTAATATATATTTTTATATAAAATGAAGTTATGATACTTGTGCCTTATATAATTTTATATAATAACATCAACCATATTTATTTATATCTGAATTATCATCAAATAATATGTAATTACATATAACTCCATATGAAAATTAAGAAGAGCTGTTAACTTATATGTAATCATATAATGTTTTATATAATTGGATAAAATTATATACGTCTATATATAATTATCGTGTTTTTTTCGAGAAAATCGCTTTTGAATTTTAAATTTCATAACAATTTTGTAATTTGCTTGTATTTTCTTGTTTCAACACAGCGTATGAGAAATATTTATGCAATTAGTATTACTCATTCGCAACGTTAAAACAAGAAAATACAAGCAAATTACAAAATTGTTATGAAATTTAAAATTCAAATGCGATTTTCTCGAAAAAAAGAAGAACGTGTTTCTGAATTTTTTTGTGTGGATGGACAAACATCTAAACTTAAAAAAAAAAAATTAAAAAAAAGTGGCCGGATTTTTGATAAATTGACTTCCCTAGTAAAAAAGTTTTGATATAATGATATATAATTTGATACAATCATATTAAAATATATATTAGTTTTTATATGTTCAGATCTAATTATATGAAAGATTTTATATGGCTCCATTTTCTTATCTGAGGTTATACATAAATATATATGACTTTATATAATTATATAAATCTACATTTATTTATATAAAATAACATCAACTGGATTTATTTGGATGTGACCAAAATTCGGATCTAATTGTATCATTTTTTATATTTGTGTATCTAAAATAATACAATAAGATAATTATTTGATACAACTTGATACAGCCAATTTTGAGATCAAATTAGATCTTAAAAGTTTTTTTTTACTCGGGTTTTTTAAAAAATGGAAAATTTCAGAACGGGTTCTGAAAATTTTCCAAAAAAAAAAAAATTAATCGATAGCCCATACAAAACTATAAAAGGCAAATTTTTGAGATTGTGGTGCATTCCGTTTTAATGTGATAAATATTTAATCAATTCAACTCGCCACAAATTCGACAATTTTTCCCATATTTGACACGTCTCCTAAGCCCAGTTTTTGAAAATTTGAAAAACCAAAAACGCGATTTTCTTAGTTTCATATAGGGCTATCCAAACAACCTATTCAGAAATTTACGGGACACATGTTTTTCTGTAGCGGGACATTTTGTGTGGAATGCCTCATATATGTGATTACTAAAACTATTTTTTGTTATAATTACGTTATACATTTACAATAAATAGTAATAAACAAAAACTAACGGTAACAAAAATAAAGACAATCGAAGAGCTAAAACAAAAATCAAGTATTAGCAATTAAGTTTTTAAACATTTTTTTTACACTGTAGATTTTCACAAAGAATCTCTTATATTTTTCGTATTGGCAAGTCTTGGCATTGGTTCATTTTTGAACTTAGAAGCAAAAATCCTATATTTTTTCACTATGTTGTCATCCTTTTCAGCTTTCAAAACTCAACATATATTAAAACAAGTAAGAGTGTTAAATTCGGCTGTGCCGAATCTTTTATACCCTCCAACATGCAAATAAATAAAATAAAAAAAAAATTGCAGGGGCGTCTTTTTTTTTTGGGGGGGGGGTCGGTAGTGGTAATTGGGGGGGCACAATTCCTCTCGAATAAGTGCTAAAAAAATAATTCTTATGCTTTTTGCACTAAAGAAATACAAATTTATCATTATATAAAAAAAAAAAATATTCCACACCCATAAAAGGGGGGGGGGCGGACCGTAAAACGATTTTTTCTAATTCTGTGGGTCCAAATGCAGGACATTGAACTTCTTGTAGCATTAAAATGTTGGATTTGTTAAACAAAAACACAAAAAATCATGTAAAAATATGGTATTTTTCAGAGGTTTGTTTAGTTCTTCAAGGGGGAACTTTTTTCCCCCTAGTCCGATTTTGCCCATCTCCGAACTTAACCAGCCTATGAATATAAGACATATATGTGCCAAATTTCAGGAGTCTACCATTTTTATTTTGGACTGTATCGTGTCTTCCACAGACGGACGGACAGACGGACAGACGGACGGACGGACGGACGGACGGACAGACGGACATCGCTAGAATGTCTTAGAATCGATCACTGATCAATAATATATATACTTTATGGGGTCCTACACCGATATTTCGATGCGTTACACACGGAATGACAAAGTGAGTATACCCCCATACTGTAGTTGGAGGGTATAAAAATACCCTATTTTTAGGGTAATTTTGAAAAAATTATTTAAAACGTTTCAACAATTTTCATATTAACACACACTTATCAATAGAACAGACAATACCTGAATTTATAAAATCCATTTTAAAAAAATTTTAGTTTCAAACAAAAAATCACTTTAATTATTACGTTTCTCACTTTTTCCTAATGTACAGTAAATTTATAAAAAAATTTAAACTTTGAGAGAGCATAGCAAAAAAAGAACACTAATTATGACATATATTGATGAAGAATATTATCCTCTTTAAACCTACATATGTATATAAAAAAAATATATTAATACACTAACTTCAAATTTTGAATTAATCCTCAGTTTTGATAGTGTTCAACCCAATGTGCAGCGGTTGCTAAGAGGATATTTTTCCCCAGTAAATGTATCCATCCTAAATTAGTGATGGTGTTGAGATACTTCTGTTATTGGTGTTCAAAAGTGTAGACGTTACTTAAGCTATTATTTTGGACTGGTTTTAAGGCTGGATTATATTCTACGTATCGTTGCGTAGCGTGTCAGCTGTTTATTTTCAAGCTTATGGGTAGACATAGTAAGTAGTTAATTTTTCTATATCGTAACGGCAGCTGACGGAAAGTTCTGTAGAATACAGAATTTCTCTACGTAAATACGTGACAGCTGATTTTGTTAATTAAAAAATAAACATTAGAAAATATTTTCGGTGTATAAAATTTTATTAATTTGAAAAAATAGTATGGATAACGAACAATTGATACTTTTATTGCAAAATAATAACTTTATCTACAATAAAATTAACAAACAATAGTTACGTACATATTTACGGATGTGACTAACTGCCAGAAAAAATACACCAGTATGCTACAGAGCAGTTGCAGTACAGTACGTTGAGAATGCCCAGGAGTTTAGCCAAGTTAGTGATTTTAATAATGAATGACAAAAACAACAATCATTTTGTTTTCAATATTATTCAAATAAAACAGGAAGAATGTGTTAAGGGTTAATAGAGTTTTAAGCAGGAAAATTGCAAATAGCTGTTCACCTCCGATTTATGTCGTACTTCTGCCGAGAACCGAAGATTTTCTAAATTACTCCTATTCGAAAATAAATTTTATTTTCAAATTGGTTATTGCCAAAAATCTAAAGGACAATTAAAACATCCCGGGTGAAAATGACCATGTGTGTTCATTAGAGTGTCCCTTATTTTGGAAATGTTGGAAATGTTGAGACGGTACCCGCTCATTTTTTTCCATTTGACTTAAAAACAAGTAAAAAAGTTAAATTCGGCCTTGTCGAATGTAGTGATACCCTCCACAATTTCAAAAAGATTATTGCAAACAACTTTATTTAAAAGAAAATTACTTTTGAAAAAAAAAAAAAAATTTAAAAAAAATTTCCGCTAAAAAAAATTTTGGTAAAAAAAAAATCCCCGATTTTTTTCTTTTTTTGTCAAAAACTATGTTCGTACTTGTTTAAATACCATTTGGTGTTCAATTATGTTCACATATGTCAACCAGAAGCCGAATTAAAGCATTTTGTATTTTTAGGTTATGTTGAATGTACTGAAATTTTTGAGGTATGCTTACATTTTCGTTCATAACTTTTGAACCGCTGAACCGATATCGCTCAAATGCAATACCAAACTTCTCGGGAGAACTTCCAATATATATGTTAAGTTTCAGTCATCTCTGTGCAATATTTTGCCCGCGAGAGCATTTTCCACAGACAGACGGACAGACGGACATCGCTAGAATGTCTTAAAATCGATCGGGCATCATGAATATATATACTTTATGGGGTCCTAGACCGATATTTCGATGAGTTACAAACGGAATGACAAACTTATATATACCCTCTATCACTAAGTGGAGGGTATAATAACTCAGGAAAAATTTTACGCCACTACGACCACGCCTTCCCTACGCGACGGGGCCTTAAAGAGCGAGGCCTTAAAAATCATTTTTCCATACAAACCAAATTTTTTTTTTTGATTTTAAATTTTTTTGTTATTATTCATTATATTACTTGGTTAGCTTATTCACAACAAAAAATTTGATTAGAGCTTTCAGCTCTAAAAAATTTTTCGGAAAAAAAAATTTAGAGCCGTTGGGGTCCTACGGTAAAAAATTTTAAAAAAATATTTTTTTTTAGTTTTGACAAGCAACGATTTCAGTTGTTATGTTGCTTTTAATGATATATTTTCAAAAAAAATATTATTCATATCTGTGACATCTTTATCTTTTTCGAAAAAAAAAATTTGAGCCGTTGGGGTCCTACGGTAAAAAATTTTAAAAAATTTTTTTATTTAGTTTTGACAAGCAACGATTTTAGTTGTTATGTTGTTTTTAATGATATATGTATATTAAAAAAAAATAGTATTCATATCTGTGACATCTTTATCGTGTATCGAAAAACATCAACAATGCGTTTTTTACCCATTTTTTAGAATACGATAAAGATGTCACAGATACAAATAATATTTTTTTTATGAATATACAGTATTGGCCAAAACTAAAGCACCCCCTCAGTGAATTTGTTTTTAGATCATAATTTGTGTCATAAAAACCCCATTTTTTATTGTTTGTCTATTGTTTAGTTTGTTTTTCGTATTTTTTATTGATAAAAAAAAACTGTGGAAGTCATCGTTCTATAAAAAATAAGTTATAACCAAATAAAACGGAAAATATGGCGGACAAAACTAAAGCACCCCTTCATACAAAATAAACAAAGACAACTTAAAATTAATAATTTGTTGCAAATCCACTCCATCCCTTATTATATCACGGGACTTGAATGGATCAATAATTCCATCAAATCTATGAATAAGCCGAATTCCTTGACCAAAGAAGCAATCCCAGACCATTAAATTCCCCCTTCCGTGTTTTACCGTTGTTTTGCAATACTTAAATTAAGAATGGTCTGGGATTGCTTCTCTGGTCAAGGAATTCGGCTTATTCATAGATTTGATGGAATTATTGATCCATTCAAGTCCCGTGATATAATAAGGGATGGAGTGGATTTGTAACAAATTATTAATTTTAAGTTGTCTTTGTTTATTTTGTATGAAGGGGTGCTTTAGTTTTGTCCGCCATATTTTCCGTTTTATTTGGTTATAACCAGGGAAACCAAAAATATGCTCTAAAAAACACGTTTTATGCGCTTAAAAAATGCCCTTAAAAACGGAAAATATGCTCTAAAAACAGTAAAAATATGGTCTTAAAAAAAAATCATGTTCCCTTTTTTGCGGTGTTTTTTACAATTTGTTAGGGAATATACCCTCCAAATACCGTTATGTGCGGTAGTTAGAGGGTTAAATATGTTCTACAAAAATATTTGCCTTAATATTTTCTACCAAGTTGCTGAATCTAAAGAAAACATTGTTTCATATACCGATATGAAGCAAGAACAGGCCAAAGCGAATCAATCGTCACAATTCCGTAATTGTTGAAAAAAAACATCCTTGTTGGATAAAAAATTTACAAATATATGTTGTCATAAAAAAATTGGAAAAGAATGCTCTAAAAATTGAAAAAAATATGCTCTAAAAATGTAAAAAAAATGCTCTAAAAAAGTGGAAAAATGCTCTAAAAATTGAAAATATGCTCTAAAAATATGTTCTTATGCTAAAATATGCTCTTAAACCTAAAATATGCAAAAATATGCTCTTAAGGCTAAAATATGCCAAAATATGCTCTAACAAATCGATGCCAGATTACTTAAAAAAATAAAATGCACAGGAAAAAACATGATACTGCATATTTTTGGTTTCCCTGGTTATAACTTATTTTTTATAGAACGATGACTTCCACAGTTTTTGTTTATCAATAAAAAATACGAATAACAAACTAAACAATAGACAAACAATAAAAAATGGGGTTTTTATGACACAAATTATGATCTAAAAACAAATTCACTGAGGGGGTGCTTTAGTTTTGGTCAATACTGTATGTCAATTAAAGCAACATAGCAACTAAAACCAATGCTTGTCAAAACTAAAAAAAAAATATTTTTTAAAAATTTTTTACCGTAGGACCCCTGCGGCTCTAATTTTTTTTTTCGAAAAATTTTTTAGATCTGAATGCCTTACACAGAAAAAAATATTCAATGGGAAAAAACAATTAAATATTTGCTCAGCTTAAAATTTGACATTTAATTAATTAGTTGTTGTGATCACATGATCAATTATTTTTTATCAAGGTTGGCAATCGAAACGAATAACGGTATCGATATCGGTATTGGTATCGTTTTTTTATTTATTTCGGTATCGGTATCGGTATTTGAGTTGAATCGGTTACGGTATTACCGATACCGAAACGTCAATACCGGTACGTACCGGTATTATCGAAAAAATACTAAAAATACAAAAAAAAACGTATAAAAACTAAAAAAATTGTAAAAACAAGTAGAAAAGTTAAATTCGACTTTGACGAATCCATCAATACCCTCCACAATGCCCTTCTAAAGTGATAGTTATTTTCTAACGTGAATCAAATTAACAATTTTGATTAGAAATATATTATTTTGAGTAAAAATCTTTTTTTAGTCATTTAAAAAAAAAAAAATGACAACATTTTTTTTTAGTGTAAATTTTTTTTCGAGTGTAAGTTTTTTTTGTTTTAGTATAAAAATTTGTGTGAGTGACAAGAATACTTTTTAAAATATTTTCCTGACTCATCAATTTTTTTAAAGTTGGTTTAACGGTTTTTCCAACAAGTGAATTTAAGGTGAAACCAATCTGAAATTCACGGTTTTCTTAATAACTTTTGAACCACTGGACGGATTTGTCTGAAATCAATAGGAACCAGGCCAGGGGAACGGCAAATATATATGCTAAGCTTCAGCATCCTCAGGATTGCCTTTCGAAAGTTAGCGTGTTTTTTATCTCGAAAATTCACGAAAACCCGTTGCCAAAATTATGTCTTTTGCTCATAACTTTTGAAGCACTGGACCGCTTTTGCTGGACATTCTATGTCTTTAGTACATAAATATAAGGCCGTATCGATTTTTACCTTTCTTTTTTGTTTGAGCTGAAAAGTGTCCAATAAGTTTCTATTGGGTGTCAAAATGACTCCGTAAAATGTATTTCCCTCCCGCATCGCGGTTAAAGTAAAAATCCCAACAAATTACATATTTCATCTTATTTCTAGGCAACCAAGTTTTTTTTGTTGGTGTTATCTATTTGGAAAAATAGGTATTCCCTGTCTAGACAAGATCACATTCAAAAATATTGCAAACAATTTTTTTTTTCTCGAATTATGGGACTTTTATGGACGATTTCTACGAGTTATGCCACTTCAAAAAATTATACTATGGTGGAAAACCTCCTGCTAGTATTCCAAATGCCTTCCCCGAAGTCCTGTAAATATCAAAAAAAAATCCTTGGACACCCACATCACGGATTAAATAAAAATCCCCAAAAAACTATTCTATACAAAAGGGGACCAGAAGGTTTCTATTGGGAGTCAAAATAAATCCATAAAAATTTCGTGAAAATCAATAATTTTCTTTTGCTCTCGCATCGCGGTTGAGGTATGGCTTTTTTGAAATTTTTATTTAATTTACGATGTGGGTGCCAAAAGTTTTTTTGATTTTATGAGACTTCGGTGAGGCATTTGGAGTACGATTTTTCATTTTCAAAATCCAAAAAATTTATAAACTTTCTATTAATTTTTTTTAAACATGGTTTTTAAGAAAAACCGTTTCAATACCGGTACGTACCGATACCGAAGGAAAAGGTTTTTGGATATCGGTATCCGATACCCACTGTTGCCAAGTTGGAGGTTTTCCCGCTAAATCTAGCGCTTTTTGTTTGGATTTAGCGGGGGAAAATTGATTTTAGCGGGAACGGTGCTTTAGCGGGAAAATCTAGCGCTTTTTATTTGGATTTAGTGGGACAAATTAGAGGTTTTTTTTCCAATTTTTCTATTTTTTTCAATCGAAAACGCCAAGTTTGTCGAATTTTAGCGCTTTTTTTTAAATTTAGCGGGAGAATTTTGTATTTTCCAGCTAAAATTTTTTCGACCGTTTCTTGCGCGATTTTAATGAAAAGTAAATTTTCGTAGAAAAAACAATTTGGAGTTTTTTTTTTTAATTTTTCTTTTTTGTCAATCAAAAATGCCAAGTTTTTCGGTTTTTAGCGCTTTTTTTTTTGTAATTTAGCGGGAAAATTTTAAATTTTCCCCGCTAAATTAATTTTTGGCGGTTTCTAGCGCTTTTTCCGTGAAATTTAGAGGTTTTTGGTTAAAAATAGTTGGCAACAGTGCCGATACCAAAACTGAGTTTCGGTATTGGTATTGGTACCGGTATACAATTTAAAGGGTTTTGAAACGGATAACGGTATTGAAAAGGTATCGATTACCAACATTGTTTTTTATTTATTCTTTCAATTTATTTACAACACATTTTTGATAAATTCCACCTAACCGAGAACTGGTAACAATGACCGTCGTCTCGTTTACCAACTAGCCTACGGGGGCCCCCCGTAGGCTAGTTTGATTAATTGATTCAAGTAAAATTTTAATTAAATTTTACTTGAATCAATTAACCATTTGCTCAAATCTGAAAAATTCACAAAAAAATTCATAAAAACAAAAAAACTCATCATAGTAGGCTTTGAGTAACAATGCGATGAACGCTGTTGCGTTTTTTGTTTTAGTTTTAGTTAGTCGTCAAATAGAAAAGTACTTTCACGCACACAAGACGAAAATAAACAAAATAATATAAAGCACAAACAAAAAAAACAATTTAAACAAAAGACTTGAAAAGACTGACAAAAAAACACTACAACTGTAAAATAATGATTAACCATTCACTCAGATCAAGCATTGGATTACTCAAAAATAACACAAAATTATTGATTAACCGCTCACTCAAATCAAGCATTGGTTTAATCAAAAATTACAGAAAAATAACAATTAACAAATTACTCAAATCAAGCATTGGTTTAATCAAGGAACAGTCAATGACTGACCTACAATTTTCGTGCTTGATCCAACAATTTTCCTCATTAGATGACTTTTAATTAAAATAATGCTCAACCTGGTGTATTTCGTGCTTGATCTAACAACTCATTTTTATCTGTGTATCCCATCAAAATCAAATTATTTGTCGTGAATAAGCTAACCAAGTAATATTATAATTAATAACAAAAAAATTAAAAATCAAAAAAAAATTTTTTGGTTTGTATGGATAAATGATTTTTTAGGCCCCGCTCTTTAAGGCCCCGTCGCGTAGGGAAGGCGTGGTCGTAGGGGCGTAAAATTTTTCCTCAGTTATTTTTAAGTCAAAAGGAAAAAAATGAGCGGGTACCGTCTCAACATTTCCAAAATAAGGGACACTCTAATGTTCATATATGATTAACCTGACCAAGTGTTTTTGTCTGAAAAGCGGGATGGAAAGGTTGAAAAAGCGGGATTTTAGTCTAAAAAGCGGGACTTTTTTATACCCTCCACTAAGTTTGTAACAGTTCGAAAACGTATAAAAATTCATAATTTTCACTCGATTTTAATTTGACGTAGTGATGTCCGTCCGTCGTTCTGGCTGTCTGTATGTCTGTTGAAACACACTTTCAAAAGAAAGTTGTTTGTAAATTTTCTGGTCAGGTTTATATTGAATTTCAGCGAAAAAACTAAAAAAAAAATTTTTTTAAAAAATTTTTACTGTAGGACCCCAAAAGCTCTAAATTTTTTTTTTCGAAAAATTTTTTAGAACTGAAAGCCTCATCCCACCAAAATCAAATTTTTTGTCGTGAATAAGCTAACCAAGTAATATTATAATTAATAACAATTTTTTGGTTTGTATGGAAAAATTATTTTTAAGGCTCCGTTCTTTAAGGCCCCGTCGCGTAGGGAAGGCGTGGTCGTAGGGGCGTAAAATTTTTCCTGAGTTATTTTTTAGTCAAAAGGAAAAAAATGAGGGGGTACCGTCTCAACATTTCCAAAATAAGGGACACTCTAATGTACATTAATGATCATACATTGTCATACATGAATTTGTATGCAATTTTTTTTTTTTTGTATTTTTTCCATAAAACGTCTATATAATAGCTATCAATTGAAATTTTTTCAAATATAAATAATTTGTATTAATTTATGACACTGTTTTTTTATGAGAATTTATAAGAATTTTAAAAATTGAATGCATTCATTTATTTATTATTCATGCGACTTTTAAAAATAGAATGAATAAAAACTTACGCATTCAATTTCAAAGTCGAATGGAAAAGAAATCGAATGCTTTCTATATTTTAAAATCAAATGTAAAATCATTCGATAAATTGTGAATGGAAAACGCAATCATTAAAGTTTAATTCAGAACACCAAATCTAATTAAGGAATGAAATCCTTCGCAGCTCTGACAATAATACCGTCAGAGTGTTCGAATTTTCTTCTAAATTTGGTTACGTTAGTGCCGTTCATATTCGCCTATACCCAGCAAAACTTAGATTACCGAATAAGGTATATAGTAATGCATTATTTTTCACTTGAAAATAATACGTTGTGGAACAAATGTTTGGTAAGACATCATAAAATAATGCTACAAAAAAGTTATATGCATTACCTGGTAATGTGTTATATAATCACTACCCATTACTAAAGTTTTGCTGGGTAGAATATAAAAATTATAATCAACTTTGATAATGTATGATCAATATTGTCCGACCGAAAGACTTTTTCAGACTGAACCCATACATGAACTTCGTCCAATTTAGCAAAGTTCTGCCGAACCCAACCTTTAAAAAAAAAATGTTTTTAAGACATATGTATATGGAATATTACATTACTTGTGTATGTTCATATATGCTCCCATATATGACATTTATTTCCATATATTGCTCATATACTATCGTACATGTAATCATGTATGAGCATTAGACCACCCAAATTTGCAAAAGTATTTTGTTGTTCGCTCCACCGGCAGTTTCTGATAGATTGTCCATAAAAAAATAATATCTGTGCAAGAACTGGATCTCTCGGATGCATACAGGCCAGTCGATTTTAACCTTTGACCCTAAAAGTGACCTAAAAACACTACAAAGCTTTTAAGTGCCATAACACTTAAAATATGCGTTTTTTTCAAAAAATACTATATGAGTTTTATTTTGCAGAATAAGGCTCTTATTCATAATACTTATAACAGACTTATTGTAGGTTTATTTGACAATTGTTCCTGCAATATCTGTCAAATAAACCTACTTTAAATATATTTCAGCTTTTATGAATAACCACCTAAGAAAGCAAACATTTCCTTCATACAAATTTTTAGCCTAAGTCTAAGACATCGTGGTGTTTTTGGCGGTTAAAGTAAAAATTTATGTGAAGACTTCATTTAAAACGACCCTCGTTAAAATTTGGACGGAGATTGAAATAGTCGGTCGCCATTATTTTGTAGAGTAAGATATGTAGTTTTCATAAACCAATTACATTTGGAATTTATATGGGTAATTACATTACAGAAGAGCCCAAAGCTGACTTTGAAGTTTCGATTTTTCAAATGCTGTATACAAATTTGTGAAATTACTTTCTTTTAAACGACCCTTTTTAAAATTTCCATGATTTTGAAGAGTGCTACCCTATTCTCACTTACAGTTTTAAACCGTTTTTAGCAATTATTTTTAGCATTTTCTGTCAATATACTGTAATAGCATAAAGAGAGTGCTAAAAATATTGCTGCTAAAAACGATTTAAAACTGTACGTGTGAATAGGGTATTAGATGTGTTTTTTTTTGGAAAATATTTGAGGAATTTCCAATACAGTTAATTAACAAACTTATCCGTGACTACAATACAAATAAAAATAATGAAATAAGTTTGAGAATCCCTGATGAGCCAAAAACTTATAAATCCCTCACATACGTACCTGAATTATCTGAAAGGTTCGAAAAGTCTAAATTGTTTAATGTTCAAAATTTCCAATTGGCACACAAAACCAACAACACACTTGCGAGCTTATTTAGTAAAACCAAGGACAAAATACCCGCAATGGAAAAGTCCAATCTAATTTATAAGATCCCCTGTACTGGCAACGATTCTGAAATTTGTAAAAAAGTTTATATAGGTACCACGAAAAATAAGCTAAAAACAAGACTAGCGGCCCACAAGTCAGACCAAAGGTTAAGATTTAATCATGAAACACAGAAAACTGCATTGATGAGCCACTGCGTTAATTATAAACACTCCTGACTTCGACAATGTTCGTATATTGGATACGGAGAATAACTACAAAGGTCGTTACATTTTGCAGATGCTAAATATAGTAAATACACCAACAACTTTACGTATGAACCAGGGTTGCAAAAGTTGGTACAATTGTACCTTTTTTGGTACAATTCGAAGCTCAAAAGTACAATGGTACACCAATGACTTATTTGGTACAATTTAAGATCTTTCTCAGTTTATCCCTTTTTTGTTGGAAACGATTCACGGTGGCAACTCAGGGTTTGTATCATTTCAATGTGTTTGGATCCATATTTGGCGAGATCTGAAATTGGTGTAGAAAAACATACAAACCAAATTTGAGTTAAATATGTATAAAAGGATGGCAATAGACAGATTTAAGTAAAGATCGGGAGGACGTTTGAATAGATACTAATTAGATGGACCTACAAAAAGCGGGAAATCTTAGCAAAATCGAATCAACAATTCATTCTGCGTCCATCGGTATACTTAAAGTTAGGTAGTTTCAGATAGCTGCCAGCTCTGGCAATATGGCAAAACGAACTTTTTTCAAAAATTATATGTATTCTGAAATGTATTTTTGAAAATTGAGCTTTTTTTTTATAAAACTTATGATATGACTACACTGCATCAGCAATAGTGCTTTAAACTGTGACATCGCCCACAGAAACCGTGCAATAATTCAGACGGTTTGAATGCGCTCTTTGAGTCTTAATTGCTTTCCAAAAGCTTGCGTTTCGGTCCTTTTTTTATAAAAAAATATAAAAAATGTTGGTACAATTGCGGTCGAAAAAGTACAATTTTAGGAGCTCGTTGGTACAATTTTGATGTTCTCATTTTGCAACCCTGGTATGAACTATAAAGCAGACATTGAGTGCAGCGCAGCCAGCAGCTATAGACATTTATGGCGTTTTCTTTTCTGGAAAAAAATGTTGCACTTTCTGCACTTTTTTTTCTTTAATGACTCTTTGTGGACAGTAATAAACAGTAAGTATAGACATATTTGGTACCAAAGGAAAGGTATTTTCGAGTTCTATCTAACTGTTCATAATAAAATGTCGAATCACGCTTATTTTATTGAAAAAAATGTCAAAAAGCCATACATTTTTCTATTTATCGGATCAGCTCAAAAACTGAGTATTGTTTTCAAATGCTTGATATAGCATTTTATAGTCCTTATAAATACCTTCCTTTTGGTACCAAATACGTCTTTATTTACTGTACATAACTGTGCACAAAGAGTCATTGAAGAAAAAAAAGTGCAGAAAGTGCAACATTTTTTTCCAGAAAAGAAAACGCCATTAGTAACGAAAAAAAAAAAGAAGCAATAATTAATTTTAAGTAGATCAGTGCAATACCATACGACGATGTTAAAACAACTATAGCTTAAAGTTTATTTTGTTTGTGTAATTTTTACAGTAAGGGTTTTTTCAATGTTTTTTCGTAATTTTTTGTTTTATTCTTTGATCGATGTACTTATTTATAAATGTTTTTATTGTTGTTTATGTTTATTGTTAAACTATAGAGTGTCCCTGAGGATGAAATTCGATGAATTTCGAAATATCGGAGAAATAAAATAAAAATTATTTAAAACAACAGACCTCGAGCTCAATTATTTCATTTACATTATATTGCAAATTATTTATATTTTTAAACCTTTTTCAAAATTCCAAATTTTTTTGGAGGAAATTTTCCATATTATTTATTATATTCCTTATTAAAACAATAAATTTGATAGAAAATGATTAATCGTAATCGCATGATTTTTTTGCCGATTACGATTAATTGGTTCGATTAATCGCGATTACGATTACGATTTTAATCGATTTGCAAACTCTAGTTTTAAATAAAGTCTTCACATAAATTTTTACTTTAACCGCCAAAAACAACACGATGTCTTAGACTTAGGCTAAAAATTTGTATGAAGGAAATGTTTGCTTTCTTATTCTACAAAATAAAACTCATATAGCATTTTTTGAAAAAAACGCATATTTTAAGAGTCATGGCACTTAAAAGCTTTGTAGTGTTTTTAAGTCACTTTTAGGGTCAAAAGTTCAAATCGACTGGCCTGGATGCAACCGAGAGATCCAGTTCTTGCACAAATGTTATTTTTTATGGCCAATCTAACAGAAACTGCCGGTGGATCGAACAAAAAAATACTTTTGCAAATCCCATACAATTTTGGGTGGTCTAATGAGCATGTACACTAAGAAAAAAAAAATATTAAAATCAAACAGAAACAACTTTAAATTAAATATAAAACAGTGACGAAATAGAACAAAGTTTGTTTTTATTTAATTTAAATATGTTTCTAATTGTTTTTAACATGACACGATTAGTAGACAACATGTTAAAATTAAGATGTAACAATATTGTTTTAAAATTGGCCATGCTAAATTTAAATATGCAACAAATTTTAATTTAAAGTTGATCAATATTAATTTTAATATGCAATTTTTTTTTTCTTTTGCAGCTTTTTACTTACCTAAAAACCATGAAACTTAAAATAAAACAATACACATTTTTGTTTTAATTTTTTTTTTAATTATTTTTACAATATTTTTTAATAACACATCAAAAAAATTAACACTACTCTAATTGTACATCTAAGGTAGAATTACATCCAAGGCTTTGGCTTTAAATATTGCTTGTTGGCTTTATTTTTTGCTATACATAAAAAAATCAAAGCCAAAGCCTTGAATGTACTTCTACCCTAATTGTAGCACTACATCTAATTACAACAAATGTAATTAAATACCAAAAATGAAAAATAAACATACTTAAATTAATACTATATACCATATATAAAAAACTAAAGTTACAAGTTTTCATTTTCTGCCAATTACATACATAGATACATCCCCTCCTCTTCTCTTCTTTGTCTTTTTCACTTGGTTTTTTTTACTTTTTTTCAGTTTTATTTTTGTTTTAATTGTTAATAATATTCTTTTTCACTTTAGTTTTTTAATTTTTAAATTTACTTTAGTTAATTTAATTAATTTCACTTAAAACTCGCCACATTTAGAGATGTGAAAAATGTGCGTCTTTTTTTTAATGAAAAAATATTTTAACATTGTATCTACTTAAAATAAAATTGCCCAACTTTACTATATTTCTTGAAAAAAAAAACTTTAAATGTCAAAAAACAAAATTGTCCAACTTTAAAATAACCACGAAAAATATTGTTTTTAATACAAATATTTGAATAAGATTTTTTTAAATTTTTAACGACTTTTAATGACAGCATATTAAATTTAAAGTGATCAATTTTAAATTAAAATTGTATGCAATTTTAAAACAAACATATTTTGTTTAAATCAATCAAAAACAATATTAAAATTTAAATTTTTCCAAAAATATGTAGCATACTTAAAATAAACATGAAAATATTTGATTTAAATATGTTTTTTTCCCTCAGTGTATGGTCATTAGGGAGGGTCAAATTTTTTCGACCCAAAGGCTCATCGTGATTCTTATTCCATGGGTCATTCTGAGCAAATTTGCGTTTATTTTCTAAAAGTCTTCGTTTTTTTTCTTAAGGTGGTATAATACTTGCTAGTTTCTGTATTGGATTTTTTAGGATTGATCGAAAGAAACAACAAATGCGAGAAAGAATAAAAACAAAACAAAAAAACAATATTGCCAACTTTTATTTTCAAAATAATTCGCCCAAAATAGCTAAAAAAAACGCCCAAAACAAATGTAAAACCGCATCATTCGAGCAAAAACTAATAAAGTTGGCAACACTGTCAACATTTTATTCTGGAAATGTCAATTTTAAGTTAAAATTTTTTATATTTTTTTTTACAGTCACTGCAAAATTATCGATAACACACGTATATTTTTGACGTTTTAAGTTTTTTTCATGATATTGCCATACTCTTTACATTTGGTCAGTTTTCCTATGAAAATATATTTGCACTGTTCTCCAAAATATATAAAAAATACAAAAACTAGCATGTACCATATCACCTTTAATTACTGAATTCAATTGATTTTTTTTTTATTAATTACATTTTATATGCTTTTATTATTTCTCATGTTGAATTTTTGAAGAAAAAAATAAAGTAAAATATGCTTTGTTTATTCTTTGTCTTAAATTCGATATAGGTCGTGAATGAAAAACCCCCCCATAATTTTTAACGCTGAACACTCTGGGTTATTTAAAATCTGGGGTTGTCTTATGAGAAAGTCAAATATTCGTCAATTTTCACGAAAAATTTCGTAAATTTACCAAAAAAAAAAAAAACGATAAAATTAAAAAATGTACGAACTAAAGATATTTAGATGTCAAAAATGGATTCCTCGATCCAAAAACCCCCACTTTCACATTTGGCTAAAGGAAATAGCATTTTTTTCTTGAGTATTTGGGGAAAAACCTATTTTGAAAAATCCGGGGGCTCCAAAATCATTTTAGAGCTATGGTTTCTTTGGCAAAGTATCTTCAAATGACCCGTAGAACAAGAATCTCGATGAGCCCCTTTACATTTTTTCGGCCCCCTACAATTTGACCCACCCTAATGGTCATGTATGAACATTAGAGCACCCACAAAATGTATGGGATGTGCAAAAGTGTATTTTTTATCGCTCCCCGCTCATTTTCGGTTGAGTTGGGAGTAAAAAATAATATCTATCCAGAAATTGGACTTCTAGGTTGCAAACAGGCCAAGCGGTTTGAACTTTTGACCTCAAAAATGGGCTAAAAAACCTTTATAGATTAATTTAGCTGTAACTCTTAAAATAAAAGTTTTTCGCAATTAACTTTCATAACAATTTTTTTGAAGAATCAAAATGCAGAGATTTTTCACTTATACTGTTTTGACCTAAATATGTCCGATCGCGGTGTTTTAAGCGGTTAAAGTCGAAATTTGGGTCAGAACTTTTTTTAAAAAAATTCTCGTAAATTTTTAAATTGGGGAAAATTTGAGCTCTTTACACAATTCACTAGGGTATTGAATTTAGTTTTCTAATTTTTTTTTTTTGCAAAAATATATCGATCCTTCCATGAAAAAATCCCAAAGTTCTACTCTGAATCACATTTTTTTACAATTAAACCTCAATATAAGGCCTTTTTTGTTGGCAAACTCAGATTGTTAACATGCATCAAAACGAAAAAAACTAAACGTTAACTTCCATAAATTTCTCAATTTTATTTAGCGTCGTTTGAAATTGTTTTGTAAAATATTACACATTTTCGATGAAATATTGATAAAATTAGTTTATTAAATGCAATTTAGCTTGAAAGCAACACAAAAACATTTATCATTTTTATTAATACCAAAGAGAGCCATTAACAATAAGAGAATCATTCACAATGTATGCAAGTTAATTTTTAACTTCTAGAATTTTGAGCGTTAACACTAATGTGAACTTTGTATGGTAGAACACTGATAATTATGCCAACAAAATACGCCTATAGGCGAATACTCACTTTGTAATTCCGTGAGTTTCGCACCGAAACATCTGTCTAGGATTTCCCTAAATATATATGGGGTATTCAGTGTCAAATTAGACACTTTGAAATTTTTTTTTTAGATTTTTTAATTATTTTTAAATTTTTTTAAAACCCATTAAAACCCCACCCAAGTTAGTTTTAAATTTTTTTTAATTACCCGTTCCAAAGATATGGAATTTTCCAAAAAAAAAACTATCGTTTTCCGTATTTTTATCATAACAAATTCAAAAATGGTCAACATTTTTTTTTTTTTTTTTTATATGGTTTTGAATTGAGAAAAGTGTGAAAGAAAAATTTTAATTTTTCTAAAAATTTAGACATCCTGGTTTGTTTCTTACTAGTTTCATATTATCCAGTTATAATAATCTTCAGAAAAACTTTTAGTGTCAAATTTATTTAGTTAATAGTCAATAAAACTCTATATGTGAAAATTATTTACAGATCGCAGCCGACAAGAATTGAACTCATCATCATCTGTAATACTTTGCTATTAACTGCTTGTAACGTACAATCACTCTAGACCGATACGCCAAGTAGGCTGTTAAGCAAGTATCAACTAAATCTGATTTTTTCAATTCGAGTGTAGTTGTTGCTGTTGTTTTTTCTCACAGAAGACTTGTTATTGAAATGTGTGAACAAATTTTTATTTTTAGTAATCATTAGGGATGAGATTTCCATGCAAATGCATGTTTTTTGTCGATAGTCTAAAAACGATATCGACCAATTATCTTTCCGAATCAAGAAATTTGCGTTAAAATGGCATCGATTTGTTTTTGCATATTTTTGCATATTTTGGTGAGAATGCATATTTTTGCATATTTTGGTTTTAAATGCATATTTTGTGCATATTTACAACTTTTAAGTGCATATTTTTGCATATTGTGGCATAAATTACCAAAAACACAAATTGAAATTTATTTGTTTCAAAAACTATTTAAATTAATTTTTTTTTTTTTTTAAATATGAAAAATTATTTTTTTTTCCTTTATTTTTTTTTTTTTTATAGATTGTCTTAATATCTAAAAATATCTTGCTTATATAAAGTTTTAAATGTTACTATTTAAACCCGGCGTTACTTTTTGCTTTTTAAGAAGTTTTTCCTATGAAAACAAGATTGCACAAATTTTATTTTTTAGGGCATATTTTTAGTGTTTTTAGTGCATATTTTGAATTTTTTAGCGCATATTTTAAGCGCATATTTTCGATTTTTTAGTGCATGAAAATCTCATCCCTAGTAATCATTATTCTTCTTCCTCTCCTTCATCAATTCTGATCTAAGTACTTATTTTTGCAAACATTGCCAGACATGGTCTATATTTTAGACACAAATGTTAGGTGTTGCCATTTTTCCAAAGATACTGATTGCCACTTAGGGCGACTTATAGTCGTTATTTTTAAATTATTATTTTTCTGTAAAGACAGTCGAGCTCAGGCTCTAATTATAATTATGTATTATAATTGTTTGATTTGTTATATATGGTTTTGAATTGAGAAAAGTGTGAAAGAAAAATTTTAATTTTTCTAAAAATTTAGACATCCTGGTTTGTTTCTTACTAGTTTCATATTATCCAGTTATAATAATCTTCAGAAAAACTTTTAATGTCAAATTTATTTAGTTAATAGTCAATAAAACTCTATATGTGAAAATTATTTACAGATCGCAGCCGACAAGAATTGAACTCATCATCATCTGTAATACTTTGCTATTAACTGCTTGTAACGTACAATCACTCTAGACCGATACGCCAAGTAGGCTGTTAAGCAAGTATCAACTAAATCTGATTTTTTCAATTCGAGTGTAGTTGTTGCTGTTGTTTTTTCTCACAGAAGACTTGTTATTGTAATGTGTAAACAAATTTTTATTTTTAGTAATCATTATTCTTCTTCCTCTCCTTCATCAATTCTGATCTAAGTACTTATTTTTGCAAACATTGCCAGACATGGTCTATATTTTAGACACAGATGTTAGGTGTTGCCATTTTTCCAAAGATACTGATTGCCACTTAGGGCGACTACAGATGATGATGAGTTCAATTCTTGTCGGCTGCGATCTGTAAATAATTTTCACATATAGAGTTTTATTGACTATTAACTAAATAAATTTGACATTAAAAGTTTTTCTGAAGATTATTATAACTGGATAATATGAAACTAGTAAAAAACAAACCAGGATGTCTAAATTTTTAGAAAAATTAAAATTTTTCTTTCACACTTTTCTCAATTCAAAACCATATATAACAAATCAAAAATTATAATACATAATTATAATTAGAGCCTGAGCTCGACTGTCTTTACAGAAAAACAATAATTTAAAAATAACGACTATAAGTCGCCCTAAGTGGCAATCAGTATCTTTGGAAAAATGGCAACACCTAACATTTGTGTCTAAAATATAGACCATGTCTGGCAATGTTTGCAAAAATAAGTACTTAGATCAGAATTGATGAAGGAGAGGAAGAAGAATAATGATTACTAAAAATAAAAATTTGTTTACACATTACAATAACAAGTCTTCTGTGAGAAAAAACAACAGCAACAACTACACTCGAATTGAAAAAATCAGATTTAGTTGATACTTGCTTAACAGCCTACTTGGCGTATCGGTCTAGAGTGATTGTACGTTACAAGCAGTTAATAGCAAAGTATTACAGATGATGATGAGTTCAATTCTTGTCGGCTGCGATCTGTAAATAATTTTCACATATAGAGTTTTATTGACTATTAACTAAATAAATTTGACATTAAAAGTTTTTCTGAAGATTATTATAACTGGATAATATGAAACTAGTAAGAAACAAACCAGGATGTCTAAATTTTTAGAAAAATTAAAATTTTTCTTTCACACTTTTCTCAATTCAAAACCATATATAACAAATCAAAAATTATAATACATAATTATAATTAGAGCCTGAGCTCGACTGTCTTTACAGAAAAACAATAATTTAAAAATAACGACTATAAGTCGCCCTAAGTGGCAATCAGTATCTTTGGAAAAATGGCAACACCTAACATTTGTGTCTAAAATATAGACCATGTCTGGCAATGTTTGCAAAAATAAGTACTTAGATCAGAATTGATGAAGGAGAGGAAGAAGAATAATGATTACTAAAAATAAAAATTTGTTTACACATTACAATAACAAGTCTTCTTTGAGAAAAAACAACAGCAACAACTACACTCGAATTGAAAAAATCAGATTTAGTTGATACTTGCTTAACAGCCTACTTGGCGTATCGGTCTAGAGTGATTGTACGTTACAAGCAGTTAATAGCAAAGTATTACAGATGATGATGAGTTCAATTCTTGTCGGGTGCGATCTGTAAATAATTTTCACATATAGAGTTTTATTGACTATTAACTAAATAAATTTGACATTAAAAGTTTTTCTGAAGATTATTATAACTGGATAATATGAAACTAGTAAGAAACAAACCAGGATGTCTAAATTTTTAGAAAAATTAAAATTTTTCTTTCACACTTTTCTCCATTCAAAACCATATATAATAAATCAAAAAATTATAATACATAATTATAACACAGTGATACAAAATCGAACTTTCGGAATCGGAATGGGATGAAACCAAAAGCAAATGAAAGCTGACGTTTTCCATAACAAAACCGTCAAGGCCTTTTTTTAGGTCAGAGCTAGATTTTATTTTACACGCATTTAAAGTTGGTGATTTTAAAGCATTTAAAGTTTTTGTGTACTAAACATGTCCTACTTTAAAGGCCCCTGGTGGTGCCCTTATTGGACATGTAGGGTCCAGTTTCCAAACTTAAGCTCAAAATTACTTCAGCTATGACTGGTATGAATTTTGCAGCAATCGGTCCAGTACCTATTTACTGAATAGCCAAATTATTAAAATAAATCACTGTACACCGTTGCGTATGATTGTTATTTAAAGGCAATTATTAATATAAATCACTGGACACCGTTGCGTATGATTGTTATTTAAAGGCAATTACAATATTAATCATTCGCCACTGATACAGTTTTCAAGCATTTATTATTATAATTATAATAAAAGTGCACTAACTTCAAATGCGTGTAAAACAAAATCTAGCTCTGAACTAGAAAAAAGCCTTGAGGGGTTTGTTATGGAATATGTCAACTTTCATTTGCTTTTGGTTTCATTCCATTCCGATTTTGGGTGTTGCACTGTGTAATTAGAGCCTGAGCTCGACTGTCTTTACAGAAAAACAATAATTTTTTTTTTAATTTTTGTTTTTTATTAAAAATTTCTTAAAGTGTTCTAATATGCGATTTTAAAATAATTGCACTCTTTGTTTTTTTTTTCAATCTTTTCTTAAAATTTTTTATTTAATTTTTTTAAATTTTTTTTTTTTAATTTTTCGTGGTAAACTTAGTATTTTCTTAAAATGTTAAGCTTAAGTAGATCGTGGGATTATGGTAATTAATATATTCAGCGGTTTTTGATTTTTTTTTTGTTGATTTCCAATCTTTAATAAAACACTTTGAAGAAAATACTAAAATTTAAACAAATTATTTCAAATTTGGACCATTTTTAAAGAAGTGATACTAAAAAACAGAAAAAAACGTGTTTTTTTTTTTTTTAATTCGATATTTTTTTACCGGATTATCATAAAAGATGTCAAAATTTACTTGGAATGGGTTTTTGAAGGGTACTAAAAAATTGAAAAAAATATTAAATTAAAAATTTTCCAAGCGTCCGATTTGGCATGGAATATCCCATATATACTATGTGGAATCCTAGACTCAACTTTCGATGCGTAAAATTTGCAATGACAAAGTGAATACACCCTAATAACGTGGTTGGAGGTAAAAAAATTGTGGTTCAGGGTAGGATTTTGGCAATTTTTCATGGAAGGGTCGATATATTTTTGCAAAAAAAAAAAAAATGGAAAAAACATTCAATACCCTATTAAATTATGCAAAGAGCTTAAATTTTCCCCAATTTAGAAATTTACGACATTTTTTTTAAGAAAAGTTCTCCCCCAAATTTCTACTTTAACCGCTCAAAACACCGCGATCGGACATATTTAGGTCAAAATAGTATGAGAGAAAAATCTTTAGATTTAGAATCTACAAAAAAATAGTTATGAAAGTTAATTGCAAAAAACTTTTATTTTAAGAGTTACAGCCAAATTAATCTATAAAGGTTTTTTAGCCCATTTTTTAGGTCAAAAGTTCTAACCGCTTGGCCTGTTTGTAACCTAGAAGTCCAATTTCTGGATAAATTTTATTTTTTACTCCCAACTCAACCGAAAATGAGCGGGGAGCGATAAAAAACAATTATGCACATATGGGTGCTCTAATGAACATACATGGTCATTTTCACCCGGGATTGTAAAAAAAATCAAATATTATAAGTATGTTTATAATTGCATTACCTTTTTTCAATTTTATAATTTGTCTATAACAACAAATAGAGTTTTCACCATTTATTTATACACCATCAAATGAATATTAGCTGCTTTAAATTTTCAATTATTTAACCGGAAAGACCCCACATTCACATTTCAGGTGGTTCGATTTCATGAGAATCTATCGTAGGTAATTCGCTATTAACAATGTCCTTATACTGTCACTTAGCAACAGTGGTGTATCTATTTAGGTTCTCACCACCAGAAGATAGACAATTCTGTTATTAACATAACTATCATCTTTGGCGGATATAATTCAAAATAATACATCTTATTAAGCTCATACATAGAGTAAAAACAGTAAGAGGATTAATGAGAAAAAGAATTGTGAAAACCTTGTTATGAACTCCGATTATCTCAAGGAAGAAAACTTTTTTTCTTCAGTTCCTTTTGAATGTATTCGTTTATTTATCTTTTTTTCTTCGGTTGCTTTTGAGTGTATTCGTTTATTTTTTGTTTTTTCTTCGGTTCTTTTTGAATGTATTCGTTTTTTTTTTCCTTTTTTTCTTCGATTCCTTTTGAATGTATTCGTTTTTTTTCATTTTTTCTTCGATTTCCTTTTGTGTGTATTCTGGTTTTCACTCCCGAGATAATCAGAGTTTACGGCTAAAAATCAAATTTCGAAAAGGAAAGGTTTTTCACCCATTAATCCTCTTACTGTTTTTACTCTATGGCTCATACCATTATTTTAGCATAAGTCTTTTAAAATAACCAAATTTAACAGATCGAAAATACGTTATTAACGATACGGGGATGAGATTCATCATGCGATAACGAAAGGCGTACATTAAAACGAAAAACGAAAGGCATACATTAAAAATACTGACAGAAATGTCGCCATTAGGCATGTCTCTCAGAAAAATGCAATCCCCTGCATGTGTCTCAAAAATCCAGACCATGTAGCAACACGATTGCAAAAAACTATAAATAGAGACAAGAGTTGAATAAATGGATGTGGTGAAGTTTAAATTGCTAGCGGCTGAACTGTTGTTGTTATAATTGTCAATTGCTGTGTTTTTCAAAAAGTGGATTTATTTTCAGATTAATCTTATTTTGTTTAAAATAAATATTTTAACATTCCAAAACAAATTTGGAATATTTTTTTCCGTAATCTACGATAAATTAGCAACTATAATCCGAAAACATGATAAAAAAATTTGGAAAATTAAAAAAGTTATAAATAAATCAAAATTAATCCAATTAAATTTTTGGATTTAATAAGTCCACTTTGGATTAATTTTGGTTTATTTATAACTTTTTTCATTTTCCAAATTTTTTTTATCATTTTTTCGGATTATAATTGCTTATTTATCGTAGATTACGGAAAAAATATTCCAAATTTGTTTTGCCATGTTAAAATATTTATTTTAAACTAAATAAGATTAATCCGAAAATAAATCCACTTATTGAAAAACACAGCAAATCTCTCTGTAGAAAAAACTTTTAAAATGCAATTCAAGCAGTAATGAATAGAAAACGAATATTTATCCAACACATACATATCTAATCAATGCTTTGGCGGTGATGTCTAGAGTGCCATCCAACCAGTATTGTTAATGGTATGAAAATATTCATGGTTCGATTCTGGACTGGGCATTGATATTAATAAAATTCACATAATAGAAAAACAATTACCATTAACAAAAACAAACTGGCATTTAAATCCTACTGATGAAGACAGTTAACTGGAATTTTCCGAAACCGGTATAGGAATACCAGAAATGTCTATAGCTTTTAGAAATTAAATTTTTCTTCTACATTTTTCAACTCAAACCCTTATAATGAAAAAACATTAAACTTTTCATAGAATCATGAGCCACATATTACAAGCGTCCGATCTTTTTCGAGTTGTAGATCGACAATGCCACATTTTTGGTAGAAATGCGTTGAAATTTCCAGGAAGCATTCTTATCGTATATGCAATCATAATTGGTAAAAAATAATGCCATGTTTTTTTGAAATATTCTCATAATTTTACATTAAAGTTTAAAGAAGAGAGGATTTTCATACATTTGTATGGAAACTCGCCGATCTTTTTCGAGTAGTAGTTTAGAAAAGCCACTACGATAATCCATTAATTTAATATTTATTATGTTTATTCTTTGGAACGATATCATTCCAAAAATGTAATGTATAATAGTTTTTGTTTTACAGGAGTTTAAATATAAAAAATGTGTGTTTTACTACTCGAGTGATTGACGAGATACTCGAGTAACGAGATACTCGAGTAACGAGCTACTCGAGTTAAAGCGTAGGCTCTGATTATAACAGTTGTAAAAAAATCGTAGATCTATGAAATTTAAAAGATTTCGATCATACTTTCGTTGAAATCTCATAACAAAAATGTTTCAATTTGTATGGAAAAATACGTATTTTCAAATGAGGTTTAGCACGAAACCACGTAAACGGAGTTTCGATGCCAATATGGATGTACCTACACTTAAAAAATTATGTTAGTAAAATCAACTGAAAATGTCAGTTAAAATAACTACTTTGTAAGTTGTTTTGGGGTCAACTACTTTTTCAGTTAAGTCAACTAACAATGTTAGTTATTTTAACTGACAAAAAACAACTGACTTTTGTAGTAAAAACTACTAACATTTGTAGTCAAAACAACTAAAATGTAGTAAAAATAAAAAAATCAATATATGAAGGGCTTACTGCAAGAACTTGATAAGCAACATTTTATTTTTTCGTGTTTTTCGCCTTCTGCTGATGTTCTATTGATATATTTTTGGCAGATGTCTTACTTTAACCATTCGTACAAGTATATTGAGAGTAAAATTTCTGCAAAAGTTCTATTTTCTACATTATTTTAAAAGTTTTAAGGCAAAAATCACCATAAAATGAAATGTTGCTTATCGAGTTTTTACAATAACCCCTTCATATAATTTTTTTTTTCAAAAAATTTTTCAAAAAAAAAAATTGAAGACCAAATTTTTTTTTCAAAAAGTTGTGAAAAATAAAAAAACGAAAATTTATTTTTATTTTTTGGAAAAAAAACTTTGAAAATTTTTCAGATACAAAAAAAATAAAATTAACTACTTTAAATAACTGTTACTACATCACAGTACTTTTTTGTTAGTTGTTCAAAAAAACGACTTAAAATAACTAACAGAAATAGTTGTTTGATATTTTTCATACAAAAACAACTGACTTTGTAGTTGAAAACAACTAACTACTGTAAAATATACAAATAACTAACATGTAGTAACTTACATAATTTTCTGAGTGTACTATTATAAATTGTACCTACATAAAAACATACCATGTAATCTATTATATAATAATTGAATTTATTTTATTTTTTTTTTCAATAATTGTTAATTATCTAATTATAATAAGTTAATTTGAAATGAACTTACACTCAAAAACAAAAAAATTTTAGTATTACACGAAATGTCCAAAAAATGTAATAGCAATTTCTTGTATTTTACAAGGCTTACCTAGTACTTTTAATCGTGTTAAAAATTACAAAAAATGTAAATTTACAGATTTTACAGTCAAAATTACTGAAAAAAAATGTAAATTTACAAAAACTGTTAAAAGTTACTAAAAAACGATAGTTTAAATGTCAAGGCAAGCTTTTTATTACAATGATTTTTGCTTGTACAATTTTTACAAGACCTCTCCAATAAATTACGATAGTTTCTAGTAATTTTACATAGATTTTTTGAGTGTATGAACGATTAAATGAAATAATGAAAATCAAAATAAAAAAAAATATACAAAAATATTTAAAGCGTGACTTAATTTGGATCCGAATTTAATTGAAAAACTTTGTTTTGGTTATCCTGATTGCCATATGACACATACAGATTATCGTCTGGTGTCAAATCCATTGCAAAATTGTTTAATGATAATGTTAAAAGCTCAGTTCTATTGGTCAGTGCTACTACAACATAAGTACAATTTGGTAAAACTTCACAGGCGGAAATTTGTCCAGGAGGCTTGAACACAGCCAGTGATTTTCCTAAAAATATACATATTGAAATTATTGAATGCGAAACGATTCCAAATCTAAAAGTGCTGTTAGTCAACTGGTAAGGTAACAAAAGTAGCAGTAACAAATCAGATGTTTCCTTTTTGTTATATGACAGTACATGTAAACGATTACTAAACAAAGTAACATTTTACGTGAAAATCTGAAGCATTTTGATGGTCAGTATCACCTTATTTGCTTACTTTACCAATTTAGTAACGAGCCCTTAGGATGTAATTTTTACGTACCTGTATTTAGTTCCCACAAACGTAGAGCATTATCTCGGCCTTCTTTGTCCGTTGACATTAGTACTTTGCCCATGGGATCTAATTTTAGACTAGTTACGGGTGCATTGTGACCAATCAGTGTTGATCGACAATTTCCCGTTACCAAATCCCATATGAGAATTTTAGCATCTTCTAGTCCCGCTATGACGCATGCATTCACCTGAGAAATGGCCAACGAAACCGTATTGCATGTTGGTTTCCATTTTTTAAAAAGCGTTCCACTTTGTAAATCGTAGACTACAATGAAATTCGGTGTTGGTTCATTCAATTCTTTGGCTACGACACACACATAAGATCCCTCATGTGTTATGGCAGATAATGATGTTAGAAAATCGTGATGCGGTATTCGTAAATCATATAGGAGTTTTCTCTGAGATAAATGCCAAACCAGGAGGGGAAATGGTTTTTGTGTTTCGTCTCCGCAGACTAGAATTCTGAAAAGAAAATAAATATATATGAAAAAACAGGGACATAACATTATTTTTTTTTTGTAGAACAGACTCTGAAAGTAGTTCTTTAGGTAATTAGATGCCTTGTGATAGAGAGTATGAAGAGCAAGTATTTTTCGGAAAAAAAATAGGGGAACCTATAGAATATCGGAATTATTTTTTTATAATCCACTCACGATTTACTTTGTTATTGCATAAACTCTAAATGCCTTCTTCTGTTGTAACACTTTTATGTTTTTTTTCAATTTTACATCTTAAGTGTTTCTGAAGTCTGGGTTTACAATTTCAAAGATGTTATAATGTAGTTTTAAACACTACTGGGTTACTTGAGAGTTATAAAAAGATGATCAGAATTGCCAATGTGATTCTTGAAAAACTTCTGTGGAAACATAGAAAAGTTCACGTTTAAAGTAATTCAGGCTTAATTGATCCGAGGATGCTTTTGATTAGGCAACATGAATACAGCAAGGGTAGATCAACGGAAACTGCTCTTCATGAGCTCGTTAGTAAAATCGAGACACCGCTTTCGGTAAAGGAGTACACTATGGTGGCTTTTCTTAATATAGACGGGGCTTTTAACTATGTCATCCCAGATTTGATAATTGTGGCATTGTCTAGTCTGGGAGTGAAGCGTTAGGTTGATTTTAATGGTAGAAAATCTATTTGCCAATTAACGTATAACGTCTGAATTGGAAGCGTCTGTCATATCTCGATTTGTAAATAGGGGCACACCACAGGGAGGTGTTCATTCGCCACTTCTTTGGAACCTGGCACGAATTCAATGCTGCTCTCTTTATGTCATGTTGTCGCATATGCTGACGATCTCGCGATAGCGGTTAAGGGAAAACTCCTGCCAATATTGAGTGTCATTCTTTAGGGTTCTCTGAAAGGTCTATCTAAATGTGCAAGAGACTGTGATCTGGGAGTTAGGTAGGAAGTTGAATTTCAGGCGTATTATTGATGAACGGATGAGAGAAACAACGATTGCTTTATATTTCCTTAACCCTTTCAGACATTTTGTCCAATATATTGGACATTTGGTTTGCTCTGTTTGAAGTCTTGTAGATTTGGCACAAATGAAGCGATTTTGACATACAGTACCGTTTTCGAAAGACAATTTACTTAACTTTAAATACATGTGATGAAATGGAAAATGAAATTTTCCATTAGTTTTTGTTAAATTAAGTGGTATTCAAATTTTTTTTATTATTTAAAAAAATTGTTATGTTTATTTTTGGGTACAACGCAGAAGCAATTGTTTTTTTAACTATCACAAAAAATTATTTTTTTTATTATTTTTATCTCATTTAATTATATACATATATTGTCTACTTTAATTACACTAAGTTTCTTAAAATTTAAATGTGCGAAACGTGCCCACAGGGAATTTTGTCCAAAATCTTGGAAGGCACCTTCGGCCAGATGGAAGAACTTACATGTAATCTGACTTCAGATTCTTAATCAGCATCTTCGAATTAACTAACAATCAAATTTTCAAATGTTTTTCTCGACTAGTTCTTAATAATGTCTGAAAGGGTTAAAATTGCCATTAGAAATCAATGGGGTTTTAGCCAGAGACATTACAGGTAATTACAAAGCTAATGAGCTTGCTAGACTGGGAACTACCTTACATGCTCTAACAGAATTGGAATGTGTTGGTATACCTCTTGAAACTTGCAAACAAAATCTCCGACTTTGTTCCGTGACGGAGACTAATCAGAGATGGGCACATGGATGATCGTGTGAAACTACACGACCGATTTAGCCTTCTCTTAATCAGAAGCGCACAAGTTAGCTGATATCGCTTCCATGAGGAGAGATTTCGACAGTGGTTGCTGTAATTACCGGACACTATCTTATAGGAAAGCATTCAGAGCGGATAAATGTGCCGTCAAATGACTTTGAAGTTGGATAGATGAAGAGGAGTTGGGAACTATCGAAAAGCTGTAACTGATTGTAAAAAGAATTTCAAGATAATTTACACTAGCAGACAAAATAAAAAGCAAAGTGTTAGGTTGAGAGTGGTTGCTAACGCTTTCAGTCAGCACGCATATACCCTGAGCTCCGTTGTGTGTAAAGTGTTAATATGGCAGAAATTTATACTTTTTTAAATTTGTTTATAAAGTTTTGTTTTTCATGAACTTTGGCTTCAGATGTAACCTTAGAAGACGAAGAACTTCTTAAAGGTTAAGGAACTGTTTTAAAAACTGTGCCTAGTGGATGCATGATTAATTTTCCAGAGTTTGAGAAACATTTTAATTATACTGCTGATCTATTTATACGTAAGTACATGCCACAAAGTGTGCCTAAGCTGCTAAAGCATAGATGCAGTTGGTTAAAGAATCAATTTTACCAATTGGAATGATGTCTGAGAAGGCCCATGAACACCGAAACAAATACTAAGTATTACAGACAACACAACAAACGTAAATACAACAGAAAAAAAAAAAACATGGAAGACTCAATTAACATGTTCATTGTCACTTCGGACCCATTAATTAACAGCTTTCGGGTTAAATTTCACTGGAAAAATAAAGCACTGCCTTCCGATGTACTTAAACTTCTCGAAGATCAGGAACACCCATGACTCTGATGAAGATGACATTAATGATGAGGAATGCTTTGGTGGTATTGAAAACGATAACAACATCCAAATTCAACTTTATTATTAATTAATTAATTAATTAATTAATTAATTAATTTTTCTTTCTTAAATTAATATAATTTTTATTTAAGCTTTTACTTGTTGATAAATATACTAAAATAAAATGATAGTAGTATTTTTGGCATAACAAATTTATGTATCGCAGTTTACGTAGGTATTTTAAAATAAGATTATCGTCAAAACCTGTTCAACCAACAAAATGTGCTTGCACAGAAAAATATCAAACCAAAATTCGTTTTGAATAAGCTGTACTGTGTTTTCTATAATTGCTATTTCACACATTTTCCTTATACCGCAACTCCAGAAGAAGAGAATATAATTCGACCATTTAAGAAAAATACTTATTATTAATTCGATATAACTGGACTTAACTCTTAAGTAGGCTTGCCTGATCGAAAATGGTAAAAAGCTTGACATTTAGAAAAAAGCTTGATTTTTCTTGACAGCTATAAATAAAAGCTTGATTTTTCTTGACAATTGAAATTTTAGTATTTAAAAAAAAAAAAAACAATTTGAGAATTTTAGTGAAGTTGAGACTGAAAATAATAATTTTTTTCTATTACACCCAGACCTTTGAAGAATTAATTCACTTTTTGATTTGATTCGCAAAAAGATTAATTCATATTTATAAATCAAGGAATTAATTCTTGATGATTTGATTCAAAAGAATTAATTTCAACTATTTGTTGAAAGAATTAACTAATTTTTTGTTTAATTCCTTGTTTAAATAATGATTTAATTCACTGGATTCAAATCAAACAAGAATTAATTCACTTGATTCAAATCAAAAAAGAATTAATTCACTTGATTCAAATCAATTTGATTCAAATCAATTGATTCAAATCAATTGATTCAAATCAATTGATTCAAATCAATTGATTCAAATCAAAAATGTTTTGAATCAGTTGATTTAAAATTTTTTTTCTTAAATCAAAGTATTTACTTTACACACGCACACACATACTATAACATTTATGCTTGTGCGGTAGTAGCAAGCAAAAAGTCAAAGCAACAGAACAAGCTGCATTTTTTAGCCTATGCCCGCATGCATAGGAATCACAAAAATACAAGACATTGCTTTAATATAACATTTATTAATTTGCACATTTATATTAAGGGTGGGATAATGCACGACTTTTCGATATAATGGAAATGTATGTGTATAATAAAAATGTTAATCATTAATTGTTTTTGTGTTAAATTTAAAGTTATTTTTATGCTGAAGAGCCAAATTCGTTATTGACTAAAGTAGAGATCGGCGCGTGAGTGGATTTTGACTCACACTCACTCACGCAAAAAATAATCGGATCACTCACTAATCACTCACGCAATATTTTTTTACTCACGCTCACTCACTATTCAAGTGAGTAATAAAAAACTTACTCACACTCACGCGTGACTAACGCCAGATTCAATCACGCTCACGCGTGAGTCACGCAAAATCTACTCACGCAATAAAATTTTCTTACCAAAAAAAAAAAAAAATTTTCACGAAAATTTTAAAAAAATTGGGCAAATCAAAAAATCTAATCACGCAAACTCACGCAAAAAATAAATGACTCACTCACTAATCACTGACTCAGTTTATTTTTTTTCAAATCACGCTCACTCACAATCACGTGATTGAAATGAAAATCACTCACGCGTGATTCACGTGAATCACGCAAATCACGTGACCAGCGCCCAACTCTAGACTAAAGGTACACATTTAATAATACTGTACAATTTGGAGTGTTGTTTATTGATGGCGTGTGTTTAAAATTGACGATATTCCAATGACTTTAACGCAATCAGACATGATAAGATTTTTATAATGTGCATTTTTAGTGTTTGATTTAAGTGAAAAAAGTTTAAATCAAGTTGATTCAAACCAAAAGTGATTTGAATCAGTTGATTTAAATCAAAAGTGATTTGAATCAGTTGATTCAAATCAAAGTGATTTGAATCAGTTGATTCAAATAAAAGTGATTTGAATCAGTTGATTCAAATCAAAATGTATTAATTCAATTTAATCAAATCAAAGAATTAATTCTTTGCAATGAAATTAAGTGAATTAAATAATGAATTAATTCTTTTCGATTTATAGAAACAGGGAATTAATTCAATTATTTTAAATCAGATTTAAGAAATTGAATTAGGGAATTAAATCTTCAAAGGTCTGATTACACCCCAAATGCAAAAAAAATTACTACCAGGCTTCGAAGGCTTAACAAAAAAGTGTCGGGATTTGGAAAAATTTTGATTTTTTCCCTGAACCATTTTTAACGAAACGGAGTATTTATTAAAAAGGGAGATTTTGTTACACCTAGTGGTAAAATTATACTACCTCTGTCCCAAAATAATCTTTACATTTCTATATTTTAGCTGGGACTATAGAGGATTTTTTGAAAAAGCTTTGTTTTTTTTTTTTGTTAATACATATCGGGACATATCAATAATTTAGAAATTCTTTATAGCTTTGCAATTTTTCAATTCACGTGCAAAATATATTCAATAAACTGCATCCAGATAAATGAGATAACTTGTTTTCGACGTTACAAGCAGGCATCGTGTCCACTATGGTCGAAAAGATGAAAATTTTTACAAAATGCGGCGTATGAAATAAGAAATTCCACGCTTAGTGGCCCTTTTAACAGTTTTTAATAAATAGGGACATCTTGTAAATATTTTTAATTAATTGTGTTACAATTTTAGTACACGAGATTAGTATAAGATTGTTTTTTTAACTTTGTCTTGTATTATTTCAACTAAAACACAGCTTAATAAAATGTAAAGTTTATTTTAGGACAAAAAAATCTATAGAAATGTAAAGAATATTTCGGGACGGAGGTAGTAATTATTTTTGAAAATAACACAGGGCAACATTTTTTTTTCGCGGGTTCTGATAGCTAATTTTGGGTAATTGGGGTACGCTGATTTCAAATCTGGCTATCGTTTTTTTTGGATCAGCTCTAGTTTTTGAGATATAGCCTAAGGAATCTTTGAAAATAGGCTATTTTTGGCATGTTTGTGAGTCCATATTTACCAACATTTGTCTTACATCCAAAAAGTGAATGACGATTTTAGGTATGTTGGATATGCTGATTCCAAAAATGCTCTTTTTTTTGTTGAGTCATCTTTAGTTTTGGAGATTTCGCTAAAATTAAATTTTTATATTTATGCCCTCTTTAATTTTGTCAGAATATTTATGGCCTTTTTAATAACTCAAAAACTGAAGCTGTCAGAAAAAAAGCGAATACAAGTTTTGGCATCCAAGCATCCAATATAGTTAAGTTCGTGTTTAAAACTGAGGATTAAAATTAGTTTTGGAAATTTTAGCCAAGAAAAGTTGGTAAAAAACGCACTTTTTCGACTCTTTAACAGCGATTTGCTCGCGACGCGAGCTGATGGAAAAATTGGATAACAGATTCGGAATCAGCACACTAAAATCCATATAAATCAGTTGTCAAAAGGTCAGGCAAATTGAAAATGTTCAACTTTTGTCAACCTGTGTAATCTTTAATTTATATTCATTTACATTTAAAGACTTTTAAAATAATTTATTCTTGATTTTTCTTGATAATTTAGTGAGAAACGGTCTAAAATTTCATTTTAGCTTGACAAATGACATTTTAGCTTGATTCTTGACACGTACTAAAAAAGCTTGACAATCAAGCCAAATCAAGCCCGTCTTGCAACCCTACTCTTAAGGCGCGCTTAGACGGGAACGAAAACCCCTAGATTTAAAGTAAGACACAACTCTGGGGTAATATACTTTTGACTTTAAAAATTGGTGTGTCAAATCTCATTTCTTTAATACTTGTTTTTGCTTACCATTTTCATTATATAAATAAATTCACATATAAGAAAAACGATTACCATTAGCAAAACAAGCCGGCATTTAGAATCCTACTGAAGATAACGCTTAACTGCAAGCGTTTGAAACCGGTATAGGAATACCAGAAATGTCTGTCATTTTTAAAACTTGAACTCATTTTTCAACTTGAGCCCATATAACAAATAGAATTACAGCCCGTGCTTGATCTGTACTAACAGAAAAAACAATAGAGGTATTCAGAGTCTTGCTGCCAACCAGTGTTGCCAGAACTTGGTAGTCAAAAACGGCTAAATTTATTCGGAAAAACGGCTAAAAAACGGCTAAAAAATGGCTAAAAAATGGCTAAAAAACGGCTAAAATATATGTTTTACTTTTTTAAGAAAAACTATTGTAAATTTATATTTTGTTTAATTTTTACACATAAAATTAAATAAAGAGATCTTTTGTTATACAATTTTTACGGTTTTGACTTATTCTAGATAAAAACTAGAGTTCAAAACACTTTTTCAATGATTTACATTTTTTTAATGCAAGAACAAAAATAAAAAAATTTGACTAGAAAAAAATTTTTTGAGTAAAAGATTTTTTTTAAATAAAAATGCTTTTATTTCGAGCTCGAGGCCAGTATTGAAAAAAAATTTTATTTTTTATTTGTTGCCGAATTTCGATACTCTTTGAGTATAATCATCTGGGCTTGTAAAAAATAATTTATATATAACACTGACTATAAATTATTATTATTTCCTTTACATCGTCTATTATTTATTATCAGTTTAAGGTGTGTTTATATCATCCCACCGAGTCTTTGGATTTTAAGAAAGTAAAATATTACCAAAGTCTTAATACTGCCAAAAAATCATAAACAAAATCAAAAGACATTTTTAAAAACAGCTGTTTGTGTGCAAATCTAATAACACACAGCCATTTTTTGAAATATTTCATAAAATCAAAAGTGTTATTGGACTGTCAACAAAATCATATTACACACGATTTTTTGACAGGTCTTAATACTCAGTGGTATGATATAAACACAGCTTTAATAATAGACGATGTAAAGGAAAGAACAATAATTTTAAAGTCGGTGTTATATATAAATTATTTTTTACAAGCCCAGATGATGATACTCAAAGAGTATCGAAATATCGGCAACAAATAAAAAATAAAATTTATTTTGAATACTGGCCTCGAGCTCGAAATAAAAGCATTTTTATTTATAAATAGAAAAAAAAAACATCTTTAATTAGATTTTTTTTTAGTTATTTTTTGTTTAAAAAAAAAATAAGTAAAATTTTTTATTGAGTGCAAATATGTTTTTTATAAGATCGAAAACTTTTTTTAGTTTATTTATTTTTTGTAACGATAAAAACACTGCGTACATTTTTTCTTGGCTTTCTTTTGAAAGTTAGCGCATTTTGAAACACGTTAATTCTGGGTAAAACTTTTTACTCCAGGGACCGTTTTCGCTGAATCCTGAGGTGAAGAATGGCAAAATATATATATGCCAAGATTCAGCAACCCGTCTTTAAGTTAAGTTTCGAACGTTAGCATATTTTTAACAGAGAAATGGGAATCGCTAGATCGTCTAAGTTTTAGTATAATGACATTAATATGACAAAAATATCCGTGGTTCGATACCAGACTGGGATTATTTAAAATTAAGATATATGAAAAACAAATACAAAAAAAAAAAAACGGTTAAAAATCCTGCTGATGGTAACACTATAACAGGAGTGTTTTAAACCGGTACGGAAATACCAAAAATTTTGTAAATTTTGAAAATTAAATTTTCTTACACATTTTTTAACTTTAACCTTGATATTAAATAAAGTTGGAGCCTTTGCTTGATCTGTACTGACAAAAAAACCAATTAATTCTTTGTTTTAGTATAAAAAATACAAAAAACTACTTTTAAATCAAAAAACTCAAAAATGGCTAAAAAACTGCTAAAACAATTTCGAAAATGGCTAAAAAAAACGGCTAAGAGCTAAATGCATTTTTCTCCGGCTAAACGAGTTCAAAAGGAGCTAAATCTAGCCGGAAAATGGCTAAAATGGCAACAGTGCTGCCAACCCTTGTAAAAAATACATGTATTTTGAAAATGTCCTCTTTTACCACCAGTACTAGGTCTGGTAAGTAAGACTCTGAATACCACTAATAAATAAATCCGATTTAATTCTAGTAAATTTAATTTTCATTCTTTACATTTTTACCTTAGCTTTCTTATGATTTTATTTTAGTTAGTAGGAGCAGATTCACCAAAAAATTAAAAAAGAAGTTGTTTGGACAGATTAGACCAATTTTTTAAACTAAAATGAAGTTATTCCAAATCTTAATCCAATGCAAAAAACAAGGCTTATGTCTCGTTAATTCCTCTAGCGGTATATTTAAGAGAATTGGAATGGTTTAAGAAGTAAACCTTTTTAGTATAGGGAAAAAAGGAAAACAAAAATAATCAAGGGAATCACAATGGGGCTTCGATTGAACTCGCCTAATTTGCGGGGACAGAACCTACAATTTCTTCAACTTTAGAAATATCCTTCTATACAATAACACCCTATAAAAATACCCATTTTTATGAGTAATCGGTTATCAGAAAGCAATTAAAAATTCATTGTTTTACCTTCCATCTCCAGAAACAAGCAGAGAATTAAGGAAACGATCTTCTCCCGCTTTGAATGTTGTCACACAATCACCAGATTCCAAATTCATTAGATTTACATACATCCGATTGCGCGATAGACAAACCAGATGTTTTTGGTCGTGAAGTCCAAAATATGGCATTTTTTGATTCATGACTCCTTTAAGGGTTACCTGGAATTAATAAAACATAGATTTTACATGATAAACATCAGAAACGCAATCGGAAATTACCTTAAAAATACCATCGTCCAGATTTATAACTTTTATTTCTCTCCTACAGAGTACCGCTGCATTATATGTACCAAATGGGCACATGGCAGTGGGTTGTGGTATACCCTGAAGAGTTCGCACTCGTGTACAACTTTTAACGTCCCATATACAAATCTCTTCCCGCTCTGTGCTTATGGAAGCTGCAAAAAATCCTTGATGCGGTAAGTTAACTATAGCATCATAACTAATTTTTCCGCTTTCCAATTCTTCTCCAAAACTGGTGTTGATGACATCTAGAAAAGGAATTTCAAGTTCATTTGTGCATTCTAGCCATGAACGTATAATTTGATCATCGTTTAATGAATGATCCACTCTAATGCGTGATTTCATATAGAATTTTATAAGGGTGAAGAATTGATGACCATCATAGTTCAGTTCGTACATGTACTTGCTAAGAAAATCCTTCAGGAGACGAATGTGTATATATGGCTGTTCAGACACGTCAGATATTTTCTCCGATACCAAAACGTCACTCATTAGATGTGCAGGTCCTGTGGCGTGTACTTTATCGGCCATCCATTGTAGTTCCGTAAAGTAAAAACAGTGAAATAGTATTTCAATTTTATTTAATCCCTGGTGATCTTCCATTACGTTACAGAAGTGATGGTAAGGCAACTTTAAAAATTTTTGATAGTTGTAACTGGAAAAAAACAAAAAAAATCAAAATTTTTCAGAAATAATTCGGCCGTTTGGTAAGTACAGGGGGTTAATACTTAATGTAACTTGATAATCGTCATCGTTAGCTCATTATTCTATTACCATAAAATGCACTATATGGTAATGGAATAATGAGATAACGATGCGATTTGACGACTATCAAGTTACATATTTACACCCCCCCCCCCCCTGGACTTTTAAAAAAGTGGATGTACTGATTTGAGATCTGGAAAAAAATTGTTATAATAAAAAAACGAATTGTGGACCCAGGAACCAGCAAAATCTTCCATTACCAAAAATTAACATTATGGTTTCTTACAAAAATGAGTAACTACCCAGGCAGAAAAATATGAACGGGAGAACGCTGGCAAAGTACCTTTAATGGTCCCTTATGTGCTGGCAAAGCGTCAAAGTTTATTACTCTCCCAGCGTCCAAAATGATAACCACGGTAAACGGTATGCCGTTGCTATTTAAAAGCGCTTTAAAACCAAAAAATATGCTACTATTAGAGCACTTTTAGAACAAAAAAAGGACGTATCTAAATTGTCTAAGTCCCGAATAAAGAAATTCATGAAATTAGGATACAAAATTGATTGACTAATTAATTAGTATAAAAGATTTCCCCACAAAATTTTACAAGTCCCAGACACAATTTTTTTAGGCTTTATTTTTTTTCACTATAGTTTATGTTTGTAACGACCCGAAATAATGGTCCTAGAACAACCTTTAAGTGTACTGATAGACTCAGAATCACTTTTTGAGTTGATTTTGGCCCTATTGAAATTGAAAAATATCAGTCTATGTTTATACCTAGTCCACATAGAAACGTTCCCTTTTTATTTGGTTTAAATGCCTGTATTATAATTTGATTCTTTAAAAAACTTTTTGTATTTCCAAATCATCGTTCCAAATTTTCAAGGAATCGCACCATTTTTACTTGTAGTGCCCATACAAACAACTTTTCCGATATTCACATTTATAAAAATTCTAAAAATGGGAAATATTGGATTAAAATTTTGCAAATTTGATTATATTTCGACCATTTTTGTACTCACAAGGAAAGTCTTACTTGCATCACCCTCCGATCTTTATGGAATTGGTTTAATTTTGTATAGCAGGACAAATAAAGGAACACGTATTTTTTTAGTGGCCCAAATTCATGTTTAGATGGTGCAAATGAGGGGGATGACTCTGTTAATTTTGTATACCCTCCAACCACAGAATAGGGGTATACACACTTTGTCATTCCGTGTGTAACGCATCGACTAAAAGAGCTAGACTCCTGAAGTTTGGAAAAAATATGTCTTATGGTCATAGGCTGGTTAAGTTCGGAAAACGGATCAGAGGAAAAAAAGTTTTGCTTTGAAGAACTAAAGCAACCTCTAAAAAAACGTCTTTTTTACTTTTTTCTGCATTTTTGTTAAAACAAATTAAACCTTTTTTGCCTGCACTTAGACCCAAGGGACTATAAAAGGCTTTGTTTTTTGTCAAGTTTATGATAGGCCATTGTGTCCAAGTGACATGTCACGTGACCCATTTAGGACCGGTCACTTATCCTACAGGGATATGAAAAATATTAAAATTATTATGAAAATCAATAAATTTAAAAAAAAAAACTTATATTTTAAACGGATTTAAATAAAAAAACATTGGTATTTTTCGAATTCATACTACTTTATATTATTATTATTAATGTTTGGAACGGTTGGCAGTTTCTGCCTGGGTAGTTACTTCCCCATTTCAATGTTCATCACTTAGCATGGCGATGTCATTGGAGGTAACTACTTCTTGCACCCTTAAAAAAATCTAACAAAAAGCGCATTCCTAGCTCGCTTACAAGAACTTGACAAAAATAACTACATTGTTTATTTAGTTGCTTTTATTAAATAAGAGAAAAATAGTAAATTGATTACAAAATGGTTCTTAATATATTATGTACTAGCTTACCATCCCGGTACTACGTTACCGGTTGTATTGAATACCGTATAATATAAAGATCAGGATTACTCTATCGATTTAAAAAAAATCCTCTACATAGTTTTTGTTTTATTTACTTGTGGACGTTTAAGTCTTTCATAAAATAATATTTTAATTCATAATTAAAACAATAAAATTTGAATAACTTCGCTGGTACGTCATCATGCTCGTTTCGGTGAAAAAATGTATTGACAATTTTCGAGCCCTTATATCGGGTTTTAAGATTTTGAGTGAATAAAAAAGTTGGAATAATAATAAGTTTGAGTGGAAAAACATATAGAGAGAACAAATATAGAGTCAAAAAAGTTAAATACGTAAAATTTAAGTAAAAAGTATCATTCCATATTGTTCCCACCTCTATTCCACTTCGTTCCCCGTTCTATTCCATTTCACTTCCAAGTCCATCTCCTTTCGTTCCATGCAAGTTTCATTCCTCTCCGTATAATATGCGTTAAGAAAATAAAAAGTTTTATTGTCTTTATATTGTAGATATGAAAAGTACCATTTTACACCACTGTTACCAGGTACCCCTTTTTACCCTAAAATTTTAAAATATGTCCTTGTCTTGGGTGTTATTTCTGCGGCTTTTAGTTCAATAGTTAGATATCTCAAAATAACCATTTGTCCCCTTTTCCCCGTAAAATTATATTTTCCAAAAACTGTTTTTTGTGCTAGGCTATCCTTTTTTTAAAATATCAAGTTTCTGAACCATTATTTCAAGAAATATAAGAATAACCAAATTTGCACTTTTTATCCCCTTTACGATCGGTCGCGACCCTTAGAAAGAGAATTTCCAAAAATAACTTTTTAAAGCATTCAAAATTTCAGTGCCTAGGATAATTACTTCATGAAATATAAAAAGTATCAAAAAACACTTTTTTACAGCTCTAGAAACAGAATTTTTTGAAAATACTTTAGCAGAATTTTTTTTCAGCGAAGTCCCCTACATTCCAAAATTCAAGCTTCAACGGTCATTATTATAGGAACAAAAAAAAAAGTACCAAAAGTACGCTTTCTTACCCCCGTTAGAAACGAAATTTCAAAAAAAGTATCTCTTCCAGAAGTTTTTTTTCTTCACCGAAAAATTCTACATTCCTTTTTATAAAAGGTAGTTTTTATAAAAGGTACTTTTTATCAAAGGTACTTTTTATTAAAGGTACTTTTCATAAAACGTACTTTTTATAAAAGGTACTTTTTATAAAAGGTACTTTTTATAAAAGGTACTTTTTATAAAAGGTACTTTTTATAAATGGTACTTTTTATAAAAGGTACTTTTTATAAAAGGTATTTTTTATAAAAGGTACTTTTTATAAAAGGTACTTTTTATAAAAGGTACTTTTTATAAAAGATACTTTTTATAAAAGGTGCTTTTTATAAAAGGTACTTTTTATAAAAGGTACTTTTTATAAAAGGTACTTTTTATAAAAGGTACTTTTTATAAAAGGTACTTTTTATAAAAGGTACTTTTTATAAAAGGTACTTTTTATAAAAGGTACTTTTTATAAAAGGTACTTTTTATAAAAGGTACTTTTTATAAAAGGTACTTTTTATAAAAGGTACTTTTTATAAAAGGTACTTTTTATAAAAGGTACTTTTTATAAAAGGTACTTTTTATAAAAGGTACTTTTTACAAAAGGTACTTTTTAAAAAAGGTACTTTTTATAAAAGGTACTTTTTATAAAAGGTACTTTTTAAAAAAGGTACTTTTTATAAAAGGTACTTTTTGTAAAAGGTACTTTTTTTATAAAAGGTTATTTTTTACACTTTTTACCCCCGTAGAATCAACATTGGCAAAAACCCAGCCTTATTGAATCTGTTTTCCGGAAGGTGAACATTACATTACAAATTTCAAGTTTCTAGTACCATTATTTAAGTAAATGTAAAAGGTACCAAAAGTACAGTTTTTTCCCCTTTTTTCCCCCTTAGAATCATTATTGGCAAAAATTAAGCCTAACTGGATCTTAATTCCGAGAGGTGAACATACAGTCCAATTTTCAAGTTTCTATGACTATTATATATATAGGATATATAAAAAGTACCAAAAGTACACTTTTTTACCCATTTTACCCCCGTAGAACCGACATTGGCAAAAACCCAGCCTTAGTGATTTTTGTTTCCGGGAGGTAAACCTACATTGCAAATTTCAAGTTTCTAATACCATTATTTAAGGAACTAAAAAAGGTACCAAAAGTACAGTTTTTTACCCTTTTTACCCACTTAGAATCATCATTGGCGAAAATCCAGCCTTAGTGAATCCATGTTCCGGGAGGTGAACATACAGTCCAAATTTCAAGTCTCTGTGACAATTATTTTAGAAAATATAAAAAGTACCAAAAGTCCAGTTTTTTACCCTTTTTACCCCCTTAGAATCAACATTGGTAAAAGCCTTACAGGATCTACATTCCGGGAGGTGAACATACAGTCCAAATTTCAAGTCTCTATGACCATTATTTCAGGAGATATAAAAAGTACCAAAAGTACAGTTTTTTACCCTTTTTACCCCCTTAGAATCAACATTGGCAAAAGTCCAGCCTTACAGGATCTTCGTTCCGGGAGGTGAACATACAGTCCAAATTTCAAGTCTCTATGACCATTATTTCATGAGATATAAAAAGTACCAAAAGTACAGTTTTTTACCCTTTTTACCCCCTTAGAATCAACACTGGCAAAAATCCAGCCTTAGTGGATCTATATTCCGGGAGGTGAACCTACAGCCCAAATTTCAAGTCTCTAGCTTCAGCGGTTTGGGCTGGGCGATGATGAGTCAGTCAGTCAGTCAGTCAGTCAGTCAGTCACGTTACTCTTTTATATATATAGATAGCTAACGCGCCTGGGTCAACCAGCTGTAACCTAAAAACCACCATATATTTTTTTTTAAATATTTATTTGGGATGTCTAAGAAATAGGGAAACCTGTTTGGAGGTTTGTTGGCAGCCCCAACACTATAATCGGAAGCATTAGCCTAATCAGTCAATCACTCCTAAATGCAAACAGAAACGTCAATAAATTCAAACAATGACCCCAGCGAGGACGACTTTTGGCTTCGAAAAACCGTTTATGATTGGTACCTGGATCGGTAGAAAACTCTATGAAATATCTAGACTCGAGCAAGTACGAACAAAATAGTGTCGTACAAGCTCCTGTATTAAAAGGTATTAGATCTTATCTGATCTGTTTATATATACCTATATATGATCGTATCTGAGTGCATATAAATATATCTAGAATGGCCAAAATCAAGATCTAATTATATCTTTTATTTGGTCAACACTCCCGATTTAAAAAAAAGCAATACGGCGCCATCTATCATTTGATCCCAAAATAGGAGGATCCAAAAATATATGATTATATCTTATTAGATCAAAATTGATATAATTAGATCTCAAAAATGGAAGATTTAATTATATACTATCTGACAAGATCTAATCGAGTTTTACATGATCTTGACATTCTTGGCTTAAGTGAAACTCGTTGGCTAAACAGTGGTACAACATAATTGCCATGCTGTCACCGCTTTATCTACTCCGGAAACACCATTTACTTGTAAAACGGCGTCGGTATTCTACTATCACCTTTAGCCAGAGATGCTCTAAAAGAATATAGGACAGTATTTGAGCGTATAATCACCGCCAGATTTAACTCTAAATTTCGGAAAATATCAATTATGCATTGTGGTTTAAAGATGAATTTTGTAGTTAGCTCGACTCCATTACGAGCTCCTTACCAGTTGGCGATATTAAAATATTTCTAGGCGATTAAAATGCCAAAGTAGGACAGACTTGCGGATTTCTGTGCTCGCAACCGTCTCTTCATTGGTGTAACTAAATTCCCTCACAAGGACATCTATAAATATACTTGGGAATTTAACCAGATTAATCACATAATGGTTAAGGTACATACAGACGACGCAATATTATGTACAATATTCAATTATATTGATGGTGTGTGGGTAATATTGACGATTGTACAATGGTCAATCTTACCCACACACGATCAATATAATTGAATATTGTACATAATATTGCGTCGTCTGTAGGTACCTTTAGTAAACTACAGAGTTGTGTCGTTTACGAACGAACTAGTTCAACTGAACTATTCACTTAACTGAGTGGTTTATCTAGTTCGTTCATTTCAGCTCTTTTCGTTTATTCAGCTCAATTGGTCATTACTTCATTTTCAGTTCGGTCATTCAAGTTTTTTATACCCTCCAACTACAGTATGAGGGTATACTCACTTTGTCATTCCGTGTGTAACGCATCGAAATATCGGTCGGGGACCCCATAAAGTATATATATTATTGATCAGTGATCGATTCTAAGACATTTTAGCGATGTCCGTCCGTCCGTCCGTCCGTCCGTCTGTCCGTCCGTCCGTCCGTCTGTAGTTAACACGATGCAGTCCAAAATAAAATCGCTAGACCCTTCAAGTTTGGCACAAATATGTCTTATGTTCCTAGGCAGGTTAAGTTCGGAAATTGGCCAAATCGGACCAGGGGGGAAAAAGTTCCCCCTTGAAGAACTAAACCAACCTCTAAAAAAATACACTTTTTTACATGTTTTTTTTGTATTTTTGTTAATTAAATGAAACATTTGGTATACTTATCGCGATGGGAAGGTGCTCTCAACGTCCCCCACTGACCCTATCAACCCCCCCCCCCCCCCAAAAAAAAAGAAACGCCCCTGACAAATTTTTTGTTTTTAATTTTTTTTTTCATTTTGGAGGGTATAATAGATTCGGCACAGCCGAATTTAACACTCTCACTTGTTTTTGTTAATTTTGTCTTCTTTTTGCAACTGTCACAGCATTTATGTTTTTTACAAAAATTTTCAGCAAATATTAATTGTATTTTTGAAGTTATCAATTGAATGTATGTGTGGAATAAGGTGCTAAAATCCAATTTTTGAAATCGCGTTTTTTTGCAAAATCGTACCTTTTTACAATAGTTCGACCTATTTGTAAGCAAATTTGTTGAAAACTTTATCGTTTTCGGTCATAAAAGTGACCTTCAAAGTTCAATTTTAACTATTTTTGGGAATATTTTTTATTTTTTCCCGGATACTAACATGTGTTTTGCAGTTAAACTAAAGGTAATATATAAAATTTCTTACATGTGAGATGGTTAACGTGTAGAAAACATCTAATCGTATCTATCCATAGTTAAAGTGTGAATGTGGAAAAAGGTGCCATATCCATATAAAAACAAAATATTATTTTAAGAAATACTAAAGGCAAATTTTGATAATCTATTCAATTTTTGCGGTAAAACTTAAAAATGAGTGGTTAGTACTTATATCATAAATTGTGCAATTTTTTTAACCCATTATGGGAAAATTTGTTTAAAATAAATCGTATAAGAGTTATTTTTTATTTAATTAACTAATTTTCATTATTCTTATATACAAATAAGTACTGCTGGACCCCTTTTAAATTTTGCAGAATTCATCATACTAAATTTAAATTTTTAAAAAATGACACAAAAACCTTAAAATTACTTGGCAAATGTATTGAAATTCCAAATAGAAATTGTAGCATAGCACCTTATTCCACTAGAACAAAATTTCACATGCATTTTTTTGCTACTTCCGCTCATTTGTTTTTTATGAAAATTTGTAAATAGATGCATATGGTCCATATTCGTCGAACTGCAAAAAGAAAAAATATATTTTTTTCGTGACTTCCCAGTGAAAAATGTTCAAATGTGAATCATATGTATTTCACATATGATTACATATATGAACATTAGGGCGTTTCATCAAAAACTTTTTTTTTGATTTTTGCTACTCTTGAAGCGGAATATGAATTCTTATGGTCTAAAAGATTTTTGAGATTTTTTTCAGATTTTTGGCGGGCCGGGATCAACTCGCTCAAATCGATTTTATGCTAAAAATGAGGTTATAAAACATAATTTTTCTTTATTTTTTTTTATGGTGCCTTGTTTTTACAAAAGTGGATAAATTACTTCAAAATATTGCTAGCCTCCTAAAAAAAAATATTCGCGGTAAAAATTATAAGGTCAAAGGTCAATAATTTGACCTTAAAAGTAAAAATTTTGAATTTTCCAACTTCAAAGCTCAATAACTTAAGAAATATGCAACGTAGGTTCGTGATGTTGACACCGTTAAATAGATATTTTAAATACCTTTAATTTATATCTAAAATGACGTCTGTCATTTTAGTAGAAGTATTAAAAAAATTTAAAAAACTAACTTAACCCATTTTTTTTTCTTACATTTCACATGAGCGTAACCAACAAGTACATATGTTAGTATCTTATTAATCGGTAGAATGTCTGAGAATAGATAACTTATCATTTATGTATATGCGTTATGTGGTCCTATACCGATATTTCGATGTGTTACACACGGAATGCCAAAGTGAGTTTTATACCCTCTAACCAGAGTATGGGGGTAAACTCACTTTGGCATTCCGTGTGTAACACATCGAAATATCGGTATAGGACCACATAACGCATATACATAAATGATAAGTTATCTATTCTCAGACATTCTACCGATTAATAAGATACTAACATATGTACTTGTTGGTTAAGCTCATGTGAAATGTAAGAAAAAAAAATGGGTTAAGTTAGTTTTTTTAATTTTTTTAATACTTCTGCTAAAATGAGAGACGTCATTTTGAATTTAAATGAAAGGTATTTAAAATATCTATTAAACGGTGTCAACATCACGAACCGACGTTGCATATTTCTTAAAATATTGAGCTTTGAAGTTGGAAAATTCAAAATGTTTACTTTTAAGGTCAAATTATTGACCTTATCATTTTTACCGCGAATATTTTTTTTTAGGAGGCTAGCAATATTTTGAAGTAATTTATCCACTTTTGTAAAAACAAGGCACCATAAAAAAAAATAAAAAAAAAATTATGTTTTATAACCTCATTTTTAGCATAAAATCGATTTGAGCGAGTTGATCCCGGCCCGCCAAAAATCTGAAAAAAATCTCAAAAATCTTTTAGGCCATAAGAATTCATATTCCGCTTCAAGAGTAGCAAAAATCAAAAAAAAAGTTTTTGATGAAACGCCCTAATGAACATATATATTTAACATATGAGCATATACGAAAATTGGCGGCATGTGGACAGACATATATGAAACATATATGAACACATATGAACATATATGAACCCATGCCATATATGTACACATGCCGCCAATTTTCGCATGTGTAACATAAATTTACATATATGAACATACATGTCCATATTTGGACCACATATGATTCATATATGAACATTTTTCACCGGGTTATTCAGCTTTTTGCTTCTATCAACAATTTGGTTTTTGGATTATAGCACCTTATTACACACCCACATTCAATTGTATTTCAGAAATAATCAATTGTATTTAAGAAATTATCAATTGTATTTCAGAAACTAAAACTATTGAAAATTTTTTAAATACATTTGATCATTTCTGAAATACAATTGATAATTTTTGAAAAATTTCTAAAATACAATTGATAATTTCTGGAATACAATTGATAAATTCTGAAATACAATTCATAATTTCTGAAATACAATTCATAATATCTAAAACGCAATTGATAAATTCTGAAATACAATTGATAATTTCTGAAATACAATCGATAAATTCTGAAATACAGTTGATAATTTCTGAAATTCAATTGATAACTCTGAAATAAAATTTTTTCTGAAAAACATTTGATTTGAACTCTGAAGTACAATGTCTTAGGACACTGTCTTATAGCACGCAGAGCGGTTAAATGTGCTGTCAGATGACTTTTGCCGGAGTTTCATGGATAAAGAGGAGTTGGAAACTATATAACCATTGCCCGGCACTTTTTGGTCAGAGACTGCCCGGCACTTTCTGGTCAGAGACTAGCTTCTAGGGAGCTGCACCATCTTTCTGATTTGTCGGATGTCAAAACTCAATATCTAAGGAGTTTAATAAAAAGCTCTAATTGGTTTAACGACATGGACTAGTAGGAAAACCTATTACAGTCCCGTGGTATCACAATGGACCTCAGAGTCAGACTTTTAATATAGACGCATACGAAATACTACTAAATTTACTTCTCTGTCTAGAATACGTGTGCCTGTACATGTGAGCTTTTACATCTGTATTTGCGATTTTTGTTTATGTTTTGTATTTATGCACATGTGCGAAACTTATGTAATTAAAACTTTTTTGATTACAAATGGTAATATCTGAAATATAAATGGAAGTTTCTGAAATATAATTTGAAATTTTCGAAATAAAATTGGAAATTTTTTAAATGTAATTGGATCTCTTAGGCGATATTTCTTCCAATTGCATTCAGAAAAAGTCAATTGTATTTCAGATTTTGTAATTTGAATTTCAGAAATAGTCAAATGTGCTTCATCTTTATTCTGCTTAAATCAGCTCTAAAAATATACATGAATTCACTGCATCTTTATAGCGATTTTTTCAGCGCTCTAAAAAGATGTGAATTCAGAGCATCTTAAGAGCGCTTTTTCAGTGTATCCAACTAGCGCTCTAAAGTGTGACATTGCCTTAGAGAATCATGCATGAATTCAGCAGGTTTGGATGCGCTCCTTGACTCGAATTTCCTTTCCAAAAGCTGCTGCCAGTTCAGCAAAATTTCTTCTGGGTTTATATTTATTGTTACTAAATAACTCTTACATCTCTTTTCGACTACGATCGCAAAACGAACGAAAATATTGCTCTGAGAGTGCTGTTTTTTCATAACCATAACACGTTCCATTAAGAGCCTTGTAACAATTACATCTACAAACGTCAAGCACATTTTTAAAATTTGTCTCTAATATCAGAGAAACAAACCATTGGTTTAATTGTTCACAACTATTGTAGTTTTTATGCAATTGGTTGAAAAATAAAAAATCACCAATGGTTTAATATCGTGACGACATTTTTTGTTTTAACGAAATTTCAGTTAAAAAAAACTCATATTCCGTATTTTTGTTGGTGCTAATCTGGGGGCGAATTATGTAACTTGATAATCGTCAATCGTTAGCTCATTATTCTATTACCATAAAATGGCACTATATGGTAATGAAATAACGATGGAAACGATACGATTGACGACTATCAAGTTACATAATTAACCCCTGATCATACAAGCGGATGTTAGGCAAAATCTTTAACAAAATTAATTACTTTTGAAGTTATAATCTGAAAAAAAAACGATTTGATGTTTGTCGACCCAATTGTTACCTTGTTCAAGAGTTCTAGGAGTTTTTTAAATTTCAACCATATTAATTTAAAGTTAGATAATAGTACGTTCAGATTGGACTCGAAACCTCGTTAAACGGGGTTTCGTGCCAAACCTCGTTTGAAAATACGTATTTTCCCTCACAAATTGAAACCTTTTTGTAGTAAGGTTTCAACGAAAGTACGATTGAAACCTTTTAAATTTCATAATTATACGTATTTTTACCACTGTGCCACAACAAGAAATAGAGAAAATGAGAAAATGCCAAATATAAAAAAATAAATAAATCAATATTTATATAAAATTTCTACAAAATATTAACTAATTTGGATTAAAAAAAATAAAAACGTATAAAAAAACTAATTTCCGCGTAATTAAATTAGATTTTAAGAAAATTTTTTGTGTGAAAGTTCCCGAAACCTATATAAGTGTCAATATTGTTGTGTGTGAACGGGTAAGTTTTGAAATTTAAAATACAAGGTTTCAACGGGGTTTCGAGGCCAATCTGAACATAGTATAAATAAACTTACATTGGATTTATTTCCTTTTGGCCTGTAAAGTAATTATCCTGCCTGTCATAGTATTCACGAATAATTTGATGAACGTGCGCATGTTTATGTTTGTACTTTGCTAGTATGGCATTCCGAAACGATTTATCAGCTATTCGAATATTTCGTATTGTTATGAGCATTGGGCCCATAAGCCAACAAAACTTTGACCAAACTCTAAATGCGACCTGCGCATCAATTTGGCTTATTCTATGGAAAATGTCTATGCAGTCACTCTCTCGAATACCCCATTCGGATAGTGATAAAATGAGCAACATTATTTCGGCATAATCACTGGAAAATTTCGATTCCATAACTTGTAGAATTTTGCCAAACATTTCGGATATGTCTGCCATTGATATAGATGTATGGCCTAGCCAAGCTAACCACCACAACGACTTGGCATGGAATGGTGTTTTGCCATGTAACATTTTCCATTCCTGAGGCATTTTAATGGCTCCATTTGCTGCATAGAAATCTCCGCCACCTGAGCTGAGAATATCCTGCCATTGGCGTTCGCTGAACTGTTTCATTTTGATAAAACACCTATTCGGAATGCCTGTCTCCATTAATCTCTCCATCAAAGGATTATCTTCATTGTTGTGTTCGGTCACCGTTAAAATGATCTTACACAAACTGCTCAAATTAATTGGCAACCAATCAAAATTAATTTGATCCATAATGTCATCCACAGAATCAATTATAATAACAATGAAACATTTGTTACTTTTAATTATATTCTGAATCACTTCGGAATAACTTTCCAGAGTCTGTAAAGCAAACGAATTAGAATCTTCGTGAATATTAATTTATTTTTTTTTTAACTTACATGATCCATTCTGGTTTGATGTCCATGTGCCAAAACAGACATTTGATAAGCAATTGAGCCCAGCACTGAAACTAAATCCGAAGAACGTGCTCCTAAATTTGCATATCTGTAAGAAGAAATAAATTTATACTCGGTAGTTTAATATAATGTGTTAAAATTTCTCTTTAAAATATCAAAAATATTTTTAGCACTTTCTTTATTCTATTACAGTATATTGACAGAAAATGTTGCTAAAAACGGTTTTTAGCTGTACATTAGGGTGGGGCGATTAGTAAGGAAGGAAAAAAATCTTAATGGGCGCTTCGCGTTTCTGATTCTTGGGACTGTACTGAGCAAAAAAGTCAACTGGACCATACGTCTACGGTGAAAATCGAGCCTCCCGATTTTGACTTGAAGTTTTTTCTCAGACTTAATTTTTTTTGGAAAATTTGCAAATTTTCTTGGGCTCATATTTCGTAAACTATTTGAAATTTTGACTTATTTTCGAAAGTAAAGTTGTAGCTATTGTCTCGGGCTACAATTTCTCTAAACATATTACTTAGAAAAAACTTCGTTTTCATAATCAAATAGTCGAAAATGTAGAAAATTCACCACTTTTTGTAATTTTTTTTGGATATTTTGGCCTATAACAGCCAAACCATTGAGATTTTCGATCCAATACTAAGACAAAAACTGTAGCCAAGACAATAGTTAAGAACTCTCTGGAACATTGCAAAAGCATTGGAATGCTCCTTCAGGCAGTTTTGGCCTTGTGAAAGTGCAAATTTTTTGTGAAAATATTAATAAATTACCATTTTCAGTTGTTCATAGCGCAAAATCATAAAAACGTTCTATTTCATATTTTTCTTTTTTTTGAAAAAAAAATGACAAAAAAAGAGTTTTTTACTCAAAATAAAATATTTCTAATCAAAATTGTTAATTTTTTCACGTTAAAAAATGTACTACCCTTTAAAAAAATGCATTGTGGAGGGTATTCATAGATTCGGCAAAGTCGAATTTAACTTTTCTACTTGTTTGTTCTTGTATTGTTTTAAGTTCATTTAACGCATTTTTGTTAGTTTATTGTAAACGATCACCAGAGACTTTATAATATAGAGATAAAACAAATTTAGTTCTTCTACTGGCTCCTAGCCCTTTAACGACCACAGGCAAGTATACTTGCCAAAGTGTTTTTGGCGATTATTTTCGTTCAAGTGAAATATAGGGTAAATGTCATAAAATACGAATTGTAGAGTATTGTTTGGGCAACGAAAGTCTAGTTTACAGTATGACTCTAATGTGATCCACTTACTCACTGTAATACCTCAAAATTTGTAAAATGATTTTCTATATTTTATGGACAAAAGGATCTTTACTTGTATAGAAAAATCGGGGGCAAGAAGGGGGTTTAGAGGTCCAAATTGTTGTAGGGTAACTTTTATTAAGTTGCAGATCTTAAAAATCATAGCAAGTAGCAGATTGCTTTGGCCAGAACTGCGAAATCGTCAAAGGGCAAATTTTTTCATCAAGAAAAATAAGGATGAAGGAGAGGCAATAGGGGTCCAATTTTTTGTTTGATGACTTTCATTAGGTCACAGATCACGACCATGAACAGAAACTCAAAATCGCTTCGGTAGAAAATGTATGGTCGTCAAAGGGCTAGAGAGCGCCAGTCTTTAATATCAGCTCAAGAATATTACTAATATTCTTGAGGTGTTACTAAGACTTAGTGAAGGCTCAAATAACTCAGCAAATACTGCCCAAATAACTATGAAATGATCAGTACACTTGTAAGAACTATCCAACATCTTACATATACATAAAATAAAATTTGGAAATTTTCCACGCAAAATTTAGTTATAGAGGATCTAAAATTTAGTGTGCTACTAAGGTCTTACTAGCAATTGCTGCCATCTGAATAAACGTAGAAAACTTTTTTCCCGGTATTGCCATACACGCAATGCCCTGACGATCACAGTATCAAATAAAATTAAATACGCATTTTAAAATATCTGCCGCAAATGTAAGCAGGGGTAACACATTTTCCGGCAGTAATAACGAAGTCGTTATAGATGGCAACCCTTTCATTTTTTGGAAGGTACTTGGGAAGTTTTTTGGAATAACGAAAAGTTAACAAAAAAAAAATAAAACAAGTAAGAAAGCTATATTCGGCTGTGCCGAATCTTTAAATACCCTCGACCAATGTAATGATTTAAAAAAGTTTGTTTTATTTATACCTCAGGAAATAAAAAAGTAACAAAAAGTGTATTTTCGGTACTTTTAATAAAAGGTACTTTTAATGAAAGGTACTTTTTATAAAAGGTATTTTTTATAAAAGGTACTTTTTATAAAAGGTACTTTTTATAAAAGGTACTTTTTATAAAAGGTACTTTTTATAAAAGGTACTTTTTATAAAAGGTACTTTTTATAAAAGGTACTTTTTGTAAAAGGTACTTTTTATAAAAGGTACTTTTTATAAAAGGTACTTTTTATAAAAGGTACTTTTTATAAAAGGTACTTTTTATAAAAGGTACTTTTTATAAAAGGTGGTGATAAAGATCCACCATTTCCAGACCCACTAATACCTTGTCATATTCAAGGTACGGAGCGTCATGGTTAGCTACTAGCTACACTAAGAAAATTATGTCATTAACTGTTTGTAGGTTATTTTAAAAAGTAATCAGTAAAGTCATTTTAAAAGAAAAATTACTTATTTTATAAAGGATTTAATTTTTTTACTGTTTCTGTAGTTTAAAAAAAATAGTTTACTGTATTAAAAACGAATTTCGGTTACATTTAATTTCGGCAGTAAAATATTTCTTCTATAGTTTTACTGTTTTTCAATACAAAATAACTGAATATTCAGTAGTTTTTTAATGTTTTGGTTAGTCATTAAATTAACATTTAAAATTGACTGTAATGTGTTTTTATTTTAAATGAAAAAACAGTGGAATGGTTTTTAAATAAAATTTCATTTGTTTTCAGTGAATATTCACTGGAATTTACCTACATAATTCTTTGAGTGTAGTGTTGCTAAGCGCTCAATCGACAAAAACCGTGAAGGTATAATGGCATCTGTATCTGAAGGCCGAATGAAAGCGCCTCGTATGGCGCTTTCTTTCGGCCTTCAGATAAGGCAATCTTTGAATGAAAAATACACTAAATTGGAATTCTTCTTCATTCATACCTTGTCTCTACCAATACAATTACTTTATACTTTAAATGAATTTTCAAAATAAATATTGAACAAAACAAAAAAAAACATTATATTTTTGGATAAAAAAAGTGGAAAAAATAAGAAATAGAACATTTTTATGATTTTGCGCTATGAACAACTGAAAATGGTAATTTATCAATATTTTCACAAAAAATTGGCACTTTCACAAGGCCAAAACTGCCTGAAGGAGCGTTCTAATGCTTTTGCGATGTACTAGAGAGTTCTTAACTATTGTCTTGGCTACAATTTTTGTCTTAGTATTGGATCGAAAATCTTAATGGTTTGGCTGTTATAGGCCAAAATATCCAAAAAAAAATTACAAAAAATGGTGAATTTTCTACATTTTCGACTTTTTGACCATGAAAACGAAGTTTTTTCTAAGTAATATGTTCAAAGAAATTGTAGCCCGAGACAATAGCTACAACTTTACTTTCGAAAATAAGTCAACATTTTAAATAGTTTACGAAATATGAGCCCAAGAAAATTTGCAAATTTTCCAAAAAAATAAAGTCTGAGAAAAAACTTCAAGTCAAAATCGGGAGGCTCGATTTTCACCGTAGACGTATGGTCTAGTTGACTTTTTTGCTCAGTACAATCCCAAGAATCAGAAACGCGAAGCGCCCATTAAGATGTTCAAATCGCCCCACCCTAATATATAAGTTTGTCATTCCGTTTGTAACTCATCGAAATATTGGTCTTGGACCCCATAAAGTACATATATTCATAATCCCCGATCGATTTTAAGATATTCTAGCTATGTCCGTCTGTCTGTCTGTCTGTGGAAATAGTGATCACGGCCAAAATATTACACGGAGATGACTGAAACATATTAACATATTTATTGGAAGTTTTCCCGAGAAGTTCGGTATTGCATTTGAGCGATATCAGTTCAGCGGTTCAAAAATTATGAACGAAAATGTAAGGACACCTCAAAAATGTTAGTACATTCAACATAACCTAAAAATACAAAATGCTTTAATTCGGCTGCTGGTTGACATATGTGAACATAATTGAACACAAGTACGAACATATTTTTTGACAAAAAATTTTCGCGGAAATTTTTTTTCCAAAAGTAATTACTTTAAAATTTTTTTTTGCAATAATCTTTTAGAAATTGTGGAGGCTATCACTGCATTCGGCAAGGCCGAATCCCGAGTAAAATTTTTTAGATGATGCAATATATAATGATATGTAACACAATATATATTTATGCGCAATTTGATCCGAATAATGGTGGATGTTTTTGCATTAAAAAAGATCAACTGGTATAAAATATGATTTGATTTCATCCGAGTTTTGACCACCAGACATTGCTATATCCCAGGAAAACTTTTTAGAACCGATTCTGACAACACTTGTTCTAGAACAGGTTCTTCGGTAATTATACACTATTACACTTTAATTATTCAGAACAAGTTAAGTGAAAATTATTGTGAATCTTGTTCTCTGCAATCAAAGTTTCATAACATTTTGGTTCTCAGAAATTGAAAAAAATTATGTGTCAAAAAAATTAAAAAATAAATATCAATTTTTTGTTAACCAAGAAGAAAACACGAAATTCTATCAAATTATCAGGATAAAATCGTGAAAATTGTTGATACAAAGGTAAGTAAATTGAATTTTGATTGTCTGGGTCGGGTCAAATACTAATAAAATAATGTTTTCCATTTTTGTTTGCAGAAAATCCATGTTCTGGTATATCACTATTGCAAAGCCCAAAATGCAATTTTGGAGGAGACAAAGAATTTAGTTGTGGATGTGAATACTCCATGTCATATCTTATCTTTACTTAATAAATTAATGCAATTTAAAATATTTTTTTAATTCTGATTTCTGTTCCAAATTTCACTTCTAGAACCGATTCCGAGGAACAAAAATATGTTCTAATTTTGCTTACAAACACCTGTTGCTTTTGGGACAATCCCTTTGTAAAAAGAATCGGTGTTGCACAAGAATTAGAACAGGTTCTAGGGAAGTATAGGTTGTTCCACAATCGGTTCTTTGCAACCGAAAATTTTGCTGGGATATTGGTGGATCTAATTAGATCTAATTGCATGAAAACATATAAAATCCTGGTGTTTTTTGGTTTGGGTTGAGATACACCACAGGTCAACGGTACATTCACTAAACATATAATTTTCTAAAACAAAAAAAATGTTTGGGTACGCTTCGAACCAGATAGGTGATATACATAACCCTAACAAGGAAATGTTTAGGAACATTTTAAAAAGATTTTTATACTTTGCCTAAAAAACTTAGAAAATTTTTGGTTAATTGGAAACACATAAAGTTTTCTATGGAACAGAATAAGCTGTATATAATTTTATGTTAAATTATACAGAAAAACAATTTTTGTATTGACCCTCATATAACATTATATAATTACATCAACCGTACACCTTTTAATCCGAATCATGATTAAATTATATATTACTACATATGACTACATTAAAAAATTTTTGAAAATATCTCACGGATGTATAATCATATATAATTTATTATGTTTGTATCAAGTTATATATTGTAATATATGTTTATTTTTACTCGGGATTTAACTTTTTTACTTATTTGGTTTCAAGCACAATACAATTTCGTGTTAAAAATTTATTTAATTATATTTTTCCATGTTTTGTATTTTCTGAAGAAATTATAAGCGTTTGTTCAAATACACGCTGGTAAAAAATGGGTTAAGTCGATCGTAAAGATCTTGATCTTACTTTCGCGGCGATGTTTTGCATTAAATAATCAGTATCATACAAACGGCGTAGTCAAAAAATCGAGGCAATTTTTGTTATCAAATTTTCGGTAACATAGAAATTTGACGGAAAAAGAGCCGCAGTGGAAAAGTTGGTACCAAAAATTGTTTGCAACAAATTTGAATATTACCAAAAAATGTAAAAGATTTATTTACAACAAATTTGTATGTTGCCGAAAATTTAATAACAATTTGATTTTTGGCGCTTATTTCAGCAAGCTTGTATGTTATCCAAAAACTCTTAAAACACAACGCATCCGATAACTTTCGCGTGCGAAGTTTTTTATAACAATTTTGTATTCTAACGAAAATATTATCGGCTCGGTGCGTTCTATAACTCAAAAAATCCTCGCGATTTTTGGTACCAAAATTTCTAAAACATACGAACTTGTTTCAAAATGCACTGCGTCCAAAAATTTGGTACCAAAATCACAACAAATTTTAATTTAATAATAATACAATAAGTCAAAATGGTCCACATACTCCTACCAATAACAAGACAATAGTGGGAGTTATTTTATCGCTGTTATAGTGGGAGTTCTTTCGTACGAAATAACTCCCACCGAAAAAAATTAATTAACTCTCAACAAAAATGATAAGAGTCCCACTGAATTGGGAGTCATTTCATATGAAATAAGTCCCAACTATGTAAGGTCTTTTTGGGACTTACATATTTTATTTTTGACAAAATTTGTTTTTTAAATATGCTGAAAACTTCTTGAATATTTTTTCTTTTTGGGACAAACAAAAAAATTAAGTCTTGAATTTACTAAACACTTAAATAAAATCAGCTAATTAAGAAATAACTCCCAAGAAAAATGATAAGAGTCCCACTGAATTGGGAGTCATTTCATATGAAATGAAAGTCCCAACTATGTAAGGTCTTTTTGGGACTTACATATTTTATTTTTGACAAAACAAAAAATAAACAAAAAATAATTACAAAAATACAAAAATTACAAAAAAAAAATATGATGATAATTTTTATATAGTATGTATTTCTTACCTTAAAACTAAATTCATCTCTGGTTTCCATCTATGTATATTTTCTACTATCTTGGATATAAATACACTTTTGCCACAACCACTTGGACCGGAAACAATTAATGGATGAGTCGTACTGTCTTTTATATACCTGAAATGAAATTTTATATTAGCAAGTAATTGTTTCCAAGATATTATCCATGACCTTTTAAAGGTGGATCTCAACAAATACCGACTAGTTAGGGTATAAAATATAGTAATTAGAGTAAATAAGAAAGTTTCATCAATGACCCTTTTATATAAATAACACTTTACATGGTTTTTAAGCAGAATAATTTTTCTAAAGTATTTCCGTCTCGTAAACACGACTCTGCCATCTTTTATCAAAACATCTTCTCGAGATAAGTACTTTTTTTCGGACCAAGCCCTCAAAATTACTTAATAGTGTATGTTAAAGGTACACATATTTTTTTCTCGAATTCCACATACAATTTCCTAACTTTTGAGCGAAATCCAGTCTCGTTACTCTCAGGTCCTGAGCCTCAGGGATACCAACAGGACTTTGTAAGGATGTTTAAAATGTATTTGATTTTATCCTTATAACTGTTCGATTTTTTGTGAGTTTGCCTGGGGGTATTTATAGTATATAATTTGATTATCGTCAAATCGTATTATAAGCTCATTATTCCATTACAATATAGTATTATTTCGTGGAAATATAATAATGAGCTAATGATACGATTTGATGATTGTCACCTTAATTAGCCCCCTGGTCAAAGCAGAATTTGCTTAAAAAATTATAATTGTTTTTCAAATGTTTCTCAATCTGCTTTATGAAATTTGGATTTTAATCCCAGGTTCTCTTTATTGGAGTGTCAAGAATTCATATTAGGCTTCCAATCGGGAATGATTTTTCTGAATCCCAAAGGAATTTAAAAAAAAAAAATTTCGGGATTCACGGGATTTAGGATTTGCGAAGTTTTATCGAAGTTGTGAACTTCAAAAAAGAAAAAAACCATAGAGATCAGTCATTCGGGCAATAACTGCAGGTATGGAGTCCTCGTGTGAAGAATATCCTAATTCAGTTATCTTTCTTACATTTCGTCGTGACTAATCGTTGTCAACATTTCGCAGCTTTATGAACTGTAAAAAATGTTGTTTTATAAAAAACATAAAATTAAAACAGTTTAAAACTTAAGGAATTAAGATGTATGAAAAGACCTTTCGTCAAACCACCACACAGAGGAAGATGGACGCGCATCGTAACACAATCAATATTGTACGCGATTTTATCGATTGAACATGGGTTCGATAAAAGACATCCTAGGGGATTGAAAACCAACCATAAAGTATTAATATATCATTTCCTTTGACCAAAGCATTTCTCCAAAGTCCGAACATTTTTTGCAATCGCATTATTCGTCATTTTTCAAAAAAAAAATTTAAAAAGCCTGTTAAAATTTGACTGCATCTTTTGTGTAACCTTGAGAATACAGACGAGTTCAATATGGGACAAAACAAGAGGTATTTGTCTAAACGAGGAACTTAACTTCGTCTGCAGTAACTTGCAGTTAAATCCAGGATATGGCTCCAAAGTAGGGTCCAATAAAAATAACAGATATGTATTTTATTATGAAAAATATGTTATTTTTGGAATAACTTCATTACGAATTAGTTATTTAAAGCATTTTGAAAAAGTAACAACAGTCAAGATCAACCATAAAATATACACAAGTGTGTATAGAAAATAGGTCCCTGTCAATTAGTGTAGAAAATGCACAAAACCGAATTTGAGTGGAATTGCCAATAGACAGAATTAAGTAAATATCGGGCGGTTTTTTTTTGTGGGAACTGAGTACAAAATGGTATGAGTATTATAAGATTTAATCAGGTTACAAAAGTACAAGTAAGACATCTTTTTTGATAGTTTTATAATGTAATCGGCAGGCTAGTTCGTATTGGGACGAATCTATTAAATTTTGGAATAATTATTTATGAATAAAAATACCTTTAACAGTCAAAATTTAAAAAAAAAAATCTCAAATTAAATTTTAAAACAATTTCTGTTTTACTACGGGTTTTAGGATCATTTAAACTAAATTTTAAGCGGACGATTGACCTAATGAGAATTTGTGCCATTCATTAAATTGATTTGCTTATCTGAAATGTTTGTTTTTTCTGTGAAATTTTTTTAGTTAAAAATTTCTTTAATTGTAAAAGAAAATTATTCACAAACTTAGGAATTTTAAAAATATTTTTTTTTCTAATTTATGGCAAAAAGATAAACAAAACAAAAAGAAAAAGTCATTAGCTCTAAATCATTTTAAATTTTCCTACAATTTAGTTATTTTAAAAAATTTTTAGGTAATTTTTGTTGGTTTTTATTAGTGTTAACATACCCCATAAAAACACTTAACCGATTAGAGAAGGTATTTTTTTTGAAATTATACCTGCCTTAGAACAACCCCATGTTTTTTGTATACTCTAACTAGTTACGGCGAATTAAGGCCGGGGCATTCTCAACGTACTGTAACCAGAGGCAATAGAAAATTCAGTTAGTAAAAAGAAAACCGAACATTTTTTTTTATTTTCTTACACATGTTATTTTATGTCACGTAACAACGTTCAAAAATTCTGTAGAGAATAGAATTTCTCGACGTTGTTACTTGACATAAAATGCAATGTGTAAGAAAAAAACAAAACATAAATAAAAATTTTCTATTCTCTTTTTACTAACTGAATTCTGTACAATATTTTACGGCCGTCTTTACGTAGAATATAATCCAGCCTTTATGCATGTATTCCTACCAAAGACGTATTCAGAGGTGGAGGGGGGAGCCAACAACAAAAAGAGGTATATTTTTATACACCGTCAAACCCGGTTATAACGAACTCCGAGGGACCAGAAAAAAAAGTTCGTTATAAGCGGGGTATATTTTTTATCAACCAAATGAAAAGTTTAAAGCAATTCGCAATGAAGGTCAATGTATTTAGTTTACATCGATAAGCGAAAAAAGTTTTGTGGTATCGCTATGTACCAATTGGACTATGCGGAGTGCCGATCTGGCACCGTCACCCTTATCTAACCTAACCTGGGCCCCTGAAAACCAATCCCGCATTCGCCTTTGATTCCTACTTACTAGAGTTGTCAGTCGATTAAGAATAATTCGATTAATCGATCAAACAAAACCCAACTCTTGTTCGAATAATTCAAAAATGACGATTTTCGAATAACGAATAAATCGATTAATTAATGTCGATTAATCGAACAATTTTTTTTTAATTAAAAAATTAAATAAATGCTTATAATTTTATTTATCCTCATAAATTTTGAAAGATTTTATACAAAATCTATGAAAGTTAAAATATATTGTAGCCATAGCCCTGATTGTAATTAATCTCGTGTTTAATAAGCAAAAACCATGTTGAGTAATCATAGGACTTCAAAAATGTATTTTATGTTCTTATTAAACACATCTTTGACAAACAATTGTATCAGCTGTTTTGTTTTTAAATCAAACGTTAATAAAATTTCAAGAAAGGGGATTTTTTCTCTCTGCGGTACATAAGTTAGAAAAAAAAGCTAAAAAATAATCAATTGATTTATATAAATCATATCAATGTAAGTATAAAATGTTATTGTATTATATTTTATTTAATTTATGTAATTATCTTTCAGAATGAGCTCGGTTTGGAAGTATTTCACTAAGAACAAAAATGATAAAAATAAAGTCACATGCACCAAGTGCCCCAAAGTATACAAAATTGTTGGATCTACAACATCCTCACTTCTTTACCATTTGCGTAAGTGTCACAATATTACCATTGATATCGATGTAGTAGAAGATAATCCAACGACATCAAAAACTACCGAACTTGGTCCAATGTCAAAATACATTAAGAGAGAAACCGGCACTTCCATAGAAGAAATTGTATGCAGAAGTTTGGCTGAAGATGGTATGTCTGCAAACTCCTTTCGAAAATCCAAAGTAATATCGGATTATTTAAAAATTAAGAATTTAACTATGCCTTTAAGTAATACAACCATATGGAGTTATGTTGAAAAGTTTTACGTATCAAAAAAGGAAGAAGTTATAGCGGATTTGAGAAAAAATAAAGAAGAAAATGGAAGATTTTCAATAGTAGTAGATGAATGGACAGATGTATCTTATTTAAAATATGTTAATGTTTCTCTTCGAATGTACGATCCAAAATCCAGCTTATTAAAAATAGTTAATTTGGGTCTCGAAGAAATTAAAACAAAAGGAACAGCTGAAAATATTTATTTTGCAATTAATAAAAAATTAAATGAGTTTGGAATTATCATTGATAAAGATATTGTCGGTTCTACCCATGATGGCGCAGCGGTAATGAAGAAATACGGAGATAGTTTGCTTGCTGAATCGCAGTTGTGCATAAACCATGCAATTCATTTATCAGTTGTTGACACTTTATACGTAAAAAAGTGTGAATCCTTTGTAGAGAGCGAGGATGATGAAAGTGATGATGAAGATGATGAATATAATGGTAATGAATATGACGTTGATAATGGATTTCAATTAAAAATGAATATACAAAATGTTATAAGTAAACTACGGAAATATGTCAAACTTTTTAACAAATCCACCGAAAAACAACAAAAACTGCAGACATACGTTTGCCAACAAGAAGGAAATGAAGTTCGCCTTATTCATGACGTAAAACACAGATGGTCATCATTATCAAAGATGCTGGGAAACTTCATTAGAATTCATAAATGTGTTAATCATGCACTAATTGACTTTGGTTTAACACCATTCACGGACTTTGTTTTATAAAGTTTTATAAAGGTTTGATAAAACAGTTACTTGTTTTATCAAACCTTTATAAAACTTTACAACCACTTGATGTTGCTATAAAAGAGCTTGGAAAAGATAGCACATCCATAATAGAATTAGAGGGAGTTATCAAGTTTTTAATAAATAATTTAGAAAAAATTAATAATTCCTTTGCATCAGACTTACTAAAACGTATTAAAGTAAGAATTAATGAGAGACGTATAAAAGTGTTAAATACGTTAATAATTTTTCTAAATTCTGGAAATTTTCCGAGCAATGAAAGTTTCTTAAAATATTCTCCAAAAAGTGAAACAAAAGAATATGCAAATGAATTATACTCCAGATTATTTTATGTTGAAAGTAATCACAATAATTCAGATAAAAGTATTGAAATAGAGGAAGTTATTAGTAATGAAAATAATAATCTTTTATGCGAGTTAAATAATTCAATTCAAAGTATTAAAAATTCAGAAAATAAAAAGGACTTCAGCGATATATCAGACGATATGGTATATTTGGAAAAATCTAAAAAAAGGACAGAAAAATTAGATAAACTTTTTTATGCTCTTCTTACTATATCACCTACTTCAACTATTAGCGAAAGAGTGTTTTCAAAATCTAATTTAATCAAAACAAAAACTAAAAATCGTTTGAAAGCAAAAAAATTGAGTCAACTTTTATTTTTAAAAGATTATTTCTTAAGAGCAACCTAAATTGTCTTATTTTACAAAAATTTAAATCGTTTATGATATATTTTGTCTCAATACTTTAAATAATAATAGGTATTTGAATTATTCCTCAACAAGTATTAAAATCGACATCCATTAATTAAAAGTGATCTCAGTTATCCAATTTTTAAGTTTTTTTTTATGAATTTTTTTGTTAATAAAAATATTTTATTTTTAAGATTTTTTGTTTTCTATGCATTTTTTTGTTAATACAAATTTTAACTTTTTATTTTTAAGTTTTTCTGTATGAATTGTTTATTTTTTTGTTAATAAAAATATTTTTTAAAATAATTTTTTTATTCGTTATTCTCTTCGATTAATCGAATAAATTTTGATCTTTAATCGTTTGATCGAATGAGGAAAAACAGTTATTTGAATTATTCGAACAAAGTTGAAAGTCGAATAATTGACAACTCTACTACTTACCTCTTTATATCATTCATAATATCAAAATTTGGTGAGTTTTGAGCGAGAATTTTTGAATAGTGTCCTATTAATTCAATTTCTTCTAGGAGTAGATGATCAACGCCATTAGTATTGTATGGAATATTGTTTTTAGAGACATGTTCTTCAAATATTGATGCAATTGACTTTTCCAATAGACTTTCAATAACCACAGCTAATTCCTCATCCAATATATTCATAGTTGGTAGTATACGAATTAAATTCTTCTCCGACAAATGCACCTTTAGTTCAGTGTATAATTTTGACATACGTCGAAGTACCTCTAGGTCATACGGCGTGGCGTTATCTGGTGCTTTCATATACTGTGGTCCCGTCTGTATCCATATACAGCGTTTTGCTAGCTCCTGGCTCATTAGCACTGTATTATTGACCTCCTGTTCAACCACAGTCGACATATAGGAATCTTTAAGGTCATCCGAAAAAAGTCTCAACAGTACACCCAATAACATATTCAACTCATCATCCTGGGCAGCCGAATAGTTCTTACACAGTTCGGTGTTTAAGCGATGACACATTGGCTGATAGCAATTGTCGATTATGTACCATTTTTCCAAAAGAACTTTTTCGTCTTCATTCGCGGCTGTCAAGACTTGTGTAAAATCTTGACTTTCAATAGTCAATGGCAACATTGGCACACCCAGCGATGAACCCAAAAATAATATTGGAATAATGTACGCCGACGATGAGTGTCGCGTTATCTCTGACAGACAGTTGGCCGCCTCTTCATGACCACCTTGTGCCTCCAGTGGACTATGAGTCCAACGACTGGCTTCCATTAGTCTGGCATAGTTACTGACCTTATTAACTGCATCAATGTTATGTACGTCCGAGATGAAAACCTCGAAGCCTTTAGATTGGCACTTTTTCACCAATTGTTTGTGCAAACTGAACACCACACGTTTGTGTTTTTTGTACTCTGAACTATTGTCTGCCAGTATATAGATTACGATTTTTTTGTTTCTTTCAATTTTTCTCCCGGGCAACGGTTTACCTTGAAGTATAGTTAAGTATGTAGTAGCCGAATTTTTTGTATCTGAAGCATCAGTTTGTGCATTTGTTTGTGCTGTATTTACTTCGGGGGTTGGTGCCGATGATGAAATATCTGAAATTATAGTAGACAATTGTCTTAGCATTAAAAGATTTAAGAAAATGTTTTTTTTTTTACAATAATAGAAGGTATGTTCAATGATGATGGACGAAATTCCTGCGCTTCTGCAAAAAATGCAACATTTTTCGCTACAACCAACAATGTGTTCCCAACCATTTTCCACTATCTTTATATTCAATGAATACAGAAAAGGTTAATACTTAGTTTCCAACAAGTTTTAACCTTTGACCGACCATAACTTAGTCTTTATTTACTAGGGGTTGTCAAAGACCTAAAACAAGCTCCTAGTCTTTCATTTGTATAAGCTTTTAATAGCTTATATGTATAGTTAAAAGTTAGGTAGGACGTAAGGATTCGAAGATCCTTTTTGTCCAAAGACAGTAGTCGTTTTGATAGTTATGAATATTTTTGCCTTCCGCTGGCCAGCTCTATGCACTTAAATTCATTTTCATATTTTGAGTTTTTCCCTAACATGTCCCGATGGCAGACTAAAGAATGGTTAAGGGCCAATGAAGGGTCGCCTGGCACCGCGATTTACCAAACAGCCGGTGGGTTCATTGGCGCTATGAAATAGCCCCCAAATGAAATAACACCCAAGCAAGAAATGAAAGAGCCACCAATGAAATAACACCCAAAAAAAATGAAATAAGATCCAAGAGTAAAAAATGAAATAACTCCCAAACAAAATGAAAAAACACCCAAGCATAAAATGAAAAAATCCCCAAATTTTGGATTTTATTTCATTATGAAATAACCCCCAAAATCAAAAATGAAACTGCCCCCAACGAAAAAGTCCCCAACAAAATGAAATAAGGCCAAAATTCACAAAACCTCTATTTTTGATATATGTGTTTAAAACTTGATTATTTTCGCTTACTTTGCACTGCTTGCCTTCAAACTTAAGGGTGCACCTTCCCGTTCGTTTGAAATTACGTCTATCTGAAGCTTCAGAAGTGTTTTTTTTTTTGCAAATTTTTTTGTAAGCCGTTGAAAGTAGTAGCAGCGAAAATACTTTTTAGATAGCATATAAAATTGTTGTAAAAAAAAATCAAAAATTTAATAACAAAAATCGCCGCAATTTTTTCTATGACATTTTCCCATGAACCGCTTTTTCTGAATTCGTAATTCTGCGATTGTGGTTAGAAAATACACTTGATGTAAAAAGCGCCGCAGGCAAAAATTTTGTACCAAAAATCGCGGCGATTTTTGGTACAAAATTTTCGACTGCGGCGCTTTTTACAAAAACTTTATTTGCATCGAAAACTAAAAAATTAAATAATAATAATAATCCGAGTTTTTCGGTACCAATAATATTTTTGATCAGATCGCTGTAGGCGAAATTTTTGGTACAAAAAATCGCGGCGATTTTTGGTACCAAAAATTTCGCATGCGGTGTAAGTTGTTTAAAACACGAATTTGTGTCTTCTGATAAGTTATGCAATATTCACATTAATTTTTTTGAACTATTTTAAGCACTTAAACATGTTAAAGTGATTAAATAAGTTTAAAAAAAAAATAATGCGAATTTAGTTAGTATTAGATTAGTCATGTTCGAAAAAACTGGAATTTTATACTTCAGGATCTACACTACAACACTTTCTATCAAAAACTTAACTTAAAAACTATTACTAGAATTATATTTTTACTTACTGAACTATTTTAAATATAAAAAACTTTTCAAATGCTAGTTTTTAATAAATAAAATAACTCCCATAAAATGAAATAGCGCCTAAAGACAAAATAAAATGAAACAACCCCCAAAATTAAAAATCTTGGGGATTATTTCATTTGGGTGTTATTTCATAATGAAATAGACCCCAAAAAAAATATGAAATAATCCCCCAAAAAAATGAAATAAACCCCAAATTTTTTTTCTTAATTTTTTTGGGTGTTATTTCATTTTTTCGTTTGGGGGCTATTTCATTTGGGGGCTATTTCATAGCGCCGGGTTCATTTCCCGTGCGACCCTCATGACCCGTAATCCATACGAGCGTCAGGTCGTTATGTCGTCCTAGTTCGTTAAGTGACTCAATACAGTTCGTGAGCAGTCCGGATGTCACCTCATAATATATAAGAGCTTTTAGTGCAGCCTGACTGTCAGATGTTATGTATGTATGGGAACCATTTGTTTTCTTCGAATACATTTGGTTACACATACAGGTAAAGTCCGGTTTAACGCATCTCGATTTAACGAATATTCGCTATAACGAACGACAAAAATTTTAACATTGACTACCTTATTTAACGAAAGTTTCAAAAATTTTACGCTCGATATAACGAACGACCATCATTTAAACATTAGGTTCGTTCCAAAACGTTACCGCGGGTGCCCGCAAAAATTGTGTAAATGAGAGAGGTTTTGAGAGAATAAATTAGTTTCTCATTTTACCAAACTTACCCGTACTTTTTTTTTGGGTAAATTGGTAACAGTCAGATGTTGAAAAAACATCTTTTTTTTTGTGAAACTTAATTGAAAAAATAAAATAAAGAACTAAACCAAGGAAATGTGTTATTTCAATACAAAAAAAGATAATTTGTTATTAAAATAAACTTTTACAATTTGTTTTCTTGTATAAAGTAATTTTTCTTACGAAAATATTTTAGCGTTATTGGTTTGTTTATATTTTCTATTATTTTGGGCTTGAAATGAGGTTTTTTGCATTCCCGTACTTTTGTGTATTTTTGTGGTATCGTGAGAGGTTTTTTGATTTGCTCTCATTTTACCGAACTTTACCCGGAAAGTTCTGGAACACACCTATTAATTACCAAATGTAACGAACGTTTAAAACATGTTCCGCTCAGTATAACGATGGCTTGTTATAAAATCACAAAAATCAGTTGAAAAGGAACAAAAGAAAATGTAGGTTTAAACTCGCTACAAAAGATTCTTTGAAATTTGTAGTTTTCAAAAACCAAAAATACCAAAAAAAAACCTTCGGATATAACGAATCTCCCGATATAACAAATGGGTCTAAAGGGCAGTTTACACGTTAACTACCCTTTACCACCCTTATCTCCTATTTTCCAGTATTAGTAATACGATTTGCCGGGTTTAAATAATTTTGTATGAAACATTGTTTGAAATCGACAATTGTTATCCCCCAATACTGGGAAATAGTAGATAACGTTGGCCAAGGGTAGTTAACGTGTAAATCAAGCTTAACATTATATTATTCGTTACATCGAGCATCACCTGTAAATGAATGGCATATAGTTCTGCCTGAAATATTGATGGGGACTTTCCTATGGGTAGAGCTCGTTGGAAATTTAATCCGAAGATAACCGCCTCTGCATCCTTTTTGGTTTGCTTGGACCCGTCCGTACACCATATTATGGAATTTGGCTCCGGGATTCAAGGATTTTAGTATCAAAGTTTCTAATAAATAATGGTGTCGGTAATATTCAGTCCATGCCCTTTTAAATGGGGTCATTAATGATAAGCTTTGTAATTCTCAAATGTCGCCATATGTCACCTTCCTTCATATTACCAACGCAGCCAAATTTTCGGTTGCAAAGAACCGATTGTGAAACAACTTATACTTCCCTAGAACCTGTTCTAATTCTTGTTCAACACCGATTCTTTTTAATATTGCCCCAAAAGCAACAGGTGTTTGTAAGCAAAATAAGAACATATTTTTGTTCTTCCGAATCGGTTCTAGAAGTAAAATTTGGAACAGAAATGAGAATTAAAGAAATATTTTGAATTTCATTAATTTATTAAACAAAGATAAATACAATCATTTCATATATGAAGTATTCACATTTTTTTTAACACACATACATCCTTTTTCGCATCCAAAATTGCATTTTGGGCCTTACAAAAATGACATACCAGAACATGGATTTTCTGCAAACAAAAATAAAAAAAATAATATTAGTATTTGACCCGAACCACACAATAAAAACTTTATTTACTTACCTTTGTATCAACAATTTTCACGATTATATCCTGATACTTTAATAGAATTTCTTGTTTTTTCTTGGTTAGCAAAAAAAGTATTTATTTTTAAATTTTTTGATAACATTTTTTATATTTTTTTCAATTCCTGAGAATTTGATTGATACCAATTTTGGGTCATATCGGGAGCTTGTTGCATTCGGTCCGAGATGGTCGGCTCATGTCAGCCAGAGACGACAATAACAAGATCGTCAGCGTAGCCGAAGGTCTTAAAACTAGAGTCATTAAGTTCCTCAAGCAGCTCATCTATGACCAAAGTCCACAACAAAAGTGACAAGACACCACCTTGTGGGTTTCCCTATGATTTAGCCAGTTGCTCAGATTTCTTCCCTGCCTTAGATATAAATATCACTTTTACCGCTCTCGAAGGTTCCGAGACGTAGCCAAAAGAAAAGGTTAGTTGAGGAATGATGATATCCATTCCCCTCTGAAGTAGACATGGATAAATCCCGTCCGTACCCGGTGATTTCAAGGATTAAAAGTTTCTGATCGCCCATTTAACTCGTTTACTTTTGAATATGCAGTTCGTTAAGCGAAAGTCACGTCCAGTTAAAGACGGAATTCTTTTTATAGCGTGAGTAGAGCTTGCGTGACGGATTGAATCCGGCGTAAGTCATACGTGCAATTTTAGGAGAAAACACAGCGGTTTTTAGTCCGTTTTACGCTAACATGGCAACACTTTCTACGACTTAGGAGTGAGTGAAACAACAAAATCCGATCTGGCATCCATTTTTCTTATGGCGCGTTATATCAGTTTTCTCTTTCTAACCTAATTCGTAGAATAATTTGAAAATATTAACCATATGGTTAAAGAATACTTTTTTGACACCTGTCACTTATGTCGAGTCTGTATTAGTCTGTGGCAAAACTATTATTCTGAGCATCGACCGTATGTATTCGAAGCAGGGATGATAAAGTCAGTACAATTGTACTTTTTCAGTACAATTCGGAGCCAAAAAGTACGGCAGTACTCCAAAGACTGATTTAGTACAATTTGAAAATTTTCCTGATTCTCTTTTTTCTGTTACTACAGATCGAGGTCACAGACTATATACAGACTCGACAGTAGAGTTTTATAAGAAAAAATGGGGAAAAACTAAGCGATTTTAGGAGAAAACACAGCGGTTTTTAGTCCGTTTTACGCTAACATGGCAACACTTTCTACGACTTAGGAGTGAGTGAAACAACAAAAACCGATCTGGCATCCATTTTTCTTATGGCGCGTTATATCAGTTTTCTCTTTCTAACCTAATTCGTAGAATAATTTGAAAATATTAACCATATGGTTCAGAATTACTTTTTTGACAACTGTCACTTATGTCGAGTCTGTATTAGTCTGTGTCGAGGTGGTAGAAAATATATTGAGTTTGTGCTGATGTTTGTAACTTCCCGAAATATAATTTTTATATCCACCTTTTTGAATCGATTTAACGATGTCCGTTCGCCTGCCTGTCTGTCCATGTAAACGGTTGCAATTTTCGATCAATTAACCTGAAATTTAAAACTTTAGCTGATTTTGGCCAAAGGACGAAGCCTATTGAAACTGGAAAACAACTGTCTCTTTTAAATTTGTCAAAAATTATTATAATAATCGTATTATAATATATTCTTTCGAAATTTGGCAGGTAAACATACTTTTATTTACAAATCACCATGATAATAATTAGTTCCACTAGTGGTCCCAATATAAACCACAGGTTCTCACATAAATCTTTTAAATTTCATTAATTTTGTTTGTAGGTGTTGAACGCTTACTTTGGTTACCTAACTAAGTCCGATTTTAATTAGACATACTCCCCATTTTTGAATTTTTGGGCTTAGATTCCATATAAAAATTTTGCACGATATTCAATTAAATCAGACTATTAGCAACAGTAGCGCTTTAACCCTTAGGGCACACTGGGCACGTGCCCAGGGCCCCGACTTCAAGGGGGCCCCCAGAAGTAGAAAGTATAACATAATCGCTTACAAAAAAAAATTTTTATATACAAATTTATGCAATAACACTTAGTCGGTTGAGTTAACAATAAGGCTGAGTATAATTTTTAATTTTATTTTTTTGTTTTTTATTTATTTATTATACCCTACTGTGGTACAGGGTATAATGAGTTTGTGCTGATGTTTGTAACTACCCGAAATATTGGTCCTAGACCCACTTTCAAGTATACCGATAGACTTAGAATCATTTTTTGAGTCGATTTAGCGATGTCCGTCCGTCCGTCTGTCCGTCCGTCTGTCCATGTAAACGGTGTAAACACGATACAGGTCGCAATTTTTAATCTATTGACTTGAAATTTGAAACGAAGCCTATTGAAATTGACAAAAATCGGTCCATATTTAGACCTAGCCCCCATACAAAGTTGTGGCTCAAATGACTTTAGTTGTGGCTCAAATGACTTTAGTTGTGGCTCAAATGACTCTAATAGCCGCATTTTAATAGGTATATTTTCGAAATTTGGCAGGTAATCATGTTTCATACACACAAATCACCTTTCCGAATTTTAAAGAAATCGGACCAGTTCTTCTTGTAGCCCCCATACAAACCACCTTTTTCACATAAATCTCTCGAATTTCATGATAATAGAAAATATTTAATTAAAATTCTGTTTGTGTATGTTAAACGCGTACCACAGTACAGACTAGTATGCAAACACTGATGCTAATTGCGTACTTTCCAATATGGTGGCATGGTTTTCAGTACAGAATGATCATCGCTGCTTGGTATATGTGTGCCTGTACGTGTGAGCTTTTGTGCATGTATTTATGATGTTTGTTTACGTTTTGTGTGAAACGTCAAAAGTTACACCGTGTGCTGTCACTAATACTTACACCCATCAGATGCAACTCTGTGATACTACTACTCTTGTACTGTGACGCGTACGTTAATAACCTTATCAAATCTGATTATCATCGGACCATTTTTGGACCTAGGTCCCATGTGAAAATTTCGCCCGATATTCAGTTGAAGCGGTTTATTGTCAACAAAAAGAAGCCTATTCCACTCAAATTTGATTTGTGAGTGCTTTTTACACTTATTAAAGATTTGCCAAAATATAGATCTAATCAGTCCATGTTTGAACTTGGGACCCATTTTCCGGGAAACTCTGGTGTAGGGTATTATATGGTCGGTCTTGACCGACTATAATTTTCTTACTTGTTTTTTTTTTTTTGTGTAGGTTCCGTTTCTTAAAACAGTTAATAACATGAATTGAATTTGTACCAATTAACTATAATAAATATAAATTTAAAAACTTTTTCTTGTCATTCGATTTTAATTTTTTTTCCAGTGGGGCCCCCAAATACTTGTGTGCCCAGGGCCCCCGGCATACCTTAACCCGGCTCTGATTAGCAACAAAAGATTTCCTAAAGTTTGGTTTTTGTTTTCTGCACTTATTAAAGGGTCTAGCTCGGGAAACACTGGTGTTCTTGTAATAAAATAAAAAAAAAACTTAACTTTTTTAGTACAATGAGGGTCAAAAAAGTACACTTTTTTAGTCAAGTCAGTACAGTCTTGAAAATGTCATTTATCATCCCTGATTCGAAGGGCTTGTAACTAACATAAAATAATACTTACCATTCGGTTCTTTCTTATATGTTGAGACCGATTTTTCGTCATCGTGTTTAGTTGTCGTAACAGATCCTGTTGTGGAAATTTCATTATTTGTTATGTCAGGCACATTTTCCGGATCGGCTAGCGGGGCTCTTTGGTCTTTATTATCTTTTTCACTTACAGTATGCTGATCGTCTTTATTAACATTATATGAACTAAAGATTTTAAATAAATACATTAATATAATTAACTGGAAAATAAATAGAACACAAAACATACTCATCCGATTTTTCTGATATGCTGTCTTTTTTCTTACTCTGTCCGGAACTGCAAACGTTGCCCATCTTAATGATAATTCTAAAAAAAAAAAAAAACGTTAAGCAATAATATGGTATTTATTGTTTTGAATTTTCTTGTTTTTTTAAACTAATTTATATTTCATTTATTAGTACAAGATTACAAAATCAATAATAATAACGGGTTTTGCAATGTACACTGTACTTATTGCTCATTTACTGCAATAGTGGCATAACTAAAAAAACGTGATTTTTGGGGTTATGTAGAATTATTCGTTATATATAGGCTGACCATTCGTACCGATTTGATCATTATAGGTGTGTTCCAGAACGTTACCGCGGGTGCCCGCTGGTACCCAAACCAGCCCGAAAAGCGTTCCCGTACGCAAAAATTGGGTAAATGAGAGAGTTTTTGAGTTTGAGTTTTGAGTTTGAGTTTTACCGAACTTACCCGCACTATTTTTTCGTGTAAATTGGTAACAATCAGATGTTGAGAAAACAGCTGTTTTTGTTGGTGAAACTAAATTGAAAATTTCAATAAAATAAAAAACAAAACAACAAAAATGCTTAATTTAAAGACAAAATAATATATTTAGTCATTAAAATCAACTTTTACAATTTGTTTCCCCTTGTTTAACATATTTTTTCTTACTAAAATATGTTAGCATTTCAATTTGTTTACATTTTTTAGTTTTCGGGCTTGAAATGTGGATTTTTGCGTTCCCATACTTTTGTGCATTTTTGCGGTATCGTGAGAGTTTTTTAGATTTTTTCTCATTTTACCGAACTTTGCCCGGAAAGTTCTGGAACATACCTTATATGTACTGATTTGACTCATAAACCATTTTCTAAATTAAATTGGAAATTAATTGTGTTGATTGTTATTTACTTTTTCTTCATCCGGAATTGTCGTATAAGCAGAATTTTGTTACTAATGGGCCTATTCTAAAAAAATATAACAAAACTTTTTGTCATAGAATGTTGTTATAATTTCTGTTATAATTTTTGTTATAAATTTGTTTTGGTATTCTTAGCATAAAATGACAAAAAAATAATAATTAAATTCACCTTAGCATGGTGAAAGTTTTATTTGTCAAAAAAATTAAATAAATAGTAAAAAAAATAAAAACAAAAATTGTATTTATTTAAAATAATACTTCAGAAAATGCAGAATCAGTATATCTCGATGATTTTATTGGGTATAAAGATATGTAGATCATTATCGCCAATTGAAGACAGCAATATGGTCCAAATCCTAATTCAGCTGATGAGAACATTTAAGAAATCTTGGTTTACGCTTAAGGGTCGAACCTGAATCAAATTGCGTCGCGCAAGACGTAAAAAAAAACAAAAACAAACACATCAAATTTTAAATTTTTACGTCCGTTTGATTTAGGTACGTCACATTTAAATATTAGAAACGAAAAATTATTGGGCGTTACGCCTTACGCGACGCAATTTGATTCAGGTTGGACGCTAATGGAAAAAAGGATAAAAACTAATAAAAACTCTAAAAAATTTCTACGGTGCAATTTTATCAAATAAAATATAAGTGTCCTTTCAAACAAAAGTGCAAATAAATAAAAATTTTAATGATAACAAGGGAAATTTTAGCATATTTTTATTGTGGGATATATAGCATGGTAACGTAGTACAAATTCTGGAGATATCTGGCATTTACATGTATAAAAGCTGATGGTCACAAAGTTAATGTACTATAATTTAAAAAATCCTTAACCACGATTTTTGTCGACAGATGCTGATTTTTGCTAAAAGTTCTTGAAAGACTTTTTATCAAAATATGGCGAAAATCTTCCTAAATTTTGTGTAGATTATGGAAAAATGTTTCAAAATCTAAAAAATCGCGATTTTGGTACAAAACTGCTAATCAGCATTTGTTTTTGTTTATTTTTATTATATACGTACATTAGAGTGTCCCTTATTTTGGAAATGTTGGAAATCTTGAGACGGTACCCGCTCATTTTTTTCCTTTTGACTTAAAAATAACTCAGGAAAAATTTTACGCCCCTAGGACCACGCCTTCCCTACGCGACGGGCCCTTAAAGAGCGGGGCCTAAAAAATCATTTTTCCATACAAACCAAAAAATTTTTTTTTTGATTTTTAATTTTTTTGTTATTATTTATTATATTACTTGGTTTGCTTATTCACAACAAAAAATTTGATTTTGGTGGGATAAGTCTTTCAGCGCTAAAAAATTTTTCGCAAAAAAAAATTTTGAGCCGCCGGGGTCCTACAGTAAAAAATTTTTAAAAAATATTTTTTTTTAGTTTTGACCAGCAACGGTTTTAGCTGCTATGTTGCTTTAAATGATATATATTCATAAAAAAATATTTTTTGTATCTGTGACATCTTAATCGTGTTCTAAAAAAGGGTAAAAAATGCATTGATGATTTTTTTCGATACACGATAAAAATGTCACAAATATGAATAATATTTTTTTTGGAATATATATCATTAAAAACAACATAAAAACTAAAACCATTGCTTTTCAAAACTAAAAAAAAATATTTTTTAAAAATTTTTTACCGTAGGATTCCTACGGCTCAAAATTTTTTTTTTCGAAAAAGATAAAGATGTCACAGATATGAATAATTTTTTTTTTGAAATATATATCATTTAAAGCAACATAGCAGCTAAAACCGTTGCTGGTCAAAACTAAAAAAAAATATTTTTTAAAAATTTTTTACTGTAGGACCCCGGCCGCCCAAATTTTTTTTTTGCGAAAAATTTTTTAGCGCTGAAAGACTTATCCCTCCAAAATCAAATTTTTTGTCGTGAATAAGCAAACCAAGTAATATAATAATTAATAACAAAAAAATTAAAAATCAAAAAAAAATTTTTTTGGTTTGTATGGAAAAATGATTTTTTAGGCCCCGCTCTTTAAGGCCCCGTCGCGTAGGGAAGGCGTGGTCCTAGGGGCGTAAAATTTTTCCTGAGTTATTTTTAAGTCAAAAGGAAAAAAATGAGCGGGTACCGTCTCAAGATTTCCAACATTTCCAAAATAAGGGACACTCTAACGTACATACAACATTACAAAAACATCTCTACGATATATAAGGGTACGGTAACGGGTGCATTTCTCAGCCTTTATCCATAGAAAATGGGTCAGAGGATTCTCCGTCTTACCATTTTCCACTTCTGTCGTCTATAACCGCGAATATTAACTCCTTTGCCATCATTATTTTAATTATTTTTTGTAATTTATTTTAATGACAAAAAAAATATTTTTTGTTATGTGGTTTCTATATCATAACAAATTTGTCATGATATTTCTATAACAATTTTTTTAAGAATACCAAAATTTAATTTTTTTTCGTTCACCTCAGTTTTGTTATAATTTTGTCATTTATTATAGATGACAAAATTTTTAGAATAGGGGTATAAGATATGATTTAGGAAGGACAAAATTCTTACTTTCACTCACGAGAATAACATGTCGTATGTTGACAGGTTTAATAACGGGACGCGGTCTTGTCGGGAAACATGCCAAAAACATGAATCTTGTTACAGACACAATCTGAGGAGACCATTGAACACATCCTGTGTCGCTGTCCAGCCTTGGCACGAACACCTGACACATTTAATACAATGTATTTAGTTTACGTCGATAAGCGAAAAAAAGTTTTGTGCTAACGCTATAGACCAATTGGTCTATGCGGAGTGCCGATCTGGCGCCGCCACCCTAAAAATCGAAAATATGCCACCTCTAGCATTCTAAAACATAACCTCTAAAGGCTCCGACACAATGTCGGAGTACTCTGTACTACAGAGTACCATCTCACAGAGTACTCTGTCATTGTGAATTCAGCTTAAAGGCTCCGACACAATGTCGGAGTACTCTGTACTACAGAGTACCATCTCTAAAAAAAGAGATGACATCATACAAAAAATGTGTAAGTGCGAAAGAGAAATTAAGAAAATCCACTCTCTGGCACAGAGTCCGTCATTGTGAATTCAGCTTAAAACAAAAAACAAAATGTTTTTATTATAAAATATTGTCTTCAAATTAAAAAATAAAAAAATCTTCTATTACCAAGTAATGAGGTTTTCGCCTGAAAATAGATGGTGGTAGAAAATACGAACGGGAGAGCGCTGGCAAAGTACCTTTTTTTGTGGTCGCTTGTATGCTGGGAAAGCATCACAGTTTAGTACTCTCCCAGCGTCCAAAATGATAACAACAGTAAACGGTATGCCGTTGCTACTTTAAAGCGCCTTTAAAGCACTTTAAAAACCAAAAATATGGTACTATTATAGCACTTTTGGAACCAAAAAATTGGATGTATATAAATTTTATAAGTCCCGAAGACACAACTGTTTTTGGTGTTTATTTGAATAAAGAAATTTATTAAATCAGGATAAAAAATTGATTGACTAATTTATTAGGATAAAAAAATTTTGGATATACTTTGAAATATTTTCTAAGTCCCGGAAAAATGTTTAAAAGTTTATCAAGTCCCAGACACAATTTTTTTTGGCTTTATTTTTATACCCTACACCACTCTGTGGTACAGGGTATAATGAGTTTATGCTTATTGAAACTACCCGAAATAATAGTCCTAGATTAACCTTTTAGCAAAAGTCCCGAAAAAAAGTGATGTATTGAACCGAACATGTTGTGTTCCAATGGGATAGACCCAGTGACATTTCACATGTGATTTATCCGGAGTTTAAGACACTTCCTCACAAAAGAAACAGTTGTTTTTATATAAAAGGTGTTAAGTTTGTGTCTAAGTGACATATCACGAGAACTATCAAGGACCAATAACTTATCCTGCAGGGAAATGAAAAATATTTCAATTGTTATGAAAATTAATAAATTTTAATTACAAATTATACTTTGAACGCATTTAAATAGAAAACATTGGCAAAGCGCTTGCAAAACACTTTTTTATACTACCTTATACACAAAAAATAAGTGCTTTGCCGAGACTTTTTCTGTGGAACGGTTGGCAGTTTCTGCCTGGGTAGTTACTAGGTTGGTAAAACACTAATTTTAACATGGCGATCTCATTGGAGTAATTACCGCATACTCACTCTCTTAAGGCGTGATTAGACGAGAGAGAATTCCCCTAGATTTTAAGTAAAAACAACCCTGTGGTAAATTTTTAAATCGGAATGTCAAATAAAATTTTCTTATATATATTTTATTTACTTCAATTCGGTTTCCAATCCACAAATTATTGACTAAATGTGCGAAAATGAAAATGGTAAGCAAAAACAAGTATTAAAGAAATGAGATTTGACACAACAATTTTTAAAGTCAAAAGTATATTACCACAGAGCTGTGTTTTGCATTAAATCTAGGGGTTTTCTTTCCCGTCTAAACGCGCCTTTACGAGAATGCTACTGATAAACAACATACCACAAATAGTAAGCTACCAGTAGCCCTAAAGTAACTCGTTACCCACCCGCTTACAAAAATACTACCAAATAACAGCATACATTAGCGCCGCACCAGAATCAAATTACGTCGCGTAAGGCGTAACGCCCAACAATTTTTAAATGTACCCAAATCAAACGGATGTAAACATTTCAAATTTAAGGTGATTTTTATTTTTTTTATTTTCCGTCTAACGCGACGCAATTTGATTCTGGTTCGACCCTTAAGCTAAGTACTCTGTTTTTTACAGTGAAAATTTCACTTAAACTTTAAACGCCTCAAATCGCAATAAAACATTTTAACATCAACACCTTTTGACAATAATAAGAAAGAAACGATCATAACAAAACTGAAATGGCACTTTTTCACGGTAATTTAAATTATAATAAAAATGAGTGAAAACTTTTTTAACAATTTCCCTATAATTCGTCGCGTTGCCAAAATTATTTTTTTTTATATGGAGTTTGACAGATTTTTTCCCGTGAAGTCGAACAGAGTACTATGCTTTAGTCCAGCGGTTACCAACCTTTTTGGCTCGCGTACCACTAATTTTAAATTTTACGAGTTTTTTGTTTTTTCATTAAACACTTCTCATATAAATATGGTTAGAAATTAAAAAAAATATTAATTGTAGTACCTTTACTTTTATATACAAAAAAAAACACAAAAATTCAAAATTAATGAAAACTTAAAAAAAGTTTATAATGACACTGTTGAACAAATTCATAGAAATTCGGACTCTCATGAATAAAAATAAATCAAGTAAAAAAATGTTTAACTCCTTACTTCAAATATGCCGTCCAAATTTTTCTGTCACATAAGATTTTTAAAATACATATTCGCATTTGAATATTGAAAAACGGTGATTTGGCACTTTTTGGGTCTCCCCTGTAACGTATTCTTAAGTTGCTCACTCAAAATAGGACTACATTTAGTATAAACTAGACCTCGTGATTCCAAATCTGGCATCCTAATTTTTCAAACGCGTACTGTTTTTGAAATATTGGCGTTTGGAAAACTCAAAATCAACTGTTACGCACTAATTGTCTTTATAAATCATTGTAAAATTTTCAAACGAGAATATCTCGAAAACGGAACATGCTAGAAAAATTTGGATTGCAGTTTGGGAATCAAAAGGTCCACTTTTTATAAAATCAAGTCCTATTTTGTTGCAGCAGCTTAAGAATACGTAAAATTAAAAAAAAAATTGTTTTCAAAAACCTCGAAATAAAACCGCTTGTAGTGTACTCAAGGTACCCTCCTAAATTTTTTTTATTCTTTTTCCGTTATCAGCTTAAAAACGCGCACCGAGTTTTTGTTCCTTTTAGGGCGGATTACTCAATGAAAAGTAAGCTGCTAACTGCCGATTTAACGGAGCCTTATGTCAAAATTTGTATGAAAAAGTTAAATTTAACGGAGAGTTATTTTATAACGGAGCATTGAGTAATCCAGCCTAAGTCAAAAAACCCACTTTTTCAAAAAAAAATGTCACTTTCATTTTTCTCAAAGTTCATCGTGAGACATTAAAAAAATATTGATAGAAAATTAAAATTCCTTAAAATCCACGAAACTCAATTTTTATTTGCACTTCAGTAATACAATTATTATTATTATTTAAATAAGTTTTTAATAACCACGCCCACAAAAGGGGCGAAACAAAACGACTTTTTTGTATCCCCAGCATGGCTTTGAACTTTTTTCGACATCAAATTGTTTTATTCAAGAAGAAACTTTTTTGCCCCTGGTCCGATTTTGCCCTTTTACGAACTTAAACTGACTATGAGACATATTCGTACCAAACGTCAGGAGTCTAGACATTCTATAAATATCTTAAAATCGATCACAGATTAATTATATTTACTTTCTGGGGTCTTAGACCGATATTTCAACGCGTTACACACGTGAGTATACCCCCATGCTGTGGTAATCTATGGAATTCAACCAGCTCGTATTTTTATACGAGAACTTTCGCATTTTTTTGGCGTAGCACATTGATATTATTTAATGTTATTACTAAACAACAAAAAAATGCGAAAAAATAACTAAAATTTCGCGTACCCCCGTGGGCAGTTTCGCGTACCCCCTAGTGGTACGCGTACCATAGGTTGGTAACCGCTGCTTTAGTCCAATGGTGCCCAAACACTTGTTAAAGATCAACGATGATTCGGCTTTGAACACGGACACAATCCGAACGACAACGAAACTAACAACAAAGAGCGTAAAAAACAAAAAAAAAAAACTCCATAGTTGTTTGCCATCATTCAAAGAAGCAGGTCGATGTCGCTTTGTTTGAGTTAGGTTTTAAGGGAAATACTGTGATGGTTGTTTATCCTTTAACCTATTTTGGAACAAGATTCAATTTTATTTTTCTTTTTTGAAAAAATGTACTTTTTTATGGTAATTAGCTCCCGCTAATCTCAAAAATCTTGTAAAAAAAATAAATGTTCCGTTCTCCCAGAAAATACTGTATTTCCGCTTTTTATGTAATTTTAATATTTGGATTTATTTGCCATTTTATTAATTTATTTTATAATTTTCAAAATAAAAAGTTTTAAAATGATTTAAATTTGTGGACTTTGATAACACTGTGCTAGTTTCAAATAATTAAAGCTGGTAAAGCTGATTATAGTACGCTGAATTCAATGGTGCTAGCCGTTTTTCGAAGTTAGCGCTCGTATTGGCGATATTCAAGATTTAAAATTGTAAAGTAAAGTACAACAAAAATTAAATTTTTATGCTTTTGGTATAGTTTTTAAATATAAATTTAGAAAATGCATTTTTTTTTTGCGGAAATTTTTTTTTCCCAAAAAAAAAAATTCATCGAAAAATTTTGTGTTTATAATGTATAGTATTCTACACATTTTCATAAATTAATATCAAAATAAAAAAAATGAAAAAAAAAAATTTCGCGAAAAGAAATTTCCGCCAATAAAATTTATATTGCTAATTTTTTTTGTATTTTCAATAGAGTTTAGATCGGAGCTTCTCACTAACTTTTGCTTCGCGACCCCTTTTCAATATTTCAAATTTTTCGCGACCCCCCACATAAAAAAAGCAAGTGAGAAAATTAAATTCGGTCTAAACCGACCATATTATATTGTAGACCAGGTTTCCCCAAAAATGGGTCTCAAGTCCAAATATGGACTCATTAGATCCCTAGTTTTTGAGATCTTTAATTAGTGTAGAAAACACACAAAAGCTAAAATTGAGGAAAATATGCTTTTTTACTGCCAATAGACCGATTTTACTAAATATCGAGTGAAATTTTTATATGAGAACTAATAGTAAGTCTAATACCCTATTCTCACTTACAGTTTAAAACCGTTTTTAGCAATTATTTTTAGCATTTTCTGTCAATATACTGTAATAGAATAAAGAAAGTGCTAAAAATATTGCTGCTAAAAACGATTTAAAACTGTACGTGTGAATAGGGTATAAAAATGGTTCAGTTATGATCAGATTTGATAAAGTTACCAAAGTACACATTTAACAAACACGACCAACATTTTTGTCAAATATTTCCTTTTTATGAGTTGCGATATTTTTACGAACACCAGAAGGGTGGTTTGTATGGAGACTACAAGTAGGACTGGTCCGACTTCTTTAAAATTTGGAATCATTCTTTGTAAATACTTTAAAGGGATATTCACACTTGAGGTTCGAAATATCGTTCAAACGAGATTTACATATGATCGAAATCTCGTTCGAATGAGATTTCGAACCTCATGTATCATTTTATACACAACCATATGATCAAAATCTCGTTAGAACGAGATTTCACCTCAGGTGTGAATTGGGTATTACCTGCTAAATTTCGAAAGCATACTTATTATAATACGGTTTAAGAGTTGTTTTTTTACAAATTTAAAGGAGACGTTTGTAAGTGGGATATATCTAAATATGGACCGATTTTTTTCAACACAGTTTTTTAAAATGTTAGCTGTTTTCAAAATCCCCAACTAAGCAAGAATGCTGATAACATGTAGTCCTGGCGATCATATCCTGATGTAGTCAGATTTAAAAGTTGTTGGATTTTAAATTGTTGGACTTTGGGCGGAAAAATAATATGAATTATGGTAAAATTGTGTCTTTTTTTTAAGATTCACACGGACCGGGATTTTTCGGTGTAAGGGTGGAAAGACGAAAGGAAAAAGGGGATAATTCTATCTTTTCCAGAGTTTTTTTGAATCCGACTGATAAGCGAAAAGTATACAAATATGCATAAATTGGCAAATCCTAACGTAGGTGTAAATTTTTATATTTTGATAACTCAGCAATTACCAAAAAATTATGATTTGCTTTTATATTTTAGAAATTTTAATAATTTTAGCATAATGTTTACTAAACTTTTCGCGACCCCAACGAATTTAGTTTACACGAACAAGCTTTAATAGATGAGTGTCGTAAATTCGATTAAAACTAAAAATAGTTGTAATCAAACAATTTTTTTACGCAAATACAAGATTTTTCGCGAAAAAAAATATTTTCCGCGAAAAAATTTACAGTATTATGGTTTGTTGTGGTAATTTAACCGAGTTGAATGTTTTTAAATTTAAAAATGATCGCATAAGCTTAAAAATATCGTTTTAATTGTACTTGAGCATCAACATTTTAAATCGCGATTACGACCGCTAACTTTAACAAACGGCTAGCACCGTTGAATTCAGCGTACTCGAGTTAAAAAAAATAAGTGTCAAATTCAAGCACAGTTTAATTAATTAAATTTAAAAAAATATTAAATGAATTAAAAAAATTAAAAGCCAAAAATAAAAAAAAATTCGTTTTTGCTTGACATAATTCTGTGCCGATACTCATTGTATTTAATTCCGATATAAATTGCGGTGGTCAAGGTTTTTTTTTTTAATTCCAGAAAGATGAGACTTAACATTTGCATCGAAATTTAGCTGAAATTCCGCATTTTTCATACATAAATCGAACAGTGGATCGAAATGGGTTAACCGGCTTTATGATACTTTAATCAACGAGGCGAACTATAATATATTATAAAATACTTAGTTCGGACAACATTTGTTTAATGATTTTTTAACACAAAAATCACAATTAATCAGGCGCGGATCCACGGGGGAGGTGGGGGAAAAAGGAAATATCCCCCAAACCGAGTTCGAAAGTAAAATAAAAAGAAAAAAGGAAAAGAAGAGGGAAACAAGAAAGTGAAAAGGAAAATGAAATAATCTGAGAGTTTTTTTCTGTCTCGTATGTTAGTTTTAGAATTTTTCTTTATGAAAACAATTGAGAATTTTTCATTATGAAAAATTAAAAAAAAAATTTATATGAATAATTTGCGAACTTCTCTATAGGAAAAACTTTAGAACTTTTTTATAGAAATTCGTCAATGATAAATATCTAAGAATCTTAATGTTTAAATTTTTGTTTAATTTATCTTTAAACAAAAAATTCGGAAATTTTTCTGGACCGAAAATTTGTGAATTTTTCTGGACAAAAAATTTGTAAATTTTTTCTAGAGGAAAAATTTGAGATTTTTTTTGAATTTTTCTTAGAATTTTTTGGAAAATATGAGAATTTTCCTATTGAAATAATCTGAAAATTTTTATGGGAAAATCTAAAAATTTTTCTATAGGATTAATCTGAGATTTTTTTTAAAGAAAAAATCTAAGAATTTTGTATTAGAAAAAACCAAATAATTCTTCTTTGGAAAAAATCTGAGAAGAAGATGGGTAAAAAGGAAAGATAGAAAGGAAATTATGTGACAATTTTTCTGTATCAAAAATGTCGAAGAATCTCAAAATTTTTTGTTGGAAAAATGTTTTTGAATCTTTTAATTTTTTATAGGAAAAAAAGTCTCGGAATTAAGTTGTTCTATAAGAAAATAAGAACATTTTCTTCAGGGAAAATTTGAGAATTTTTCTATTAAAAAAAATTATTAGAATCTGAGACTTTTTCTATAGGAAAAATTACAGAGAATAAGCAATTTTTTTTGTATGAAAAATATTTCGAAATCTGAGATTTTTCTTTTTAAAAAATGACTCAGAATGTAAGACTTTTTTTAAGGAAAAACGTCTCGGATGTTGAGATAATGTGTCAGAATCTGAGATTATTTCTGTTTGAAAGATGTCTTAAAATCTAAGGCTTTTTATTAGGAAAAGCTGGACCTTTCTATAGGAAAAAGTTCTTTGAATCCTAGAAAATAATTTCAGACTTTTTCGATAGGATTAATGTCGCAGAATTTTTCAGTTTTTATTTAAAAAACTGTTGCCTTAGACTTCTGAAACTTTAAGAAAAAATATCCCAGAATCTGAGAAAATGATTCTGATTTTGTTTTCTATTTGAAAATTGTCTCAGAATTTAAGACTTTTTCTCTAGGAAAATGTTTGAAACTCAGAATCTGAGACTTTTTGTATAGTAAAATGTCTCAGAATCTTAGACTTTTTGTAAAAAAAATCTCTTGGACTCTCAGACTTTTCAACAAACAATTTATCTCAGATCATATTTGAGAATCTTAGTCTTTTTCTAAAAAAAAAGTGTACCAGAAAACAATACTTTTTCAATAGAAAAGGATCTAGAAAATTGCCTCAAAAACAAAAAAGCATTAAGGCTCCGACACAATGTCGAAGTACTCTGTACTACAGAGTACCATCTCTAAAAATAGAGACGACATCATATAAAAAATGTGAAAGTGCGAAAGAGAAAGGAAAAAAGCCACTCTGTGGCACAGAGTACTCTGTCATTGTGAATTCAGCTTTAAAGTCTATAATTTTTCTAATCCCAGGCACTTTCTATAGAATAGTGTTTCAAACATTGGCGTAGATAGCCCTGTCTGTGGGGGGCTTAGCCCCCCAGAATAATTTTAGCACCCCCACAAAATTTTAATCATTCACAATTTTTTTTAATAATTTAATCACACACACACACATGATCACACACATGATCAATTATTTTTATTTATACTTTCTATTTATTTACAACTCATTTTTAATAAATTCAACCTAACCGAGAACTGGTAACTATGACCGTCGTCTCGTTGTAGCGAAAAAACCAAGGGCTCTGGTGGGAATCGAACCCACGACCCCCACGTTGAAAGGCTAGCACGCTACCAACTAGCCTACGGGGGCCCCTTTAATTTAATGATTTCATTAATTTTTGCAACAATAAATAATAATATGAAATGAGTCTTTAGGACTCGTTATGATTATTCAATGAGTCTTAAGGACTCGTAATGATTACTATATAAGATCTAATAGTTTTGCCCATTGAAAAATAGTCTGAATTATTGAAAAAAGTTTTTATATGAATCTGATGTTTTTTTCAGTAATAAAAACTTTACCGAATCTTAGGGTTTTACCTTCAGGAAAACATTTTAACTTCTTTGATTTAAAAAAGTTTCTAAATTCTAAGGTGTTTTTTTAATAGACAAAAGTTATTGAAAGAAAGAATCTAAGAATTTTGACTAATAATCATCAACTTTTGCAATCATCAGAACTTTTTCTTAAAAAAAATCATAGTAATCTAATAATTTTACTAAATTTCCGAAAAATCTACAGAATCAAAATTTAAAAAAAAAATATATTAATTTTAAACCACTTTCGGGGGCATTCGTTTCTAGGACACCTACGCTTCAGGAATAGGTCTGGGTTTTTCTATTAAAAAAAAAATACCAAAAAAGTCTAGGGGGGGCTTTATCCACCCCCCCTCCCCCCATAAATGTTGGCTTCCTACGCCAATGGTTTCAAAACCGGAAAATTTTGGTGTAGAAAGAACTTTTTGGTATCTTTAACTTTTTCTGTAGAAAAATAGAATATGTTAGATAAAAAAAAATATTTCGGAACCTAAATAATTTTCTATAGTGAAAAACTCACCAAATCTGAGAATTTTTCCATACGAATAAATTTTTTAAAAATAGGAATTTTTGGTGGGAAAATTGCAAAAGTATCTCAGAATTTTCTATATGAAAGTGTATCCGAATCTAAAAATTTGTCTATAGCAAGAATTTTATAAGTTCTAAAAGATTTTCTGTAGCAATATCCCTCAGAACCTAAGAATTTTCCTATTGGGATAATATTATCCCATTATAATGTGTCAGAATCATAAAATTTCTCTTTAAGCAAATGACTAAGAAAAATTTCAAAATCAGTAAGCTTTTTTTGAATAAATATGTCTGAAATCTGACATATCTTCTATTAGAAAAATATTTCAGAATCTGGGTCTTTTTCAATCAGAAAAATGCTTTAGGACCTGAGAATTTCTTGAGGAGACATTTTTCAAAATATCAAACATTTTTTTTAAGTTCTTAAACCTTGTTTATAGGAATAAGTTTTTAAAATTTTTAAATGCTCTATAAAAAAAAATCAAAATAAACAAGAGGTTAACACTAAAAACCTTAACTAATGTTTAAAATCAGAACTGAGGTTCCCTGCAAAAATAAAAATTTTGTAAAGAAAAAATTAACTCCCCCAAAGCTGGACCCGCGCCTGGTGGTAATGGAATAAAGACTAAATCGAGTCGTTTTATTTAACCCTCTAACCGGCATCTCCGCCTCTAGACGGAGTATACACCGAAAAAATTTCCCAGTTGGATAGTTACGAAAAACTCCAGTTGATTTGAAATAAATTTAAAATAACTGGTTTAGTCACCAATAACTAGTAAACCCAGTTAATTTTAACAGTCTTTCAGTTCCCTGTAAATCAAAATTAATTTTATTGACAGGAAATTTAAAAAAACTTCAACAAATAAAATAAAATAGATACAAATAAGAAAACATCTTTGGTAAGTTTCTATTTATTATTTTGTATTTTAATATTTGCAAAAGTTAATAAAGAAATTTTTATTTTTTAGATCTTGATGAAGGATGTAAAAAATCGGAAGCTTGTATAGCACCATATGTGATGACGAAATCGGCGATCTTGTAATTTAGTATCGTGTTGGTGAGGCGTTTAGTTCGAGATCATTTGGTAATTAGATAATAATTTGAAGTGAAAAGATTGTATACATATATTTTTGTCGTATATATTTAATAAAGGTTGTTTAAAATAAGAGATCTTTTATTCCCATGAAAAACTTAAAACACAATTTTCAATTTCAGCCAGTTATTATCGACTAAATTCCAAAATTTCATAGATTTAATTAACAATTTGTTGCTAGTAACTGGAATCTCAGTTAAATTAAAAATAGAATAAAAAAATAGTTATCATTAACTGAGCCAAATCAACTGGGGTTCAGTTAGGTGTATTTTAACTGGGACTTGGTTAAATAAAAATTGAATTATGAAAAAAAGAACGCCGTGAAATATCTAAAATCATATTAAATGATAAGTTATTAAGTTAAGTTTCGTATATGTTTATGTAATCCTTTGTTTACCCATATCTACGCGATTTTTTAATTATTTAAAAGAATAACGAGTAACAACTGATATTGTAAAAATCAATTTTTCGATTGAAAAAAAAAGTTTTGATTGATTAAAATAAATCGGTATGCCTCAAGGTAGATTTATACAAGGTAAGACCCAATAACCTCACTTTTCCTCCATAGTAAGTTTTTTGACAAATTTGGAAACAATAATATTTACGAATTTTCAAAACGAAATAAAAATATTTTGTTCGGCATAAATGACTTGAGTTTACACTACATTTTTTATGATTAAAATATTTGATTTTTTTTTTTTAATTTTTGTCGTGGAAAATAAAATAATTAGGTTTGAATTTCAATATTTTTTTTATAATTTAGTTGTTTTATAAAAATTTAAAGTCTTAAAAGGCGTTTAAATTGGTTAATGTGTGCACTGAACATTTAAGTCGTTTTTGCCGACTAAAATGATTTTGAAAGAAAATTGTTTTAATTTACGTCACTAAAATATTACCTTATATAAATCTACCTTGGTATGCCTATTTAATATTTTAATTTTTTTTAACAAACAAAAAACACATTTGGGGTTTTCACAGTGACGATTAAATTTGCCTTTTTTAGTTGGGTATTTGGCAAATTTGCCATTTTACTAATCGTCAAGTAATTGCCACCATTTTTTCTTTCAATATCGTGAGCGCACTTTTCGTTAATAATTTGCACAAAATAACTTTAATTAAATTTTTACATTCACAATTTTAAAATAAACACAAAAAATGTGTATGTTTCTTTTTGTATATATGTTTTTGTTGCCGTGTTCGAAATTTCAGCATAAACAATCACAGCTGTTGTCATTTTTATGTTTTTTTTTATTTGCACACTGGCATTTTGTCTTTAGACAAGGTTTGAGTTGGGCATTTTAAGAAAAATATGCCACATTCAAATTGACATTTTTTTTGACGTTTCCCGGCTAAAAATGTTGTATATAATCATATATGATATCATATATGAGACCATATACAGTATCATATATAGTATCAAATATGGTCTCATATATGAACATATTCCAAAATTGGCGCTTATATAAGACACGGTCATATATGATCCAATATATGTGATCATATATTAGATCATATATTGAATCATATATTGGATAATATATTGAATCATATATGGGATCATATATGATGTTGTTTTCAATTTGTTTTACATACTTTTTCATATTTTTTTTATTTTTTTTCATTTTAAACTATATGTAATAGATTATTATGTATATATATTCACCAGAATTGCAAGCGGTGTACATAAGTATAATTTAAAATTAAAAATATTTTTTTTATTAATTTTGGTGTTTTCATAACCCTTTAATTTTATGATTTTAATTTTTTAGTTACTATCGTTTGCATTTTTGGTGACCATATAAAAATAAATAATTTAACTTATAGATATGAGAATACATTTTTAAAGTCAACAAAATAAATTGAACATAAAAGATCTTATATATCAAGTTTTTCAATTGAGATCGAAAGGAACGTTGATTTCCTTTGTGTTTTCTTGTTTTAGTGTTAATTCCGATTATCTTCAGACTCAGCGTTTTTGTTATGGTATAAGCCTCTTTTTTACAATATTTATAGTCAAAATCTAAAACAGGATATAAAATAATATTAATATTTGAGATATTTCTAGAATTTTTATTGTATTAAAGTATTACCAACGATAGCATTTGGTGCTAATAGGTTAATGATAACACGGATGTCATTTAACGAAGCAATTATCTACCTTTAAAGATTGGCTAGATACTGCTAGTTACATACATACATGTTGGAGTGTATTTTGTTAAGACCATGGTATGCTTAAGCCCATTGGATGCTAAAGACTATGGAATGCTTTTTAAGGAAAGATATATTGTCTTTCAGAAATCCATCTGAAAAAATATTAAAAATTATTACACATTTCTTTTATATTCCAGCAAAAAATAACTTGCTACTACTAAATGCATGCATCAAAATTCATAGCAAGCTAATAATTACTTAAGACTTTGATTAAAAGCAATATATTCAGTAGTATGTATTTTATCTTGCTGGGTTATGTTTGTAAGAATATTTGTAGGATAGGGATAAAAACTATTTCTACTTACATTATGTTTGTAAGGATATTTGAAGGACTGGGATAAAAACTATTTCTACTTACATCATGGTGACAATGTGCCAGATTGTCACTTTCGCTTATAGACAGCTTTCTTGTAATTGTATAAAAACGTTGTCTTTCCTAAATCGTTACTCAACCTTAAAACTGATCGTTCTTTTCATTTCGATTTGCTATGGCGATAGTAAGCGATTTCAAAATAGTTTGTAGTGTTGGAACAGTAGTGATAACGTTATGGTCGTGCATATGCCCTCTGCTCCAAGTTAAGCGAGCTTAACGTACCTCCGCATGGTTGAATTTTCTAGTAACTCGGCCTTCAAACTTCTTATACATACACTCAAAAAATTTCATGCATAAAAATACGAAGTATTATTTCGTAAAATTTTTTTCGTACATATTACGAAATTTTTGTACATATTACGAAATTTTTGTAATTTTACGAAAACTTGGAATTTCGTAAAAATACAAATTTCGTATATTTTACGAAGTACATTTCGTAGCCAAAAAAATACGAAATACTTCGTATCTTAACGAAATATTTCGTAATTTAATAAAATATTTTTGGGAAAAAAAAAATCACAAAATCAAGGGGTTTGATTTATTTATCTGAATTACTAGATTTAACAGATTAAACAATTAAAAAAATTGAATAACAAAAATTTGTTCCTTCTCTTTTTAATTTTTGTTTACGGTTTCTAATTTTAAATTATTTTCAGCATAACACAAAGTCAAATCACCCAAGATATATTTTTCATTGCAGTCTGTTAGGTGTTGCGACATTAGTGAAAAGTTATACGGGCATGTCACCGCGTCAATTCCGTTTAGAAATGGAATTGAATGTTTGCTCGGGAAAATATTTTTTTTGTAAAGAAACTTTAAATTACAGTGAATATTTGGAAGTGTTTTGATTCCGAAAAAAATATTTTATTTTACGTTTTTAAAAAATATTCGATCCCACTTCCGGACGGAATGTACTCAATGACATGTCCCATAAGATGATACAATTTAACCAAAAAAATGTCATACATAAAAATACAAATAATTTTCATACAAATACAAAACAAATATATCGTACCATAAACTAAATGTTTGTACATAATACATAAAAAAAACTTCGTAATATGTACAAAATATTTTGTATGTTTACGAAATATTTCGTAATAATACAAAATATTTCGTAACTTTACGAAATATTTTCGTTAAACTAAACATAATTCGTATTTACAAAAAAAAAACTTCGTAATATGTACAAAAATATTTTGTATTTTTACGAAATACTGATTAATTTTTATTTAATAAATAAAAAATTGTTTTATTCGACCTTTAAAATATCATATTTTGTGAGGATGTTTATTCTGGCTCGAGGTCATTATTTTCTTTACTAATTAAAACCATGATATTCTCATAGCATAATTTTCAAGAAAATTATTTTTTGTTTTAAATTTATTTATGTTGGTCATTTTTGCAGGACTTAATCGACACGTGTTTCGGAATTTGTCAAGATTCCATTGTCAAGATTATTTAGCAAAAATAGAAACGATATACTACAAAGTAGCAAACGAGTCTAATGACAAATCGTTTGTGCACAAACTAAAGCATTAATACATATTCGACTCTATCCACAATGTGAATTAGAAAGACGAAGAAATTGTACTATACTAGTAAGTAACGAATTGTCAATAACCAACAAAAATATTTAAAACATTTTACATACGATAGTCCATTGGACTACAACAATATGTTTTTTGTTGCTGTGAATGAAATTATACCATTATTAGGGCTATTCATCACTATGGCGTGCCAACCATTATGTTCAAATTCTGATTAATTTTTATTTAATAAATAAAAATTGTTTTATTCGACCTTTAAAATATCATATTTTGTGAGGATGTTTATTCTGGCTCGAGGTCATTATTTTCTTTACTAATTAAAACCATGATATTCTCATAGCATAATTTTCAAGAAAATTATTTTTTGTTTTAAATTTATTTATGTTGGTCATTTTTGCAGGACTTAATCGACACGTGTTTCGGAATTTGTCAAGATTCCATTGTCAAGATTATTTAGCAAAAATAGAAACGATATACTACAAAGTAGCAAACGAGTCTAATGACAAATCGTTTGTGCACAAACTAAAGCGTTAATACATATTCGACTCTATCCACAATGTGAATTAGAAAGACGAAGAAATTGTACTATACTAGTAAGTAACGAATTGTCAATAACCAACAAAAATATTTAAAACATTTTACATACGATAGTCCATTGGACTACAACAATGGCCGTATTCATTTAAACTCGTATACACCAAGTATACCGTATAAACTTACCAAACTTATTTTTTATAAATGGAGTTTGACATAAATTGTATAAATTTATCAGACTCACATATTATACGAGGTGTTTATACGGTTCGATGAATACCATTAATATGTTTTTTGTTGCTGTGAATGAAATTATACCATTATTAGGGCTATTCATCACTATGGCGTGCCAACATCATGGTTTTAATTAGTAAAGAAAATAATGACCTCGAGCCAGAATAAACATCCTCACAAAATTTTTACGAAATATTTCGTAATTATACAAAATATTTCGTAGTTATACAAAATATTTCGTAACTTTACAAAATATTTTCGTAAAAATATACATAATTCGTATTTACAAAAAAAAAAACTTCGTAATATGTACGAAAATATTTAGTATTTTTACGAAATATTTCGTAATTATACTAAATATTTCGTAAATTTACGAAATATTTTCGTATTTATTTCGTAAATATCACTAAAAAAACTTCGTAATATTTACGAAATGCCATAGGTAAATATTACGAAATATTTCGTTCCGGCAAAACCACGAAATATTTCGTACAATGTACGAAGTATTTCGTACATATTACCTATGAAATTTTTTGAGTGTACGTTCTTTCCTTTTCCAATTTGCTACAGTAAGGGATTTCGAAATAATTTATAGTGTTGGAATCGTAGTGATAACATTTCTGGTGGTGCATATGTCCTCTTCTCCAAGTTGAGTGAGCTTAACGTTACTCGGCCTCAAAACTGCTTATACGATCTATCATTTCCAATTTGTTATGGCGACATTAAGGGATTTCAAAATAGTTTGCAGTATTGCAATCGCAGTGAAAACATAATGGTGGTGCATACGCCCTCTCCACGAAGTTGCACGAGATTAACGAAGCTGCGTAGTTTAATTTTCTTCAACATCAAAGCACTCTATATTATTGTATTTGCGACATATGTTCATTTACTCATTTTAAATATGATCTTGTTTTGGAATAAAATGTCCACGCTTATACTTGTTATGACGATGAACTGGAAAAAAATAATACATATGATTTTAAAATTCTAAATTCATTTAAAATTCTAATTAAAACTTACCTTTTCCATTTTCTTTATGTAAAAGTAACTTTTTTAATCAGAATATTTTGCAACTAGGAAACAATATTTTTTAAATTATTGATACGAATCGGTATTAAGATATAAATATGGTAATAAAATATAATTTCAATCGTACAAAACTTTTATTTTGTAATTCCGATTGATATTTTCATACACATGCACTAAAATTTAACATTTTATGATAACATATATGTTTCCATATATGATATCATATATGGCACATATTTTATATACGGCCACATATATGGGATCGTTTCTTGCATATATGGTCACATATATGTTTCCATATATTTCATATATGATCATATAAAGATCTATATATAAGCATATATGAACATACACTTTTATTTTTAGCCGGGTTGGTACATTTGCCAAATACCAAACTAAAAAAGGCAAATTTAATCGTTACTGTGAAAACCCTAATTGATTTTGTATCCACTTTCTCGAGTCGCAAAGTGTTTACCGCGAAATCGTGAAAAATGGATTCTGTGTACATTAGAGATTGAACCTGATATACATCTTTTTAAGTAACGCCGGAGAAATAAAAAGCATGTTATGTAAAACAATCAAAGTGTACAACTTTTAAACAAATTTAACAAATAATTTGAAAATTTTTGTTTTTAACCTTAACTTTAACCTCGATTTGGCAGAGCTCTGGCACTTTCGCGCAAAAGTTATAACATACGAAATGTTATGGAATACCTCTAGTATAACCCGGACTAGCGTTTTGCATTATCCATCATTATCTGCAGAAGTTGCAGTCTATTATGTAATTGGATTTTTAAAGATATTTAAAAAAAAACAATGTTGGCAATCGATACCCAGCCAAAATAACGGTATTTGGCTATTGTACCGCAACCAATAAAGATATTGACATTTTTAAAAGCGATTATGAAAGTCAATGAAATTTCTAATATTTTTGATTTGTTACTTTGTGTTTGTACAGGTTGCTTTTCGAAATATAGGCCAATACCTTTATAATACCGTTTGAAACGGTATTTTAAAGGTATTGGCCTATATAACGAAAATGAACCGGTAAAAACACGAAGTAACACATCAAAAATACTAGAAATTTCATCTACTTTCATAATCGCTTTCAAAAATGTCCATATCTTTATTGGTTGCGGTACTATAGCCAAATACCGTTATTTTGGGTGGGTATCGATTGCCAACCTTGAAAAAAACATGTATTTTTACTCAATATAACTTTTTGTTGGGTTATTTTTTTGTTATAAAAAAAAATGAATAATAAAATAACGGATCTTGGAAACATTTTGCAAAAAATTTTGATGGATTATTCCACAAGATGAATTTTTAAAATTTTTTCAAAAAATGTCCTTTACAAAAAAAAAAAAAATTAAGAAAAATGTAAAAAACTCTATTCTTTGGAGTTGTGCCCCAGCCAAACTAATACCCTGTTCTCACTTACAGCTAAAAACCCTTTTTAGCAACATTTTTCGTTTTATGCTTAAAAACCATTTTTATGACTCGTTTTACCATACACTTTTTTGTTGTAATATGTCAAAATAAAAATGTTTTTAGCTCGTTTTAAAATTAAAACGATTTAAAACGAGCGGTATTCCAGGGGTTGAATTGAGTATTTTTGAATGTTCAGCGTTTTTAAAGCATTTTATTAATATTGGCAACAATGTTTATTACTAAAATGTAAATAATACAAAAAAAAAAATCGTGCTATTTTTATCTTTAAACAATTCTTGAACATTATAAACAGTTATATCTATAATTAATGAATATAATTTTAATTTCGTTTGTTGTTGAAATGTGTACATGTTTATCAGCTGATAATGCAAATGTCAAAATAAAAACATAAAAACCAAAATAAAACGAGTGAAATTACGTGTGAACACTTTTTTTTAAATTAAAACAAATGTCGTTTAAAACCGTTTTTAGATGCTCGTGAGAACAGGGTATAAGAGTCGCATTGATGTAACGGAAACTGATTTTTAGTCTCCAGAGTGTAACCTAAAAAAAATAATCGGTAATTTTTTTTTGTCCTAAATGCGCACAAATATCACACCGTGTGTCATTCAAATTGCAAGTTTTATGGAAATTGCCAAAATTAAATATTTTGAAAAAAGTGATTTTATAAAAATTAAAAAAAATATATTTTCAATTGATCTAGAGCTTTAAAAAAATTCAGAAGCCTGTAGAATGATTTTTTCGGTCAATAGATTACTTTCAAGAATACTTCAGGAGATTCCTAGAAGGATAGGACCGTCTGTAGAGGACACGATACAGTTCAAAACAAAAGAGCTAGACTTCCGAAGTTTGGCACGAATATGTCTTTTATTCCTAGGCAGGCTAAGTTCGGAAATGGGCAAAATCGGACCAAGGGAAAAAAAGTTCCCCCTTGGAGAACTAAACCAACCTAAGAAAACCCGCATTTTTTGCAGGGTTTTTTGTACTTTTGCTAAGCAAATGCAACATTTTTATCTCAGAAGAAGTTCAAAATCGCAAGGGGAAGGTGCCCCATAACGTCTCCCACCATACCCCCCCCCCCCCCCCCAAAAAAAAAGACGGATTTTTTTTTTTACATTGTTTTTTACATTTTGGAGGGTATAAAAGATTCGGCACAGCCGAATGTAACACTCTCACTTGTTTATTTTTATTTTTTTTATTTCTACACAATTTCTTTAATAATACTATTTTTTTATATTGCTCTCTTTATTTTTTGTATGAAAACTAAAAATGCACTCAAAAAAATATTTTTTAACGAAAATTGTTAAAAAAAAAAAATTTAAAGTAATTTTTGTATATTTTTTATCCGTTACTTGGCAAGACCGCCTCTAGGCAAGGTACCAACAACTTCATCTGGACGGAAAACCGCTAAGTTTTTGATATTTCAGAGTACAGAAATAGACTTTCCGTACCCAAATTACCCTAGGAATATTTTTATTTTGAAAAACAAAAATTGCCGGTTAGAGGGTTAAACACGCCAGTGCGTACAATATTTAAAATCGTATTGAAAAACGAAACACAAAACCGTGTTTTAGCTAAAACAGTGCTAACAGTGGCTTATTCTATTACTAAGAGCATTTACAAATACTACTGAAGATGGAACAGTCTTGTTTTATTTTCTATTTCCTGTTGAGATAGTACCGGTTATTTGTTATTTTGATTAAAACAAAATAGTACGTGTATGGTCTTTTAAAAAAAAGATTTTACTTGTAATATTATTTAAAAATATACAATAAAATATAAATAGTTAATTAACAACCAAGAGAAGTATTTTTTTTTTGTTTGTTATTGAACACAAAACGCTATAATTTTTTTTTTAATTAAACGCATGCTCTATAAAAGACATTACACACACACCACAATTTTCTTTTTCATTTGTTTTGTTTGCCTAAAGCCAACTTTGATTTTGTGTACACTAAATAGAATATAAATATGTACAATCTCTATACATATATTTTTTTTTTTTTTACATTTTTATTTTATTTTTATTTAGGATTTTTTATACATTGTAAAATTTAAATTTATTAGACTTTTTGTTTTAAGAATATTGTTGATGATGAAAAACTTTTTCTTGCTGTTATGAGCTGACCTGAAGAGCAATGATATATAGTAACTTTTTTTTTAATTAATTCTTTGCTTTTTTATTTTTTCTTTTATATATTTTATTTATTTATAAAAAAAAAAATTGCCATTTGATTGGTAGGTAGGCAGGCAGGCAGGTATATTATTGTTAAATCTAATTCTATAGATTTATACTTTGAAAAAGTCAAAAAATAGAATTAATAAATGTGAGTATACATTTTGTATACTACATAGACTCGCGACTCGCGGTGTATGTACTCATGTTTTTGTATATATTTTATTTATAGAGTAATTTATTAAATTTCACTAACTTTTCTTTACTCTAAATTAATTTATATTTATATATGCCTTTTAATTTATATTATTTTTATTACACTATTATATTAAGTGATGGTTTTTTTTAATATTTTTTTAGTTTTTCTTTGCCGTTTTTCAGTTAGACTACATTTTTATTGCTATTGCAAAATAACATATTTTCCTTGTGTATTGGAATATGTTGTATATGTTAAAGCTTAAAGCTAAATGGCTTTTTCTTTAAAGCTTTTATTGTTGCCAATGCATAAAAACAATATTGCCATATGTTTAAGGAAAACCGACAAATGTCAAATATAAAACTGACATATTTGATGATATTTTGGATAAAAAAAAATTTGAACTTTAGTGTCGACGAAAAGTGTAAATGCAGTTCGATTTCTACATGATTAGTTGTCACAAAACTGTTTTCAGCGAAATCGTAGCTGATCGCATTCGCGAGATATCGCGAAATTAGTGATTTTATATTTTAAAAATTTTTGATATTGAAGTTTTTTAAATATTTTCAAAAACTGAGTATACAGTTTTCATTGTACTTATTTTAAGGTCACAAAACAGCAAACATCGAAATCCTATCTTCTTTAGTTCGCGAGAAATCGCGAAATAACTTTTTTGTCAATTTTTGTTTTTCAACTTTTTCTAGGTTTTTTTCAAATGTTGTGGAAAGCTGATATGCACTTTAATGTGTACGTGATCGAAGGTCATAAGGGTGTTGACATCAAAGTTGTAGGTGTACACTGTCGCAAGATATCGCGGAATTATTTATATATTTTTTTTTTTTTTTTTTTATTTTTCAATTTTGCATGTTCTTTTGAAATGGTGTAAAAACGTGGTATGCATTTAATACCAAAAAATTATTTCTTATAATTCAAAATAATATGACAGTTAATAAATGGTTATGAATTATTTGAAGAAAAAGAGAGTGCATAATAGTATTACAATACAAAATAAATGAAAAAAAAATTGAAAAATTTTTCGCGATTTTTCGCGAAAATTAGCGTCAATATATAGATTTCAGCAGTTTTACCACCTTCAGTTACGGGCAATTAAAACTGCATACCATATACTTGTCGTTACTTAAATTTTTTGATACCATAGAAAAAAAAGTAATTTATTATAAAAGCTCGTACAGTAATTTTGCGATTTCTCGGGAAATTGATCGTCTATAATTTTTATGCTTGCAGTTTTGTCACCTCTAATAACCTCGAATTCAAACTGCATACCACATTTTTGTCGTTAATTGAAGTATATGTTTTTACAGACCACAAATAACACAAATTAATGAATAAATAGTAGATAAGCGAGTTTTTTTGCGATATCTCGAAGAATTAAGCAGCTAGAATTTAAATGTTAACAGCCTCATGACCTTTGATCAATAGCAAGTCAAACTGCATTTCGTGTTTTTCAACAATGTTAAAGAAACTTCTTTTATTAATCATAACAAGAAATACCCCCAAAAAGCTGTTTTTCGCTATTTCTCGCGAAGGTGAGCAGCTATAATTTTTTTGGGGGCAGTTTTAATTTCTTCCAGCATGTTCAAATCAAACTGCTTACCACTTTTTTTTATCATTTCTAAAGAACCGGGTTTAAAATATAATAAAAAAAAAATATATATATATATAATTACGCGATATCTCGCGAAATTTAGCACCTACAATTTTGATGTCAACAGCTGTGTGACCTTTGATCAACCACAAGTAAAACTGCATACCATGTTTTTATGAAATTTTAAAAAATCATATATGAAGATAAAAACAAAAATAAAAACAGCAAAAAAGTAATTTCGCGATTTCTCGCGAAATTGAGAAGATATGATTTCGCTGTTTACTGTGTTGTGACATGTAAATAAATACAATTAAAACTGCATACCCAGTTTTTGAAGATATTTAAAAAACTTCATTGTCAAAATTTTAGAAAATACAAAAACACTAATTTCGCGATATCTCGCGAATGCGATCAGCTACGATTTCGCTGTTAACAGTTTTGTGACATTTATTCATGTAGAAATCGAACTGCGCTTACACTTTTCGTCGACACTAAAGTTCAACCTGAACATCGCTGAGGCTCACCGTGCCCACACGTCGCACAGTGGGGAAAAATTTACTTTTTTTGTCCAATTTTGCCGACAGGTCGCAATTCTTAACCGATTTTAGTTTTTATTTTTTTTTGAAATTTAGCTAATAAAATTCCTCATCGGTCTGTCATGGGGATTTCTAAAAATCGTTTTTGTTTTATTTGAATATTTTTTTTAAGTTCAGAAAATATTATTTTTTTTAGAATTTTTGCTCTAAAAAATGTAATAGGAAGGGGACGAATAAGCTGTATGGACAAAATTAAAGTTAACAAGTAGAAAAGTTCGACTTGGCCGAATCTATGAATACCCTCCACAATGCCCATTTTAAGTGATAGTAAATTTTCTAACGTGAAAAAAATAACAGTTATGATTAGAAATATTTTATTTTGTGTAAAAAAATTTTTTTTTAGTTATTTTTGAAAAAAAAAAAATATAATACTATTTTTTTTGAGTGTAAAATTTTTTTTGGGCGTAAAATTTTTTTCGAATTTTACATTCAAAAAAAAATTTACTAATTTTTTTTTGAGTGTAAAATTTTTTTTGAGTGTAAAATTTTTTTCGAGTGTATTTTTTTTTGTTTTGGTATAAAAATATTTTTGAGTGACAAAAATACGTTTTAAAATATTTTTGTGACTTACCAATGATTTTAAAACAGGTTTAACGGGTTTTCACCACGTGAATTTAAGGTGAAGCAAATCTGATATTCACGGTTTTGCTAATAACTTTTGAACCACTGGACCGATTTGAGTGAAATTCAATACGAACTAGGCTGGAGGAACGACAAATATATATGCCAAGCTTCAGCATCCTCAGAATTGATTTTCGAAAGTTAAAGTGCTTTTTATCTCATAAATTCACGAAAAACCCTTGCCGAAATTCAGTCTTTTGCTCATAACTTTTGAACCACTGGACCGATTTCGCTGGATTGCAATACCAACCTGACCAGGTAAATGCCCAACATATATGCCAAACTTCAGGAGCCTCCGTAAAGTCTTTCAAAAGTTAGCGTGTTTTCAACAGACAGACAGACAGACAGACGGACAGACGGACGGACGGACATCGCTAGATCGTCTTAAAATCGATCGAGGATCATGAATATATATACTTTATGGGGTCCTAGACCAATATTTCGAGGTGTAACAAACGGAATGACAAACTTATATATACCCTCTATCACTAGAGTGGAGGGTATAAAAAAAAAAAAATTAAAAACCCGTTATAAATGACATTAACAGCATTTGTTAATTTATTATTATTTTAGTTTTTATAAACACATGAAAACTTAAAAATTATCACTTTTAAGTAGGGTTGCCAATACCAGACCGGTATTAGAAAATCGGTATTTCGATATTGGGAAATTTTCAATACCGAATTTTCGGTATTTTCGGTATTCATAAAAATTTTTTATTCATTTCATAAATTTATTTAATTAAAAAGTGTATCCTTAAAGTCCTCAAAGTGTTACAAAAAAAACCAACAATAGTTCTTCAAGTTTTGCAAGTCTCAAAAAAGTTGGTCAAAATCTATTGCAAAATAACAGATTTCACCGTCCGACAAAATAAAAAAAGGCGTTGAACACGAACTGGATCCGTTTGAAACTAGAGACTAAATGTAGTACAACTGCATTTACAGTTTTTCATTCCGTGATCCTGTTTCCTTTTAAAAGGACTTCAAAGTCTTAGAGTATTAAATTTTATAAAATATTTTTTTTTAATATTTGTACTTGTCCTAGGATGCCACTAATGATAGCAAATGAAAGGGGAGGATCTCCCCTAATTTTCCTTTTTTATTATTTTAACATATCAAGAAAAAGGGGGTTAGTTACGTCCTTTCAGAAGTGTATCCTTTAATATCATTCAAAATTTTTAACAAAATATTTTGATAAAGTTTTCAAATGACTTTATCACAACCTTTTATCCTGATATGGCAAAATAAACAAGTAGAAAAGTTAAATTCGACTTGGCCGAATCTATGAATACCCTCCACAATGCCCTTTTTAAGTTATAGTAAATTTTCTAGAGTGAAAAAATAACATTTTTGATTAGAAATATTTTATTTTGTTTAAAAAAACTTTTTTTTTTAACTAATTTTTGAAAAAAAAAAAAATAATTTACTAAATTTTTTTTTGAGTGTAAAATTTTTTTTGAGTGTAAAATTTTTTTCGAGTGTATTTTTTTTTTCTTTTAGTGTAAAAATATTTTTGAGTGACAAAAATGCGTTGTAAAATATTTTTGTGACTTACCAATGTTTTTAAAACCTGTTTAACGGGGTTTCAACACGTGAATTTAAGGTGAGGCGAATCTGATAATTACGGTTTTGCTAATAACTTTTGAACCACTGGACCGATTTGGCTGAAATTTATAACGAACCGGACCAGAGGAAAAAAATATACGCCACACTTCAGCACCCTCAGAATTGCCGTTCGAAAGTTACCGTGTGTTTTATCTCGTAAATTCCAGAAAAACCCTTGCCGAAATTCACTCATTTGCTTATAACTTTTGAACCACTGGACCGATTTCGCTGGATTGCAATACCAACCTGACCAGGTAAATGCCCAACATATATGCAAAACTTCAGGAGCCTCCGTAAAGTCTTTCAAAAGTTAGCGTGTTTTCAACAGACAGACAGACAGACAGACAGACAGACAGACAGACAGACAGACAGACAGACAGACGGACGGACGGACGGACGGACGGACGGACGGACATCGCTAGATCGTCTTAAAATCGATCGAGGATCATGAATATATATACTTTATGGGGTCCTAGACCGATATTTCGAGGTGTTACAAACGGAATGACAAACTTATATATACCCTCTATCACTAGAGTGGAGGGTATAAAAAATGGAAAAATTAGGGTAGATCCTTCTCTTTCATTTTCCATCACCAGCCTAGGACCAGTACAAATATTTCAAAAATATTTTACAAAATGTATCCTTTAAAATGTAAACTTTAAAGTCCTTTTAAAAAGATACAGGATCACGAAATGAAAAACTGTAAATGCAGTTTTACTTCATTTGAGCTCTACTTTCAGGCGTATATCATCCGGTTCATGTTTAATATTGGCTGTCGGACGGTGTTTTTATTTTAATATTTTTTTTTTTTTTATATTTGCCATTTCCATTTAAGCAAACATTTAAGTCCAATTACCTTGCTAAAATTTTGTATATGGGTAGAAGTGAGTTAAACCTAAAAGCTAATGCAAAACAGTTGACAAAAATATTGGTTTTAAACCGTTTCCTGCGTTTTTTATCGTCTCCTGTACAATAATAAAAAAGGTCTATTCGTACTTATTCACCTTACTTAATTAAATTATTTTTTTGATTTTTATCAAGAAACAAAATTTCATAAACACATCAAAATAATTGTTTGACGTAAAAATCGCGGCACCACTTTGAATAACAATAACTTTTATATTTAAAAGACAGAGTTGTATTATTAAAAGTACGTTGAAATCATACTTTATTTGGAAACTAAGGAAATTTCACAATAAACTGATAACATAAAAATTATTTTCTTAAATTTCTTTTTTTTTGGAAATCGTCATATAAATTTTAATTAAAATCAAAAACAAAGTTGTATACAATACCGAAATCGAAATTGACTAAAAATCGGTATTTCGAATTTGAAAAAAGGCATCGAATTTCGACGAATTCGGTATTACCGAATTCGGTATTGGCAGCCCTACTTTTAAGTACCTATGTCATTTTAAATAATTTACCAATTTCAATTTTTTAGATTCATTTTCTAAACCACCCAGCAAAAACTTCTATTACCAAGTAATTAACTTCGGGGTTTATAACGAAAATGAGTAACTAGTTACGTCCCAATTTCATTCTTAATTACTTTAACAAGGCGATGTCATTGGATGCAAGGCCTTCTTTGTTCGATTACGAAAATGCTAAAAAATAATAGCCCATTCCTAGTTCGCTTACAAAAAGTTGAAAAGGTGACAGCATTGTTTTTTAGTAGCTCTTGTTAAATGAGAAAAAATAAATTAAGGGTAAACTTGTTTTTTATATATTTTTATAAAACTTAACTGGTTTTTAAAATTCAGATTGCAAACCATTTACGATGTAAGTTAAAAGTAAGGCCTTTTTTTGGGGTATAATGTAACGCAGCGAGTAATTAGTTCTCATTACCAGGTAATCCAATTGGGAATGGGTACTCATTACCTAGTTTTTGCTGGGCATTATTGGTAAGACTAATATGCCACATTCAAATTGGCATTTTTTTTTTGACGTTTGGCACATTTGCCAAATACCAAATTAAAAAAGGCAAATTTAATCGTCACTGTGAAAACCCCAAATGTAACAACTTTTTTTTTTTGTAACAGACTAAAAAATAATTTTAAAATTCCAAAAATCATAAGTTAAAATTTAAGCAAAAAATAAAATATTTTTTGAAAAAAAATTTGTGTACCAATATGACTAAGCAAAACATAAGCTTTAAGGCTAAGGCACTTGAGCGCTACTGAAGCGGTGCTGTAGCGTGACTGTTGTATTTTTTAAGCATTTACTGATTCCGTTTCATTGATAACACTGCACAACAAAATCAAATTTTTTCGAAAATTACAAGGTCAGACCAAAAAATTTTGACAGAAGAGACAAAAAAAAAATACACGTGTATCGGCGTTTTGAAAGTTTACATCTGGGTTTCATTTTAGGGGGAGGTAAAGTTTCCCCCAAATGCAGATGTTGTATTGTAAATCGTCTTTGAATAGCGAGTGAAGCTTACGTTTAAAGTATATGGTGTGTTCAGCAAATTTATATAAAATGATACGGAGAACATTTTTGTGGAATATATTAACCCTGTAGCTCCTCGCGATAAGGGTCTTTTTTGTCCTTCTTTTCAAAAAGAGCAAAAAACACCATTAAAACAGGGATTTAAGGGGTTTAAATGTTCCGAAAAAATATTCGCCGTAAAATTTTACTATAAGTCCTTGAATACACCAAAACGGAAAACTCAACCAGAAGGTCAGAAATAAGACACAACAAAAGAGATCTTAGGGTTAATTTTGCATTTATTAAGAAAATCGAGTAAAGCTTATGTTTAAAGTATATGGTGTATTCAGCAAATTTATGTAAAATGTTACGGAGAACATTTTTGTAGAATATGTTAACCCTCTAACTCCTCAAGATAAGGGTCGTTTTTGTCCTTCTTTTCAAAACGAGCAAAAAACACCATTAAAACAGGGATTTAAGGGGTTTTAACGTTCCGCAAAAATATCCGCCGTAAAATTTTACTATAAGTCCCCGAACACACCAAAACAGAAAACTCAACAAGAAAGTCAGATATAAGACACAACAATAGAGAGCTTAGGGTTAATTTTGCATTTATTAAGAAAATCGGGTAAAGCTTAAGTTTTAAGTATATGGTGTGTTCAGCAAATTTATGTAAAATATTACGGAGAATATTTTTGTAGAATATGTTAACCCTCTAACTACTCAAGATAAGGGTCTTTTTTGTCCTTCTTTTAAAATAGAGCAAAGAACGCCACTAAAACAGGGATTTAAGGGGTTAAAATGTTCAGCAAAAATATTCGCCGTGAAATTTTACTATAAGTCCCTTTCACGGCAAATATTTTTGCGGACCATTTTAACCCTTTAAATAGCTGTTTTAATGGTGTTTTTGCTCTTTTTCAAAAGAAGGACAAAAAAGACCCTTACCTTGAGGAACTAGAGGGTTAACATATTCTACAAAAATGTTCTCCGTAACATTTTACATAAAATTGCTTTACACACCATATACTTTAAACGTAAGCTTAACTCGATTTTCTTAATAAATGCGAAATTAACCCTAAGCTCTCTATTGTTGTGTCATATATCTGACTTTCTTGTTGAGTTTTCTGTTTTGGTGTGTTCAGGGACTAATAGTAAAATTTTACGACGGATATTTTTGCGGAACATTAAAACCCCTTAAATCCCTGTTTTAATGGTGTTTTTTGCTCTTTTTGAAAAGAAGGACAAAAAAGACCCTTATCTTGAGGAGTTAGAGGGTTAACATATTCTACAAAAATGTTCTCCGTAACATTTTACATAAATTTGCTGAACACACCATATACTTTAAACGTAAGCTTTACTCGATTTTCTTAATAAATGCGAAATTAACCCTAAGATCTCTTTTGTTGTGTCTTATTTCTGACCTTCTGGTTGAGTTTTCCGTTTTGGTGTATTCAAGGACTTATAGTAAAATTTTACGGGGAATATTTTTTCGAAACATTTAAGCCCCTTAAATCCCTGTTTTAATGGTGTTTTTTGCTCTTTTTGAAAAAAAGGACAAAAAAGACCCTTATCGTGAGGAGCTAGAGGGTTAATATATTCCACAAAAATATTCTCCGTATCATTTTATATAAATTTGCTGAACACACCATATACTTTAAACGTAAGCTTCACTCGATATTCAAAGACGATTTAAAATACAACATTTGCATTTGGGGGAAACTTCACCTCCCCCTAAAATGAAACCCAGATGTAAACTTTCAAAACGCCGATACACGTGTATTTTTTTTTGTCTCTTCTATCAAAATTTTTTGGTCTGACCTTGTAATTTTTTTTTGTGTTGTACAGTGTAATTTACAAATTTTATTTTAAAAAGTGGTTATTTGTGATTTTTTTTAATTTATATTTGAGGAGCCGCAGAACAAAACGTACTTTTTCGCATATTAAAATTTCTTGGGAAATTGAGGTTTATTTATTTCACCCCTTTAAAAAACTGCATGAACCTGAATATGGTAACAAGTTTTTTGCTTATCAAGAGATGCATCAAACTGCCATAAGTCACCACATTATATGTTGAGGATGTTTAAATAAAACCACTTTTACTTTGGAAAAAGTACGTTTTGTAAAAAAATAATGAAAAAAGTACGTTTTGTTTAAAAATAATTTTGATGTGCGTATTTTTTTAGACGATACTATTATGATCGAGTGTTTTAAAAATGTTCTTATTTATTAAAAACTACAAAAGAGCCTCATTGGCTCATATTTAGACACGTTACACACGAATTGGCCAAGGTAATGCACCCCCATACTGTAGTTGTGGGGTGTAAATAGACCAATAACAAGAATAAGGGGGAAATCCTTCACTGGCCTGCAAGAAGGCCTCAAAAAATATTGGTGGGCATTTATATGTATATGGAATATAAGAGTAAAATGCCAAACTAAAAAATTATGAAAAATCATGAATATGAAATACAATGAAAAAAGTACGTTTTGATAAAAAAAATTAACAAAAAAGTACGTTTTGTTTCGCACCTATTTTTAAAGAATCCATTTTCTTGATGAAAAACAAAAAAAATCCACGCTATGGACATTTTTTCTGGTAGATTTCGAACCAAATAATATAAAAAGAACAAAAAATCAATTTGTCAAAAAATGCGAAAAAGTACGTTTTGTTCTGCGACTCCTCATTTACAGAAAAACATTTTTTTTTTCGTTTATTTATATTTATTTGTCAATTCTGCCACACAAATGAAAAAATTTCAACACAAAATAAAAAATTAAATCAGCTCACATGTAAAACGTACGGAAAATCAAAATTTTTGAGGTTCGGCCGCTACAGCATCGTCACGTATTCGTTTAAGTACCTATTTCTATTTATTTTAATACAAGCTAACGTATTAGCTGACACGTCTCCGAACCGTATTCGCTAAAGTAATTATGCCTTTAATCTAAAAAAGATTTTATTGAAATTGGTTCATTATTTTTGAAGATATAGGCTTTTAAAAGTGAAAATTCTTGAATTTTTGTCTGGTTATAAAAACCAAAATAAAAATATATTTTCAAATACTATCACGTCGTTGATAAGGGGTTTCAATACCTTTAATTTAGTCTATAAAGCATATTCGTCCCATGCCTAATACATTTTTTATTGCAAAAATACTGAAAAAATTTAAATTTTCTAAAATTTAGGAAAATATAAAAAGTAATCCGAAATTTTTTTTTCAAAAATCCACCATGACAGATCGATGCGGAATTTTATTAGCTAAAAAACAAAAAAAGAAAAACCAAAATCGGTTAGGAATTGCGACCTGTAGGCAAAATTGGACAAAAAAGTCCATTTTTCCCCACTGTGCGTCGCACAGAGGGGTGAAATGCATCCAAAGTGGCGATTAATTCAATAGATGAACATTAACTTTCACAACCGTGTTTGGTACCAGGTTAAAGTAGATAAAATTCAACATCAATAATGGCAAAAAACAAAGTTCTAAGTTGTATACTTTATTTGCAGTGTGTGTTTAAAGTTCAATTATTTTTATTATTTTTGCGCGCATTGATTTAAAGTGAAAATTTTGATATTTCAAGTAATTATATTTTGTATAAAGACTTCTAAAATTGAAAGCTTCATAATGGATCAGTCTACTTTAGGTATTTGAGCATATAAAAAAAAATTTTTGGTTTAGATAAATGTTTTGGAAATATTAAAAAAAATAACAATAAAAATGCTCTTAAAATAGGGTATTTTTGATATAAATATTGAGTTTCAACAACTTTGTCTGTGAAAGAGTGAAAATCCGCCTATATGGTCTTTAAAAATATGATTTCATCTAATAAATCCCTGAATGTCCGTTTGCGGTTTTTTGCGGTTTTTGACTTATCAATTTTTTTGTGAAAGAACTCCAGCTGCCAAAAATCAATTTGAAAAAAAGAGACTAAAAATCAAGTTGTTTTCATAATATTTTGTCCTTATATTCCGTATGGTAGTTGTAACTGCAGCTCATGAGTGTACTGTTTATAAGAGATGGGTGCGTGAGTTATTTTAAATCACGCACACGCACGCCCGCCCCCTTTTTGGGGCGTGGTTATAAAAAAATATGTAATAATAATGCAATTGTATTACTTAAGTGCAAAAACCAATAAAAATTAATTTGCAATGATTAATCGCAAGGGTGAAAGTGCCCCCTACGTCCCCCTCCGAGCCCCTATCAAAAATGCCCCCCAAATTTTTTTGTAGTTTTGTAACGTTTTGGATGGTATAGAAGATTCGGCACATCACTCTTACTTGTTGTGTTAAAATACTCTCAATTTCCATATTTTTGGTATTTTGTTGTTTTTTGTTTTGTGAGAGATGAGTGCGTGAGTGATTTTGATGAAGATACACCATACATAACCTCATCAACTAGACCTTAAATTATTCTGTTCTGATCCTTTAAAAATTTTCGTCTGTAAATTTTTGAGATAAATGTTCACATTAACTGAATTAAGTGAAAAATAAAAACTTGATTAAAATTGAATTAATACTAATAAGAATACATATTTTATTTTAAGTAGATTTATTCTAGCTCGAGGTCATTATATCATTTACCAACTAAAACTATGATATTCTCATATTTTTTTTTTTTTGCTAAATAATCTTGACAATGGGATCTGACAAATCCCGAAACACGTGTCGATTAAGTCTTGAAAAAAATTACCAACATAAATAAATTTAAAAACGGAAAAATTAATTTCTTGAAAATTATTCTATGAGAATATCATAGTTTTAATTAGTAAAGGAAATAATGACCTCGAGCTAGAATAAACCCACTCAAAAGATAATATTTTAAAGGTCGAATAAAACAATTTTTATTTTTTAATAAAAATTAATCAGAATTTGAATACATATTTTATTTATTTTATATTTATTTACTTATTCTTTTGATGTCAAAGTTACAGCGAAAATTGTGAATTAGGCTTTTTCCGAAAAACAGAAAAAAAAGTTTAACAGGTAAAAATATTTTTTCCAATTTTTCTTCTGAAATGCTGCGTTTTATTAAATTATGACTATCCATTAATAAAAATATTTTTAATCTTCTGTTTCGGGACTTTTTGAGATAAATTTGTACATTAATGAGATTTAGTGAAAAACAAAATCGAATTTTAAATTAAAATTATACTAATAAAAACACATACGATATATTTACTTTTTTAAGTTTTTAATAGCACATTAAGTTCGCTATAATGTGCCATTTTATTTATAAATGTAAAGCTTTTTGTTCCAAAGTTACAGCAAAAATTGTGAAATAAGATATTATATCCGAAAAACAATAAAGCGCCTAACAGGTTAAAAAAATTTTTTTCCAATGTTTTTTTTTTCGAAAATGCTGTGTTTTTATGTGTCTAAGATTACTCATCAATAAAAAATTATAATATTTTAAAATTAAGTCTTCTATGTATTAATCGCCATTTTAGGTATAATCCACCCCACTGTGCGTCGCACAGTGATTCGTTCCCATATATCGAGTGGGCAAAAATAGAATATTGGTCGCAGATTTCTGAAATTTGGCACACTAGCATTAAATGATCAAGAAAAAAACGGGTTTTGGAAAAATCGGAGCAAGGACCATATATTCTAATATATTCCCCATATATTCTAAAATTTAAATATGTGATTAAAACTACAAAAATGGTCACAAAATTCCCAAACTTTGTCACTGTTACCAATTTTGATATAGTATTTTATTTGTGAATTTTTTTCTAGATTGAAGCAAGAACTCGTGTGGTTGCCATATATCCTATTTCTTAAAAACGCTGTAAATCGCTCAAAAAATACTCGATACCCTTGAAATTTTTTGTAAAAATTTTAATAATGAGTGTCCCAAATTTCCCTGAAATCGGTGCAGTATAACAAAAGTTGTTTATATATCCTTTTTAAAAACTACAATAAAGTGTTAATATAGTTTAATCACAAAAATAAAATAGAAAGAGTTGTCAACGATTTTCCAAATTTGGTAAGCAAGCACAAAATTAATTAATAGAAAAAAAAAACAAGTGAGAGTGTTAAATTAAATTGAGAGTGTTAAAAAAATTAAAAAAAAATTTTGACAGGGGCGTTGTATTAAGGGGGGGGGGCAAGGTAGGGGGAGGGGTCGGTAAACTGGGGCGACTCCTTGAAATTAATGGTATATGTTTAGCATTAGCATTTTTAAGAGGTTGGTTTAGTTCTTCAAGGGGGAACTTTTTTCCCCCTGGTCCGATTTGGACCATTTCCGAACTTAACCTGCCTAGGACCATAAGACATATTTATGCCAAACTTGAGAGGTCTAGCTCTTTTATTTTGGACTGCATCGTGTTAACTACAGACGGACGGACGGACATCCCTAAAATGTCTTAGAATCGACCACTGATCAATAATATATATACTTTATGGGGTCCCCGACCGATATTTCGATGCGTTACACACGGAATGACAAAGTGAGTATACCCCCATACTGTAGTTGGAGGGTATAAAAATAAATTTTGAGCAAATCAGTCGAAGGGTATTTGTACCTGTCGTATATCCTGAAATTTAAAAGTGGAGTTTTAGCCTCAAAACTTGCAATAAAATTACTAAACTTATTGTTAGTTATTGACTTAGGAATTTAGATAACTATCGACGTACAACGTTTGTATTTTAATCTGAGCAAGGACTCGCGTGGCTGCCATATATCCTTTTTCTTGAAATCGCTGTAAATCATTTGAAAATCTTTCAATATAGATTAACTAAAATGGCGTTAATAAGTGTGCCAAATTTCGTTGAGTTGCTTGCGGTAACAAAAAAGCTGTTAATATATCCTTTTTTGAAATATAGTCAAAAATATAAAAATACATAAAAACTGCTAAAACAAAACATTCGCAACACTTATTTTCTACTGCCCTACGAAAATAAATTTATTCAATATAAGTTTTAAGTAAACACGTTTAATAGGGCGTTTCATCAAAAACTTTTTTTTGGATTTTTGCAACTCTTGAAGCGGAATATGAAATCTTATGGCCTAAAAGATTTTTGAGATTTTTTTCAGATTTTTGGAATGTCGGGATCAACTCGCTCAAATCGATTTTATCAAAAAAATGAGGTTATGAAACATAATTTTTTTTATTTTTTGTTCTCTGGTGCCTTTTTTTAACAAACCCGGATATAATACTTCTAAACCTTTAAAGTAGAAATTCAGAATTTCCCGTGTTCCAACCTTAATAATTTGAGAAATATGCAATATATGAAAGTAATGATGAATCCGTTAGATAGGTCTTTCTAATACCTTTAATTTAAAACCAAAATGACATTTGTCACTTTAGTAGAAATATTAAAAAACTAAGATAAACTCATTTGTTCCCCCATTTTACAGAAAATCGAAGGGAATCCATTAGTAGTTTTTTTGTAAAGTTGAAATAATAAACTTAAAAGAAGTTTTTTTGATTGCAATTAGTGTTTCCAAACCGGAAAACCGGGTTTTTGTCAAACCGGTTTTTTTGACAAAAAACCGGGTTTTAGGTTAACCGGCTTGGAAACACTAACTACAATCTATAAAAAGTCTTTAAAAGTTATTATTTTAACTTTACAAAAAAAACTACATAATGCACCAGTTCAATTTTCGATAAAATGGGGGAGAAAATGAGTTTTTCACAGTTTTTTATTTTTTTTAACATTTCTACAAAAGTGACAATAGTCAGATTGGTTTTAAATGAAAGGTGTTTTAAAGACCTATCTAACGGATTCAACATGACGTTCATACATAGCTTATTTCTCGAATTATTGAGGTTAAAACACGGGAAATTCTGAATTTTTACTTTTAAGGTCATCTTAGTGACCCTTGAACTTATAATTTTGACCGCGAATATTTTTTTTTAGGAGGCTAGCAACATTTAGAAGTAATGTATCCAGTTTTGTAAAAAAAAGGCACCAGGGGAAAAAATAAAATAAAATGATGTTTCATAACCTCATTTTTTGGATAAAATCGATTTGAGCGAGTTGATCCCGACCTTCCAAAAATCTGAAAAAAAACTCAAAAATCTTTCAGGCCATAGGAATTCATATCCCGCTTCAAGAGTTGCAAAAATCCAAAAAAAAGTTTTTGATGAAACGCCCTAACGTTTAATACTTGCTTTATTTCTAAGTATATACTAGGCTGGGTCGTATTCCAACAAAGTGCTCAGATCAACTATTAATAGTGAAAAAAAGTTGGTACAAGTAAATACAAGCAATTTAAAACCAAAATGAACATGTCGCTAATCGCTCATAGACGTTTTACAATTTATTTAAATCATTTATTTGATTTTGTTCAATTTTATTTATGTGGGCATCTGTTGTGGATGACCCTTTATATTGTTAAATTTTTAATGTTTTTTATACGTGCATTTTGTTGTTGTCCAATGTTTTTAAATTTTTGCACATTCCCTTTTTTCCCTAACTTCCCGCAGTAAATTGTTCGTTAAGTTTTTTTTTTATAAAGGAACAGTTATTCCTTATGTGTTATACACATTAGAAACTCCTGCTATATGCATTTTTAAAATTGTTTGTTAATTTAGTTTGTGACGAAGAAAACACTGCGGTAGGTTGTTTGTATATTTATTTTCGTATATTTTTTGTAACTTTTATTTTTTAAATTTTAGAAATAAACAACTTACACTTTAAACATAAAAATTTTTGGGTTTCATTTGGAACATAAGGTGTTGGTTAGTTAAATTCGCTTCTCACAAAACTCACGTCGCACTGTGGTCAATATTTTGAGATAGCGGCCAAAACTCCTTTTGGTTTTTGTTCTCCGATTTTAAAGTTATTAGACTCATATGAAAGTAGACAGTAGTAAACCTCGGGAGCCAAAAAATTAGAACTCTATTTCAACTATTTCACTGAGAACAGGGTGGTCCAAAATGGGCTTTTTCAGAATTCAGTAAATTTATGATATTTTTAGTTAATTTTTAAAGTTTAAATGATCATAACTTTTTTGTTTTTCAAGATTTTTGGACGAAATAAATTTTGTGTTGTAACTTAACTTATTTCCTATTACTGGTAAAAAAATTTAAGCTCTACTGTTTTCAGAACAATTTAAATATTTTTTTTAAAAAAGGTAAAATTTCTCGGAAATTTCCTACTTCATAGAGTACAACTCCTGTGAGTCAAGCTGAGTCAAAACACAAATTTACTATTTTGTAGTCCTAGGTTGTAAGTGGCTGCTGACGTTTTACGTCAACACACGTAGACTCTGAGGTCCATTGTGATACCACCTACAACCTAACCTAACTCTCCCCTACATTCCTATATATACATGTCCATGCATCGGGACTGCACTTTTTGAGCTACAGCAATTTTTCTGACCCAAGGTAAGATATTCGGTACAAATGCACGTCATATTTTTTGAGAAGTTATTTGTATGTGAAAGTGGCTATTATGCATATATTTTGATGAAATTTTGTACAAGAGTTCTTATTGACCCAAAAAATAATTCTGTTGAAATTAGGAGAAGTTGGCCCATATTTGGACCTAGTCCACATAGAAGGGTGTATCAAAATTTTGACAAAAATGACAATAGAACTCTCAAATTATGTGGTATCTGGCAATTCATTTGGAAAAGGTAAAAAATGATTTTATTGCAATCTAATATTACATAACTTAAATACCTGAAAATTGCAAATAAATTTAAAACCAATGGAAATAACCTGTGGATCCTTGGACCTATCAAAAAGACCTATCCTTGGACCTATCAAAAGGACCTATCCTTTTACATATCAAAAGGACCTATCCTTGAACCTATCAAAAGGATCTATCCTTGGTCCTATCAAAAGGACCTATCAGAAGGACCTATCCTTGGACTTATGAAAAGGACCTATCCTTGGACCAATCAAAAGGACCTATCCTTAGACCTATCAAAGGGACCTATCCTTTGATCTCTCAAAAGAACCTATCCTTGGACCTATCAAAAGGACCTATCCTAGTACCATGATCTATTAAAAGGACCTATCCTTTTAAATATCAAATGGACCTATCCTTTCACCTATCAAAAGGACCTATCCTAGGACCTATCAAAAGGACATATCCTTGGACCTACCAAAAGGACCTATCCTTTTACATATCAAAAGGACCTATCCTTGGACCAATAAAGAGGACCTATCCTTGGACCTATCAAAAGGACCTATCCTTGGACCTATCAAAAGGACCTATCCTTTGATCTATCAAAAGGACCTATCCTTTGATCTATTAAAAGGACCTATCCTTGGACCCACCAAAAGGACCTATCCTTGGACCTATCAAAAGGTCCTATCCTTGGACCTATCAAATGGACCTATCCTTGGACCTATCAAAAGGACATATCCTTGCACCTATCAAAAGGACCTATCCTAGGACCTATCAAAAGAACCTATCCTTGGATCTATCAAAAGGACCTATGCTTGGACTTATCAAAAGGACCTATCCTATGACCTATCAAAAGGACCTATCCTTGGACCTATCAAAAGGACCTATCCTAGTACCAGTCAAAAGGACCTATCCTTGTACCTATCAAAAGGACCTATCCTTTGATCTATCAAAAGGACCTATCCTTTTACATATTAAAAGGACCTATCCTTTGATCTATCAAAAGGGCCTATCCTTTTACATTTTAAAAGGACCTATCCTTGGACCTATCCTTGGACCTATCAAAAGCACCTATCCTAGGACCTATCAAAAGGACAAAGGACCTGTGAATATTGAGACTAAATAAATGTCAGGGGCCAAATGTTGGCATTTTCTGACCAAAATTAAGTTTAGGAATAATAAATAAGTATTGGTTGTAAAATACGATTGAAGAAAATAAGAAATTATAAAAAAATACCTATTTAAAATGTCAAAATATTCAACTTTTACATGGAAACTCAACAAAAAATTAAAATGCATTTTTAACTCCACATTACTTACGTTCCTATCAGTCGATTTTTACGTTTGAACACGCAAATTGAAGCTTAAAGTCCCTCCTATTGAACAAAACAAATTGCGTAAAAAAATACCAATCCGGTCAAAAGTTATAGAGTTTTGACCGCTATCTCGCGAAATTGACCACTGTGCGTCGCAGTCAGCGACAGAACAAAATCGGTCCATGGCTTCCGTTCTCGCATCGCGGGTCAAAATTGCTGTTTTTGAAAAAATGGTCATAATTTAAAAAAAAAATTAAATATTTAAAAAAAAATTATTAAAAAAAAAAAAAAATTTTTTTTGTATCGCATTAATTCAAAGATATTTAGAAAAATTTTGTTTGTTTTTTTCGGATATCGATAACCCACCTAAACGTGAGGCCAAAAAAAACTCACATTTTTCACTATTTTAAAAATTTAGTGAAACAAAATTTTTAAATATATTAGTTTATCCACTTGATATCATTGAATACATCTCAGGGATTGTAGAAAAAAATTCTTAGTTAAATTCCTTCGTCCAGTTGGTGTGTGGAGCGATTTGAATTTAGCGGATTTCCAGAACATGTGTTTTTATCGACATTTTTGACTAATTTGTAGTTGTTAGCGACATTTTACTTAACTTTTTTGTTCAAATGGTTGTTTTGGACCATAGTAACTCTGCTTTGAAATAATAGGCTTTTTGGACAACGTTAACCCTTGCCGGCACGGGGTTAAAAAAATCCTCCAATGAAATTTTTGAAAATTCCTCACTCTAAAATAGTGTATGTGTTTAAATAATGAACAATTACAAATTTATACAAAATTTTCTTGAAGGACATCTTTAACCCTTGTTGAACGAACGCCCAAAAAATTTCAAACATCTGTTTTTTTGCTAATAGCACTGCGTGACAAAAGTGACCACTATTTTAGAAAACAAGAGGTACGACCATCATTTCTATATATTTCGGACATGCTGAATCGAATGGCGTACTCCGTTTTTCGATGTATGGTACAGTTTTCTTGCAAAATGTCGTTAAAGATTTGCTGATTTCGAGCCAGTTTTTCAACAAAAAAATTTGCAAAGTTAATGATTTTTAAAATGCATGGCATTAAAAATAAAGATATGACTTGTAGCAATATTTCTTATGCCAATTTGGTTTAAAGCTTTTCATCTTAAGACCTTAAGTTTGCGAATTTATTAATTTTTTGTGGTTTTCGCGAAATTAACCGCCAAGTTGGTCTTTGATTAAAAACTTGCTTTTAGTGAATCAAAAAGGCATACCTAACAATACGATTAGTGGACAAAAAACAGCTATGTTATATGGACCATCATGATGAAAATCGCGAAAAACCGTTATTTTGTATATGCCAGCATCACTTTACGAGATGATTTAAGACTCCATCTTTTAGTATATAATGTGGGATTCTTAAACAATTAACTGACCAAAAATTTGGCCAAAAAAGTTTTCATTTGCAAAAGTTATCTTAACAAAAACTATTATTTCAGTGTTATATATATAGTCAAATGGACTTTTTTGTCATATTAAATAATATGTTTTTACTTTAAGCTTTACACAGTAAAAACGACGAAGACGTAATGAAAAAAAAAAAAATTTAAGCACGAACTTTTTTATGTATCTCACTAAAATTTTTGGTTTTAATTTGGGATAACAACAAAAATCAAATACTGGCTTTAAAGCAAAATGGCCCACTGTATACCTATTTTATCGAATTATTTACTATAAATTTATGGTATACTATACAATAAATCCCCTTATATAAAAAAACTTTAAAATGTTGATGTATTTTTAAAATTTTTTTACAGTAAATTAAATAAACAAAAAAAAAAAATAATCCAATTTTAGATTTTTAAAAATTTTTTTTTAAGTTAAAGAAAAAAAAACTAAGTTATTTTTATTTTTTGATCTTATAAAACATAGTTAAAACCACCAAAAAATAAAAATTAAAAAAATTTTACTCACGAACTTTTTTTATGAAGGCCATTAAAATTTGGGGATTTTGGGGATTTTAGTAAAAGTCATAGATAACTTTTAAAGCAAAACGGCCCACGTACTGCATATTTTTTTTTGATTTTTTTGTTATATTTTTACAGTATACTATATAATATATCAATGTGTTAAAAAAAATACTTAATATTTGATTTTTTTTCTAATATTTTTTCCATTAATAATATAGCTTTTGAAAAAAATAAAATAAAGACACATACAAAACCTTACTTTTTTCCAACTTATGTTAGTTATTTTTATTGTTTTGCCATATTATTGTTTTTACCATAGTCCAAACTATCGAAAGAGCAAAAAAAAAAAATTTTTTTGACTCACGAACTTTTTTATGGACTCCATCAAAATTTGTCAATTTTTGGGAATTCGGTAGAAAAAATACAGATTTCAGAGCAATACAAAAATGTATTTTAAGATTAATTGAAAATACAACTGTTAGCAAATATATTTAAGTAACTTTTGCAAAAAAAAGTTAGTTGATTTTTTTAAAATTCGATTTTTTATAATTATTTTAGTAAACCTATAAAATTCAATTTTTTTGTTTACACACAATAGCGTAAAATTTCCATATTTTAGCACCCTCTTGTGGCAACATATGACTTCTTAAAAATCAGAAAAGCACATATTTTTTTTAGTTTACTATTAAACTATAAAAATACAAAAAATCATCAACATTGAAGACATACTTCTTTTTTTTTATTTTTGCCAATGAAACGAATCACTGTGCGTCGAGCTCGTTCAACACATCCGTTGTTCTAATCATTTATAGCAGGCGCGGATCCACGGGGGAAAGGAAATTTCCCCTCAAACCGAATTCAAAAGAAAAAATGGAAAGGAAGGCGGAAAGGAAATTTCCCCCTTAAACCGAATTCAAAAGAAAATAAGGAAAAAAAGAAATAAAAGAAAAAAGAAAGGAAAGAGGAGAGGAATGGGAAAAAGGAAATAATTTGAGAATTTTATTCTATGAACATTGTTTGAGAATCTTAAAATGTTTCTAAAGGAAAAATGTCGCGGAATGTAAGATTTTTTTTATATGAAAAGTTTTCTATAGGTAAAAATATTAGAATTTTTCTTTAGGAAAAATATAGAATTTTTCTATGGGAAAAATTTGCGAATTTTTCTGTAGGAAAAACCCAGCAAAACTTAGATTACCAAATAAGGTATAAAATAAGGTATAGGATCTCTTATTTTATACATTGCAGCATTGATGATTTTAACAGGCGATGAGACTCAAAGTAATGCATCCACATTATCACAAAGAATACCAGTAAGGTATAAAATAAGTCATAAATTTATAACGAAGAATACGAGTAAGGTGTAAAATATATGATATTTTATAGGTTACGAAAAATGAAATTATATAGCATAGGTTAGGTTAGGTTAGAGGTGGCGGAGTCAAAGACTCCTCACATAGACCGGATGGTCCATAGCGAAACCACAATAATTCCTCAGCGACGCTGATAGAACGCGTTTGTCCTCATCGCGAATTGTACTATTTGCCTTAGGTCGACATTCGAAACGGTTTCCAAGCTCTCGAAGTCATGTCTGCCTAAAATGTGCAGTCGGGTTCTGGCCAAAACAGGACATTGGCAAAGAATATGTTCGACCGTTTCTTCAGTGTTAGGTTCATCGCACCTTCTACAGCTTGCATCAGAAATAAGTCACATCTTCTTTCTATGATAACCTATTAGGCAGTGCCCGGTGATCACTCCAGTAAGTACACGGCAGTTCCATCTAGTGAGTGAGAGTAAGTATTCAGTTTTTCTTAGATTGTAGCATGCCCACAATCTTTTACTGATCGCACTCGTCGTTAGCTCTCTCCACTTTCTATTAGCCATTGCAGTGTTTTGAATGTCGCGTAGCGATCTAAAGTGCTGGATTGGTGGATCAATATGCACAGAAATACCAATACCATCAGCACCTTGTTTCGCGAGCTCGTCCGCTCTCTCGTTTCCTTGAATACCTATGTGACCTGGTACCCATATTAGTTTCACCTTGTTCATACTCCCTAAACTTTGTAAGTTCTCGAAGCATTCGAAAACTACTTTCGACTTGATGTAAAAGCTTTTGAGAGCTTTTAGAGCAGCTTGGCTGTCAACGTAAATGTTAAATTCTCTGTTTGTCTCATCACCGAACTGTAAAGCCGCCCTGCTTATGGCAACTATTTCGGCCTGGAAAATGCTAGAGTCCAATGGAAGGATGAAAGTCTTCTCTAAATCTCGCAAACTCGTTGAAAAACCTGCACCGACTCCCATGGATTGTTTGGAGCCGTCTGTGAATATGTTAATAGCGTTCATTGGGGGGTTTTGCCAGTTTGACCAAAATTCTCGAGTCGGAAATTCTACGTCGTATTTCCGGTCGAAAATAAGTTTGGGCACTCTGTAATCGGTGGCAATATCATTTAAATTGTCCATGTTACTGTGTCCAAAATTGCGTTGCCTGAATAAATTTGACTCTTTGAGACGAAGGCAGGACTTATAAGCCTCCCCCTTAGCAAAGATGTCAATTGGTATCAGGTGCAGTAGCGTGTCAATAGATTCAGCTGATGTTGTTCTCAGAGCGCCTGTGATGCATAAACCCATGAGACGTTGAATTCCCTGAAATTTTAAGTGCGTCGCATTACGCTCCAGTGCGTTATACCAGACCATAACTCCATACAGTAAGATTGGTCTTACTACAGAAGTATAAATCCAGTAAGTGATCCTTGGTTCCAGTCCCCAAGTTGCGCCAAACATTTTCTTGCATGCGTAAAAGGCGTTGTATGCCTTCTTGACCCTTTCTTCGGTGTTTTGTTTCCATGACAGTTTACTGTCTAAAATGATTCCTAAAAATTTCGCTTGGTTTGATAACGGAATTCTAACTCCATTTATCTCGACCTTAAACGTCTCTATTTTGTACCTGTTCGTAAAAAGTACCATTTCCGTTTTTTCCGGGTTAACGTTTAGGCCATTATTATTAGCCCATTTCCACATTTGCCTCAGTGACACTTCTAAAAGTTCCGATACTGTGCCCAAAAACTTTCCACACGACATAATGACAACGTCGTCTGCATAAGCTACCACTGTTGTTCCTTGCGATTTCAACTTCTTTAAAATGGGGTCCACTACTAAAAGCCAGAGTAGTGGTGACAATACACCACCCTGTGGCGTTCCTTTTGACGCGTATCTTGTAACCTTTGCTGGTCCCCATTCTGCTGTCACCTCACGACATAATAGCAGTCGACCAATCCATTTTGTGATACATGGGTTGATCAATGCCGTCTCCATTGCGTTAATTATTGCCTCCATACTGACATTGTTGAAGGCACCTTCAATGTCCAGAAAAGCGGCCAGTGTAAATTCTTTATCATGCAAAGATTTTTCTATAGTGCTAACTACAGAGTGAAGCGCAGTTTCTATAGATTTTCCCTGTTGATAGGCGTGTTGCGAATCAGAGAGGAAGTGAAAACCTAGATTTTCCCTTATGAAAAGGTCTAGAATCCTTTCCAGAGTTTTCAAAATAAAAGATGATAAACTAATCGGTCTGTAGTCTTTTACCATTACGTGATTCAATTTTCCACTTTTTGGTATGAAAACCGCCTTAGATTTTCTCCATGATTGCGGAACGTACGTTAGTTGAAGACAAGCAATAAAAATGTCCATTAAGTGAGGGATGATCTCATTTGCTGTATGTTGCAACATTGCTGGTAAGATTCCATCCGGTCCAGGCGATTTGTAGGGTTTGAAGGAACCTATAGCCCATGCCAGACGTTCTCTCGAGAACAAGTTTAAAGGACAAGTTAACGGTCCTATATGTTGATTTTCTGAAATCGATGTTTCCCTGCAACCTGGAAAGTGCGTCCTTAAGAGTACGTCAACAGTTTCCTCTGCACTTTCGGTCCATGTTCCATCACCTCTTTTTAGCAAAAGGGGGGGGATGGATTTCTTCGTTAAAATTTTTCTCAGTCTGGCAGCATCTGTAGTGTGTTCGATTTTACTACAGAGTTCATTCCAGCTGCTCTTTTTCGATTTCCTAATTAGCTTTTTAAAACTTTTAAGTTCTCTCCTGTAAACTGCCCAGTTATCATCATTGTTGTCTTTCCTTGCGTTTTTAAAAAGTGTCTGGATGTTTTTTCTGTGTTGCGAAAGCTCCTTTGACCACCATGGTGGTTGAATCCTTTTCTGTCGATACCTTACTGGACAGGCCTTCTCAAATGACTTGATTAGGATTGAAGTAAGGTTGTCATTTTTCCTATCGATATCAAGTTGATTAGTTAGTCGATTACGTTTCAGTTTTCCTAAATCCGTAATCGCATTCTCCCGAAACATTTCCCAGTTAGCCCTTTCGGGATTTCTGAAAGGTTTATTTATACTTGCTTCCCTAGTTAATATTCTGAAGCTAATGTACTTATGGTCGGAGAAGGAGGCCCTATTGAGAATTTCCCATTTAAGTACTTCCAGACCACTTTTATTTGAGAAAGTGTTAAATCTAAAACGTTTCGACTATTAGGCCCTATATATGTTGGTTCAGAACCACTATTCGCTATGTTCAAGTTTCTCGAGTTGATATAGAGTAAAAGATCTTCCCCCCTATCATTTATATCAGTTGAGCCCCATACAGTATTGTGTGCATTAGCATCACAACCTATCACTAAGTACTCACCCGTTTTCTCTCTAATAAATGTTTGAAGATCGGGAGGCGGTGCTTCCCTGTTATGTGCCATGTACGACGATATCAGATGTAGTGTCCTATTCCCCATCTTGTATATTGCGATTGCTAGATCATTTGTACTATATTTTTGTAGAAGAAAAAAGTTTAAAGTTTTTTTAGCCATTATAGCAGCACGTTTTATACCTTTTGTTTGCGAGAAAATTAAATCGTACTCCTGCGTCGAAAGCCCTTGAATTTCGCCAGTGGCATTCACCCAGGGCTCTTGGATGAGTGCCACATCATATGACTCTTCTACAAGAGTCATGAGTAGAGCAGCTGAAGCCGCACTACTGTGATGCATGTTTATTTGCAGCACACGCATCTTCTTTGGCATTATTAATGAAATTACCCGTGATGTCTGGCCCATCATGTGGACTCTCCCCATCGAGATTAATATTCGTGGTGGCAATGGTAAGTAAATCAAGGTCCCTTTCTACCTCGCCATTTTCTAAAACATTTGCGTTTTCGTCTGATGGATTTCTCTTTTTTAGGCGTAAGTATACCACTGACATACCCCAGGCCATCTTTCCAAACCTCGGATAGAGTATATCTTCCGCTTCCTTATTGATTTGAAGGATATACGTGAAACCCTTTACCTTTTCGGTTTGCTTCAAGACCTTGAGTACACGCCAATCACTTGTTGGTATATCCGGATTTTGACGTTGGAGAAGCTTCAAAGTAGAAGATTGTGAGAATAACTCAGGAAATACCACCTTTGCTTTTGGCAGAGTTGGTATGCTGGCCCTTGCCACAATCTTCAGATCAGCTCCCTCCCAGAGAGCTTTTAGAGACTCTACAGTCCCTTTTACCCATTCAAGAGAGTACTGATCTGCACACTTTATGAGCTTTACATTTTGCGTCCAGCCAGCACCATCAAAACTGGGCATCGGCTTTTCGGGGTTCGTTTCCATGTGTTCTATTAACTTCTGGATTAGCTCTTTTTGAACTTTTTTCCAGTCTTCCAATATTATTTGACCTAAGGGGTGTTTTCCGTCTACGAGTGCAACTAGCAAATCATTTTTGACCTCATCAGCCATTGTGCTCATCTTCGGTTGTGGTTCCGTGCACCGTCCCTTTTTAGACGCTTGATCCTCCGCATTTTCATCGGAGGACCTTTGCCTTTTAGAGATTGTGGTACCCATCACCTCCTCCTCGATGGCGTTGGCAAAATTTGGATCAGCAGACTTGTATTTTCCGATTTTCTCTAAGTGTTTTCTGCTCGCTTCTATAACTCTGGCAGCCCATTTTAGATCTTCGACCTCTTTGGGCGAACGCTGAGCTACGTCTATCGAACCTAGACGGTTGGTGAGAGCCAAGGCGGCTTTATATTGGCGCATGTTTTTGCGTCCCCGGTGGCCTGCGGTATTTTCCGTGACTGCAGTGGTCAGTGACTGATCATCAGCAGTAGCTGCCGGTAAAACTGCTGCACTTTCCGGTTGGGAGCGCAAAAGTTCTTCCTCAGTCATATCATCAAAATTTAAATTTGTTGGATCCATTTTCTGTAAAGTAAGTTCGTTTATATCTATGAAGCATTTTACATTAATAAAATTCAAAAATCTTAAATTCCCAACTCAAAATTCCAAATCTAGAATTCCAAATCCAGAACTTAAGATCAAAACTTTTAAAATTTCAAAATTTCAAAAATTTTAGAGCTCAAAATTTAAAGTTCAGAATTCAAAACTTAAAATTCAAAACGCCAAAATCAAAAACTAAAGTTTAGAATTTTAATTTAGAATTCAAGATTTAAAATTCAAAATTCAAAACTCAAAACCTAAACTTCAAATTTCGAGATTCAAAATTTAAAATCCAAAATTCAAAATTTTAAAATTTCAAAATTCAAAATCTAAAATTCAAAATTTAAAACTTTAAATTTGGAACCTAAAATCCAAAATTCAAAATTCAAAAATTTTAAATTTAAAATCCAAAATTTAAAATTTCGAATTCAAAACTTAAAAATTTAAAATTTAAGCTCCAAAATTTAAAATTCAAAATTTAAAATTTAGAATTTAAAATTCAAAATTTAAAATTTAAAACTTAAAATTCAAAACTTAAAATTCAAAATTTAAAATTTAAAATTCAAAAGTTAAGACTTAAAATTTAAAATTTAAAATTCAAAATTTAAAACTTAAAATTCAAAATTCAAAATTTAAAATTTAAAATTCAAAATTTAAAATTTAAAACTTCAAATTCAAAATTTAAAATTCAAAATTTAAAACTCAAAAATTTAAAATTCAAAATCTCAAATTTAAAACTTAAAATTCAAAACTTAAAATCTCAAAATCAAAATTCAAAATTTAAAATCTAAAACTAAAAATTTAAAATTTTAAACCCAAAATTCAAAATTTAAAACTTAAAATTCAAAATCCAAAATTCAAAATTTAAAACTTCAAATTCAAAATCTAAAATTCAAAAATTAAAATTAAAAAATTTAAAACTCAAAATTTTAAAAATTTAAAATTCAAAACTTAAAACTTAAAACCTAAAATTCAAAACTTCAAATCCAAAATTCAAAATTTCAAACTTCAAAATTCAAAATTTAAAATTCAAAACTTAAAACCCAAAATTCAAAACCTAAAATCTTAAATTCAAAATCCAAAATTTAAACTCTAAAATTCAAAATTTAAAATTTCAAATTCAAAACTTAAAATTCAAAAATCAAAATTAAAAATTTAAAACTCAAAATTTAAAATTCAAAACTTAAAAATTCAGAATTCAAAACTTTAAATTTAAAATTCAAAACTTCAAATCTAAAATTCAAAATTTTAAACTTTAAAATTCAAAACTTAAAACTTAAAATTTAAAATCTAAAATTCAAAATCCAAAACCTCAAATTTAAAATTCAAAATTTAAACCTCAAAATTCAAAACTTAAAATTCAGAATTCAAAATTTAAAATTTAAAATTTAAAATTCAAAATTTAAAACTTAAAACTTAAAATTCAAAATTTAAAATTCAAAATTCAAGATTTAAAATTTAAAATCCAAAACCCAAAATTCCAAATTTAAAATTTAAAATTCAAAATCTAAAATTTAAAATTTAAAATTCAAAACTTAAAATTTAAAATTCAAAACCTAAAATTCAAAATTTAAAATTTAGAATTTAAAATTCAAAATTTAAAATTCAAAATTCAAAATTTAAAATTTAAAACTCAAAATCCAAAATCTAAAATCCAAAATTTAAAATTCAAAATTTAAAATTCAAAATCTAAAACTCAAAATTTAAAACTTAAAATTTTACATTCAAAATCCTAAATTTAAAATTCAAAATTCAAAATTCAAAATTTAAAATTCAAAATTAAAAATTCAAAATTCAAAATTTAAAATTTAAAACTTAAGATTTGAAATTCAAAACTTAAAATTTAAAATCTAAAACTCAAAATCCAAAATTTAAAATTTAAAATTCAAAATTCAAAATTTAAAATTCAAAATTTAAAATTTAAAATTCAAAATTTAAAATTTAAAATCCAAAACTCAAAATTTAAAATCTAAAATTCAAAATTTAAAATTTAAAATTTAAAATTTAAAATTTAAAATTTAAAATTTAAAATTTAAAATTTAAAATTTAAAATTTAAAATTTAAAATTTAAAATTTAAAATTTAAAATTTAAAATTTAAAATTTAAAATTCAAAATTTAAAATTCAAAATTTTAAATTCAAAATTTAAAACTCAAAATTCAAAATTTTAAATTCAAAACATAAAATTCGAAATCCAAAACTCAAAATTCAAAGTTAAAAACTAAAAAAAAAAAAAATTTAAATTATATCCAATGTTTCCTTTCAGTGTAATTGAATTGTAGCGATAAAAATACAAATGTTATTGTATTGCATTATCCAATTCAATATCCAATTATAAATAATACATTATTTCAAACTTTCAAATAATACATAATGTAACCAAATATAAGTCATCCATGATTTAATGTTTAGAAATAACAAATATGAAATAAATTTTTTCCAATAATCATGCATTACGTAGAAAATTATTAGTAATGCATTATTTTTCACTTGAAAATAATACGTTGTGAAACAAATGTTCGGTAAGGCATCATAAAATAATGCTACAAATAAGTTATATGCATTACCTGGAAATGTGTTATATAATCACTACCCATTACCAAAGTTTTGCTGGGAACTTTAGAATTTTTCTGTAGGAGAATTTTTTTATAGAAATTCTTCTATGAAAAATGTCTGAAAATCTTAAAAATTTGGAATAATTTTCGAATTTTCAATAAAAACAAAAAACGGATTTGAAAAATGCTAGACAAAGACTAAAAAACGACACTGTATACCTGTGAATTTGACTTTTTCAATAATTGTGTCAAATCAAATTCGTCTAACACGTGTTATTTCTTACCTTTTTCTAATAATGTTAAAGATTTTTGGTAGATATTGATAGTATTTTTGATTTGAAGTCTGTATTTTGTATAATAAAAAAATTATAACGAAAACAAAATTAATTTTCTTTAGAGATGATATTTTCGAATGCTACAGGTGACAAATTTTAGATTTTTCTATCGAGATTTCTTTCTCGTGTGAACGTGCCTTTATAGTAGTGCATTGTAGAAGTTGACATTTGTGATAGAAACTATAGCAGAGCTTCTCACTAACTTTTTCTTTGCGACCCCTTTTCGGGGGGGTGAAATAATGCCATAGGCAATAAGGCCATATGGCCTTATTTCTCAATTCAATGGGAAACAAGGCCATATGGCTTTATTACCAACACGATTGAGCAATAAAGTCATATTGAATTTGCAACCAAAGTGGAAATAAAGCCATATCAGTTGAAAATGTGGAAATATATTTCCCCGTAAATTCTGCTACCCAAAAAAAAATTATTTAGCGAAGCCGCTAAATTAATTTATCGAGTCTGTAATCCCTAAGGCCGGCTACGCAGAAAACCACATATACCAGGAACCTCGGAACTTAGAGGGGTCTAGAGGCACCAATTTTTTATTGGCAAGGTTTTTAATTTTAAGATTGTTTAACAAAAAATTTTTTTTTGTGTAGCCGGCCTTCGGCCGGGCTTAGGGATTACAAAATCCATGCATTAAACCCACCCTCTCCGCAAAGTAAATTTTTCTAGGGTAGCAGGCCTTTGAATTATCAAATTTGCCTCAAACAGGCCTGATAACCAAAATAACTTTGGTTTGCAGAGAGGGTGGGTTTAAAGCATGGAGTATGTAATCCCTAAGCCCGGCCAAAGGCCGGCTACGCAGAAAACCTTTATTAAAAAAAAAAAAACAAATCATAGAAGTCGTAATTTCGACATTTCGTCCAAAAAGAAATATTTTGGATTTTTTGACAATTTGGTTTTGGTAGAAATAACATTTTTAGACCTATCATTTTGGGCTATATGTCGCAGCTTGGGCGATATGACATTTACGGTTTTGGGCGATAATACCTTGGGCACTATGTCCGTACGCCATTTTAAACTCCATAAATTAATTTAGCGGCTTCGCTAAATATTTTTTTTTTTGTTGCAGGATTTACGTGGAAATATATTTCCACACTCTTTGCAAAATAATTTTTAAAAAATATTCAAATGAGTAACAAAGCCATATATGGCTTTATTTCCAACAGTGGTTGGTAATAACGCCATATGGCCTTATTTCTCAACTCTTTTGGAAATAAGGCCATATGGCCTTATTGCCTATGGCTTTATTTCACCCCCCCCCCCTTTTCAATATTTAAAATTTTTCGCGACCCCCCATCATAAAAAAAAAATTTAACGGGAACTTTAACCTCAGTTTTTTCAAAAACCTAAAGTAATGGAAAAAATTTGGAAACCAAATTCAGAAGCAGCATTAAAATATTAATCGAAACCGTGTGGTCAGATTCCAGACGCATACCAAAAATTTCAAGTAAAAAACTTCTAAAAAATAAAAATAAAACACAATTTTTGTGAACTTTGACCTCAATTTTCTCACAAATTTGGAAACCAGGTCCCGAACTATTTTATATCGAAAGTTACTATCTTCATCGGTTTTTTATTCCCGAAAATAAAAGAAAAACACCAGTTAAAACGGATCAGAGATGAAGAAACGTTTACCAAGAAAGCATTTAAAGTCCAATTTGGAGTAATGATTATTCTTTTTTCTAAATTATGAAATTTTATTCGATCACGAATCTAGATCCGTTATTCGGATCCAGATTTGGAATCAGCATTAAAAAGTAAATCGAAAAAAAGTGGTCCCAGACGCATTCGAAAATTTCACACACAAAACTCTTTAAAAAGCACAAGAATACGTTGTTGTGAACTTTGCCTTTATTTTTCTCAAAAACCTAACGTACTAACAAAATTTGGAACACAGATTCGGAATCAGCATCGAAAAACCAATAGAAAACAAACTGTCACACAGTGGGGAAAAATGGACTTTTTTTGTCCAATTTTGCCTACAGGTCGCAATCCTTAACCGATTTTGATTTTTCTTTTTTTGTATTTTAGCTAATAAAATTCAGCATCGATCTGTCATAGTGGATTTTTGAAAAAAAAATTTCGGATTACTTTTTATATTTTCCTAAAGTTCAGAAAATGTTCATTTTTATGCTTTATGGACGAATATGCTTTATGGACTAAATTAAAGGTATTGGAACCCTTTATCAACGACATGATTAGTATTTAAAAATATATTATTATTTTGGTTTTTATAACCAGACAAAAATTCAAGAATTTTCACTTTTAAAAGCCTATATCTTTAAAAATAATGTACCAATTTCAATGAAATCTTTTTTAAATTAAAGCTTATGTTTTCCCTAGTCATAATTGGTACACAAAATTTTTTGAAACAAATATTTTATTTTTTTGCTTAAATTTTACCTAATGATTTTTGAAATTTCAAAATTTTTTTTAGTCTGTTTAAAAAAAAAAAGTTGTTACATTGTAAATTCGAAAAAAAAGAGTTAAACAATTTTGCAAAAATACTTTATGTACCAATAATCCCAGCAGAAATTTTGCTGAACGTTCAGCAGCTTTTGGAAGGGGAACTTGAGTAAAGGAGCGCATCCAATTGCGCTGAATTCATGCATGATTCCCTAAGGCGATGTCCCACTTTAGAGCGCTAGTTGGATACACAGAAACAGCGCTCTTTAGATGCACTGAAATCACGTGTCTTTAGAGCGCTGATTTAAGCAGAATAAAGATGCTGTAAATTCATGTATCTTTTTAGCGCTGATTTAAGCAGATTAAAGATGCAGTGAATTCATGTATCTTTGTAGAGCTGATTTAAGCAGAATAAAGATGCTGTAAATTCAAAGTTGAAATCAAATAACTAAAATTTAAAAAAATATAACAAAAAAATTCATTCGTTTTACTTTACAAAACTTTATTTATGTGAAACAAAATGAAAAAAAAAAAAATCGGAAGTGAACATCAAAAAAATATCGGACATTTTCATTTTCACATTTTTTATGGGATTTTTTTTGGGAACAGCGGTCAAAGATGCTATGATTGAAGCGCTCTTTGCAGCGCTGATTAATGCGCAATAATGATGCAGTCAAATCATGTGTCTTTGTCTAAAACTCATGTTTTTTTATTCAAAAAGTGTTAAAAATATTAAAAAGGAAAGCAAGTGTGAAATTTTATCAAAAAATAATTACACATTATAAGTTTTATATAAAAAATCTTAAAAAAAAATTAAAATTTTTTCCCCTTCCTTTTACTGCATCCCTAAGAGCGCTCTTTGGATGCGCTACGGTATGCTATAAACAGATGCTGTGTCGCCAAAATCTCGATTTATTTCTGCTGGGATGGTTAAGAAAATGATAAACTTTAATTTAAAAAAAATTTCATTGAAATTGGTACATTATTTAAAATGATATAGGTACTTAAAAGTGAACATTTTTAAGTTTTCAGATGTTTATAAAAACCAAAATAATAATAAATTAACAAATGCTATTAATGTCATTTATAAGGGGTTCAAATACCTTTAATTTTGTCCATACAACTTATTCGTCCCCTGCCTATTACATTTTTTAGAGCAAAAATTTTAAAAAAATTAATATTTTCTGAAATTTAAAAAAATATTCAAATAAAACAAAAACGATTTTTAGAAATCCACCATGACAGACCGATGAGGAATTTTATTAGCTAAATTTCAAAAAAAGAAAAACAAAAATCGGTTAAGAATTGCGACCTGTAGGCAAAATCGGACAAAAAAAATAAATTTTTCCCCACTGTGTGTCAGATCCCAGACTCAGTCAAAACACTTCACAAATAAGTGTTGGGCATCCCGAGAAATTAACAACAAGTGATGGAAATTTTTTTTTTATTTAATAAAAGTATTTCGTCACCTAAAATGCAAAAGGCCCTAACTAACAAAAAATTCAAAATCATTTTTTTTTATTGGTTCTGGACTATTTTATCAACATACACGTCTTCACAAAAAATTAGGGCTGCATAATAAAAATTAGCGATTTTATAGACAAAATTACAAAAACATGTGATTTGGGCAATCCCCAATAGACGTAATTTAACAAAAAAACTTTTTTTAAATTTTTTGATATATTTTGATTCATATTTAATTAAAGACGTCCCACAGAGGGGTGAAATGCATCCAAAGTGGCGATTAATTCAATAGATGAACATTAACTTTCACAACCGTGTTTGGTACCAGGTTAAAGTAGATAAAATTCAACATCAATAATGGCAAAAAACAAAGTTCTAAGTTGTATACTTTATTTGCAGTGTGTGTTTAAAGTTCAATTATTTTTATTATTTTTGCGCGCATTGATTTAAAGTGAAAATTTTGATATTTCAAGTAATTATATTTTGTATAAAGACTTCTAAAATTGAAAGCTTCATAATAGATCAGTCTACTTTAGGTATTTGAGCATATAAAAAAATTTTTTTGGTTTAGATAAATGTTTTGGAAATATTAAAAAAAAAAATAATAAAAATGCTCTAAAAATAGGGTATTTTTGATATAAATATTGAGTTTCAACAACTTTGTATGTGAAAGAGTGAAATTCCGCCTATATGGTCTTTAAATATATGATTTCATCTAATAAATCCCTGAATGTCCGTTTGCGGTTTTTTGCGGTTTTTGACTTATCAATTTTTTTGTGAAAGAACTCCAGTTGCTAAAAATCTATTTGAAAAAAAAAAGACTAAAAATCAAGTTGTTTTCATAATATTTTGTCCTTATATTCCGTATGGTAGTTGTAACTGCACCTCATGAGTGTACTGTTTATAAGAGATGGGTGCGTGAGTTATTTTAAATCACGCACACGCACGCCCGCCCCCTTTTTGGGGCGTGGTTATAAAAAAATATGTAATAATAATGCAATTGTATTACTTAAGTGTAAAAACCAATAAAAATTAATTTGCAATGATTAATCGCAAGGGTGAAAGTGCCCCCTACGTCCCCCTCCGAGCCCCTATCAAAAATGCCCCCCAAATTTTTTTGTAGTTTTGTAACGTTTTGGATGGTATAGAAGATTCGGCACATCACTCTTACTTGTTGTGTTAAAATACTCTCAATTTCCATATTTTTGGTATTTTGTTGTTTTGTGAGAGATGAGTGCGTGAGTGATTTTGATGAAGATACACCATACATAACCTCATCAACTAGACCTTAAATTATTCTGTTCTGATCCTTTAAAAATTTTCGTCTGTAAATTTTTGAGATAAATGTTCACATTAACTGAATTAAGTGAAAAATAAAAACTTGATTAAAATTGAATTAATACTAATAAGAATACATATTTTATTTTAAGTAGATTTATTCTAGCTCGAGGTCATTATTTCATTTACCAACTAAAACTATGATATTCTCATATTTTTTTTTTTTTCTAAATAATCTTGACAATGGGATCTGACAAATCCCGAAACACGTGTCGATTAAGTCTTGAAAAAAATTACCAACATAAATAAATTTAAAAACGGAAAAATTAATTTCTTGAAAATTATTCTATGAGAATATCATAGTTTTAATTAGTAAAGGAAATAATGACCTCGAGCTAGAATAAACCCACTCAAAACATAATATTTTAAAGGTCGAATAAAACAATTTTTATTTTTTAATAAAAATTAATCAGAATTTGAATACATATTTTATTTATTTTATATTTATTTACTTATTCTTTTGATGTCAAAGTTACAGCGAAAATTGTGAATTAGGCTTTTTCCGAAAAACAGAAAAAAAAGTTTAACAGGTAAAAATATTTTTTCCAATTTTTCTTCTGAAATGCTGCGTTTTATTAAATTATGATTATCCATTAATAAAAAATTTTTAATCTTCTGTTTCGGGACTTTTTGAGATAAATTTGTACATTAATGAGATTTAGTGAAAAACAAAAATCGAATTTTAAATTAAAATTATACTAATAAAAACACATACGATATATTTACTTTTTTAAGTTTTTAATAGCACATTAAGTTCGCTATAATGTGCCATTTTATTTATAAATGTAAAGCTTTTTGTTCCAAAGTTACAGCAAAAATTGTGAAATAAGATATTATATCCGAAAAACAATAAAGCGCCTAACAGGTTAAAAAAATTTTTTTCCAATGTTTTTTTTTTTCGAAAATGCTGTGTTTTTATGTGTTTAAGATTACTCATCAATAAAAAATTATAATATTTTAAAATTAAGTCTTCTATGTATTAATCGCCATTTTAGGTATCATCCACCCCACTGTGCGTCCTCAGAAAATTTTAGCCAAATTCATTAAAAAACGAAAAAGTTATCAACAAATTTAAAAAAAAATCATTCTATACTGTTTTTTGCTTCTCCTGTAAAATTAATAAAATGTTAGTTAAGACCTTTTGCATTTTAGGTGACGATTTGTATATTTTTAAAACAGAGCAATAAAAAAATGTGTTTTAAATTTACCAAAATTCAAGGTTTTAAAAAATTTGTTCGCTACCACCCTGAAACTCTTCCGCGACCCCCTAGGGGTCGCATCCCACCGTTTGAGAACTATTGAACTATAGTTTCATGGAATGCAACTTTTGAAATTCGATCGGATTCGGTCCAATTCTTGTTTTGATTATTACTTTGTGTTATTGTTGTTGTGATGTTTAAGTATGGCGAGCTACTAAATCTATCCAAATAAACGGTTTAAACGGCATAGGTTAGGTTAGGTTGTAAGTGGCTGCTGACGTTTTACGTCAACACACGTAGACTCTGAGGTCCATTGTGATACCACGTGATCGTAATAGGTTTCCCTACTAGTCCCTGTCGTTAAACCAGTTTGAGCTTCTTATGAAACTCCTTAGATGTTGAATTTTGACATTCGACAAATCAGAGAGATCGTACAGCTCCCTAGATCCCAATGAAGCAAGTCTCTGATCAGAAAGTGCCGGGCAATGGCAAATAAAGTGTTCGATAGTTTTCAACTCCTCTTCATCCATGCAACTTCGGCAAAAGTCATTCGAAGGCACGTTTAACCGCTCTGCGCGCTTCCCTATAAGACAGTGTCCGGTAATTATAGGAACCACCGTCGAAATCTCTCCTCTTGGAAGCGATATCAGCTCACTTGTGCGCCCCTGATTAAAAGAAGGCCAAATCAGTCGTGTTGTCTCACACGTCCATCCATTTGCCCATCTTTGATTAGTCTCCGTCTCAGAACAAAGCCGTAGGTTTTGCTTGCAAGTTTCTAGAGGCATACCAACACATTCCAATTCTGTTGGAACCTGTAAGGTAGTTCCTTGTCTTGCAAGCTCATCGGCTTTGCAATTCCCTGGACTGTCTCTGTGCCCTGGGACCCATATGAGTCGTATGTTAAACTGCTTGGCCATCTCATTTAAAGACGTGCGGCAGTTAAGGGCAGATCTTGTTTTCAGAAGCATTGAATCCAGGGACTTGACCGCGGCTTGACTGTCAGTATAGATGTTGACTGCGGTTGTAGACAAGACATTGTAGCTCAACCAGTCAGCCACTTCCTTTATTGCCAGCATCTCTGCCTGGTAAACACTGCAATGATCTGGCAATCTACGAGCCAGGCTCAACCCAAGCTCTTCCGAATAGACTCCAAAGCCCACTTGTTCGTGCAGCCTCGATCCATCTGTGTAAAAATTTATGGTAGCTCCACTACCCGGAGTATCTCCCATCCAAGACTCCCTGGATGGTATCATAGTGGTAAAGTGTCGCTCAAAGAGGCTCAAAGAGGGAGCACAGTCCACATTTTGTGGTATTGTTATCTTCTTCAAGATTACGCTATGGCCACAATCGCTGCTCCTCCATTGCAGCGTGCTATTAAGTCGAATTGCCGACGCAGCCGCATACTGCCTACCCAATATGTCCAATGGTATCAGGTGAAGGAGGATTTCTAATGCAGCCGTAGGTGTAGTACGAAGAGCACCAGTGATGCACATCGACGCCATTCTCTCTACCTTCGTGATAAAGACACAGTTCGCTTTTGTTTCTAAAGCAGGCCACCAGACAATGATTCCATACAGCAAAATTGGACGCACCTTTGCTGTATAGATCCATCGAACGACTTGAGGGCTAAAATCCCATCGTTTTCCAATGGCCCTTTTACAGGAATATAAAGCAATCGTTGCTTTTCTCACCCGTTATTCAATATTACGCCTGAAGTTCAACTTCCTATCTAGAAATACTCCAAGATACTTGGCTCCATCTGAGAAGGTGATTTCAGTGCCGTCCAGAGAAATAGGATCAAAAGCAGGAATCTTATTTTTCCTTGTAAACAAAACAAGCTCTGTTTTACTTGGATTAACTCCTAGACCACAGTCTCTTGCCCATTTAGACAGATCTTTCAGAGAACCCTGAAGAATGTCCCTCAATGTTGGCAGATGCTTCCCCTTTACAGCTATCGCGACATCGTCAGCATATGCGACAACATGACAACCACATGCTTCTAGAGATAGCAGCATTGAATTCAGTGCCAGGTTCCAAGGAAGCGGCGAAAGAACACTTCCTTGTGGTGTGCCCCTATTAAAAAATCGAGATATGATGGACGCTCCCAATTCAGACGTTATTCGTCTATTGGCAAGTAGGTTTTCCACCATTAAAACGATTCCACGCTTTACTCCTAGACCAGACAATGCCAAAATTATCGAGTCTAGGATGACATTATTAAAAGCCCCCTCTATATCAACAAAAGCCCACTCTACTATATCAAAGCCCGCAGTGTCATCGGCGTATACAGAGGGGGGGGGCCAACAACAACAACAAAAAAATATTTTTTTTATATGTATTGGAATACATAAATCTCACGAAAAAAACAACAAAATTTTTTTTGTTGTTGTTGTTGGGCCCTGAAAAAACAGTCCTGCATACGCCGTTGCGCAGTGTACTCCTTTACCGAAAGCGATCTCTCGATGGTACCAACGAGCTCATGCAGAGCTGTTTCCGTTGATCTACCCTTGCTGTATGCATGTTGCTTTGTCGAAAGCAACCTCGGGTCAATCACTCTACGCAAATATGAGTCTATCATTCGTTCCATTGTCTTTAACAAAAAAGAAGACAGACTAATTGGTCTGAAATCCTTCGGAGCTGTGTGGGAACTGTACTGTCGCTGGGTAAAAATTAAAGAAAGGTTGCCAGATGATTTGCGTTGCTGGTATGCTCGCTTTTAGCGCGGCTAGAACTCGCCGGAAGGGGGAAGGTTCTTGCAAATCTAACATGGCTGAAGTGACAGTGACAAAACAATCCATACCAGTCTTGAGGTGTACCAAAAAAATTAATTTAAAAAAAGGAACTTGAGACCCGAAGTAAACAGACGCAAAAAAAAACGGAAACTAACCAAACACACCAACATACTTACACAAAAACAAATCTGCAATGTACACCCAAGGATTTAAACTGACTGATGATATGTCAGTAACGGCCCTCCCACTTGAAATCCATTGGATCTCACCATGACAACTGGATCTATTATTTTGGTTGTCCCAGAGTCGCCTCCACAAACACAAGTCACCCTACCTACCACATACTTACTGACTTAAGCCTTCATATCGAAAATTAATAAAACCTTTTAAAATTTCCATAAACAATTTACAAAATGTATTTTATTAAACATTATTTAAAAGTTGATAAAAGAAGACAATTTTTAATAAATTAATTAAAAAAAAAATAAAATTGTATTTAAAATTTACCATGGCTTATTTGCAAAAAAAAAACAAAATGGAGTGCCATTTTACTTCATTTGATGGAAAAAAGTTACAAAGCGAAAATTCATAAAGTATTTTTGTTAAATGATGGAAAAAAGATATTTTGTTAAAAAAAATCAAAATTTTGCAAAATAAATAAAAATCATAAAAAAAAGTTTAGTTGAATTATAAAAAAAAAATAAATTCTTTCTTTGATTTCAGGCCAAAATATGCTGGAACAAAATTGTTGTAGGGGTAAATATGGCTTCTATGGCGCCGGTAATTTAAGTTTTGCCGTGGCCAATTGCTGGATGCGGGTCCTTTAAGGTTTGTCCGTCCGTCTTTCTGTCTACAAGTCTGTATTTTCCGTTTTAATTTTTTTTTGTATTTTGTATATATATATATTTTATTTTACGTGTTTGTTTTTCAATTTTACTTTTTTATTTATTATTTTTCAGGGTAGGGTTAACATTTGGGTAACCTATGTGGGCAAATTTTCCCTAAATTTAAAACGACTGCATTAGGCGTGAGCTCATCCCTAACCTTGCGCGCACTTTTGGGTAATTTTCCAAAAAGGACTGTAAAAAAAAATAAGTTTCCCTTTTACAAATGTCTTCCCTAATTTTTAATTGATATTAATAAATACGTATATATACTCTTTCTCGATAATAGTGAGCTGTCCCGTCCGTCAAGTCGTCCAGGTGACTCGTTCAAAAAAAGTACAAAAACCTTAAGGAATACCTGAGCACCCCAGGTGTGGTGGTGCTTCCAAAACGTTGTGTTGTGGTGATGCTGCTTCCCCAAACAAAACTGCAGGACCGGTCAGAGGTGTTTTTCAATATATTTTGATTTTTACTTTTCTTTGTTCCTTTTTTTTTTGTATTTAATTTTACTTTGTGTTTTAAAAAATTTGTGTTTAAATGTTCAGTGTTTGTATATGTTTTTCTTATAACAACAAAATTCACTTGTAATAAAAAAAGAAAAAAATGAATTTGCAAAAAAAAAAATATGGCGGCGTTCTTTTATTTTTTTAGTTTTAAAATGGTGGTGCACTTGACCGTCCTCTTCCAAATCCAAATCAAAAAGGAAAGATTTTAATCTTCCTGTTTTTCTTTCCTTACTTTTTCTCCCAAATCATCCTCTTCATAAAAAAAAACACATAAAAATTCCCTGATTCCCTATCAACTTGGCAGCACTTTTCCATGTTTCTGTTTACACTCTTCTTCTTCTTAAACTCCGTCGTCTTAGGCAATAATCTTAACCCTTTAAGACGCGCACCTGACAAACCCAACCATCTTTAGACCCATTTATGGATCCAAGATGGGAGGGAAATAAATTCAAACTTATTCTTGAGAAAAAAAGAAATCCAAAAAAATTGGGTATTTTGGGTATTCTTAATGAATCCCCATTTTGAAATTCCGGTCTGGCAACCACCTGCCACAACTACGGTGTAACACCGGCCTTTACCAAAATCAACGATTTTGTTGATCTGGCAACCCTTGGTCCAAAATGTCAAAAATAAAAAAGTAAACAAAAGAATGAAAGAAACTATGAATGAGAAAAAAAGTTATAAAAAAAAAATGAATGAAATAAAAATTACTACCAAAAACCATGAAAATACTAATAGTAAATTGAAATTAAAAACTACAAAAAAAAAAAATATAACATAGAATGGGTTCGCTGGTACGTATGAAATTGAAAAAAAAAAAAAAAAAAAATAAGTTTATCGGAAATTTTACGTGTTTGGTATTCTCTTTTCCTTCTCTTTTCAGCTACCAGTTCACAGCCAAAAACAGGTTTTGGGAACCATATGTCTTTCGAACCGGAAATTCGAAATGATCGGGTATATGCCGAAGAAAAACGCATGGTAAATCTCTACCATCCGGCATCTGAAAAGGTAAGTGCAACTTGCATGCTAATATTTTCCCTTAATCTTTTTCAGACTAAAATAAATTATCGCTGGGACGGACGACAACCATGCCACTAAAACCAGTATTTATTTGGAACGTATTCTATTGCCCCAGATTCTACGGTAATCTCCGATGAAGAAAATTTTAGTAACGTAAGTAACATTCCATTAGCTGCCTTATCCTTTTCCTAAACTAATGCCGATTTTTATTTCCCTTCCCTTCTGTTGGCGTTATACCATATTCCCATTGGCATGTTTTAACCCAAACCTGTGTTAAGTTGTCCTAAAAACCAGCCGCTGCTAAACGAATAAGAAACAACAAACGGATGCTTTTTAAACTACTGGCAATGGGAACACTTTCGTTTAATTTAACACAAAAGTTAAACGATGTTATAAACCTTGGATGCGAATATGGTATCAGACTACCTCGGATCTCCCTATAAGCTGCTGCTGACCCTTAGGGGAACAGTTTCGCAAGCCTCCAAGCTGTTTGGATGCAGGTAAGTGAGTGAAATAAACAAAAACAAGTGAAATTGTGTGGTGACCAAAGCCAAGTACTCGGTTCAAAAAAAATTAAATTTCCATCCTTTTAAATATTCCCGGGTTAGATAGCAATAGGGTGTTCACTTAATCGGGTTTTTCTTTTTATTGTTCGATTAAACGATTAATCGACCTTTGCCAATTTTAAATTATTCGATTAAACGAATAACATTTGAAAATTGTTCTTAAAGCTCTTAATAGCATTAGTTCTCCAGAGTGTTGACGGAACGGCATCATATGCGGGGATGACGGTTACAAAAGGTAACCAGCTAGAGACGTAGGCCATCATATATATATCTGATATATGTATTTGGTTGAGCAATTTAACGAACTTGTCATTACTAACGTTTTATGGTACCGCTGGTCAGCCATTTCAAGAGAGTGGTGCTTGTGCCACCCCCTTATCAAAGATTCCCTGATAGGATTTTTTTTATGCGATCCTTGTATAAAAAAATAAAATAAATAAAAACTGACTTGACTGAACAGCCGTAAAAAGAAAAAAAACTGAATCGAAATTTATTGTTTTAGGTCCTTTCCATGGAACACACCTAAAGATTTTCCCTGTAGGTCCTCTACCTCGTATAGACTATTCCCGACAGGTCTAACTATCCTACACTTGAGAAATTTCCTAGCAAGTTTCGCGTTGAAGTTGTCCTTGAAAACGCTTTGCTGAAAATTTCTCCGGTAAACCTCTTGTCCGGGAACAAACTTAACTTTTCGGCAACGGGTATTGTAGGTCCGCTCGTTTCTTACATACGCGTTATGTAAGCTATCCCGAATTTTCTGTCGCAATAGATCCATCTTTACGGATTTTGGTATAATATTACTATCCGGATCCGATAAAAGATCAAGCTTTCGCGCGAGCTTGTACACGCTCCCATGCCCAATCATATTCATGCCGAATAAAGCATAATATGGGGTAACCCCTATGGAACTATGTACCGACGATCGCAACGAAAATTCAATTTCGGACAAGTGTTTGTCCCAGTCCCCGTGATCTTCTTTAAGGTACGCTCGGATAGCTGACAGGATCGACTGGTTGACCCGTTCCGACGCATTAGCCTGTGGCGAATGCGTGGCGGTCCGAATATGCCGAATCCCAAAATTTTTCACTAAATCAGCGAACTCCTTGCAAACGAATTGTTTTCCGTTATCCGATGTTATGGATTCCGGCGTCCCAAATTTATGGAAAACTTCCGAAATTAAAAATTTTACAACATAAAACGTATTTTGTCAAGTGATCTAACACTATAAAAATGAAACAGTTTCCCGATTTCGATCGCGGGTACGGACCTAAAAAGTCGACAAAGAGTCGTGTTTCATTCCCCATCGGGGGACGTAAAGTCATATTAGCGGGCTTGGTTTCTTTACAAACCACACACTTCTGCACGAAACTTCGAATCTGCGTATTCATATTCGGCCAGTAAAAATATTCCTTAACTCGCCGAAGCGTTTTGTGGAAACCTCCATGTGACGATTGAGGTGGATTGAGCGGCACACCGTCATACGGAACCGTTCTTTTGTAGACGAAGTCGTCAATGACTTTAAGATCGGGTAGACTATCAGCGTTTCCTTTGATAGTTTCTATCAGATCACGGTAATCATCAGCTTTAAAGGCTTCTGACCCCAAATCGACTAAGTGGTCGACACTAGTGGACACCTCCTCCATATCATACCGGGATAGGGTATCGGGAACAACATTTTGTTTTCCCTGCCTATGTTCAACAGTAAAATCATACGATTGAAGATGGAGGCTCCATCTAGCGAGACGACCACTGAGGTCTTTATGGGACATCAGCCACTTAAGGCTGCTGTGATCCGTAATCACTGAGAAAGGCATAAGTTCTATATAGGCCCTATATTTCTTAATCGCCATGACCACAGCCAGACATTCACGTTCAGTGACGGAATAGTTCTTTTGCGCCGAAGTGAGTTTGTGCGAAAAATAGGCAATTGGATGCTCCCCGTCTGTATCATCTTTTTGGAACAGAACCGCTCCAATGCCTACATCCGACGCGTCACACTGCACGTAAAAATGTCTGTTGAAGTCAGGGTGATTAAGAACCGGACTCGAAACTAGAGCGTCTTTGAGGCGATCAAATGCGACTTTTGCTTCGTCAGTAAAGTGAAACGATTTACCCTTTTTCAAAGTTTCAAAAATCGGTGCGGCAATGGTAGCATAATCCGGTATAAACCTTCTATACCACCCTGTCGCCCCCATGAAACTCCGAACTTGTTTGGCGGTTTTCGGGTATGAAAAACGGGTAATCGTGTCCACTTTAGCCGGGTCAGCTTTGAGTTTGCCCCCACCCACGATGTAACCCAAATATCGCAACTCTTTAAAACAAAATTTGGATTTCAGCACATTAATTGTGAGTCCCGCCTTGTTTAAGCACTCCGACACTTCGCTTAGCAACTCCAGGTGCGTGTTAAAATCTGGCGAGACTACCAAAAAATCGTCTAGATAGACGAAAACCCGATCACGAAGCGCCGCTGGGATCACTCTATCCATTAACCGACATAACCTTTGAGCTGCATTACACAACCCAAAAGGCATGACAGTAAAATGGTAGAGTGGTCTTCCAGGCACCGTAAAAGCAGTTTTCTCCCTACTTGCCTGATCTAAAGGTATCTGCCAGAAAGCGTCTTTTAAATCCACGCTGGAAATATAAAAGGTGTCTCCAAGCCGACTGAGCAGACCTTCGATGTGTGGCAGAGGATACGCACCCTTGACCGTCAGAGCATTGAGCTTACGAGCGTCCAGGCATAACCGATTTTTTTCGCCCTTTCGGACTAAAGTCACCGGGTGACTCCATGGACTCTCGCTAAGTTCAATAACTCCAAGGCCAATCATGCGATCCAGCTCTCCATACATCAACTTCTGAACAGCGAGGGATACTGGATAATGGCGATCTTTAACTGGAGTTGCATCCCTAGTGTCGATAGAGTGCATCTCTAAACTGGTTTTACCCAGGCCCTTTTTTGTATAGCAAGGGAATTTTGCTACAATGGTGTCTAATTGGTGCTGTTGCTGTGCTGAAAGTAAATGAGTTGGGATATTTTCAGGGTTTTCAGTCTCTTCACAGAGGCTTACACCGTATGTGGCCAAGCTTTCTACACTGGCAAACAATTTAAAAGCCTTCATAAAATCGACCCCCAAAAACAACTCACGGTTCAAAGTAGGGACTATATAAAACGTTACCTCCTCTGATCTTTTATTAAAATCGACTTTCGCCCGAACGCGACCTACAATTTTATGCGCGCTCCCGTCGGCAGTCCTAATTATGGAACAAAAAAAATGAACATTAAGACCGGGCCTATTCACGAAATCTAACCCGTTTCTACCTAGACATGTCACTGTAGCTCCACTGTCAAGTAAACCTTCTATCTCTTGCCCATTGATGTTAAGCTTCAGATAAAATCGGGAGTCTTCACCTTCATGTAGGGTAGCTGCTGAAATTTCTTGGCGTAGCCGTTTCCTGCACTTATATCGCTCTCTAGCCTTCTTGATTCTGCTTGAGACCTCTCCAAAAATTCTACTTCTCGCTTCATTATACTCGCGCATTCGTACGTGCAGTGGTTTTATTACGGTTAGTTTTGGATTTGTTGTTGTGTCGGCATTTTTTCTTGAGGTATTCACCAGTATTTTAACATCCGCCGACTTGGTGACCTCCGCATGTCCTTCAGGTGTTGTTGTTGTTGTTTCAGCTGGGTCTACACTTGGGTCTGCCGAACCTCCCCAGCTCGAGGCTCGCCCCTCACTTGGTTTCCCTGACATCTAGGACAGGTAGGCGCCACTTGACCCTCAGTACCACACTTGTAGCAGAATTTTCTGTCTTTTGAGGGACAGTCACTGCGCAGATGGCCTTCCTTTTTGCAGTGCCAGCAAGCAAATTTCTGAACAGCATTAATGGCATCTACTTCAGGCTCATGATGAAAACACAAATGATCATCATAATGCAGCTCATTTACGTTCCTCGGGACATGTTGGCGATAAAAGCTCTGTCGATCTCTACAGCTTTCAAGGAAATTTTCTTCGAACTTCGCCTCTTGACAAAAATCAACCAGTGTCGTCGACTTGTTCCTCCGCATCTTTTCAAACAAAGCTGGCTTCAGATTCTCTCGCATCACTTTAACCACGTATTCCTCCGAATCAGGTACTTTCTGTTCGCTTCGTAGCTTCATTATTTCATTATAGAAATCATCGAACGATTCGTTTGGAAGTTGATATCGATTGATTATCTTCTTTTGCAGCTGGAACTCGTTCGGCACCCCTTTGAAGTGGGATACAAAAGCAGTCTTAAGTTGCTCCCAGGTATCAATACGATTTAACTTACGATGCGTCCAGTACCAGGTCAGGGCTTTATCCTTAAGCAAGTGATGGAACCCTCCCAACACATCATCCCAATCGCATCTGAATTTAGGTCTTAAAAACTCCACTTGGAAAGCGAAAAATTCCGCCCCTAACGATTTGTCGGTGTTGTCAAATTTTATTCCCCACTTGTCCAAAAGCACTTTAGGTCCTCTATTGTTACCATTAACACCATAATTTTCCACTGGTAGCGCATAATTGTTTACCTGTTGCTGCATACCGGGCTGTTGAGGTAGTGGCTGGAACGCTGCCTGTTGAAGTGCAATGTTGGGTTGTTGCGTAATGGGTAAGAGCATTGGTTGTTGAGGAAATGGTACAAAATTTGGCTGTAGCCCATTAAAATTTTGCCCAACCTGTGACATATTACCACTTGAAGATGACGTTGAAATGTCAGGATTCGACATAGGGACTAAATCATATTGCAGACCCCCAATTGACATTTGCGCATAGACGGGCTGTTGTCCACTACTCATTGGCTGTTGTTGAGGTTGACAAAGTTGTCCTTGCAACTGAGGTTGCTGAGGCTGTTGAAAAGCTTGATGTTGTTGTTGAGGCTGCTGAGGAGCTAGATGTTGTTGTTGGGATAGTACAGAATACGGTTGTTGGACACCCATGGCATTGTTTCGCACCTCCTGTGTAGGCTGAAACGCTGCTGTGGGTGCCGAAGTTGCTGGTATTTGGGTTGGACCAGCTGGTGGTTGTTGTTGAAATACACTTTGCGATTGTTGTGTAAAAAGTTGTTGTTGTTGTTGTAAGGGATACGGTTGTTGACCCCCCATGACAGTATTTGGCACCGCCTGTGGCGGTTGAAATACTGCTGGGTTAGTATTATAATTTTGAAAATTAGCCAGCTGTATTTGACTTAGATTTTGTGGCAGTTGTCTATATAGTTGTTGTTGTTGTTGTAGGAGCTGTAGCGCATTAGCGGCCTGGTTTGACGTTGGCAGTGTCATTGGTGCTGCTGACTGACCTACGGTCTGCTGTACCTGTTGTACCGGTTGATTTACGGGGTTCTGCAGCTGGTGACCAGTCGGTGACGAAATTTGGCTACCAGCTGACTGTAGCATAAAGTTCTCCAGCTGCTGCTCTTTTTGTTTTAGTCGTTTTTGCAGGCTTTCGACCTCCCGTCTTAATCTCGACCATTGGGCTTCACTATCACCGGTTCTATCTAAATCGTCTCTGTCGCCACTTTGTTCGTTGCGGAACTCGCGGCTGTCATTTAGTGGTGTCAGCGGGCTATAGGCTGGTGCTGGAACCGTACTGTTTGACCCCTCAGGGTGATTATGCGCACCTACTACGTTACTGGCTACTGCCCCCTCATTTACGTCAGCAAACTCCTGGGCTAAAGATAAAAAGTTCCTAACAGATGGAGCTAAAGAGGACACTGGGGCAGAATGGACCGACGCGGTGACCACGGTAGTAGACATTGTAGCTACTGTTCGCGGAATTGCTCCCGTAACCGACGAAACACTACCCGTAGTAGTTGCTAAACCTACCCTATCCATTGCCGAAAAATTAAATCCTGCCTCTTCTAACCTTTTTCTTTCCCCTCGAGTAAAAATTCTCGGTGGCTCGGACATAAAAAGAAAAAGCTGTTAGATCCGAAAGCGCAAAAAAATAAAAAAAATATAAAAATCAATACGCAAAATAAATCCGTACGACACCTAAATGGTGATATACCAATTTGAAACAAAATTGAGAAAATAAAAAAAATTTAAAAAATAAAAAGCACAATTTCTCCCAAAGGAATGAAATTGCGATATAAAAAAATAATAAGATAAATAAATCCTTATAAAAAGATTCAGGAACTTTCAATAACTTCAAAAAAAAAACGATAAAAATCTTTCAAAAACTGAAAATATGCTGTAGTATTTTCAGGTGATTAGTATTTGTGGAGTAGACACGGGTATATCGGATTTGCCAATATACCTTGAATCCTTTAGAGTACATATTTTACGACTTGATTTGTATAACTCAGGTTTACGTGGGTATGTTGGTGTTTACTGAACAAAAAAAACAAAACAGGTTCTATTTAAGGAAAACGAAATCAGAGGTGCTGCAACTGCAGACTCGATTTTCAAACCCTGGAATCTGTAGGACTAGCGCCTTCCGATCCAGTTCCCATTTATAAAAAAAAACTAGACTTGCATCTAGACTGCAAAAAAACTTTTTGAACACTATTATATATAGTCTATTATTTTGTGATTCGAAAATAAAAAAAAATTAAAATATTAAATTCCATCCCTAAGTTTTTCTTTGTTAGGTGAAGCAATAAAAGTGGGTCAACCTATTGACAATACTTTTAGACTCACCAAAAGAAAAACACAAAATGGTTGTATTTTGTCTCAAAAGCCACCAAAGTATGCATCTTATTGTCGCACGCGTTGAGGACTCTTATCCCTACTCGAACGGGACTTACAAAAGATGTATACCATGGCCACTTTTAAAAACTAAAACACAAATAAAAAAAGTTAAAAAAAAGAGGTGTGAATTTAAACTTCAACTAGTGTGGCATTAGTAGCGAAAAATTATATACTTTCTCTAAAATTGAAGCAACTAGGTGACTATCAGCTTGAACTGTCCCTAGGACTCAATTTTTGGAAAGATTACATAAATAAGAAATTAATCTTTCGGTCAAAAGATTTTCTTTCCATCCTATAAAATGTCGCAACAAATTAGCTGCTCTAGAGCGGGTCTAACTAGACTTACATTTTATGAGGACAGTCTGAATTCCTATTCCAAAAAAAAATTGAAGTTAAAAACACTAAAAACCAAGAAGTTTACTTCGGGCCCCACGTTGTCGGGCGCCATTTTTGTACTGTCGCTGGGTAAAAATTAAAGAAAGGTTGCCAGATGATTTGCGTTGCTGGTATGCTCGCTTTTAGCGCGGCTAGAACTCGCCGGAAGGGGGAAGGTTCTTGCAAATCTAACATGGCTGAAGTGACAGTGACAAAACAATCCATACCAGTCTTGAGGTGTACCAAAAAAATTAATTTAAAAAAAGGAACTTGAGACCCGAAGTAAACAGACGCAAAAAAAAACGGAAACTAACCAAACACACCAACATACTTACACAAAAACAAATCTGCAATGTACACCCAAGGATTTAAACTGACTGATTATATGTCAGTAGCGGGCCTCCCACTTGAAATCCATTGGATCTCACCATGACAACTGGATCTATTATTTGGTTGTCCCAGAGTCGCCTCCACAAACACAAGTCACCCTACCTACCACATACTTACTGACTTAAGCCTTCATATCGAAAATTAATAAAACCTTTTAAAATTTCCATAAACAATTTACAAAATGTATTTTATTAAACATTATTTAAAAGTTGATAAAAGAAGACAATTTTTAATAAATTAATTAAAAAAAAAATAAAATTGTATTTAAAATTTACCATGGCTTATTTGCAAAAAAAAACAAAATGGAGTGCCATTTTACTTCATTTGATGGAAAAAAGTTACAAAGCGAAAATTCATAAAGTATTTTTGTTAAATGATGGAAAAAAGATATTTTGTTAAAAAAAATCAAAATTTTGCAAAATAAATAAAAATCATAAAAAAAAGTTTAGTTGAATTATAAAAAAAAAATAAATTCTTTCTTTGATTTCAGGCCAAAATATGCTGGAACAAAATTGTTGTAGGGGTAAATATGGCTTCTATGGCGCCGGTAATTTAAGTTTTGCCGTGGCCAATTGCTGGATGCGGGTCCTTTAAGGTTTGTCCGTCCGTCTTTCTGTCTACAAGTCCGTATTTTTCGTTTTAATTTTTTTTTGTATTTTGTATATATATATATTTTATTTTACGTGTTTGTTTTTCAATTTTACTTTTTTATTTATTATTTTTCAGGGTAGGGTTAACATTTGGGTAACCTATGTGGGCAAATTTTCCCTAAATTTAAAACGACTGCATTAGGCGTGAGCTCATCCCTAACCTTGCGCGCACTTTTGGGTAATTTTCCAAAAAGGACTGTAAAAAAAAAATAAGTTTCCCCTTTTACAAATGTCTTCCCTAATTTTTAATTGATATTAATAAATACGTATATATACTCTTTTCTCGATAATAGTGAGCTGTCCCGTCCGTCAAGTCGTCCAGGTGACTCGTTCAAAAAAAGTACAAAAACCTTAAGGAATACCTGAGCACCCCAGGTGTGGCGGTGCTTCCAAAACGTTGTGTTGTGGTGATGCTGCTTCCCCAAACAAAACTGCAGGACCGGTCAGAGGTGTTTTTCAATATATTTTGATTTTTATTTTTCTTTGTTCCTTTTTTTTTTTGTATTTAATTTTACTTTGTGTTTTAAAAAATTTGTGTTTAAATGTTCAGTGTTTGTATATGTTTTTCTTATAACAACAAAATTCACTTGTAATAAAAAAAGAAAAAAATGAATTTGCAAAAAAAAAAATATGGCGGCGTTCTTTTATTTTTTTAGTTTTAAAATGGTGGTGCACTTGACCGTCCTCTTCCAAATCCAAATCAAAGAGGAAAGATTTTAATCTTCCTGTTTTTCTTTCCTTACTTTTTCTCCCAAATCATCCTCTTCATAAAAAAAAAACACATAAAAATTCCCTGATTCCCTATCAACTTGGCAGCACTTTTCCATGTTTCTGTTTACACTCTTCTTCTTCTTAAACTCCGTCGTCTTAGACAATAATCTTAACCCTTTAAGACGCGCACCTGACAGAACTTTTCCCAGCCTTCGGGATAAATACGACTCTGGTATCCCTCCATTTTAAAAGAATATACGACCAGTTGATGCATGCTGTGTATAGATTATACAGCAACGGGGCTATATAGTCCGACACTTGCTGCAACTCAGCCGGGATTATACCATCAGGTCCCGGGGATTTATAGGGCCTGAAGCTTTTTATCGCCTAGATTAATGTTGGCATATTTATTATTTCCGGAGCAATTTCAGATGCTTGGGCGTCAGAACGTTCCAAAGCTTGAAACGGCGTCATGGAATTGCCCGAAAAATGCGTGTTTAAAAGGAGATCAAGCGACTCTCCACTGGAGGAAGACCACACCCCATTAGGATCTTTCAGGTATCCCAGAGTGCAAGGTGAAGAAGCCAGACCCTTGCGCAGCATGGATGCCTCAGAAACGTCTTCTATGTTTCCGCAGAAGTTTTTCCAAGAATCACATTTTGCATTTCTGATCATCTTCTTATAACTCTTAAGTTGCAGCCTGTATGCAGACCAGGCCTCGTCCGCTCTTGAAAATTTAGCCTTATTAACGAGCTTTCCGCAGGAATCTCTGCTCGTCTGCAACTCATTTGATCACCAAGGTGGCTTTTTTTGCCCTCTAGGCTTTGCAGAAGGGCAAGACGCATCCAGGCACCTATTACAAACATTTGCTATATGGTCAACCAGACAGTCAATTTCCGCCAAATTATGCGGTTCAGATAAGGGTACTTCACCCAAAAGCAAAGAAAAAGTTTCCCTATATGTAACCCAGTTTGTTCTCCTCGGATTTCTAGAGACTGTCTTAACCGGGGCACGCTCCCTGAGTAAAAACTCAATGTAGCGATGATCTGAGAAAGAATGGTTTTCCAAAACTCTCCAGTCATCAATTCTATCAGACAATGTATCTGATACAAGTGTTACGTCAAGAACCTCTTGCCGCGTACTTGTAACGAAAGTTGGTTCACTACCCTTGTTATAAGTATACAGGTTAGTGCTTAACAAAAACCCCAAAAGTGATTCGCCTCTATCATTTGTGTCTGTACTTCCCCATATCGAATGATGTGCATTAGCATCACAGCACACTAGTAACTGGTGTCCCATAGATTCAGACTCAAGAATCAGACCGCCAACCTTCTCCGGGGGTATTGGACCCGGATTAGGAAAATACGCAGAGGCGAGCCAAATAGACTTCCATGAAGCTCTAAGCTAGCCATATCACTAAAAGTTGATAAAAAGAATATATTTAAGCCATTTTTCGCCAAGATGCAGGCTCTTGGTGAGCCCTCACCTTTGGCAACCCAGGGGTCTTCAATCCGCAAACCCTGGCACCCCGCACCCAGGGCTCTTGGATAAAAACCAAGTCAACTGCTACTGTCGTCAGGCGCAGCAAGAGTGCAACTGAGGCTGCCTTACAGTGATGGAGGTTTATTTGTAGGAACCGACACATCTTGCTTTTTTTCCACCATCCTTTCCACCACCGTGTTATTGGCTTCATCCTCCGTGTTATCATATAGGTTGCATTCGTCCCCAGATTCGGTTTCGAATAAGCCAGATGTGTGTCCCATCTGTTTTGAATCGGAGGCAACAGAACTCTCCAAATACCTCACTGCATGGGCCTCGTCCTGAATGTCACCCATCGTGGCATCAGCTTTATCCTCCGTGCCATCACAGAGATGCATCTCCCATCAGCCTAGAATCAGCCCAGCCGACTCTGCCACTGGCTTGTCTGCGTCCAAAATATGCTTCTGGTCGCCCTTGTAGACATTGACTCTTATATGAAAAAAGCCAAATCTAATAATGCCGTCAGTCCTGGCTAAAAGCGCAAGCGATTCCTTATTAACCAAGACCACTGCTTGACGACGAGCGCCCTCCATCTCACCCAATCTGGCAATTTGCCAATTCTGAGTTGGAAGGTCAGGATTGCAGACTTTTATCATCTTTAGAATCACCGCAGTGTCACTTGTAGCCATTGGAATCCATGCATGAGCTCTGGGTTGCGAGGGGATATTATGTTTTTCCACAACGTTCAGTCTGGCTCCAGGCCATAACTCTCCCACTTGGCTAATGGCAACCTTAAACACGGCTGCGGATCTTTCGGTCCCAAAAGCAACGAGTTTTACTCGCTCTGATACCAACCTGCGTTGACAGTAGTAGGGAGAAAATCAGGCATACTCTCAAGGAGCCTAAAGTAGATTTCATTTAGTTTAGTTTCAACTAAACTCCACTTGTCCCTTGGAATACTACATTCCCGGTTTTGAGTGTTTATCACAGCCCTAACGAAGTTACCTTTCACCACTTCACTAAAAGACTGTGTCCAGACGTTGCCGGTCACCTTAGATCTCTTAGGTAAAGGTTTCTCGTCGGGCGAGCGCAACCTTTTACCAGACTTCGATGACGAGGCCGAAACAGCGCTCTGTTTGTCAGATGCGCGCATTGCCGAAAGTTTGTCCTGTTCTTCAATGACTCCTTTCGCCCATGATAGCGACGCCCTCTCACGTTCGGTGAGCTTCGTTCCATCGAGTTGGCTTAGTCTGTTAATTATTTTCAAACAAAGCCTTTTCTGGTTGTGCCTTACCTTTGATGGCTTAAGTTTCTTTTTCTTTTTACCACCAATATTAGGCTGAGCACCCGTACAAGAATCAAGGCCGGACTTCAAGGTCGCAGCCCTAGGACCAGCACCAGTCAGTGAGGCAGAGCCTCGAATTAAAACGGTATCATTTGTGTCCATATTTTCATTTTCCTTGATGTGGTAATAAAAATATCACAAAAATACCTATTACGAACAAACCTATTACGAACAATTTCAGTAATTCAATTAATAGCACGGAGTTGAATTAAAACAGTCCACACTTGTCAACAGTTGAACGAATATAAACGGCATACATACCACATTTATCAATCGATTTGGCTGAAGTTTTAAATTTAAGTTTCTTTTATCGCAAGAACGAAACCTATTACATTTTGACAAAATCAGTCCATGTTAACCCATATCCCCCATGCAAACGTCCCCTTCAAGTTTTACCTAAATACACCTAACATTAGTAGTTTATGATATCTTCTTGAAATTCGACTGATAAATGTTTTTTATATTCATAAATAATCGCTCTAAATTTTAACGCAGTCGGACCATTTGTATACCCTCCAACCACAGTCACTTTGTCATTCCGTTTGTAATGCATTGAAATATCGGTCGGTGACCGATATTTCGATATAACATTGGGTACGTTCAGCAGAGAAAGCTGCTACTCAGCTGCTCCTCAACATTCTGCAAAACGGTTTAATTTTTGACATTTCAGTCAACATTTTGAGTGAGCGCTTCTCATCACTGGTAGCGTACAAAAATTATGCTACATTTGATGATCACAGACTGATAAATAAGCTGTTTTATTGAAATTATTTATTTTTTTGACGTTATTCAAGGAAATAAACAAAAAAATCATAAAAAAGTATTTTCCACCGAAAAAATAAATGAAAATATAAAAAAACAATAATTTATTCCAATATTTTAAAACATTCATAAAAAAATGCGTTCATCAGAGTCAACTAATCAAAACATGCTACATCTCAACAGTTGAGTAGCAGGTTTCTCTGCTGAACACGCTCATTGTTAATTACATAATTTAAATTACAGGAGGACAAAGCCAAAACTCCGCATTCATAATGTTGAAGTACTCCAATCCGAAGAAAATTATATATCTTTCCCTTTTGCACTTTCATACACAGAAAAAAATATGTAGGAAACAAATTTGAGTAATCACTTGTTTAAATTTAAAAACAAAAATTGAGTAATTTTTTAATTGACGCAATTAAAAATGTACTTAAAATTTTTAAAAACAATTCAAGTAAATAATTTAATAAAAATTTAATAATTTTTTTTTTTTTTTTAAACTCTCATAGTTTTTTGAATTCTCGTTTATTTTATAGTTTTTTGTGTATGTATATGAAAGTTTGTAATCGTCTTTATAAAATTTTCCTATGCTTTTGAGACATAAATATATTTGGTAAAGTTTGAATAAAACAGGTTTTTTGTTTTTTTTTTGTAAAAAGATTTAAAACTTTTTTAAACTTAAAAAAAAAAAAAAAATAAATAGATAAATTTTGAGTAAATTTGTAATTGTGTCAATTAAAAATTTACTCAAATTTTTTTTCTAACATTTAAAATATTTTTATTAAAAATTTACTCAATACTATTAAATCGTTTACTGGTGCAAAATTGAGTAATTTTTTTTACTCAATAGTATTAAAAATTTACTCAAATATTTTTTTATTTTTTTCTGTGTATTTTTTAATTTGACTATCTTTTTTCAATTCACTCCAGAGCCCAGTGAGCCAGGATTTCAATTTTTATGGCCAAATAAACCGTAAATAAATAAACAAAAAAACTTTTTAATGGGCAAAAACCTAGACCCGTGAACCATAAGTATTTTTAATAATATTGTTACTTCCATAATTTAAATAACAGAAGGACAAAGACAAAACTTTAAATTATTTGGTTATTTTTAAGATTTAGTTGATACTTGCTTTTAACAGCCTACTTGGCGTATCGGTCTAGAGTGATTGTACGTTACAAGCAGTTAATAGCAAAGTATTACAGATGATGATGAGTTCAATCCTTGTCGGCTGCGATCTGTAAATAATTTTCACATATAGAGTTTTATTGACTATTAACTAAATAAATTTGACATTAAAAGTTTTTCTGAAGATTATTATAACTGGATAATATGAAACTAGTAAGAAACAAACCAGGATGTCTAAATTTTTAGAAAAATTAAAAAATTTTTCTTTCACACTTTTCTCAATTCAAAACCATATATAAATTTAATAGTTCATTCATATTGGCATCGAAAACCCGTATAACGAGGATTCGTGCCAACCCTTATTTGAAAATACGTATTTTCCCATACACATTGAAACCTTTTTGTTACGAGGTTTCAACGAAACTACGGTTGAAACCTTTTAAATTTCATAGTTCTACGCTTTTTTACAACTGTTATAATAAAAGAAAGTAAATTAAAGAAAGTGTCAAAAATAAAAAATATTTAAATATTTTCATAAAAATAAAAATATGCAAAAATAAAAGCTAAAATAAAAATATGTAAAATATTGTAAATAAACGCGTAACTTAATAAATTGTGTGCGTTTAATGCCGGTTTGATCGCGAATTTTCTTCTGTGAATTTTGAAAACTTGATAAGTGTCAAAAATTTCGGGTGTGAACGGTAAAGTTTTCAAAATGAAAATGCTTGTTTTCAACGAGGTTTCGAGGCTAGTCTGATTGTACTATAAGAAAAATTATATTTTAAGTAGATTTATTCCAGGTCGAGGTCATTATTTCCTTTACTAATTAAAACTATGATATTCTCATAGAATAATTTTCAAGAACATTATTTTTCTTTTTTAAATTTATTTACGTTGGTCAAGATTAGGTTGTAAGTGGCTGCTGAAGTTTTACGTCAGCACAAATGGACTCTGAGGTCCATTGTGATCACAGTACATGAGTAGTAGGTTCACAGAGTTGCATTTGATGTGTTTAAGTATTAGTGACAGCACACGGTGTAACTTTTGACGTTTCATACAAAGCGTAAACAAACAACATAAATACATGCACAAAAGCTCACAAGTACAGGCACAGATACAGTAGGCAGCGATGATAATTCTGTACTAAAAACCAAACCACCATATTGGGAAGTACGCAATTAGCACCATTGTTTGCATACTAGTCTGTACTGTGATTGTGATGCAAGACATAGGGCGAGTTTTCTTACGAGAAGGGAATGTCGAGCTCTGACGGGAATAATCGGCCTTATTATGAGTGTCGTATTTTTTTTCGATAATTGTCGTAGTCCTTGTCGTTTTTTATTTTATTTGGTATCATGGAAAATTTAAGACAACGACATTTTTGTAAAAGAGTGAAAATAACAGATTGTTTCATAATTCTTACTAATTTAAATATTTATGAACTACCAGATTACGAAAACTGCCAAAAACAGCTGTTCCGCGATATAAAAAAACATTTATTTAAATAAATATTTTTGGTAAAAAAATTTATGGTGTAATCGATTAAGAAAATAAAAGTGTACAAGCAAATCAAAATTTATCAAACCAAAATATAAAAACCATTTATTTAAGCACATAGTTTTGTAAAGGAAAATTGTGTTGTACAAACAAAAAAATATCAAAACAAAATGTTAAGCATTGCTGCATTTTCATCTTCTGAAGATAAGGATGAATGCTATTCGGAGACAGTTACGGGAACAGTCCAACATATTTGCTATACCAAATCCCTAGTAAGTAAAAAGAAATGATTAAATATTTAATAGAAATGCGTAAGTTTTTTTTTTAAGATTTGTAAGTTACTTTAGAACAAATAAAGAGGGGTTTAAATATGTTTTGGAAAAAATTGCACCTAAAATAAAAGAACCGACAAGGTCGACATATCTGCCAAATATTTTGAAACTTGCGGTGACCATGCGGATACTTGCTGAGGGTAGTTACCAAAAAGGCGCTGGGAATGACTACAATATTAGTATGTGCCAGTCTTCCGTTAGCAATGTATTCCAAGAGTGCATAGATGTTATGTACAATGTACTTTGCCCAGTATGGATTTCCCTTCCAACGCGTTGGAACGGAGGAAAATGAAAAGTACGATATGAAAAAATTATTTTACAATATGACTGGGTTTCCTGGTGTAATTGAATGTATAGATGGAACACATATAAATATAATTTCACCTGAAAAGGGACAACAATTTAAATACAGAAACAGAAAAGGTTTTTACAGTCTAAATCATTGCTGTGCAAGAAAAAATTTATTTGCACAGAGCTACAATTGTTCTATGAAATGCACAGCAGTGGTCTAAATGCAACAATGGTAAGTTTTTGAGTTTATAGTTGAAAAATACAATATTTTTTTTTTACTATACATAGGTATGTGATCATAAGCTTCGAATAAGATATATACATATCATCTCATCATCAGGGATCTGTTCAGACTCCTTAGTATCCCAGCCAAACTTGCATGACTTCCAGAACTAGTGCTAGAGTACTTCTTTTTTGCTCGACTAGTTCTCTTTCTCGTTCTCAGAGTCATGATTTTTGTTTGAAATTGTCACCCTCAGAACTAGTTCTAGGGAAGTAGTCTAGGAACAATCACCCCTATTATGGAACGGTTCCATCACTACTTCTAGAACCAGTTCTTTATCCCATTCTTTAACCCATGATTTTTCTTTTAAATTGTCACGACAGGAACTAGTTCCAAGAAGCTATTGTGGCACTAGTTCTCTATCTCGTTCTCAGAGTCATAATTTTTGTTTGCAATTGTCACCATCAGAACTAGTTCTAGGAAAGTAGTTTAGGAACCCATGTATGGAACGGTTCTTTAAGTCATTCTAGAATCAGTTCTTTATCCCATTCTTTAACCCATGATTTTTGTTTGAAATTGTCACCATCAGAACTAGTTCTAGGAAAGCAGTCTGGGAACATTTTGTACATTTTTTTTCATCTTATTTTTTTTGGGGGGGGGGGCGATTGGTGGGAGACGTTGGGGGAAACCTTCCCCTTGCGATTTTGAACTTCTTCTGAGATAAGAATGTTGCATTTGCTTAGCAAAAGTACAAAAAACCCTGGGGAAATTTTTTCCCTTTGGTCCGATTTTGCCCATTTCAGAACTTAACCTGCCTAGGAATATAAGACATATTCGTGCTAAACTTCAGAAGTCTAGCTCTTTTATTTTAGACTGTATCGTGTCCTCTACAGACGGACGGATGTACATCGCTAGAATGTCTTAGAATCGATCACTGATCAACAGGGAAACCAAAAATATGCTCTAAAAACACGTTTTATGCGCTGAAAAAATGCCCATAAACACGGAAAATATTCTCTAAAAACAATAAAAATATGCTCTTAAAAAAATGATGTCCCCTTTTTTGCGGTGTTCTTTTACAATTTGTTAGAGAATAGACCCTCCAAATACTGTTTTGTGCGGTAGTTAGAGGGTTAAATATGTTCTACAAAAATATTTGCCTTAATATTTTCTACCATGTTGCTGAATCTAAAGAAAACATAGTTTCATATACCGATATGAAGCAAGAACAGGCCAAATGGGAAGCAATCGCCACAATTCCGTAATTGTTGAAAAAAAATCATCCTTGTTGGATAAAAAATTTAAAAATAAATGTCATAAAAAAAATTGGAAAAAAATGCTCTAAAAATTGAAAAAAAAAAAATGTTCTAAAAATGTAAAAAAATGCTTTAAAAAGTGAAAAAATGCTCTAAAAATTGAAAATATGCTCTAAAAATATGCTCTTATGCTAAAATATGCTCTTAAACCTAAAATATGCAAAAATATGCTCTTAAGACTAAAATATGCAAAAATATGCTCTAACAAATCGATGCCAGATTTCTTAAAAACTTCTGAAACGGATAAATACCTTACCCCTTTATCAATAAAATGCACAGGAAAAAACATGATACTGCATATTTTTGGTTTCCCTGCTGATCAATAATATATGTACTTTATGGGGTCTTAGACCGATATTTCGATGCGTTACACACGGAATGACAAAGCGAGTATAACCCCATAATGTGGTTGGAGGGTATAAAAATATTGTAGGGACGAAAAAATATACGATTATATGCTTATTGTTAGTTGGATTACTCAAATTGCTTACTATTTTTGCTACAATTGGAAAGTTTTGTTTACTTTTTGTAATAAAAAATTCCAGCTGTAGTAAATAAAGTAGTTTATTGCAGATTGTAGTAAGGTAATTGAATGGATCTATAAAAAGCTATTTGCACTAATGCCCCAATACTAAAAAATACCAAACAAATTACCCAATACTTAATAATATTTTTAGCCCCTCTGTACATATTTCAAAGGTTTGACTTTTTCCAAATAGAAGATGTAACAGAGCAATGCGTAATCAAATATATATTTTTTTCTTTTTTGAAAAAAATTATAAGTTTTTGAAACAGCTTCTAAGATGTTTTTTGAGAACCAGTATTTGTTTAATGGAAGTGGTGCAGAAGTCATGTACGACTAGTTCCAAATCACTAGATCCCAAACTACTCCAAAAAAGCTCTTTGGAATCAAGATATTACCCTTTTGGATCACTTCTAGAACAAGTTGTGACATCACTAGTTCCAAGATGCTCTTTGAGAACCTATCGTGACAAGCTTTGAAGTACTTCTAGAACTAGTTATTTTTGAATGACTCCGAAAAGTTTTGCTGGGATGGAACATCAGTGACTTAAAACAACTATTAAGAGAGCAATATGATAATGGCGAAAGAAATACTTGGCTATTAGGTAAGTAAAAAATTATGCAACACATTTTCCCCAAAAAAATCAAAAGTGATTCAGCAAACTATTAAAATTTAAAAAGGAATTCAAAGATTCCATTTGTAATTCGAAGATTCCATTGCCATTTTTAAAATTCCATTTGTAATTCAAAAATTCCAATTGTAATTCGAATATTCCAATTGTAATTCGAAAAAGATTTATTGAATTTGAAAAAGATCAACTGCATTTTGAAATAGATCAATTATAATTCAAATAAGATCATTTGGTATTCGAAGATTCTAATTATAATTCGAAAATTCTATTTGTAATTCGAAAAAGATCAATTGCAATTTGAAGGTTCCAATTGTAATTCAAAAAAGATCGATTGTAATTCGAAAAAGATCAATTGTAATTTGAAGATTCCAATTTGTAATTCGAAAAAGATAATTTGTAATTCCAAAATACTACTTGTGAGTTGACAAAAATCTGCACACCAGCTAAGAGCTTTCAACTCACAGGAAAAAAACTTTTGTTTTTTTATAAAATCCCTAATGATGGTCAACGATGTTTGACCGAAATATCGGAAATAAAACAAACTTTTAGTTAAAAATTGGAAAAATTAAAAACAGTGTTTTTATTTAACAATAGTTTTCTAAAATTCATGACCTTAAACCAAACTAAACCACCCAGCAAAAATAAATCGAGATTTTGGAGACACAGCATCTTTTTATAGCATACCGAAGCGCATCCACACAGAAAAAAATAAAAATGAATTTCAATTACGAAATTCGTTGATTCAATTAAAAAATTAATTGATTTCGGACGTATCACGAAAATGCGCATATTAATTACTCATTTTGTTTGAAAACAGTTTTAAAACTTAATTAAATTGTTAATTGAATCAATTAAAGTTTTAATTGAAAATAAAATGGAAAACCAATTAAAATTGTAATTAAATAAATATATAAAAAAAATTAATATAAAATTGAAAATCAATAATATAGATTTATTGATTCACATAAAATTTTTAATTGAAAAAAGACCAAAACTCAATTTAATTTTAAAAGTTGAACTTCAAAAAATGCCTAAAAATAAATAAACATAGAATGTTTTTGTTTTACATTATTAAGAAATTTATTTTCTTTATTAAATATAAACACTTGGTATAGTTTTGCATAGAAACATTATAGTAGTATTTTAAAATATCAATAACTATTTAAAATTACATTTTAATTTTAAAATCTTGTTATTGCATGCATTTTTGTCGCCTTAGTAAAGTTGAATCAAAAAAAAATTGTATTATATTTCAATGTGCAAAACACAACTGTACACATTTTATTATCAAAACAATTTATCCGCAACGACCGCTCGCCTTAAAGAAAACAATAAAACTAAATTTTTTTGTTGCTTTCATGTATTCATTGGCTGCTACCACCAAAATATACAAAACAATAGTTCAAAAGTTTTTTTGTTGTTTTTTGCATTTTATTTTTTCATTTGCTACTAACACTAAAGCATATAAAACCGGTTTCGTTTGTTTATTTTATTTTTATTTTCAGTAAAGTTAAGAATTCAATTAAAACATTAATTGAATCAATTAAAATGTTTAATTGAAATTAAATTTAATATCAAATCCATTTTTAATTAAAAAAAAAATCACGATATTATTTTCTGTGCAAAGAGCGCTCTTGAGTATGCAGTAAAAGTAAGAGGAAAAAATTTAAATTTTTTGTTAAGATTTTTTATACACTCAGTTACCATAATATATATACGGTAAATAAAATGATGTTTTCTTTGACAAACGTGTCAATTTTTGACATTTTTACAGGTGAAATTGATTAGTAGCCTTGTAAATAGCATCTCGACTACATTAAATAAAATCTTTTTGCAATTGCACCCAAAGAACATCGAAAAAACCTCTAAAATGCACATAAGCAAAGTTACATAAATATACATACTCCGATTTTATTTCAATGTACCGTCATTGGAATTGCGAGAAGTTTTATGAAATCACATATTATAATACAGCTGTATTGCTAGCTATTAAAAATTTCGCTGATACGCAATTTGTGTGCTAAAACTAGCCAGCAATTGGCCAAAATGAATATTATTTTAAGGATGCTTAGAGATTAGTCTTAAAATCGCCTTATAATGTTCAGTATCTTACAGAAATTGTTCAAGCAGTATGTTAAAATAACAAACAACTCAAATTATCATCAAAAACTTTAATGAAAATGGTTATTGTAAACGCAAACCACTGAAAATCATCCTTCAGAGCATAGCATCAGGATGAAAAAGACTGGTATTTGGACCACAAACAAAAATCAATAAAAATGTATGGTCCGTATTATTAAGGGAATATTACCTGATCATGTTGCGGTGGTACCAAAAGTACGTTTGAAACTACAGACTAAATGTAGTAAAACAGCATTTACAGTTTTTAAATTCGTGGTCCTGTTTCCTTTTAAAAGGAAACCAAAGTTTTAGAGGATTACATTTTATAAAATATTTTTTTAATATTTTTACTTTTCCTAGGATGCCACATTGACAGCAAATGAAAGACGAGGATCTCCCTTAATTTTGCTATTTTATTTAGGAAAATGGAGGTAAGTTACGTCCTTTCAAAAATGTATCCTTTAATATTCAAAATTTTTAACAAAATATTTTGATAAATTTTTCAAATGACTTTATTCACATCCTTTTATCCTGATATGAGTCATTCCATGTCAGACCGAACACCTTTTTTACACCACCTCTTCCGATTTTCTTTAAATTTGCCAGACGTATTAAACATAAAAAAATATTTTACACATGTTTCGGGAAAAAAATTAAAATTTTTTTTTTAAAAAGTTATTTGCATTTGAAAATCGTCAAAATCGTGAAAAATCTTCCGACATGACAACATTTAAACTAATGTTTTTATAAAACTAGTGAATGGATTTTGAAGTTCAATACCTTATTTTAAAGGTATTTGAACCTTCTTTTTTAAAAAAATATTATTTTTTATAAATTAATTTTTTTTTATTATTAAAATTTGTTTTTTTTACTTAATTTCTGTTTTCCACAATCTTCGAACAAGTCGAAAAATCTGAAAAAAATATTTTTTTAAAGGTTAATATATTCTTAACATTCCCTCAAAATTTCAGAGTGGAGGTCGAATGGATTCTATTTTTTTACGATTTTTTTCCATTGCAGCACCACAAAAAAATTACATTTTGTATATAAACATTTTATTTCCAAGCATGTTAACCAGATGCACGGATGGTGTTAAAATGCGTTTAGAGACATTCTAAAAAATTTAGAATGTGGACAATATTCTATTCTTATCGTTCAACACGAATGAGTTTTTCATTCTATGCTCACAGTGCAAGAGAAAGCTACACACACTAGTGTAACGACATTCGTAACACGAATGAACCAATTAGGGAGTACATAGACAGCCAATGATTTGAAAATACTGTACTCTGAAGCGTGTAAATAGAATGATTTTTATAAAAAAAAAAAATATTGTTTGGCTATTTGGGGGAATTTTTTTATAAAAAAATGTATGTATGTATGCAAGTGCGAATTAAAATAAACATTTTGTTATGTAGCGTAAATGAAGAGGTAAATAAAAAATAAGTATGGGGAAAATTAATTTATAAATAAGAGTGGATAAAAAAAATTTTAATACATAAAAATAAATATTAGGGTGGATTAAAAAAGTCTTTTCTATTTCGAAAAATAATGTTCATTGTGGGAAAAAAAATGTTTTGCTTTATGGCAGAAAATGTTAGTACCTATAATGATGAAATATGTAGTGTGTGACCAAATACATTTTTTTTACAAAATTTTCAACTGTTCTGCTAATACCGAAAGTTTGTCTATTTTTTTGTATGTGCATTAGGGTGGAGCAAATTATGTTTTTTCGAATTTCGAAAACGTCGGTGAAAAAAAATTGTTTAATTTTTTTTTTAAATATTTAGGCTAATAAAATATTATGCACCCTCAACCGTAAACTAGCGTAGAGAGATTTTCGTTATATAAGAACAAATGAGTGCAATTATTCTTCTTTGCAGACAGCGTTGACAGGTACTTTTTTCCGTTGTCCCCAAAAATATAACAAAATATCCCCAAAAATCCCCAAACAATAAAAAAAAACGTTTTTTTAATTACACAAAAAAAAATTTCATAATTTAAAAAAAAAAAAAAAATATTAGTGGTAATTTTATAATTTTATTTCGTAGATTTAGCAATTAAAAATCCCAAAAATCCCCAAACGTATAAATACACATTGTTTGGCAATTTTAATATACATTTTACAGCCGAAAAATGCAAGTTTTGCTGAATGAGCTTCGTAATCTCGTAGTAAAGAGTGGTTATCACTAAAACTATTTTTAAAAATCGTTGATTTTATTTAATTTAGCTTGTTGTATTATATAGATTTAATTTCGAATATCCCCAAAAAATCCCCAAAATAATTTTGGAAATCCCCATAAAAATCCCCAATCCCCAAATGAAATTTGTTGTCCTTTTCTAGAATGAAATCCCCAACTTTGGGGATAAATCCCCAAGTCTGGCAGCCCTGTTTGCAGACTGTGATTTTCTATTTGATTTTGATCACTACGCTACGTAGGGGGACAGTTACGGGTAGCTAACCCAGCCTTTAGTTTATATTCGGACATTACTGAAATGTGTTTTTATGGTAAACATTTTTTTTTCTGTAAAGAAATTAAAAAAATGTTCTTTAAAAACAACTTATTTTCTTAAAATTAATTTCAAATTGCATTAAAGGCCAAATTAAACAAAACGACAAATAAAAATAAACATATTCTCAAAACTGAGTCAACATGACGTTATATTTTCAGCAAAAAACGAATTAAAAATATTTTTTGCAAAACAAGAAAAAAAATTTACAGACAAAAACAAATTTTTACAGACAAAAAAAAAATTACTATAAAAACACTTTTTAAGTAATGTCCGAATATTAAATAATTTAAGAAAAAAAATATATTTTTTTACTTTGTTCGGAACTCTCCGATTTTGAAGCCAAAGCCATTGTCTCACAGGATCAATATTTTAATGTGTTAATGTCAACCCTAAAAGGCAACTTTACCGACCCGACGTTTTCGAAATAGATCTAATTAGCTCCACCCTAATGTAATAAACTTTAAAGCGGTACTTATTGTTGTTGGGAATACTTTTAGTTAAAAAAAAAAACACAATGTTTATGATTTGTTTCAACGACACAATAAGATTGTGCGTGTGCGTGTACGAGCAAGTGTAAAAAGACAAACAAAAAACTAACAGCATTATTTTGCATATTTTTCTTATACATACATACATCCTAATACATTTTTTTACAAAGCATAATTTACTTTTTCATCAAAACGTTTTTTTTTTACTACCCCCATATTTATAATAAGTTTTCCAACAATTTTTTTAAAACATTTTTTTACAAAAACATTCTAAGCGATCAGTGTATGTTAAAAATATTCTATAACACGGTGTTATTTTTATAATCTCTACTATGTTTGTTATTCTAAAAACGAACGTTTGTTTCATTCTAATCGTTCAAACACGACATTTTTCGTGTTCGTTTAAACAAGCACAGCAAATTTTTTAATTTGTTGTTTAGCATCATAGTAAACATTCTCATTCGCAAACACTGTACTCTAAAAATAGTGTACTCTGAAGCGAATGATTTGGTGTAAGCGAAGAAGGGAATACACTTGAGCTCATGTCTGATGTTAACGAAAATGTCAACGCATGTATGTATGTGTGTATGTATTCAAAAACACACGCTAACATATTCATGTTGTTCTTGAGTATTATTTGTTGTTTTGCTTTTTATATGTGTCGCTTCAGGCTTGGGTTAAAACCTTAAACCTTTTGGGTTAAAACCTTAAAGATACTTTTTTATGGCATAATTTTTGTGATTTTTTTCTCATTGTATTTTAATTATTTAAGCTAATATTTAAACTTAAACACCCCTATTAATTCTTATATATTAAATATAATAAAAACTGTTATTTAAAGGCTGTTAAAAGTCTACAAATAATCTTCTGTGTTTGCTTTAAATCATAGATCAATTACCAAGGACTGTTATTTGCGACTGTTATTTGTTAGCTTGTGTTTTTGCATGCATACATACATGCATTGATATTTTCGTTACGCAAAATGCAATTTAAAAAAAAAATCTAACGACACATATAAAAAGCAAAACAACAAATAATGCTCAAGAATGAATATATTAGCGTGTGTTTTTGAATACATATACACATACATACATGCGTTGACGTTTTCGTTAACATGCTTGAAAATAAAATGTTTATATACAAAATGTATTTTTTTTGTGGTGCTGCAATGGAAAAAAATCGTAAAAAATAGAATCCATTCGACCTCCACTCTGAAATTTTGAGGGAATGTTAAGAATATATTAACCTTTAAGAAAATATTTTTTTCAGATTTTTCGACTTGTTCGAAGATTGTGGAAAACAGAAATTAAATAAAAAACCAAATTTTAATAATAAAAAAAAATTAATTTATAAAAAATAAGGTTCAAATACCTTTAAAATAAGGTATAGAACTTCAAAATCCATTCACTAGTTTTATAAAAACATTAGTTTAAATGTTGTCATGTCGGAAGATTTTTCACGATTTTGACGATTTTCAAATGCAAATAACTTTTTAAAAAAAAAAATTTTAATTTTTTCCCCGAAACACGTGTAAAATATTTTTTAATGAAGACTTCGTTCTCAAATTTTGAAAGACATCGGAGACATCAAAGTCAATTTTTAGCAAAAATCGTACGGTTTGACATGGAATGACTCATATGGCAAAATAGAAAAATGGATAAATTAGGGGAGATCTTCCTCTTTCATTTTCCGTCACCAGTGATATCCTAGGACAAGTACAAATATTTCAAAAATATTTTACAAAATGTATCCTTTAAAACTTTGAAGTCCTTTTAAAAGGAAACAGGATCACGAAATGAAAAACTGTAAATGCAGTTTTACTCCATTTCATCTCTACTTTCAGACGTATATCATCCAGTTCATGTTTAATATTGGCTGTCGGGTGCACAGAAAAAAACGAATTGTTATATTGACCCCCATATTTGTGAATACAATTAAATTTTTCACTGAAAGTGCTCCTGTACGGAAATTTGTAACATCAACTAACGTTTGTAAATATTAATTGTTGAAAAAACAATTGATAAATGAGTTTGTAATAGTTCTCCTAAATTATTATTTGTATTGACAAACGTACAAAATCTTAAATTTTTTTTCAACAAAGAAATTCAACAAACACAAAACGTAATTTGTTGATCTAACAAAAGAGAAAAAAATAAATTTTGTTTTCAACAAAGAAATTCAACAAACACAAAACGAAATTTGTTGATCTAACAAAAAAAAATAATAATAATATATATGGTTTGAATTGAGAAAGGTATGAAAGAAAAATTTATTTTTCTAAAAATTTAAGACATCCTGGTTCGTTTTTTACTAGTTTCATATAATCCAGTTATTATAATCATCAGAAAAACTTTTAATGTCAAATTTATTCAGTTAATAGTCAATTTTATTCTATATGTGAAAATTATTAACAGATCGCAGCCGCCAGGGATTGAACCCATGATCTGTAATGTTTTTGCTATTAACTGCCTCTTAGGTACGATCACTCTAGGCCGATACGCTAAGTTGGCTGTTAAGCAAGTATCAACTAAATCATGGTTTTTCAATTCCTGTGTGGTTGTTGCTGTTGTTTTTTTGTACAGAAGAAGGTGAAATTGCATTATGGTGAAAAAATTCAATTTTTTAGTAATCATCATTCGTCCTCCTCTCCTTCATCAACTCTGATCTAGTACTTATTTTGCAACCTTGCCAGAACATGGTATATATTTTGTAGACACAAATGTTAGGTGTTGCCATTTTCCAAAGATACTATATTGCCACTTAGGCCGACTTAAAGTCGTTATTTTCAAATTTTTGTTTTTCTTAATTATAATACATAATTATAATTAGAGCCTGAGCTCAACTGTCTTTACAGAAAAACAAAAATTTAAAAATAAATTTTGTTTTCAACAAAGAAATTCAACAAACACAAACGTCATTTGTTGATATGGTAAAGGAATTCAACAAACGAATTTGTGATATCAACCAACAGTATTAGTTGTATTGACAAATTAAAACTTTTTTTATAGGAACAAAAATTAAAAATAAATTGATTAAAAATCGAGATAAATGTAAGAGAATATTAATATTGCGATTAAACAAAAGTATTTTGTTAGTCGATATTCTTTTTTATAACACTTAAGAATGTATTTTACTTTTATCGTTTTACCGTTTTTGTAATATATTGAAAAATCTTTTTTTTTTCGATTGTTCTTTATTATTATCTTCGTTTTAGACAAACATAGCAATCGGTAAAAACTTGGAAAGCAAATTCTGTAAAAAAATTATTCCAAAAATATAAAGGCAAAAACAAAACAATAGTTAACAAAACAAAATGTTTATATAAAAAGATTAATTTGTTTTCGAAATACATTTTTTAATAATATTTTGTATGAAATAATTTTAATTGCTGCCGTAACCCTTGCTAGCTCAGATAAAACTAATCGTTTTTTTTTTTTAATTGTCTTCTTTTTTCATTGTCTGCTTTTTTAAAAAGTAGTACAGGCACAAATAAAAAACAAACTACACGACGAGAGAGAGCATGTTGTCGTTATAGTATGTTTGTGTTTATGTTTTATACTTTACAAAAGCTACCAAATTCTTTATAGACAGCAATTGTAAAAAAAAAATACGATTTTGTTAGATTGACAAAGTTCTTTATATTTATTGATTTAAATTGTTGAAAATATGACTTTTATTTGACAAAGTCGTTTATTGACATAAATAGTTGAAAAAATCTGTTTTATTTACAAATTATTGAACATTAATAACAAACGGGATATTTGAATGTTAAACAAATATTTTTCTTTGTCTTATTGACAACCTGCCACTAATGATTTGTTGAAATTTTCCTTTTATTTTGAAATAAAATTATTTGACGAATTTTGTTGAAAACAAAATCGAATTTTTGTATTATTGACTAACGGGATGCCGTTTTTACTAAATGTTTGGTTGATATCAGTATAAGACATTCACAATTGCTGTTTGTTGACTTGAATTTTATGATTTTATTTTCTGTGTGGTGTTATCAGCTGTTGTGTGTCTTAAAGTTCGCTCTCCGAAAAAAGATTTGTCTATCAAAAATTTCCATTTAAAAATTTTCTGAATGATTTCAAGCAAATTCCTTTTGAATTTCCAGAAATTCGCAATTGTATTTCAAAAGTTTCCATTTGCATTCTAAAATTTTCTAAATGCTTTTTAAAAATTCCATTTCATTCATTTCCTATTGTATTTCATAAATTTTCATTTACATATATTTCAAAATATTCAAATGCTTTTCAAAAAATTCCAATTAAGTATATATCAAAAATTTCCATATGTATTTCCAAATTTTTCAAATGCTTTTCAGAAGATTTTGATACACAAATGTAATGCTTTTCAAAAGCATTTACATAATTTTTAAATCAAAATGGAAGTTTTTAAAATACAATTAAAATATCTGAATTTATTTAAATTGAAAAGTAATTTTCTTAAAACTATTTAAAACATTTGGATATGAAAATGGAAATTTTTGAAAAACAAATAAAATTTTCCGAAATGCATTTAGAAAATTTTGAAATACAAATAGAAAACTCTGATATACATTGAACATTTTTGATTTATATTTAGAATTTTTTTAAATATAACTGGACATTTTTTAATTATAAATAGATATTTATAAAATATAATTGATGGATATTTCCAAAATATTGAAATATAATTGGATATTTTCAAAATATTGAAATATAATTGGAAATATATTTTTTAGTGAAAAAAAATTGTTTATTCTTAATAAAAATGTTTTTTTTTGCATATTGTATCGCGTTTAGAGATGTCAATTATTCGCCTTTAAACTTTGTTCGAATAATTCAAATAATTGTTTTTGTTCATTTTATCAAACGATTAAATCCAAAAAATTATTCGATTAATCGATGAGAATAACGAATAAAAAACTGGTTATTAAAACCAGACCTGTACTTAAGTATTTTTAAGTAAATATTCAAATACTTATACTTAAAGTTTTCAAGTTCAAATATTTTATTTTAACATTTGTTTAAGTAAAATACTTATTATAAGTGAAGAAAATGTTTACAAATAAAATATTTGAACTCAAATGAAATATTTGACAACATTTTTTCAAATAAATTTATTTGTCAAGAATTTTTTTTCGAATTTATAAAATTTTCTGCTACGCAAAAAAACTTAATTCAGCGAACACTTTTGGGCTGCGAAGCTGGTTGGTCTGATTGTCCATGCAGAGATCTACATACATACATACATATGCATGTACAATTTTGAAGTCCTTAATAAAAATTATGAATGTATGTAGCGAAGCCGTTATGGTTAAGGCTGTGGAGTTTGTAATTCCAAAGCCCTACAAAAGTGGTCCAAATAAAAAAAATGCAAAAATTATTGTTTCCAGATTAAGGGGACTTACACCATTTAAAAAAATACAAAGGTCGCATAAAGGGGCCATCAGATGACAGACAAATCTTACAATTTGTCTTCCAACCGATCATTTTTTTCGGAAAATATTTGCGAACACACATCTGAACACATGCTATTAATGACGCCATTTGCATTCGGTCGTTAGACAAATTGTAAGATTTGTCTGTCGTCTGATTGGCGCTTAACGGACATTATGATCAATAACCATATAGCTTTCGCGGCCTTAGGACAACAAGCTTCTATTTGTACCTATTTCTATAAGCACATAGAACCTTTTTGTCCTAAGGTCTCGATTTGCTGAAAAATAGGAAGTTATTAATATTTTTACAGAAGGGTGAAGAGCTGTATTAGAAAAATGAATTTGTGCAAAAAAATTGGTCTTTATGCCCTTTTTTCGTCAACCATAATAATGTTGAATATTTGAAAATTTTGGGCAAGTATAAAAATATTTGAAAAAATGTTCTCAAGTATTTCATTTGTAAACATTGTTGACAAATATTTTATTTGTAAACATTTTTTCAAATATTTGAAAATATTTGAACTTGCACTCGTTAAGTAAGTATTTTGTTTTACTTACTTGTTAAAATGTTAAGTAAGTAAAAAAATATTTGTATTTGAAATTTCAAGTACAAATACAAAAAATATTTGAAAAATTTAAAAATAAGTAAATAAATTTTCAAGTATTTACAGGTCTGATTAAAACATATTTTTGTTAACAAAAAAATAAACAATTCACACAAAAAACTTATAAATTGAATTTACTTTTTAATGTAAAAATTCATAAAAAAATAAATTTGAATAATTTTAAGTTTTAAGTTAGTGGAAGTCGGCGGGGACGTTGGAGGACACCTTTTCCCTCTTCATAAATGTTTACAAATTCGTTTTTACGATATTTACGCCTAAATAAACACTTTTATCATTATTTTGTATTAAAAGGGGTTGCGGGCAGAAAAAATTACATTTTCTTTATATACACACAGAAAATAGATTCAGTTGTTGCAACTGAATTGTTTTCCAACTGAATTTTTGCGGTTGCATCAACTATCACAATATTCAGTTGCCTCTACTGCCAATTCAGTTGTCTCTACCGGTAAATATCAATTACACAGTACAACACATGATTTGCCAACTCAATTCTGTGAACTGTATATGAAATTAGACCCAAAAAGAAGAATTTCTGCATCATTCGTTTTGTCTGCTTACCTGCGAAAATATTTTTAATATCGATTTGAAGTTAGTACTATCGTATAGGGGAATTTATCACGTTTTAGGCCCTGTTGTTTGACATAGCTCGACAACCACTAGCCCGATTTAGTTGAAATAAATTTTAAAAAATTAAGAATTACAATTCCCTTAATATGTTCATTAGAGTGACTCAAAAAAAAAAGTTGATGATGTACCCCCCTCAAAATTAACTTTGACATGTTTTATGAAGATTCCCAAAATATTTGGGCTCTAGCGATAATCTCCCGTGAGCTAAACCGCGTCAAAAAAGGGTCCAAAAATGGTATTTTTCATGAATAAAAAACTCAGTAAATTTTTTTTTGTCCAATGAATGACCAAATATAATAGATATTTAGGAATTCTTTGATTCTGCATTAAAACATTTTAAAAATCTAACCACAGACTCGAGATAACGAGATGTTTATGTCAGTTTTTTGATGATTTTCAATTCGATTTAACTGAAAACTTAAATAACTTTGGTATTTTTTGTCCGATTTTCACTTTTAATACATCGTTAGAAAGGTGTTGACCACCGCTTGGGATTTTAGTTAAAAATTAACCCTTAACTGCACTGTCTTACTTTTTTATAACATTTACTTCGACGTCATTAAAAACCATTTTATAACCACAAAAAGCGTATCTTTGTGCAGGAAACACGTTTAATTAATATATTTGTCCAAAATTATTTAACCCATGCATGATCAAAATATTTTGGCAAACATTTTTAAAAAAGTTTTTGCGGAAATTATTGAACGCTAGTTGAAATACTTAAAAAAAATAAAATAAATAGGGTTTTGTTTATTTAGACGTGCTTATTAATATCAAATATAATTATTACGCGTAACACTTTCCCGGTGAAATTTTTTTTTTCGGAATTTGTATGTGCAAATAAATTTTACAAATAAAATATAAACCAATTTTCTCTTAATCGCATATATTCGTGCAAAAAACTCATCTAATAAATAGATCTTAATATTTTTTATTTAACCCATTCATGACCAATTTAAAAAAAAAATGTGGAAAAAATTTAAGTCCAGTTGTAATACTTAAAAAAAAAAAATATAATTGATATTTCTATTCATTAGATGCGTTTTTTGCACGAATATATGCGATTAAGACAGAATTTGTTTATATTTTATTTTTAAAATTAATTTGCACATACAAATTTCGAAAAAAAAAATTACCGGGAAAGTGTTACACGTAATAATTATTTGATATTAATAAACACGTCTAGATAAACAAAAACCTTATTTAATTTTATTTTTTTAATGTATTATAACTAGCTTTCAATAATTTCCGCAAAAACTTTTTTAAAAATGTTTGCCAAAATATTTTGATCATGCATGGGTTAAATTAATTGAGGCCAAATATATTAATTAAACGTGTTTCCTGCACAAAGATACGCTTTTTGTGGTTATAAAATGGTTTTTAATGACGTCGAAGTAAATGTTATAAAAAAGTAAGACAGTGCAGCTAAGGGTTAATTTTTAACTAAAATCCCAAGCGGTGGTCAACACCTTTCTAACGATGTATTAGAAGTGAAAATCGGACAAAAAATACCAAAGTTATTTAAGTTTTCAGTAAAATCGAATTGAAAATCATCAAAAAACTGACATAAACATCTCGTTATCTCGAGTCTGTGGTTAGATTTTTAAAATGTTTTAATGCAGAATCAAAGAATTCCTAAATATCTATTATATTTGGTCATTCATTGGACAAAAAAAAAAATTACTGAATTTTTTATTCATGAAAAATACCATTTTTGGACCCTTTTTTGACGCGGTTTAGCTCACGGGAAATTATCGCTAGAGCCCAAATATTTTGAGAATCTTCATAAAACATGTCAAAGTTAATTTTGAGGGGGGTACATCATCAACTTTTATTTTGCCCATATAAGGTGAGTCGGTCTAATGTTCATATATTGTTTTCCTATACAAGTAACACTTTCGAAGTTAAAAATGAATGTATGAAGAGAAAAAATTATTTTTTGCCTAAAAATTTAATTTTTGTTTTTTTTAAATACATAAAAAATCCAAAATGGAAAAAAGTGTCTAATCTTATAACTTTCGCGTAAAGTCACATGACCTATAAGCAAAATAAGGCATAGATCATGAAAATCGATGCACGCGTTTGTCATTTATTCACAATTAAGTAAATGTATGAATTTCAAAAATTTGCTCGAGATATGCATAACATTATTTGGAGAAAACATTGACACCTTTTTCATGATTCTGAGAATTAAAAAAAAAGGAATAAACAAAAGGTTATTTGATTTTTATGATTGCGGTAGCAAAGTAATAAACGCTAATAAATGTACGTGGACAATTAAAAGGAAAAAATGAATGTGGACTACTACCTGGCTACCTGCATGATTTTTTTACAGAAATTGCACCCACATTTATGAGTGCTCATGTTTTGCAATGTTTCGAAAAATTTAAAACGCACACGTGCTGAAACGCTAATAAATGTACGTGGACAATTAAACGGAAAGTGGACCTTTTTATTATTTGGGTTTTTCCGGTGGCTACTATATGATTTTTTTTTACAGAAATTGCACCCACATTTAAGGGTGGTCATTATTTGGAAAGTTTTGCACAGTTTGAAACGTACAAGTGCTGAATCAGGTATATAGCCAGCCGCCCTTAAAATATGCGCCCATTTATAAGTACCTGGCAGTAAAATATTCAAAAATACGTAGTATTTATAGGTGTGCATTGATCGATTTTTGGCATTCAGCCAGTGCCGACGAACGCGAACAGTAAAAGTGATTTTTCTCCAGTTTTTTAAAAGTGAATAACAACAAAACATAAAATATATCAATATGGAAAACAACAAGTGCCCAAATTTGGATGAATATTGTTACGTTTGTGGTCATATCGTCCGAAAATACAGAAAAAATTTGTCTACTGAGCAATTCAAAACCGCGTATTGTAATTATTTCGATGAAGCAGATTTAAGTGGTGCAAATTTTACGCCGAACACAGTGTGCAACAGTTGTTATACTACCCTTCTAAAATGGATTCACGGAAAAAGTAGAAAGTTCTCTTTTATGAAGCCAGTAATTTGGGTGGAAGACACAACTGGACATGATGAATCCAGGTGCTATGCATGCATAAATTTTCGTCCTGGATTAAACAGACAACAATTGAAAACAAAAGTATACACTGCTGCATTTACTGCCACACTTCCAGTGCAACGCCCTGCTGATACCGATGCACCTAAACCTCCGAGTGTGGATACTGTGTCCCTGCTAGCCGAAACCGTTTTCACCAATCCGACCGATTTGGATGATGCTGATTGGATACCCGATATTGAAAATAGTGCACCTGCTGATACCGATGCACCTAAACCTCCGAGTGCGGATACTGTGTCCCTGCTAGCCGAAACCGTTTTCACCAATCCGACCGATTTGGATGATGCTGATTGGATACCCGATATTGAAAATAGTGCACCACAACCGCTACCACAAATCGAATCTGAAGGTGGTCAACATACTACAAGGGATTATAGAAAAGGGCGGATATCCAAAATACTTCTGCTTCCTTTGTAATTGGGATTCACGATACAAAGGAAATCAATATCAATGTAAAGATTGGAAAGGAAGAACTCCCGAGCTCAACAAACAATTAAAATTACGCAATGAACCTATGATAAAGGACCTGGATGATATTTTGTTGCCACCGCTCCACATGAAACTGGGAATAGCTGGGAAATTCATTGAAGTGGTGGTCAAAAAAGTTAACGGCGCCTTTGACTGTTTGAAATCCATCTTTCCGAAACTCAGTGATGAGAAAATTAAAAACGGTACGTATCGTACTCTGTATTTCATTATTGTCATATCTAAATTTGTTAATTTCTATACATTCGCATTACCAATAATTTTTTCGTTTTTCTTATGTATTTAAAACAGGTATTCTCAATGGACCTGATATTCGGAAATTGATCAAAAGTGATTCTTTCACACATTTGCTTTCAGAGCATCACGACCACCAACATGCATGGAACGCATTGAAAGAAGTAATAGAAGGCTTTCTAGGAAAGAACCGTGTCCAGCGAGAAGAGATACAGCAACGAGTGGACAGGTTGCTGTTTTATTTCGAAAAAATCGGTGCATCCATGACGCTGAAATTGCATTTCTTGCACCACCACCTCGATACTTTTTTGGCACAATCACCTCAGGAATCAGACGAACAAGGAGAGAGGTTCCACCAGGTGACCATGCCATTTGAAAAGCGGTTCAAAAGCAAAAAATTGGATGCATTGCTTGCGGAGGTTTGTTGGTGGAGTTCCACAATTATGCAGTTTGAAGCAGAGTAAGTATTATCTCACCATGAACAGCTCATTTCATCTCTTTCTTTTATCATTAACAGAAATTGATATTTTTGTGTTTGCTTCTTATTTTCTTTGCTCTGAAATGATTGTGTTTCTTGTTTGCTCGTTTTGTGTTTTTTCGAAAAATGAATTTCGTAGCAAAGCTCAACATCGTGATAATTCAAATGGTGTTCGGTTTTCTTTGAACAGAAAACGAGATGAGCTGAAATTGAAAATGAAAAATAAAATGAGCTGATAGATGAAACGAGATTGAGATGAAATGAGCTAGCAATGAGATCTCGCGAGATTGATATGAATTGAGCTATCAATGAGATCTCGCGAGATTTCATATCAAACAAAATCATATTTTTTTTTTGTTTGCAAGCATTAATGGAAATGTGGTTGTTTATTGCTTATGATGTGTAGGGATATAAAAAAAGCAAAAGGCATGTTAATTCTAATAATGAATAAGAGTTTTTACAGAATTATTTATTAAAATAAATGCCGTTTAATGTTGAATTGTTTCTAACCATTTTTTGGTATTTTTTTTTCACGTAAAACGGTGTTCGCATTAATTTTTAACTAGTTTAATTATTGGTTTTCGCCATACATTTTAAACGTCAAAATTAAATGGCGTTTAATTTTAACAGATAAAGTGTTTAAAATTGTATGGGGAAAGCACAAAATTAAACTAGTTTAAACGAAGGCGAATATGGTATAATAAGTAGGGTATTCAATCGATTAACCGTTAATCGGTTAACCGATTAATTTTGGTCGATTAACTGTTCGAAAAATTTAAAATTGCCAATTTTCAAATAACAAATAAACCGATTAATTTGTGTCGATTAACCGATTAACCGAAATTTCATTTTTTATAGAACTTTTGGTTATTTTTTGCTGTTTAAGGTTCTGCAAATTACGGATCTGCTTAAAGAATATTAGGGTATTAAAAAATTTATCAAACTCTCTTTTATCAGTGTGTAAAATTGTCGTCAAGAAAATATTTTATTGAGGCCCTACAAATTTATTTCGGCTTAAAAAAATTTTACTTGGTGCACTCAAAAAAAAAGAATTAACTTAAACTTTGGAAAAATTTTCTTCAAAATAGTTAATAAATTTTCCCACAATTTAGTTGAATAAAACTAAAATTTGGGAAATTTTCCCAACTTTTAGGAAAAATTTTAGTTCATGGACTGTTAAATAGGCTATAATTTTCCTTAAATGGAATTCCCTAATACATGGAAGAAATTCTTAGCGTCAAATAAATTTTCCCTAAATAATTGAAAAATAATCTTGATTTTTAAGACATATTTCAAAAAACAAAATTAAGTTCAAAAAATTCAGTTTTAGGACGTATTTCATTTATCTTCTTTAATTTATTTCATTTATCTTCTTTAATTTGAAGTAGTTTTTTCCACAAGTTTATTGGGGAATTATTGTAATTTGGGAAATGGGAATTTTTTCCCATTTTCTAGTTCAAATTGGTCCTAATTTTTAAGAAAAATTTGGACTAAAAAGTAGGAATACATGGCAATGGAGCTAAATCATTATCAATTTTGCTTGGATTTAGTTAATTTTCCCATTTTTTAGTTAGTTTTTTTTTCTGAGTGTGACCCTAGTCAATTTGTTATACATTTCCAGTACAATAGATTTTTCTAATAGTTTTTCATGCGCGTGATCTGAATCTGGCCATAGAACTGATCTATCTCATATAGAGATACATATTAAGGATTTCGATTTACAATACTGCACTCTAAAAAAGTGAGTCCAGTTTCCAACTATTAATTGGGAAATTTATACAAATTCAAATAATTTACTACTATAAATTGTGTAAATTTTCAATAATTTTAAGTAGAATTACGCAATTTGTGTAAATTTACTCAATTATAGTAGGAAACTGAAATCATTTTAATTAGAGTGTGAATAAACTCAGATTTTCGTAATGTTCGGGACCCTATAAAACCGCGAAATATTTTTAGATGTAAAAATAGTTTAGCACATCTGAAAAAAATACTTTTGGAATCCTTCGGATATCTTTTTTAATCACGGAGATATTGACCGATGAAATTATTGTAATTTTAGCACTAAAAAATAAAAGAAAACAAATTTGGAAACCAAAAATTTTTTTTAAATATTTTTAGGGAAATTTTTTTTTATAAAAATAGCTTTATTTGTTTGGCATTTTTTCGCATTAAATTGGGGCCAAATTTGACATTTAATTATGAGGTGATATTTTTCACGTTGGTGTCATTTTGGATTGGGTCATTTTGCCATAAAAAAATTCTTTACTTGGGCTGAGATTCTTGGGGGTATTTGAAGCTTTGGCATAGTGGATATAGATTTCTTACTTGTTTTTAATAAAATTTTTAAAATCACATACAATTCGTGGTTTTATATTCAATTTAAATTTTAAATTAATATTATTCGGTTAATCGAATAATTCAAATTTAACCGATTATTAACCGATTAATTATTTGCTCGATTAACCGATTAAACAAGAACCTCGATTAATTGAATACCCTAATAATAAGACAATAGTGTTTTTGGTTAACTGTACATTAGGGTGGAGCAAATATAGCTTTCTTTCGAATTTCGAAAACGTCGGGGTCGGGAAAGTTGCCTTTTGTGGTCGATATTAACCCACAAAAATATTGGACCTATAGGGCAATGGTTTTGGTTTCGTTTTTTTTTTACTTGAAAATCGGAAAATCCCGAACAAAGTGAAAAAAATGTTCGAACTTTTTTTTTTTTTTTGCTTTAAATATTAGTTTATATTTGGACATTACTGAAAAACTGTTTTGATGTTAAAGAATTTTTTTTTTGTCAATAAAATTTTTTTTATTTTTTTTTTTTTTAATTTTCTAAAGATTAATTTCAAATTGCGGTAAAAAGGCCAACAACATAATACAATAATTAAAAATATACATCTTTTAAATACTGAGTTAATATTACGTTATATTTTCAGTTAAAAACTAATAAAAAATATTTTTTTTTTGCAAAACAAGAAACAAAAAAAATTTTACAGACCAAAAAAAAATTTTTTACCATAAAAACACTTTTTTAGTAATGTCTAAAAGTAAACTAATATTTTAAACAAAAAAAAGTTCGAATTTTTTTTTCACTTTGTTCGGGACTTTCCGATTTTCAAGTCAAAAAAGGTACCCAAAGCCATTGCCTTACAGGTCCAATATTTTTGTGTGTTAATATCGACCCCAAAAGGCAACTTTCCCGACCCCGACGTTTTCGAAATTCGAAAAAAGCTATGGCCCTTACCACAAGAAAACAAAAGTCTATTTTAACAAAAGTTTTATTTTAAATTTCAAATTCTCAATACATTTTTTGAAAGTCGATTTTAAAAACAAAAACAATTTGTATGGAAATAAAATTAAAACCTCATTTTAAATTTATTTTATTTTCTTGTGGTAAAGCTGTATATTTGCTCCATCCTAATGTACAGTTAACCAAAAACACCACTATTGTCTTATTACGTGTTACGTACAAAAAAAAAACCCAAAAAATGGTTAGACACAATTTAACATTAAACGGCATTTATTTTAGTAAATAATTCTGTACAAATTCTAATTCATTATTAGAATTTACTTGTCTTTTGCTTTTTTTTTATATGTATTCCTACCAGACAAGGAAAAACAATAAAATTTAAAATTCCTTATTGATAAAATTCAAATTTAAATTTTTCATAAAATTCAAGAATGAATTTTAAATAAAATTCTTAAAAATTTTATTTTGAATTCTTAGAAGAAATAAAATTCAAAAAAATTTTATTTAAAATTCTTTAAAGAATTTTATTAATAAAAAAAATAATTTTATTTTCATAATAACAAACAAGGTAAATTCATAAATTTACCTTGATAACAAATAAATTTTGAACAAATAAATATCAAACCAAAAATAAAATTCAAACCAAAAATAAAATTCTATTCTTTTTGAGAATTTTATTTTTGGAAATAAAAAAATTCAAATGTTTTTGAGAATTTTATTTAAATAAAAATTTAATTTCAAATACCTTATGAATTTTAAGTAAAATTCGAATTTTTTCCTTGTCTGATTCCTACGCATCATAAGCAATAAACAACCACATTTCCATTCATGCTTGCAAACAAAAAAAAAAAATTGATTTTGTTTGATATGAAATCTCGCGAGATCTCATTGATAGCTCAATTCATATCAATCTCGCGAGATCTCATTGCTAGCTCATTTCATCTCAATCTCGTTTCATCTATCAGCTCATTTTATTTTTCATTTTCAATTTCAGCTCATCTCGTTTTCTGTTCAAAGAAAACCGAACACCATTTGAATTATCACGATGTTGAGCTTTGCTACGAAATTCATTTTTCGAAAAAACACAAAACGAGCAAACAAGAAACACAATCATTTCAGAGCAAAGAAAATGAAAACAAACAAAAAATTTTTTTCTCAATGAGATTGATAAAATCAAAATCACCATTTACTTACTCTGGTTCAGGGTCGCCAGTTTTTTTTTGGATGCCATCCCCAAATTAAAATTTCTCATCCCCAAAAATCCCCAAAAAAAAAAAAATCTCAAAATTTACTACATGCAAAAAACACTTGCAACCCATTACGTGCTTTTGAGTAATTTAGCCAATTTTTTAGAGCAAAAACTTGGTTAACTTACGTACAAACACTTGGTGGTTTGTATTTTACACAGAAACTTGGCTAAAAAGTGTAAGTGTATTTTGCGTGTTGAGCGATTAGCACATCGTTTGAAGCCGCCAATGTTTCGATAAGTATTATGATAAAATTCAAAAGCAACAGAAATGTTTTATCACGGATGGATAACTCAGGAATTTTTAATTTACACACCAGCGATAGAGTACTTTATTGGTCCAAATTTAGTCTTGTTTTATGTCTTGAATTCCCTTAAAAGTTTTATCAGCAAACATAAGTCATCGGCCCTAAGAAATTGTTTGTACCCTTTAAAAAAAATAACGAAAATTATTTTAAGGTTTGATATACATATTGCCGTAAAACCCCTTAAATTTTTATAAATACTAACTCCGGAATAGGTATCTAAAACGTTGTATTGCTTTTTAAGAATTTAAGAAGTTGTAAAAGACCAGTATTTTCAATTAATGTACTTTTAGACTTTTTTCTACAGAAAAAACTGGTGAATTTTGGAAATTTTCTATTATAGATTTAAAGCTATAGAAAATGTATGAAAATTTACAATTTGGTTTAAAGAAAAATAAAAGCATGATAACATGATACCACTACGATCCAGGTTTTGACAGACACCATATAAAATTTGAGTTTTTTCTATATAAATGTCACAGTATTCCTACGTTTGAGGTTTTTTTTTGTATGCTTTAATGTCCACGATTTATCAAAAATAAAGTAGAGCTAATTTTACCGATTTTAGCATTATTTTATGATTAATGTATTTAAAAAACACTTGTTTATCTAAAATATTTCATCCCCTAAAAATCCCCGAAAAAATCAGTGTCATCCCCATGAAATCCCCGGATCCCCAAATCAAATTTTTCATCCCCAATTTCCAAAAAAAATCCCCTATTTGGGGACAAAACCCCTAAACTGGCAACACTGCTCTGGTTTGAAGAAAGCACCGAAGATGAAGACATTGAAATTGGTGGACACAGTGAAAGAAACACGCCCTTGAATAGTATGTGTATCTCGGATGACGATACAGACTCAGACCATGAATATGAACAACCTACGAAGAAAACAAGATCATCAGAACCACAAGCGTCAACTTCTACAAGGATGGATAATGCCAATAATTGAAAAAATGTTCTAAATTTTGTTTTTATGCATATTATAATTGCGTATTATTGCATATTATTTTATTTTCATTAAGTTTTTATAAATAAAGTTTTTTTTTGCATGATAATTTTTTAATTTTTATTTTTATTTTTATTTTAAGGGTGGTGGCTATAACTGATTTTTGAAATTCATACCTTTACTTAATTGCGAATAAAAGCGAAACGCGTGCATCGATTTTTATGATCTTTGTCTCATTTTGCTCATAGGTTATATGACTTTGCGAAAAAATAACTAGACTTGAAACTTATTTCCGTTTTGTATTTTTTATGAGTTTAGTAAAAAAAAAAATTATTTTTCTTCATGCGCTTATTTTTAACTTGGAAACTGTTGCTTGTATAGGAAAACAATATATGAACAGATTAAGGGAATTGTAATTCTTAATTTTTTAAAATTTATTTCAACTAAATTGGGCTAGTGGTTGTCGAGCTATGTCAAACAACAGGGCCTAAAACGTGATAAATTCCCCTATACGATAGTACTAACTTCAAATCGATATTAAAAATATTTTCGCAGGTAAGAAGACAAAACGAATGATGCAGAAATTCTTCTTTTTGGGTCTAATTTCACATACAGTTCACAGAATTGAGTTGGCAATCAATTAACTGAAAAATGTTGTACTGTATTGCAATACAAAGAACGTTATCAATTTTAAGCTATTTGAAATAGGTAAAAAAACAATTTTTTGAGTGGGACTCATATAACCCCATGTCGAAGAGGGTTAATGATCTCTTAAATTTTAATGAGAATATCTTTAATAGAAAAATATGACATAATTTGTAAAAAAATGTTTAAAATAGAGCAAAAAAAAATGTATGAAATAAATTTTTTGAAAATATCGTAAGTTGAGATTGGTCCACACGCCGTTCAAGAATTTCATATTTTTTGCTTTTAACGGTTTTGGAATCCTTGGGTAGTCTATTTTCCAAGTCAGAAAGAAAAAAATCATATTTTGCAATTTTAATGTGTTTTTTTGTTACATAATTGCAAAAAGTTGCTTTTCGGGTTTCTCCAAAATGTAAGTATACTTTTCCACCTCTGGTTTTTGGAGGTTAGCGATATCGTATTAAGCTGATATTTAAAATCTAAATAGATGTGATTAACTAGACCACACAAAATCCAAAATTAAGAAGATCTGATAAAATTTGAATTTTTGACAATTTTTTAAAAAAATGCTCTTTGGCTTAAAAAAGTGGAAACTTCAGCGCTGGAGGGGGACCCCAAGATGAAGTGCGATCTTCCTGAAATTTTAACCACATCGTTTTGGCATCTATTTTTATAAATCCCGCATAGCGCCCAAGCGAAATTCGTGAAAAAGCATTTCTCGATCCGCCCTACTACACATTTAAAGAAAAAGCTCTCTCTCACACATCCCAATGTTTATTTATTTTCAATTTATTTTCAAACAATTTCTCATTATAACGGTGAGTTTAAATGAAATTGATTGTTAATTATTATGCTTTAGGTGAATGTCTAGACTCTAGAGGATGTGCTGCAGAAATCAGAGGTTCTTGGATCGAATCCCCACGCAGACTCAAGTGCAAGTTTTTAAAATAAAAATAAAATAATAAATAAAGGAAAAAATATAAACAATTAAATGTAACTAATAAAAAAATGTGAATTAAATAAAACAAATACAATTAATAAAAAAGATATATCAGATACTTTTTCTATGTACAAAAGGTCTCAGAATCTGAGACTTTTCCTATCGACAAAATGTTAGAAGGGTTCAGATTCCCCTTTCTATTGGAAAAAGTTCTCAGCATCTGAGACTTCTTCTGTAGGAAAAATGTGTCAGTATCTGAATCTTTTTTCTATTGGAAAAAGGTCTCAGAATCTGAGACGTTTTTTTATAATAACACGGTATCAGAATATGAGACTTTTTCTATGGGAAAAAGGTCTAAGAATCTGAGACTTTTTTTATAGGAAACAAGTTTTTTTATAAGAAAAAGGTCTTAGAATCTGAGACCTTTTCTATTCGAAAGGTCTCATAATCTGCCACTTTTTTCTAGAGAAAAAGTCTAAGAATCTGAGCCATTTTCTGAGTCTTTTTCGATAAGAAAAAGGTCTCAGAATCTGTGTCTTTTTCAATGAAGGAAAGGCTCATAATCTGAGACATTTTCTTATAGTAATCTGAGACATTCTATAAGAAAAAGGTTTCAAATTCAGAGCCTTTTTCTGAAGGAAAAAGATCTCAGAATCAAAGTTTTTTTCTGAAAGAAAAAGATCTCAGGATCAACGACTTTTTCTCAGTGTTGAAAATACTGCCTAGATTTTCAGCAAAAACACATAATTTGTACTGTTTTGTCAGCATAAACATTATCAAAACAAAACAGCAGTCAAGAACTGAGCTGTTAAAAATTGCCAATTTTCTTCAGCAGCAGTACAGTAAAAGTTTTTTTTTTGAAATTGACAAACTTGCCAGCACACAGTTCAGCTTCAGTTTAAAAAAACAAAAAACAGCACACACGACTGAATTGTCTGGTTACTGCGCTGCACAAGTTATGTTTGTTGTACGGGACTTGCAGCATGGAAAATAAAAATTGAACTCGACTCGTCAGCATGAAATTTTTTTTATTTGGCTGCTGAAAATTAAATGAACGTACTTATAAGTAGATATTTCTTTGTACAAGTAATGTCATGTTGTATTATATAATTAAGAATAATGTTTCAAACGTAAAGATGATGCTTTAACAAAAATGTTAAGAAATTTTTCTAATGTTTTGAAAATTTTTTTAAAAATTATTTTAAAAAAAAGTTTTAAAATTTTCTAAGTTCTAAGTAAGTTTTAACGGTTTAAAGTTTCATTAAAAATGCTTAAAAAAAATTTTAGGTTCCAAAATTTTTTGGAAAATATTTGAAGTAAACAAATAAAAAAAAAAATTAAGTGCCAAAATTTTTATTTGAAAATTTTTTTAAAACACAATTTTTTTTTACTTTATTAAAAAATTTTTTGGAAAATTTGGTTTGAAGTTAAGTGTTTTATTAACAGATCAAAAATTCCAAGTTCCATAATTTTTTTTAAAATAAGTGTCAGGCACAATTGTTTTTTACTAACTAACGAAAACTAATATGATGAAAACAAAAAGTTAAATATGGGCTGAAACGCGTTAACGGTCACACCAAAAAACCGATTTCGATATAATTATGCCAAAATATTAGAATAAATAAGTGCAAATAAAATTTTTTTTTCTTGAAATATTTTTAGAGTTATAGAGATGGGAAGTTTTCATTTTTTTGCAAAGATCATATTTGGTTGAATTTTTATTCACACTTTGATGCGATAAAAATTTATTTTTAAAAAACGAATTTTAAAGTATTTTTGACGACCTTTTCACTGGCGTTGGTGGTTTTTTAAAAAAATAAACATTTTAACTTAAATTTCAAGGTCAAATTATTAAAAAAAAATTTATCTTGTAAAGCGCCTATTTTGAGATTTTTTTTAAAAAGCTTGACGTTTTTTTCATTTAAAAACATTTTTAAAAAATGGATCGAGTGTTCCTTATTGCGAAAATATTTTTTTATTTGTTTTTATACACGCGGTATTCGTACTTTTTGAGTGTTATTTTATACAAAACAATTATTTTTAAATGTAAAAACTCAGTTAAAATAATATCAAAATAGGCGCTTTATAACATACATTTTTTTAATAATTTGACCTTGAATTTTAAGGTCAAATTTATATTTTTTTAAAAAACCAACAATGCCATTGAAAAGGTCGTCAAAAATCCTTTAAAATTCGTTTTTTAAAATAAATTTTTATCGCATCAAAGAGTCAATAAAAATTCAACCAAATGCTCTGTGCATAAAAATGAAATGATCGGTGCATAAAAATGAAAACTTTCCATCTCTGTAACTCTAAAAATATTTCAACAATTTTTTTTTATTTGAACTTTAGAATACCTACTGTACTATTATTTTAGACTTGAAGTTTATTTTTTATAATTTTTTCAACTACGCATTAATTTATTTATTTATTTAATATAAAAAATATTGATTTTTTACTGATATAAATTAATTGAATTAAAAAGATTTTTTTTTAAATGAACATTGCATTTTTTTTATTTATTGAACCTTTTTTCTTCTTATGTATACACAGTAAAAAGTTTTGGGTTAATTTTAATTCCTAGCTGGTGTATATATATAACAATGCCAAAAATAATTTTATTTATTCCATAAAAAGTTTACTTTTAAAGAGATAAAAAGAGAGTGAGAGAATGGATTTTGAATTTATTTTTGGGTGTTATAATAAAACCAAAATATGGAAATAATTTTACACCTAAACAGGTGTTTATTTGAACAAGGCAGGACTTAAATTTCTCCAAAAATAAATACAGACCAAATACATGAATAAAGTTAAAATCCAGAGGACTGTTGATTTGTCACCCAAACTCAGCACAAATCTGCATAAATCAAACTCCTACTGCTTCTATATTAAGAAATTATTCCTGGGGGTAGGCACCGTCGTGATCTAAAAATTCCATCTCTCTGCCTTCTGCTTCAAGATTCAGCTGGCCTAAAAGTAAAGTTAACCAAAAATCAATTAAAATGATTGATAAACGTTTGTAGTCAATACTTACTTCATATTTATATTTCGGTCGGAGTAAAATCTTCATTTTCTGGATCACAAATTTTGATTATATAAAGATTTTACTTTTGTGTACATTGCTAACCTCTTTTCTCACTTTCATTGAATTAAAAAGCATTTTTGTTCACTCAATATGACAGCTGTTTTTAATTCCTTGTTAAGTGTTTATCTTAAACTTGATGAAATACAATTTTTTGATGACGTTTAACGTTTATTTTTTATAAGTTTTTCAAGAGAGAAATTTAATTATTTTTTGGCATCAAAATAAAACTAAAAAAAATGAAATAAAGATAATCAAATTTTTAATCCCTATGTGGTTTACCATATAACCCATTTCGGATTAAACTTTGAGTTTAATTCCAAAGTAGTTTAAAATGTGCTCAGCTAGGTTTTAAATATAACCCAAAACTTTTTACTGTGTACAAGAAGTTCTCTCGTTACAATGTACGAGTTTATTTTCGTTTATATTTATTTGCTTGTCAGCAGCTCAACACTTTTTGAATTGTAACTTGCAGTGGATTTCTCAAAACAACGTTTGTGATGTTTGTGTGCTGCCTAATTTTTTTACTGTTGCTGGTTTGTCAGTATTTGTTTTTTTTTTAAATCAACCACCATCAGCACAACACAAAAAAGTTCAGCAGGAAAAAAGTGACTGGACTGTTTTGTTAGAAATGTAAACTGAACTGGTGGGTTGCAGTATTTTTTTTAAATTATTGACAACTTGACTGGAAGTGAAAATTAAAAATGTGTAATGAATTTCAGTTTTTTAATCACTGCTTTTTCTATAGATAAAAGAAATTTGAGACTTTTTACAAAGGAAAAATGTCTCAGAATCTGAGACTTTTCTATGTGAAAATGATATTTTTCTATGAGGAAATGTTCTTAGAATCTGAGAATCTGATTCGTTTTCTATAAGAAAAAGGTCTAAATCTGAGACTTTTTCTATACGAAAAATGTCTCAGAACCAGAGACCATTTTTGTAGGAAAATGAGTTTAAGAACTTCTCCTAAAGAAAAATTCTCAGATTTAAACTTTTTCTATACGCAACATGTGTTAGAATCTGAAATTGTATACGAAAAGTTTAAATTTACTTTGAAAACCAAATTAAAAAAATATTTTTTGCTTTAAAAAGCGTTTATGTCTTTAAAACAGATGTATAAATGGGAAAAATTATCATAAAAAATTAAAATACTTTTTTTGGCCTTTAGGTAGGGTGACCAATTTTTCTGAACTCAAATCAGTACGCCCAAGCATTTACGTTTATATTTTCGTGAAATACCTCTCTAAAAACCCAAAAAAATTCGGTTAAACTAACAAACTTGGGGCAATTAGTATTTCAGTAAAAACAACTGTTTGAAAAGAGCTGTTTAAAAATAAAGGTTTAAAAACAAGGCAGCTTAAGCTGTTGTTGTTAATTTGCAAAAAATTTAACTGACTTCAAACAACTTAATTTGAATGTGGATAGTTTCAGTGCAGAAATTATAATAAACAAAAACCCACAGGTTTTGAGTTTAAGAAAATCCTTCAAACTCTGAGGACTTTTTTCCATAAGTTTTGATAACTCTAACTTTTATAAAACTTCCCAGATAAAAAACACATTTTTTTTAAATAGCGGCTGATGTTCTGAGTGATTTATCCAATAAATTCTGAAGACATTACCTCATCGAACATCTCAGAATCATTTGAATTGATGCAATTACATTATCTTTCCAAAATATAAAAAATCCATCATCCCGTGAAATTTTCGTTTCGAAAACCTCAAAGATTATGGGCGCCTTTTCATATAAACCTTTTCATATTCATAGGATCAAAATAACCTCATGTTCAGATACAGTTTTGCGTTAATGAACCTCTTGATTCACGAACTCTGAACTTTTTAGAATTGATTTAACTCAAATTATCTCTTTGTCATACTTAAGTTATAAAAAAACTACTCCGATGACTTATTTTATGGAAATTCAAGTTTATGTATAAAATTTTCGAACAAAATTACTTTTTATGTTGAAATGTTCAAAAATCAGTACAATCAGTACATATGTCAAAAAATCAGTACAAATCAGTACAACGTCTTTTGATCAGTAAACGTGATCCAAAATCAGTACATGTACTGATCAAATCAGTACGTATGGTCAGCCTACCTTTAGGGGCCCCGTGGAGTAGGGGGCCCTGGGCACGTGTCCAGTGTGCCCTAATAGTCAAAATGGTACTGCCTATACCTTATTTTATACGTTATTTGGTAATAAAAGTTTTGCTAGTATATGCTAGTTGACAACACCAAGTAACTGGGTGCCTTTTCCGAGCTAACCTCTATCTCAACGTCATAAGGGGGCTCTCAAACAAAATGAAATTTTTATAAAATTTGCTCCTACCTACCATATAGAGGAGTAAAATCTATAACCAATATTTTTAAACCCCAACAATTTGTTAGAATATACTTACATATCCTTTATTTTCAACTCTTAAGCGGATCCCTATAAAAATTTTTTATTAGTTTTTTTTAAAACCACGTTTTTTTAATGTATTTTGTTTTGCAATACCGCGTTCATCGACATTTGCTTAACTTGAACAGAATCTTTGGTTTTAATAAATAAAATTTAATAAAACTGCCGTTTAAACTAATTGCAAGTTTAAGCGACACGCCAAAAACTCGCCCTAATAAAGGGTTCACATATACGACCTTAAACAAGTTGTTTAACAAACCACCAGTAACAGAATAAAAACAGAACAAAGACTTTTTGAAACACTTCACTCTTGAACACTCAAAAACAGCAAGTGTAAACCTCACAAAAGTCACCTCAAATTTGATGAACAGTGTTATTTTTTTTATATCCTAAAAGTATGCACTTCTTTTTTAAACAAAATATCAAAAACCGTTCGACTCATGTCAGTGGTATCGTCGCATTTGGCCTTCGCGGGCACATATGTTTGCGTATAAAAGAAAAAACTTAAAAATAACTGTAACTGGGTTCTATTTACATTTGCATTATCCTGCTGAATGAGAGATATAAGAATTTGACACATTTACGCTGCATTTCTGTGTGTTCATTCAAACTGTGCAGTTGAAACTTTTCTTCTGTGGTCCTCATAATTTATAAAAGAAATAATTTCTCCTAAATTCACAAGCAAAAACAGGAAAATCAAGAAAATTTAAAAAGAAAAAAGAAAAATTCTTAAATTAAATTTAAGAACAAAACATTGATATGTTGTTTATTTTAAACATTAAAAAATTGCAAAAGTAAAGTACACACGAGGAAACTCACAAGGATATCAATATGAATCGTTTGGTGATAAATATTCTTATCGTAACTGTGCTGTGTTACAAAGGTAAGATAATTTAATCCATAATTCAAATAAAACAAAAATCCTATTGTTAGTATAAATTATAATTGTTGAAAAATTAATATATATATATTTTGCAAAATTTTTTTTGTATACGTTATTATATAAGAAAACATCTTCTGCGCAAGTTTAATATAATACATTTGGATTTGATATCATGATACCAATAAGGGAGGAATAATATCAATGAGATTGTCATATGGCAGCTTCAAATGTCAAAAGTAAATATGGGTCAATGTTAACCATACAAATCGAGATATAAACGCGTCGCTAACAACTAGCCTACTGGGGCGCCTCACTGTAGTTTTTTTTTTCAGTAAAAGTTTATTAATGCAACCGAAATTTTACAAAATTTATCAGTTAAAAAAAATCGATATTGTTGATTTTTAAATTTCAATAGTAGACTTTAAAATTTCAATTCAAAATTTTAATATATTTGATTGGAGTAATAAGCTACCAATAAAATGACAATATTGGAGTCACTCCAATCTATAGCACAGATTGAAATGTTAACAGTGCAAAATGTCAAGTGGAGTAATGCAGGCACGTACGCAGGGGTGTCCAAATGATTTGGCCATACACAAATTTTAAGACCATTGCAGTACAAAATATGCTCTTGTTAACAAAAAAGGCGCAGTATTATTTTTTTTTTTTTATCTCTAACCTACCGAAGGTTTTTTTCTACAAATATAAAAATTTTAAAATATTGAAAAAATTTTTGATTGAAAAAAATGTTGTGTTGATTTAAATTCGTAAACTTTTACGTAAACCTTTAAAAGGTGATTGCGACTAAACAAGTTAGTTTTGCATCACAAATATCATTCCATTAGATTTTCTCTTGACTTTTTTTAACCGCCGCCACATTTGACCAGATTTGTGACTAAACGAGTTAGTTTTGCATCACAAATATCATTCCATTAGATTTTCTCTCGACTTTTTTTAACCGCCGCCATATTTGACCAGATTTGTGATCAGCTAAAAAATGTTGTTGTTAAAAAATATATTTTATATCTTCAGAAATACAAATGATAACTTTTAAAATATAATTTAAAATAGCATAGTTTTGGCGAAAATTAATCAAAGTTTTAGTTTTTTTTTTTTTCAAAATATGTCTGTATAAATATGTATGGGCGGGTCGATTTAAAAATCGCTCAACGTACAAGAATAATCGTATTCTAGGGATCAAAATAAGAAACTTTGCCGAAAGAACCATACCTCTAAAACGAATTCTGATGTCCCAAAATTTGACCCGTAGCACAGTGCGTTGTCCATTAGACAAAAATCAAAAATAAGGTCATGGTCTTAGAAATTGATGAAATGTATATATTTAATAGCTAATTAGGTACCAAAAACGAATCAACAACAAAATAATTTTTTGCATTTTTTTGTAGCTACTAGAGACCTTCAAAGTCGAGTGATTTTAGGCGTTTTTACATTGATGGCGCGGATCCAGCTCTTGGGTGATGGCGCGGATCCAGCTTAAATATTTGAGACATGTTTATTTCAAAAAAGTTTCCTGGGTTTTAAATTTTTCTGAGTCATTTGCTTAAAGAGAAATTTTATGATTCTGAGGCATTACCCCAACAGAAAAGCTTTTAGAATTTATGAAATTCTTGTTATAGAAAAGTGTTCAAAATCTGATACTATTTATATAGAAAATTCTAAGATACTTATATTGTATTTACACCAACGAAAACAACTTGTTTTTGAATATTTTTTTGGTTTTTGTCAAAAACTATATAGTTTTTCCATACAATTTAAAAACTGCATTGCCAACCAAAACTAAACAAAAACTAGAGTTTTGGCTGTGTTCACTACTAGCTAATAATTCTGTGTGAATATTTTTTTCAGTTTTGTTTTGCTTGACACGAATGTCAAAAAAAATAATTGTTTTTTGTGAAATTATTATTCCAATCTGTTAAAAAAGTTAATAAATATGTAATTTAATTTTTTTAATAATGTGTGGCTACTGTAATTTTGTGTTTTTTAGTGAATTTAGAAAATAATTAATTTGATTTTACAAACAAAAACTTTATTTATTCGGTGTAAACGGTTTGGTTTTCAAAAATCAGTTTTTACCAAAAACAAGATAGTTTTTGTTTGGTCTAAACATAGTATTAGGCAATTTTTCAACCAAAAAAGTTTTATAAAAGTATCGAAATTCTTCGTATTGAAAAATTCTCAGACTTAGTGATTTTTTCCCACATAAAATTTCTCAGGTTTTGAAATATTTTTTAATAATCGTTATTTCTGCACTTATGCTTTTTAAAAATAAATGAGACAACCTAATTGATTCTGAGACATTTTTCTAAGGACAAAATATGGTTTTCTGGAATGGGACACTTTTCCTTCGAAAACGTCAAAGATTCTCAAACATTTTCTGAGAAATATTTGCTATTAAAAAGTCTTAGAATTTTTCCTATGTCCTATGTGAGGTTCACACTTGCTGCTTTTAAGTGTTTATGGGCTACATTTTAAACAATTCTTTGTTCTGTGTTTATTATGTTTTTATTCTGTTAATGGTGTTTTGTTAAACAATTTGTTTAAGGTCGTAAGAGTGAACCCCATATTCTGAGACTTTCTATAGAAAAGGTATCAGTTTCTGAGGGATTTTTCCTATAAAGTCTCAGAGATTGCGTCATTTTCCTACAAAAAAAGTTTTAGATTCCAAGACACTTTTTAAATAGAAAAAATTTCAGAATCTGAAAACTGAGGCATTTTTTCTATAGAAAAAAACAGGCTTTGAGTCGTTTTCCTGTAGAAAATCCTCAGATTCTAAAACATTTTTTCTACATAAAAACAAAGAATCTGAGACATTTGTCCTAATGAAAAGATCTTAGATTCTAAGACATTTTTAATAGAAAAAATCTCAGATTCCAAGACATTTTTCCCATAAAAAAATTCACAGATTCTGTGTTTTTTTTTTTTTATAGAAAAAGTCTCAGATTTTCCCTGAGGAAATTTTCTTAATTTTTCCTATAGAAAAGTTTAAATAATCCAAGACTTTTTTATATAAGAAAATTACCTCAGAATCTGAGACATTTTTACTACATTAACAAGACAAACCGACATTTAAAATCCTACTGATGATGACACTAACTGGGGTGTTTGAAACCGGTATAGGAAATACCAGAAATGTCTATAATTTTTAGAAATTCAATTTTTCTTCTGCATTTTTTCAACTTGAACCCTTATAACAAATATAATTAGAGCCCGTGCTCGATCTGTACTTACAGAAAAAATCAAATAAAATTACTGACAAAATATGTCGCCATTAGGCACGTCTCCGAAACAGAAAATGCAAATTCCTTCATTTGTGTCTGCAATTCCAGATCATGTTGGTTACCTTTGCAAAATAATGTAAGAGACAAAAAAGTTGAAAGAAAGTATGAAGTGAGGTTGAGATTGCTAGAAATAGAATTGTAGTGTTGGAAACTGTCAAAATTTATTCTGTAGAAACTATAAATATTCACATATATAAAAAACAGTTTTCATTAACAAGACAAACCGACATTTAAAATCCTACTGATGATGACACTAACTGGGGTGTTTGAAACCGGTATAGGAAATACCAGAAATGTCTATAATTTTTAGAAATTCAATTTTTCTTCTGCATTTTTTCAACTTGAACCCTTATAACAAATATAATTAGAGCCCGTGCTCGATCTGTACTTACAGAAAAAATCAAATAAAATTACTGACAAAATATGTCGCCATTAGGCACGTCTCCGAAACAGAAAATGCAAATTCCTTCATTTGTGTCTGCAATTCCAGATCATGTTGGTTACCTTTGCAAAATAATGTAAGAGACAAAAAAGTTGAAAGAAAGTATGAAGTGAGGTTGAGATTGCTAGAAATAGAATTGTAGTGTTGGAAACTGTCAAAATTTATTCTGTAGAAACTATAAATATTCACATATATAAAAAACAGTTTTCATTAACAAGACAAACCGACATTTAAAATCCTACTGATGATGACACTAACTGGGGTGTTTGAAACCGGTATAGGAAATACCAGAAATGTCTATAATTTTTAGAAATTCAATTTTTCTTCTGCATTTTTTCAACTTGAACCCTTATAACAAATATAATTAGAGCCCGTGCTCGATCTGTACTTACAGAAAAAATCAAATAAAATTACTGACAAAATATGTCGCCATTAGGCACGTCTCCGAAACAGAAAATGCAAATTCCTTCATTTGTGTCTGCAATTCCAGATCATGTTGGTTACCTTTGCAAAATAATGTAAGAGACAAAAAAGTTGAAAGAAAGTATGAAGTGAGGTTGAGATTGCTAGAAATAGAATTGTAGTGTTGGAAACTGTCAAAATTTATTCTGTAGAAACTATAAATATTCACATATATAAAAAACAGTTTTCATTAACAAGACAAACCGACATTTAAAATCCTACTGATGATGACACTAACTGGGGTGTTTGAAACCGGTATAGGAAATACCAGAAATGTCTATAATTTTTAGAAATTCAATTTTTCTTCTGCATTTTTTCAACTTGAACCCTTATAACAAATATAATTAGAGCCCGTGCTCGATCTGTACTTACAGAAAAAATCAAAAAAAAAAAGTTTTAGATTCTGAGATTATTTTAAATAGAAACATTTCAGATTCCGAGACATTTTTCCTATGAAAAATTCACAGATTCTGTTTTTTTTTTTTTTCTTTAAAAAAATTCTGAAATTCTGATAAATTTTTTCTATAGAAAAATTCTCAAATTATCACTACAGAAAATTAAATTTTTTTCTTTAAAAAAAAATCAGATGTTCAAAAACATTTATCCTGTATAAAAATGTTGAGATTCTTCGAAATATTTCCTTGAAAAAAATCTCGCATTATTTCTTTTTTTTTCTTTCCTTTTATTCTCATTTTTTTTTTGCCTAGAAAAATGCTCGTATATTTTCTAAAAAAATATTATTCCAAGACTGTTTGTAACATTCCGAGAAAATTTTCTTTCATATATTTTCAAGGTTCTTAGATATTTTCCATAGAAGAAATTCTATTGAAAAAGTTCTTCTATAGAAAGATTTTCCGATTTTTCCTATTAAAAAATTCTTAAGTTTTTCCTTTAAAAAAATGTCCTATAAAAAACAAGTAAGAAAGTAATAGTCGGTTAAGACCGAACATATAAAACCCTACACCAGTGTTTTCCAAAAAATGGGTCCCAAGTCCAAACATGGAGCGATTGGATCTATCCTTTGTTAGATCTTTAATTAGTGTAGAAAACACACACAGACAAAATTTTAGTGAAATTGGCTTATTTTTGTTTCCAATAGACTTTTTTTCAATTAACTTAATATCGGTCGAAATTTTTATAAAGGGGACCAAGTCCAAAAATGATCTGAATATATTCAGATAAAAGTAAGTTACCAAAGTACACCTTTAGCACCTAAAAACAAAATTTTAATCAAATATTTCCAACTTTTATGAATTTTGAGAGATTTATGTGAATATCGGGAGGGTGGTTTGTATGGGGACTACAAGAGGAACTGGTCCGATTCCTTTAAAATTTGGATTGATAATTTGTGAATACAAAAAACGATTACCTACCAAATTTCGAAAGGATACCTGTTATAATACGCTAATAAGAGTCACTTGAGTCAAATTAAAGGGACGTTTGTATGGGGGCTAGGTCTAAACATGGACCGATTTTTCCCAATTTCAATAGGCTTCGTCCTTGGGGCTTAAGTTTAAAATTTCAGCCAAATCGGTTTATAATTGCGACCTGTATCGTGTTTACATCGTTTACATGGACGGACGGACGGACAGACAGACGAACATCGCTAAATCGACTCAAAAAGTTATTCTGAGTCGATCGGTATACTTAAAGGTGGGTCTAGGACCAATATTTGGAGTAGTTGCAAACATCAGCACAAACTCATTATACCCTGTACCACAGAGTGGTGTAGTAAAATTCCCAATTATTTCTAGAAAAATTCTAATTTTTTTCCAGAAAAATTCTGAAATTTTTCATAAAGAAAAATTGTATCGTTCCGAGACATTTCCTTTAGAAAAATTTTTATATTCGTAGACATTTTTAATAGAAAAAATTCTTAGATTATTTCCTTTCCTCTTCTTTTTTTTTTCTTTCGAATTCGGTTTGGGAGGAGGGAAATCTCCTTTCCCCCCCCCCCCCCCCCTTGGATCCGCGCCTGTCATAACCAGACCCTTTTTGGACTTATTTCACAACAATAACAAATCTAACCAAATATGGACCCAATCGGTTCTAGTTTTTTTGTGCTACTGTTTTATACTGTTTTAAGCATAATCCTTTTTCGTGATAAAAAAATAATGTATGAAATTTAAAAAATCAAACTTCTTAAGTTAATACGAATGTAAATGTACATGGTTGTGTACTTATTTCTCAAACTTTTTAAGAGAGTTTTTAAGCCTTTTAATAAAAATGTTTCTTAATAAAAATCCATTTTATATGGAGTGGAAATTTCGCTGCGGGATCCCGGGAAAATTAAAAAAAATTTCCCGCATTTGCGGGAAAAAAACTCTAGTTAACCCTCAAACCGGCCATTTTTGTTTTTCAAAAAAAAAAATATTTCTAGGGTAATTTGGGCACGGAAAGTCCATTTCTGTACTCAGAAATATCAAAAACTTTGCGGTTTTCCGTCCAGATGAAATTGTTGGTACCCCAATTGTTGGCGGTCTTACCAAATAACGGATAAAAAATATGTAAAAATTAGTTTAAAATTTTCATTTTTAATTTATTGTTTTGTATCGTTGACCGGTTGTTGTTACTTAGTGTTGTTTTAATTCGGCTTAAGTTCATATAATTAAAATAAATGTGTTATAATTTTTTGTTTGTGTTTTATGTTATTTATAAAACAAAATTTGTATTATATTTATATTCTAATAGAGTACCCTGATAAAGACCAGAAAGTCTGGCTGAAATATTGGACGACAAAATAAATAATAAAATTAAAAAACTTTAGTTTTATTTTAATTATACTTATGACCTTAAGGCTGGATTACTCAATGCTCTGTAATAAAATAACTCTCCGTTAAATTTAACTTTTTCATACAAATTTTGACATAAGGCTCCGTTAAACCGGCAGTTAGCAGCTAACTTTTCATTGAGTAATCCGCCCTAAGCCGAATTAAAACAACACTAATTTCATTTTTTTCTAAATATTTTTGTTAAAAAATATTTTTTTTAATGCATTTTTGGTTTTTATATAAAAAACAAGTAAAAAAATTATAGTCGGTCAAGACCGACCATATAATACCCTAGGTCCCAAGTTCAAACATGGATCGATGTGATCTATATTTTGTCAACCCTTTAATAAGTGTAAAAAAACACTCACAAATCAAATTTGAGTGGAATAGGCTTCTTTTTGTTGACAATAAACCGCTTCAACTGAAAATCGGGCGAAATTTTCATATGGGACCTAAGTCCAAAAATGGTCCGATGATAATCCGATTTGATAAGGTTATTAAAGTACGCGTTTAACATACACAAACATAATTTTAATTAAATATTTTCTATTTTTATGAAATTTGAGAGATTTATGTGAAAATCGGGAAGGTGGTTTGTATGGGGGCTACAAGAAGAACTGGTCAGACTTCTTTAAAATTCGGAATGGTGATTTGTCAAGACAAAACAAGTTTATCTGCTAAATTTCGAAAAGATACCTATTATAATAAGGTTATTATAGTCAATTGAACCAAAACTAAAGAGGACCTTTGTATGGGGGCTAGGTCTAAATATGAACCGATTTTTTCCAATTTCAATAGGCTTTTGTTGTGATTAAAATATTATTTTTTCCCTAACACATACATGTGTAGAAAAAAATGTAAACATTAAATTTATTACTTGTTATACAAGACCAAACCTTTTGTATTCATGTACTACAAATAATAAACAAAATGTGAACTACAAGCAAGCATGAAAAAAATAAATAAATCAACTAAACAAAAGTATGAGGTGAGGTTGAGATTGCTAGAAATAGAATTGTAGTGTTGGAAACTGTCAAAATTTATTCTGTAGAAACTATAAATATTCACATATATAAAAAACAGTTTTCATTAACAAGACAAACCGACATTTAAAATCCTACTGAAGATGACACTAACTGGGTCAATAGGCCTTTGTTGTGATTAAAATATTATTTTTTCCCTAACACATACATGTGTAGAAAAAAATGTAAACATTAAATTTATTACTTGTTATACAAGACCAAACCTTTTGTATTCATGTACTACAAATAATAAACAAAATGTGAACTACAAGCAAGCATGAAAAAAATAAATAAATCAACTAAACAAAAGTATGAGGTGAGGTTGAGATTGCTAGAAATAGAATTGTAGTGTTGGAAACTGTCAAAATTTATTCTGTAGAAACTATAAATATTCACATATATAAAAAACAGTTTTCATTAACAAGACAAACCGACATTTAAAATCCTACTGAAGATGACACTAACTGGGGTGTTTGAAACCGGTATAGGAAATACCAGAAATGTCTATAATTTTAAGAAATTAAATTTTTCTTCTGCATTTTTTCAACTTGAACCAGTGATGCCAACTTTTTACAGGCAAAACGCGCAAAACAGTGACTCATAAAGCGCTAAAAAGCGCTAAATTTTAATAAAGTAGAAAGCGCCAAAAAGAGCTAAAAACTATGTTTAATTTAACGTTTTTAATATAAATTTTTGTAAAATCATAAGGCCTATTCGCAGAATAAGTCTAAAAAATGGCTAAATATAATTTTCAAACTAAATTCTACAGAAACAATAATTTAAATTCTTTTCTGTTTTTATTATAAAAACCATATTTTTTTTTAATTTTCAACAAAGTTTTACATTTCTATGGTTATACTACAGCATCTATGTGAGAAATATGGATTTAAGACTGTTATTAGGACGTTTCTGTTGTAAAATGTAAATTTTTTCATGTAGTGATTAGCTGTAGAAAGAAAGCGCCAAGGCGCTATATGAAAAAGTGAAAACGCGCCAATTTAGCGCTTTTTTAAAAAACGCGCTAGATTTAAAAAATGCGCTTTTTGGGTGGTCAGAAAGCGCTAAATCTAGCGCGAAAAGCGCTGAGTTGGCATCGCTGACTTGAACCCTTATAACAAATATAATTAGAGCCCGTGCTCGATCTGTACTTACAGAAAAAATCAAATAAACAATTTCATGTTATGAAAAATTTACTAAACTTGTGGAAAAAACTTCCTCAAATTAAAGAAGATAAATATGATGAACTAATTGGTAGGAAATTACGTCCTAAAACTGAATTTTTTGAACTAAATTTGGTTTTTAGAAATATGTCTTAAAAATAAAGACTTTTTTTCAATTATTTAGGGAAAATTTCTTTGGCGGTAAGAATTTCTTCCATGTATTAGGGAATTCCATTTAAGGAAAATTATGGCCTATTTAACAGTCCATGAACTAAAATTTTTTCCTAAAAGTTGGGAAAATTTCCAAAATTTTAGTTAAATTTAACTAAATTGTGGGAAAATTTATAAACTATTTTGAAGAAAATTTTTCCAAAGTTTAAGTTAATGGTTTTTTTTGAGTGAAAGCACTTTTTTACATCGCTTTTACAACGCTTTAAATATAGCGCAGATCGATGTTATCATTCGGATCTTCTGAAAGCGCTTTAAAGATGGTATTCACTAGGGTGGGTCGTTTTGCCACTTTTTTGTCGGATCGAAACGCTATACCCGGCAAAAGTTGTCTACCCAGATGGGTATTACAGATGTGATTTTTTTTGGAAATCGGTTGATATCTTCTGCTCTCAGAATGGGCTCAAAGTTTCGAAATTTCGGCTAAAAATCCCAAAATGCCAATTATTGAGGCTCGAAAAAGCGGTTATTTTTTTTTTTGTAAAGATATGTTATTTTAAACGTAAACTCCATTTTAGGCATCAAAATGCAGTTTTAACCCCTCCCGGAGGTCCAGGGAATACCCCCGATATCAAAGAGGATGTGAATTTCGGCTAAAAATACCCTAATTGATAATTGTTGTAGTTCGAAAAAGTGGCATAATTTTTGGGTACAAATATGTTATTTTAGACGTTAAATCCCTTTAAGGCATCAAAATGCAATTGTATCCCTTTCGGAAATCCAGTGTAGGAGAAATAATCAAAACTTCTATTTTTTGATTTCAATAAAAATTCAATTTATTTAGCAGCAAGGCTGTATTAGTTTTTTTTGTTGTTTTGCAGCAAGGCAGATTTTACAATATTTTAGATTCAAGGTTAAAGTAAGAATGTTAAATTGTTTTAAAATTACAAAATTGAAAGGCAGTAAATATTAAGAAAATAATTACCGCTATTCTATTTGAGTGTTTTTTTATATACAAAATGTAAAGAGCAAAAATTATGATGATATTAAATATAACAAAAAATGAGTAAAAGAGACAATATTAATTCATGATTGGGATGTGTTAATCAATTTTTACAATATATTAAATAAAGTCTCCAACATCCAGGGAATACCCCCGATATCCTAAGTGGGAGGTGAATTTCCAAAATTGTAAAAAATTCAAGTCAAGATAAAGTGTCATTATATATGGGTAATAGGGTGGCAGCTATTTTGCAAAACTTCGAATTTGAAGGAATGCACCCCTAATTTTTAGCCCTGTTTTCGCATAACCGTATACATGTTAACATTAACCGATTAACTGAAAACGCATCCACGTTTAACAAAATTTACTTGGCATCACTTCTGTGAAAAAGGTTTGTGTATTTGCTATTAACAAAGAAAAAGGGTTGTGTCTTTGATATTTCAATAAAAATGTGAACTTGGCATCACTTTTTATCGACGCTTCATTTTAACGCCGATAATTATACAAGTTAAAAATAAGCGTGGATAATTTAAAATTTGTATGGGTAAGCGTATATACGGTTATGCGAAAACAGGGCTTTTATTACATTTGGTCTAAAAATGCTATGCTAAAAATTTCAGCCAAATCGAACAACGTTAACACGAGGCGCATCGAGGTCAAAGGTCAAAGGTCAAAAAATAGCCATATTTTGATGAAAAACATTAAATAAATGGTGTTGTTTTTTGAATATATTGTTAAAAAGTGGTACAGGAGTTGTTTTTAGTATAAGAAGGTAAATTAAAAACTTTTGGGTTTTCAAAAATTAACCCTTGTAAGTCTTTCGGGGTCAAAATGACCCAATTTTCACAAAATGACCCCTAAAACACGAAAATCAGCCCCAATTTTCTAAATTTATTGAAATATACCAATGTAAACCCATATTTATATTCTATTCTATCGTAAATACTCAGATATGAAATACTGTCTTTGTAGGATGTCATTCACCCGTTTCACGGTAAGGCCAAAAATATGCATTTCATTTGGCGTGGTTCTCAAAACTGATATTTTGGTTTTTTCAAAATTTTCTTAAACAAAATTAGGAAAAATGCTGAAAAAACCACAGAATCTTATAAAATATATGTTAACATATAAAAAAAAATTTTTTGGGGGATATCCCTCGGAGAGTTTGGCGTGGGCATCGATTTAAACTCAGCGGATTTCGAGGAAAATGCCTTTTTTGCCCACAATTTATTCAATATGAAAAAATTTGGTAAATATTTTAAAATTTGACAAAGTCAGGGCCATAAATTATTAAAAACTATGTTAGACATTAACCCTAAACGTTTTAGGAAAATAGAATAATATTAACCTGATTTTTATTCGGGTCAAAGGTCAAATTTAGGGATATTTGGATTTTTTTTGGAAAAAGGCATCTAAATATGAAAAGTTTATTGCGATTTTTCATAAAACTTGGTATAATTATTGTACGAGCTCAGAAAAATAATTATTTAATTTTTTTAAAATTAACCCATAAATGAACATGGGGTCAAAATGGCCCAGCACATTAAAATTTCTTTATATAGATTTTTATATTTTCTTTCGATTTTTATAAAACTTGTTATGATTATGTGCGAGGTCAGAAAACTAATTATTTGATTTTTTTTTAATTAACCCATAAATGAACATGGGGTCAAAATGGCCCAGCACGTTAAAAATTCTTAATATAGTTTTTTATTTTTTTTTTCAAACGTCGCATAAAAATAATAACAAGTTTAATAGAAATAGAAAAAAAATAAAAAAAACTATATTAAGAATTTTTAACGTGCTGGGCCATTTTGGCCCCATGTTCATTTATGGGTTAATTAAAAAAATCAAATAATTAGTTTTCTGACCTCGCACATAATCATAACAAGTTTTATAAAAATCGAAAGAAAATATAAAAATCTATATAAAGAAATTTTAATGTGCTGGGCCATTTTGACCCCATGTTCATTTATGGGTTAATTTTAAAAAAATTAAATAATTATTTTTCTGAGCTCGTACAATAATTATACCAAGTTTTATGAAAAATCGCAATAAACATTTCATATTTAGATGCCTTTTTCCAAAAAAAATCCAAATATCCCTAAATTTGACCTTTGACCCGAATAAAAACCGGGTTAATATTATTCAATTTTCCTTAATGCCTGACATAGTTTTTAATAATTTATGGCCCTGACTTTGTCAAATTTTAAAATATTTACCAAATTTTTTCCATATTGAATAAATTGTGGGCAAAAAAGGCATTTTCCTCGAAATCCGCTGAGTTTAAATCGATGCCCACGCCAAACTATCCGAGGGATATCCCCCAAATTTTTTTTTTTATATGTTAACAAATATTTGATAATATTCTGTGTTTTTTTCAGCATTTTTCCAAATTTTGTTTAAGAAAATTTTGAAAAAAACAAAATATCAGTTTTGAGAACCAAGCCAAATAAAATGCTTATTTTTGGCCTTACCGTGAAACGGGTGAATGACATCCTACAAAGACAGTATTTCATATCTGAGTATTTATGATAGAATAGAATATTAATATGGGTTTACATTGGTTTATTTCAATAAATTTAGAAAATTGGGGCTGATTTTCTTGTTTTAGGGGTCATTTTGTGAAAATTGGGTCATTTTGACCCCGAAAGACTTACAAGGGTTAATTTTTGAAAACCCAAAAAATTTTAATTTACCTTCTTATACTAAAAACAACTCCTGTACCACTTTTTAACAATATATTCAAAAAACAACACCATTTATTTAATGTTTTTCATCAAAATATGGCTATTTTTTTACCTTTGACCTTTGACCTCGATGCGCCTCGTGTTAACGTTGTCCGATTTGGCTGAAATTTTTAGCATAGCATTTTTAGACCAAATGTAATAAAAATTAGGGGTGCACTCCTTCAAATTCGAAGTTTTGCAAAATAGCTGCCACCCTAATGGGTAAAGATGCCTTAAAATGCTATTTTTAACGATACCTCCCCACCCTCAATATCAGGAAAAATTGTCACAAATTGAGATTTGAATTCAAATTTTGTTGGAGCTTGTCTAGAAATTAAATCCGATTTTATTATGCCATCCCTTCGTTTCTGTCGCACACTCTAGATATTGCTTCAGATACTTATTTTACTGTTCGTTCGACTGCAACTGAATGGCACGGAAACTGTGTTTTCAGGAAGTGAAAGTTTGTCAATAAGTTATTTATTTGATACCGTCCTTAAAACGGGTGGTACTGTGTTAGAAACATCAGTAATTTCCCAGAAGATCATTTTCACGTAATCAGTGGCCTCAAAATTTAGCCTTGGAATAATATTAAAGCGAATGAACTGAAGACGATTCCCTGTTTGTTCTTCTTGAGTACTAAGAATTCTTTTTGGTGCATATTGACGGACAGCAAGTCGACAAACTGTCATCATCGCGAGAATATTTTCGGGCGGTGCAAAGAACGCATTGGTTTGAATGATTTTTTTTTACTTTGAGCCAACACTCAGGGGATGCCCCTACCAGTGGCGTATACAGGGGGGGGGCCGATCTCTGCAAAAATATCTCAAAATCAGACACTTATGCTATCAAAAAACTTTTTTTCTAATAAAATGTCTTAGAATCTGCGAATATTTCTTGGGAAAAATGTCTAAGATTCTGAGACTTTTTTCATAGGAAAAATGTATTAAAATCTGAGAATTTTTCTATACGAAAAATGTCTTAGAATCTGAGAATTTTTCTATAGAAAAAATGTCTCAGAATCTGAGAATTTTTTTAATAGGAAAAATGTTTAAGAATCTTGAATTTTTTTATAGAAAAAATCTGGAATTTTTCTATAAAAAAAATGTCTCAGAATCTGAGAATTTTTCTGTAGGAAAAATGTATTAGAATCTGAAAATTTTTCAATAGGAAAAATGTCTCAGAATCTTTGAATTTTTCTTTAGGAAAAATGTCTCAGAATATGAGACTTTTTTAATAGGAAAAATTGCTGGGAATCTGATACTTTTTCTTTACAGGCGGATGGTTTTTCTTTAGAAAGATCTGTATCAGAATCTGATGCTTTTAATAGGAATAGGAATGTATTAGAATCTAAGACTGTTTCTATAGGAAAAATTACTTTTTCGATAGGATTAATCAGAATCTGAAACTTGTTCTATAGGAAAAATGTCACAGAATCTAAGACTTTTTCTATATGGAAAATATCTTAGAATCGGAAACTTTTTTATAGGCAAAATGTCTTAAAATCTAAGACTTTTTCTAAAGATAATATGTCTCAGAATCTGAGACTTTTTCTTAAGAAAAAATGTCTCGGAACCTGATACTTTTTCTTTAGAAAAAATGTCTCAGAATCATATATTTTTTTTTTAGGAAAAAGACTTTTTCTATGGGAAAAATGTTTCAGAATCTGAGACTTTTTTGTAGAAAAAATGTATCAAAATCTGAGACTTTTTCTATAAAAAAATGTTTCAGAATCTGAGACTTTTTCAAACGAAAAAATGTATCAGAATCTGAAAATTTTTCTATAGAAAAAATGTCTTAGAATCTAAGACTTTTTCTATATGAATAATTTTTCAGAATCTGAGGCTTGTTCTATAGGTAAAATGTATCAGAATCTGAGACTTGTTTAATAGGAAAACGTCCCAGAAACTGTGATTTATTCTATAGGAAAAATATCTCAGAAGCTGGGACTTTATCTATTGAAAAAGTTTATGAAAATCTGCGACTTTTCTATAAAAAAAATGTCTTAGAATCTGGCAATTTTTCTATAGAAAAATGTCGTAAGTATGTACATATCTTAAAAAATTTTAAATTATTGGGAGAAAAATTATCTGAATTTGGTTTCTCTTAATCAGTTACATTTTGTTTCTAAGGAAAGACGGTGGGAGAAAAAGGATAAGTAAATTAAAAAAATTGGGCCCCCTGCGAAATAAAATCCTGGATACGCCCCTGGCCCCTACTAATGCAATGCATTGTGTTAGGAAAATAGGTTATGAGGAGAAGGAAAGAGGGAGTAGTGTTTGTGGACATTTAATTTGAACTTTTCTAAATTATAGCCTACTGGAAAGATTTTTGCGGGGAGCTTATTCCACATACGGCTAGTTCGACCGAGAAACGAATTTTCTCTGTTTGGTGTTTCTTTGGACAATATCGTGATCTTCAAATTGTCTCAAGAACATGACGAGGACCATCAGCAATGGAATGATGTGTACTAATTCTGAGTTGCATCACCACATAGACTTTAGGTATGAACTTAACTATTTCTATGAGTTCATTGCTTTGTTGTTGTCAACCTGCGGGCCTTGTTCAATTTTCCAGGGATCATGGAAGCAAGAACCTGAGAGCATTCTGCCGAATCAATAGCTTTAGCTATAAGATACAAGTATTTGAAGTCCTTACTGACTTTTTTTAAGCTCTTCAGAACTGTGATAAGGAAGATCACATTTAATTGCTATAAATGACACCACAGGAAGTTTTTCACATCCGGGTAATTTTGAACCTATAGGACCTGTGTAAAATTTGGGACCTGATGTTTGGCCGTCGATATGCTTAAAGAGAACTCGCAATGGTACTTCGATAAAATGCAGAAGGCAACCTGCCCATTGCATGGATTTTCCTATTAATTCTTCTAATTTTCGAAGAATTCTACCTCTATGGAAAATATAACTTTTAAAATATTCTCTTTACTCCACTAGATTTATTTACCATATAAACACTTTTTGTTAGCCTCTAGGCAAACAAAATTAAAAGAAAAATCTAGCTAGAAAAATCTAGCTTGAAATATCTCCCATATACTCACTTGTCGATTTTGACAAGCCCGGCCTTTGAGTTGAGTCTCGGCGAGAACTATAAAATTATCAATGTTCCATATAACCAAAAATGGCTTTGAAAGGTTTAAAAAATGCCCAAACTTTCATCTTTCTCCGATCCCGGCGGGGGTCCTTGACCCCCAAAGGGGGTTAGTAATTGCTTTTTTAAGGCATAAATGTGAGATGACGTTTAAAATAACACATCTTTACACAAACAAAATGCCACTTTTCGAACCTCAATTAATTGTCAATTTGGGTATTTTTAACCGAAATTCACTTCTCTTTTGGATATCAGGGGTATTCCCTGGATTTCCGAAAGGGATTAAAATTGCATTTTGATGCCTTAAAGGGATTTAACGTCTAAAATAACATATTTGTACCCAAAAATAATGCCACTTTTTCGAACTACAACAATTATCAATTAGGGTATTTTTAGCCGAAATTCACATCCTCTTTGGATATCGGGGGTATTCCCTGGACCTACGGGAGGGGTTAAACTGCATTTTGATGAATAAAATGGAGTTTACGTTTAAAATAACATATCTTTACCAAAAAAAATAAACGCTTTTTCGAGCCTCAATAATTGGCATTTTGGGATTTTTAGCAGAAATTTCGAAACTTTGAGCCCATTCTGAGAGCAGAAGATATCAACCGATTTCCAAAAAAATTCACATCTGTAATACCCATCTGGGTAGACAACTTTTGCCGGGTATAGCGTTTCGATCCGACAAAAAAGTGGCAAAGCGACCCACCCTAGTATTCACAACACTCACACAACCGTCCACAACGCTGTTGGGATTGTATTTTTCTTGATGAAAAACTCACGGCACGTCCCTGGTCTAACCCATATAGGCCTTGGCATACTAGTCAAGTCCTGTATATTCATTTAGTCATCACATAAAGCTTCGTTCCAATTACACAGCCCCAAAAAAATATAAAAAGGTTCTGACCCAGAAACCAGATCCACAAATTTTTATGTATTTGACCTTTTGAATTCGATTCCGCCATCAGAATTGAATTCTATCGTTAGGTTTTCCTGTAATTTACAAGAAAAGCCCGCAAAGTATAAATACATAATTTTTAAATTTGACCAAGTTAAACTGAATTTATGCTCTTTGGTTCAAATGCATGTAACTTCCACAATTTTTAACGGATATTATAAAAAAAACCCTTATTTTCTTCGTAATAAATCAGACTTGAACTTTACATACAGAAATAAAATTAACTTGGTCAAATTTACAAATTATGTAGGTACACTTTGTTTAATTTCCTTGCAAATTACGGGAAAACCCAACTATAGAATTCAATTCTGATGGAGGAATCGAATTCAGGAGGTCAAAATACATAAAAATTATTGGATCTGGTTTCTGGGTTAAAACTTTTTTATTTTTGTGGGGCTGTGTTATTAATCCAGGTGTTATGTGGGTTGTAATAATTGTGTGCGAGACTTTCAGCGAATTTTAGTGAAGGTTTTGAAGATTTGAGACGGTCTGCATTAACAACTTCGATATATTGGTGAATTTTAAGGCTAGGATTGGCGATTATTTTTCGATGTTCACGGAGTAATGAACTCTGATGTCTTAGACTTGGTTGTAGAGTATTACTTATAACAGGGAAAAATCTTAATGGAATTGAAGACATTATACCTGATATTAGTGGCATGGATGCATTTTGTTGGCTATCTAATTTGCTTACGTGAGGGCTATTAAGCCAGGCAGAAGGCTGAGCGCAGTGTTTTTACAGAACCAAGTTTTTGGATAATATTGTTGCGGGTTTAAGCTTTGTAAACAGTATTTTCTATTTGTTTTTTAAAACTGTTCTATCAAGAGTAATGCCATATTCACATTCATATTTTTCAAGTAATTTAAGCACTTAAACATGTTTATGTACCTTCAAAAGTTTAACTTTAAACATGTTTAAATGGTTAAATATGTTTAAAAAAATGAATACGAATTTGGTATAACTCCTAAGTAATTTGATATTGGATTGAACGGTAGGATAGTACACTGATAGAAAAACACTTCATATCACTAATGAATGGACTTCATTGACATTGTTTCATTAAAACAATGAAATATTTCATATGCCGAATGAAATTTCATACATATTGTGCAAGATTTTTATTAACTTTGATTCATTAGAATTCGTAGTTTCATTAAAAAATTTCATTAAGCTTTGTTTATAAAATTTCATTCAATGAAACCCTACATAGGTTTCTTTTTAACGTCATTTTTCATAACACTAATGTAGATTTTCATTATTGTCATGTACATTACAATTTCTATCATTGTATATCCAAAACGAACGTTTTTTTCTTAAATTTTTGTTAACTCCAAAATTTTTTTTACTCAATATTTATATACCCTCCAACCATAGTATTGGAAAAAAGTTTCTTCTTGAATAACTAAACTACCCAGCCAGAAATTGCCAACGGTTCAAAAAATATAGTACTGGCAGAGTACCTATTTTTTTGAAAATAGAGTACTTTGCCAGTGTTGGAAACAACAACCCTAAAAGTGCTGTACCAGTACTTTATTACAAAAAATCTTACCGCTTAATATTATTATTTTTTTACATTTTTTGGTGTGAACTAAAATTATTTGTTTTGTAAATATTCTATTTATTAACCGGAAGTGCAGCATTAAAAATTGCCGTTACCATCATTATGTAACCGTTACTTAGGCTGGATTACTCAATGCTCCGTTATAAAATAACTCTCCGTTAAATTTAATTTTTTCATACAAATTTTGACATAAGGCTCCGTTAAATCTCAGTTAGCAGCTAACTTTTCATTGAGTATATATTATATATTGGTTCCTTTAGTTACTATAAGGAGCATAGGGCCTCAACAAAGTTTCGCCATTCGTGTCTACTTGGTGCAAGGTTCTTTATTTTGTTCCAGGTTTTGCCTGCTCTCGAAGCTTCTAAGTCTAGCTGTCTGCGCCAAGTATGAGCTGGTCGTCCTCTTCTTCTACTACCCTGTGGGTTCCAGTCTATAGCATTACGGGTTACGTCATCTGGAGATCTTCGCAGTGCATGGCCAATCCAGCGCCATTTCCTTCTTAACACTTCGATTTGTATTTGATTTTGATGAGTGCGTTCCCAGAGTTGTACATTGGATATCCTGTTGGGCCAAAAAAATTTTAATATTCTTCTCAGGCATTTGTTGACGAAGACTTGCAGGGTGTTCACGTCTTTGGTAGCCATGTTCCACGTTTCGCACCCATAGAGAAGAACAGATTTCACACATGAATTGAAGATGTTGATTTTTGTGTGGGTGGAGATGACTGGTGATTTCCACACTGTGCTGTGTTGGCCGAATGCTTGTCGGGCTTTCATAGTGCGATTCAGTACATCATCAGAAGATCCTCCGGTCGTTGTTATGATGCTACCCAGGTAGCAAAAAGTGTTAACATCCTGGATTTTAATGTTTTGGATGGAAAATGGTCTGTTACATGTGGAATTTATTCTCATGGCCTTTGTCTTAGGAATATTTATTTTGAGGCCTGCCTTTGCAGCTTCTGATTCTACCATTTTTAGGCTTTCTAACATGTCGGAGTGACTATGTGTTAGAAGGCATATGTCGTCGGCATATTCAAGATCAGGCAAACGCTCGCCAAGTCCCCACATTATGCCTCTGTTGTTGGCCGTTGCATTTTTCATAACGATGTCCAGCACAACGTTAAAAAGTAAGGGTGACAATATGCAGCCTTAACGCACACCCGCTTTAACAGAAACTTTGTCGCTTATTGAGTTTTGGTGTAGTATACGACAATTTGCGTTTCTGTACAACTCCTGAATGATCTCTATAATTTTTCTAGGAACGCCTTTACAGGTCAGTGCTTTCCAAATGGCATCGTGTGAAAGTGTGTCAAAAGCTTTTTCGAAATCTATAAAGACTAGGTAAAGGGGCGATCTCCATTCGACTGACTGCTCAATTATAATACGGAGGCTGTTTATATGATCTAAGCAAGATTTTTGTTATCTAAAACCCGCCTGTTCGCAACGAAACTCTTTGTCAAGGGAGTCAGAAAGTCTTCTCTTGATAATATTAGCGATTATCTTGTTTATCATGCTTAGAAGTGTTATTCCTCTCCAGTTTCTACACTCTGTAAGATCACCTTTCTTCGGTATATTGATGATCAAGCCCTCTTTCAATTCGTCGGAAAGCTCATTGTTGTCCCACAATCTTTTTACCACATTCTGGAGCAGGAGGGCACTTGTTTGGGGGTCTACTTTTAACAGCTCAGGATTGATGTTGTCAGGTCCTGGAGCCTTGTGGTGTTTAAGGGCGTGTATAGCGTCAACTATTTCTTCTACTGTAGGGGTGAGTAATTGAGTAATCCGCCCTTAATGTTGTACATGTTGCTGCATTTATTAGGGTTTTTCTATGGGAATTACGATAAATTCAAAAATTTTGGTTGAAGATATCGAAATTTTTTACAAAAACCCTAATAAATGCAGCATCAAGTAACTTGAAAAAAGCAAGTATTAGCACTTTAATAAGCACTTTAATAAACATATATTATTGGTTGGTAAATTTATAAGTGATTTAATATACCCTTGAATATTAAAAAGCTGAAAACTCGGGCATTGGGGACCTTGTATTAATTACCTTATCCGCTATGTGGATAAGATTATGGGCAATCGTTGTAATAAACTTTGTTTTTTTTTTTTTTTGAAAAGATTTTTTTTCATTTGGCAACAAGTAAAACAAATCATAAAGTCGATTAAGGCAAAAAAGAGAACCCTAGCTGGGATGACCCAGCAAAGTGCTAAAACATTCAATTTAAATCTTTTCCATTCAATATGCCAGTATGCCTTGAAAAAATAATATAAAATAAATCAATAAAAATATGAAATAAATACCAATTTTTTTGTTTTTGAAGTATTGGGACAACGTTGTTTTTTTGGTTTTTACAGTGCTTTTACGATGATGTCTGGACGTCTTGGCCAACCGTAGATCAGAGTTATCATTTGGGTAACCGGGTCAGTACTGAAATACAAAAAATTCTACGTCCTGGCAATACTTGTACCACCGTTTACGTTACTGGGCCAGTATTGGCCCGTTTGTATTTTTCTGCCTGGGTAACCTCTAAAAACATCATTTTTTATATGTTTTTTTTTTTGTATTTTCGTTAAACAAATGAAACATTTTTATGTTAGAAGAAGTTTAAAGTACTTACTGCGCTTGGGCTCAGGAGATAAGATAATGCCATTTAACCCCCTTTTGTGGGCGTCGATATAAAGAATTAATTTAATAATTATAAAATTATAATACTTAAGTGCATAAAGCATAATTAAAGAATTTGTAAATAGACAGCCTTGCTCCTCTTACTAAAAATTGGATAATTTTCAACAAATTTGTTATAACTAGAAATTAAAGTTTTTACATTTTTTGTTATTAATTTTTAGTTTCATCTGTGCCACTAACTCAAACAGAAGTCCCTCAGGACGATGAAGATGATGATTGGGACGACGATGATGAATCATCCGAGGCCGATGATGATGGAAGAGTTTATAAAAATCCACGTAATTCTCCATCATCTGATTGTCCTAGAGATGAAGAACAAGCTACCTTACTCGGGCAGAAGTGCTTGAGAAAATGCTCTTCTGATGAGGACTGTAAAAGTAAGAAAAAGAAGTGTTTGTGTGATGGTGTATGTGGCATGTCCTGTATTAAACCAGGTAGGTAGCGAAATTAACAGGCTTCTTCAAAGAAAAAGTCTTAAAAATTGTTAAATACTATTTTTAAGCTTAATTTTTCCTGTGTTTATTATAATCACAGCCATAAAAAATCACAAAACTCTAATTTTTTTGTGAATTCTACGACTTTTTTTTTCTTAATTTTTAAAGAAAATATGAATTTTCTATGATTAAACGACAACAACATAGAAAAAATTGAGTTATGCAAGTTGTTGAGACTTTTTTTTGTGAAAAGGCCCCTAAAGTTATTGTAAAAATTGTTTAAAACATACATGCTCTATGTACTTCCTTAACAGATCGAGAATGTCCGGAACTAGCTCAGCCATCGTTGGGTCAGGTAACGGTAGGCGGTCGACACTTCGGTGCTAGAGCTTCCTATTCGTGTCCCCATGGATATCATGTTGTTGGTCTGCAAAGTCGTTTGTGTCAAGCTGATGGAAACTGGGCTGGAGCTGAACCAGCCTGCAAACAAAATAGTACGTAACTACGAACTTCGTAAAGTGCATTATGTGTTCACATACCACCCCTTTCTTTATTTCCAGTTTATTGTCTGAAACCACCACAAATTGAACACGCACGCAACTCAGCTCTTCCTGAACAAGAGACTTTTGATTTGGATTCTACCGTTCAATATCATTGTCATACGGGTTATGTGACCAACGGTTTTCCACGGGCTAAATGTTTAGCTATTGATGGTCAAGCTAGCTGGTATGGACCTGACATACAATGTGAACGTAAGTTGTTAAATGGATTCCACCTATAGTTTATATATTAAAAAAAAATGGTATTTTTATGGCAGCTCGATCCTGCGGTCAGCCTCCTGATCCAGCTAATGGTTGGCATTCGGGTGAATGCTACACATATGGTTGTAAAATCACTTACAATTGTGGAACCGGATATGAATTGGTTGGGAAACATGAACGCACTTGCCAATCCGATGGATCTTGGACACCAAAAGAATTGCCAACTTGTGTCTGTAAGTAATTGAACATATACACATACATAAGTACATATTATACTACGGATGGAAAATTACATTTTTTCTATGGTTCTGAGGGTCAAAGGAAATAGTTTTTTTTCCAAAACAGACGGTACTAATTTGATGTTTCTGTATGACCAACAAAACAATACACGAACAACCACTACCCACACGATGAAATCAGTTTCCACAACATATTAATTTGGTTACGTTATTTCTCTTCGATTGTTGTTTTTTAGGCTTTTGTTTATTTTTTGCATTAGATAGTACATATTTTTTTTATATAACCAATACTCAGTGGATGCCCCCTACTCATGCAGTGCATTGTATTGATCAGGAAAAAAGGTTATGGGAAGGAGGGAAAAGGAGAAGTGTTTGGGGATATTTAATTTAAATTTCACACACGATCGAACGCCTTGCTCTCACGTGTTGGAGGGACCGGCTCCAATGTTCCTATAGAAACAGGTCACCCGTAGATCGACCACTACGTAAGCCATGCCACTGATCATTAAAAAGTGAATTATATACATAATAATAATAAGCCTTGTTCTTGATGTTGAAAGAACTGCCTCTATACTGGGCATAGGCTGTCTATAAATATTTTCCATCTTTCTCTTCTAGACGCTGCTACTCGAAGTGCTCCTATGTTGTTGCAGTTTCTATCTTCGGATGTACTATTAATCTCATTAAGCGTCGACCTTCTCTAGGTTGTTTTTGGTCGACCAGGTCTTCTTAAACCTTGGGGGTTGTAGGAGAGAGCTTAGTGACATATTTCAGTGGGTGGTTTTCGTAGCGTATGGCCAATCCACCCTAACTTTCTTCGGCGTATGTCGATGTTGACGTCTCTAAATTTTGAGCGGCTTTTATACATAATCCTTGAAATTCCTATAAGGAACATAGATCCTCAATAATTGATCTCTATCGATTCCTATCTTGTGCTGCACTTTTGGCTTCATTCCACGTTATACCAGCAGTTTGTTTGAAGTTCGGCTTGAACTGGGCGTCTCCATGTATTTTTAGGGCGACCCCTTCTCTTTACTCTCTGTGAGTTATAGTCAAGGGATTTCTTATACACTGAAAGTAAAAAGTATTCGTCGATTTAATTTTTTTCTAAACGCTATATTTTTGCCATGAAACCGCAATTTTTTTATTTATTTATTACGTCTTCAATACAAATAGCAACAAAAATAACAAAGAATACATAAATTGAATGCAACAAAATGATTAAATGGAAAAATTACATAAAATAAAAACAAAAAAGTATTCGTCTGTTTTCAGAAACTACAATTATCACTCGGCAAATTAGATTTTGAAACATTTTTTGGACCAACCAAACTCTCTATTACAGGTCTTAAACATCTAGGCATAGTATTGACGTGATTGAACGCTATTTCCAGTGTAATTTCACCACATTTTTCGTTTAATGTATTTCTTAAGTTTTGCTTATCAGACATGCGCTTTTTTCTATGACTATTCTCGATTGGGATAGTATCTGGACTTTGGAAAGGGTCTTGTCCATTTTGGAATATTCTATAATAATTATAACTCGGTATGAAGAGCCACATGCTTGGGGTTGTTATCTTAAGTAAATATTTAATTGGTTGGTAAGCGCATTTTTTTTCACACTAAGCTTTGAGGATGTAAATGTAGACTTTTTGGTACATAATACTAACAATAAACATTTTTTTGCCCCACCCCGTTCCTACTTATACCTCCCCTAACAAATTGGGATTTTCATCATGTTTAACCGGTATGTTAGGGGTTTCTCTTGCATTTCCGTTTACGACTTTTACCACACTTAAAGCTTTCCATCCTACTTGAATAGGTTAAATTTACTTTAGTTTGTGAAAATTATTCGTTTCCAGTGCTTAGGGTCATGATTAAGGTACGTATCTTCGTTTTTCAAGCGCTTTGGTGTATTTTTTCTTGGTATAAAGGATTTTCTACGGGAAGTACTCTGCTTTACGCAGTATATTGCCAAAGGTTTCAACCGAAACTTGTTTACCAAAGTCGGAAAATACTTCCGCAGCTACACATATGCAGTTTTTCTTGGATTCTTTGTGATATTTCGTACAATAGCACTCTTTTTTTGATCAGTCAATAAGTTTGGAGATTAATTTTTTGATTATTTACATACCGCCAGGTTCTCGCTTACCTATAAAAAACGCTTTTAATAGTGGTAATGAATCTATTAACCGCTTCGGCTATATTTTTGCAAGAATTTTCTTTTTTGACTCTATTGATGATGATTTCTATTTATTCTTTGGTACTTATTTAGAATTCCGCCCTATCCTACCAATTTGCACGATTCTGATCGGGATTTCAGAGACAATTCTTAAATTAGCAAAATCCTTAGGCGCTGTAAATTTTTTAAATCAAATCGCTGGTCTAGTGGAGAATTCATAAAACAGCAAAACGACGAATACTTTTGTGGAACATATATTTGAGATTTATTTATCTTTCGCTTTTTTAGCAGAGAAGATAAAAACTAAAATCATCAAACACAACCAATTTTTTATATTGAGAGTCAAAGAATATTTCTGGAAAAAAAAAATTTCCAGTTTATGCAAAAGAAATATTGATATTTAAGACTTAAAAAAAAACAGACTCAAAAAGTGAATTGGTCTATAAATATTTCACAAGATGGTGGTTAACCATGATCTTCATCACAGAGCGCAGAGAAAACTGCGATTGGGCGGTAATTTTCAGAGTTGTTAGCCGCACTTTTTTTTAGTGATTTGCCGGACATTGGCCACATTTCAGCATGAGAGGAAGATTACCACACGGTACGAAGAGCCGAAAAGGTTTGCTAATAACGCGCTAACGTATAAGAGCACTGTTTCAGCACTAATGCAATATATATTAATTTTTAGTTGAAAACAACTACTACGGATTTATCAACGACAACTAACATGTAACTGTCATACTTTTCTGACAAGGAGGTATCCCATAGCTTACACTTCGATTGTTCTGCAATTTACATGAGTATGTTATTTGGTGCCGAAATATAAGATCATCCTGTTTATATAGGTGTTATCTCGGCGTTTTAAAAAAAGGTGCCACAATAAAAAAAAGTATGGGCAAAAAACAGAATAAATTAACCTCCCATTTCCCGCAGCATAATTTTAGTTATATCGAGATCTAATGTATTTTTTTTTGTATTTTTCTAACACATATTTTTGCAACAAGTTATTTTTTAATAAAATAATTTAATTATTTTTCTAGTCGAGCCAAGAACGTTTTTGAAATCAGTGTTCATCTCTTAAACAATATGATCTTTCTCCGAGTCATTAAAATTGTCTTCATAGTCTTCTTCATCTAAATCCTCTTTTTGAGCATAACATTTTAAATTCTCAGGTTTTTTGTAGTGAACTTTAATAACCGCTAAGTAAGTACCGTGGCTCATACAAAACAAATTTTCAGTTGGAGTTTCCCTTGCAAATTTTTTCATAACATTCTGTTATGGAGGCCAGAATAATATTTTTTAAATTTAGATTGAATTCTGCTAACTTTTGATTTAAGGCATCTCTTATTTCATCTGCTCCACACTTCCCAGGCATATACAACATACCCAAGTTAAAAAAACATATTAGCGGTTTTCACCCTTGATAGAAAACAAAAAAAGAATCGGAGAAATGAAGAAAACAAGAAAATGTTTGACAGAAATACATGTATTTTGTTGTTTTATCTGTCAAACATTTTCTTGTTTTCTTCATTTTTCCGATTCTTTTTACGTTTTCTATCAAGGGTGAGAACCGCTTTTATGACATCCAAAGAGGCATACGTTTATATATCTTCTGTTTTTGAAGCTGGTCCACTCATTAAGAGCTATGGAAAATCGAACAATGTTATACCCTCCACTCTAGTGATAGAGGGTATGTTGCAGACATTGTGTACCATTCGTAATTTTGGAGAAATATTTCTTCGGTTTTAATGCAATGAGCGCGAAACTTATTAGCATCAATTTCAAATTCGGAGGAAAGAGCTATTAAAATTATATGTAAATTTAAAAAAAAAAAAATAAGATTTACACCTGTAATCGATGCTAAAATGCTCTTCTGGCTGTGTTACAATCAATAGTGTTGCCGCTGCCATTTGCTTTAGGATTATCGACATGAAACCCCATTTGAATTTTTTGTTTTTTTTTTTCAGCAAGGAATCTCTTGTTTTCGGTACCAAGAATTTGCCATTTTTTAAAATCAAGCTTGTATGAAAGTTTTAAAACAAACTCGAAACAACAAATTCACGCATGTAAAGGGCTTATGCCGTATTTTAAAGTGTCTGTATGCGGAAGAAAAATAGGAGAATCAAAGTTCTTAATAGCTCTAAATTGCCTTAAACCGGCATGATAGATAGGGCACTGCTGATAACTTTTGGTTTCGGTCGAAACAATAAGGATCTTTCCATCTATTAGTGTCGTATATAAATTGAATTTAACTCTGATAATTTTTCCATTAGTTAATATGTATTGAAAAGGTTTCAAATTCTCTAACTGATTACATATTTATGTTAAGGTTTTTCTTTAAAATGTGTTCTTTGGTTTCCTTGACAAACTCAAGTTTTAATGGTCGGCAAAACCGTACCGACTGAGGTGTACGATTTAACCAAATAATACTACCTGATGAAGAAATCATTTTGATTGGTATGACTGATGTCACAAAAAAATATTGGTCTAAGCTTTCCGAAGTGTTGTTTTTATATTTTTGCTTAAACAAGCTGTGGCCGGTGGAACCATCAAACCCGTACCTCAAAACTACTAGAATTGATTCTTCCACATCAATTGAGCACAACACTTTATCTTGATATGCCAGAACTCTTGAAGCTGTGTGGTTAACTAAATTTTGCAACGAAACTTCAACAAAACTTTCGTTAGCTTTGATTTCATAAAGTCGGATAAATATCGCGATTGCGATTTATGTTTAACTAGCGTGCGCCTGTAAATACAGAAAAATTTCATAATGATAATAAATGACCCATTTTTGGAACTTTTCGCTATGTAATCCAATTCACCTGAGAATTGGTTTGCTCCATAAGATTGGGTTTTTACCATCAGGTTACGATATGTCTTAATTCTTTACAAAAACTGTGCTTATGATGATCACCACACTTACAATAAAATACCAAATACATTAGTTGATATAATAAGTACAAAATCAACTTTAAGACGGTCTTTTGTTATTAAAAAAAACATTGATTTATTAATTTCAGCAAAAAAAAAAATTGAGTAAACAAAACTTTGAGTCTAAAATTTAATGAAAAATTTTTTTAAAAATATGAACAAATATGTATGAATGAAACAAAAAAATTTGTGAAAAATTAATTAATTAATAAACAAATTTTAGTACAAAAGAAATTTTTGTAAAAAAAAAAATTAAAAAAAAAAATTGAAAACATTTTCATTTCAATTCGTTCCCAGTTTCATTCCATTTCGTTCCCTGTTCTATTCCATTTGGTTCCCTGCTCCATTCAATTTCGTTCAATGTGGTGTTCATTCCTTTTCGAATAGTATCCGTTAAATAAAAAAAGAGTTTCTAGGTATAAGATCACTAAATTAAAAGAATCATTTTGCCCCTTATTTTGTTTCAGAAAATATAAAAAGTACACCTTAACTCCTTTGGAATCAGAATTTAAAAAAAAAAATCTTGTGGGAATGTTTTTTTCGCTAGACGATCCTACATTCCAAATTTTAAGTTTCCAGTACCATTATTTCAGATAATATGAAAAGTACCAAAGTACTCGTTTTTACTCCCTTAGAATCGAAATTTCGAAAAAGTACTTTTTACAGATTTTTTTCTGTTGTTGGATCCTACATTCCTAATTTAAGTTTTTATGACTTTTTTCTGTTGTTGGATCCTACATTCCTAATTTAAGTTTCTATGACCTCTATTTAAGAAAATGTAAACACTACCACAAACTAATTTTTTGGTGGATTTTTTCCCGTTAGAGGATGCTACATTCCAAATTTCAAGTTAATTGGCTCATTATTTAAGAATATATAATTCCCTTTCTTAATTAATTTCCTAGGAATTGGAATTTCCAAATGTTATTCTTTTGGGAATATTTTATTTCGTTAGGCAATCTTACACTCCAAATTTTTTATCATTATTATTTCAGAAAATATAAAAGGTACCATAGTACTCGTTTTTGTCCCCTTAGATCGGAATCGGAATTTCCAAAAAGTACATTTTTCATAGTTTTTTCTGTTGTTGGATCCTACATTCCTAATTTTAACTTTTTATGAACTTTATTTAAGCATGGGATGCTTCATTCCGAATTTCAAGCTAATAAAACCATTATTTAAGTATATTTAAAAAGTTTCAAAATACCTTTTTTACCCATTTTATGAATCATTATTTCATAAAACCCAGTCATAGTGGATCTATGTTCTGAGAGATGCAGCTACATTTCAAATTTCAAATCCCTAGCTTTATTGGTTTGTGGAACTATAAAAAGTACTAACGTACCTGTTTTTGCACATTTTACCTCCTTAGAATCAACATTTCCAAAACCCGAGCATTAGTGTACCTATTTTCCAGGAGGTGCATCTACATATATTACAAATTTCAAGTCTATAGCTTCAGTGGTGTGGAATTATAAAAAGTACCAAAATACCATTTTTACCCCTATTCCCTAAAATCAACATTTCCAAAAACACAGCCTTAAAGGATCTATATTTCGGGAGGCGCACCTACATTCCAAATTTCAATTCCCCATTTCGTTTCTTGTTTTTTCCATTTGATTCCCTGTTCCATTCCGATTAGTCCTATGTTGCTTTCATTCCGTTCCGAATATGCGCTTACATGCGCTAAAAACCCCTGCATTCCAAATTTAAAGTTTCCAGGACCATTATTTCAGGAATTATTATAAGTACCAAAATACATACATATTTTTACCCCCATTAGAATCGGAATTTGGAAAAAGTACTTTTTTAGAATTTTTCCCGTTGTTGGAACTAAAATTTTATTATTTTTTGTAGGACCTTAATTTCAAAAAATTTAGAAAGTATCAAAGTACATTTTTTACAACTTTTTACCCTTACCCAGAAAGTACTTTTTTGCGAATGTTTTTATGTTAGAGGATCCTACATTCCAATTTTCAAATTAATAGGATTTTTTTTAGAAAAAATAAAAAGAACAAAAGTGCTCGCTTTTTACCCTTCTTAGAATCGGTATTTCGAAAAAGAACTTTTTCAGATTTTTTTTTTCGTTGTTGGAAACAACATTGCAAATTTTAATTTTTTTTTTTCAATTTCAAAAAACATAAAAAGTACCAAAGTACAATTTTTTATCCCTCTTTACCCTTAGGAATTCGAATTTCCAGAAAGTATTTTTTTTGGGAATGTTTTTCCGTTAGAGGATCCTACATTCTAATTTTCGAATTAATAGGACTTTTTTTAGAAAAAATAAAAAGTACCAAATTACTCCCTTTTTTACCCCCTTAGAATCGGAACTTCGAAAATGTACGTTTTCTGAATTTTTTCCGTTGTTGGAACCACCATTGCAAATTTTAATAGTTTTGTAGGACCTTAATTTAAAAATTATAAAAAGTACCAAAGTACCATTTTTTACCCCTTTTAACCCTTAGGAATCCGAATTTCCAGAAAGTTATTTTTTTGGGAATGTTTTTCCGTTAGAGGATCCTAAATTTCAAATTTCAAATTAATTGAATTTTTTTCAGAAAAAATAAAAAGTACCAAAGTACTCGCTTTTTCACCTTTTTCAACCCTTTGTTTTTACCCCTTAAAATCAACATTTCCAAAAACCCAGCCTTAGTGGATATGTATTCCAGGAGGTGAAACTACAATCCAAATTTCAAGGCTCTAGCTTTAGTGGTTTGGGCTGTGGGATGATGCGTGATTAGTATGTCAGTCAGTCATCAGTCAGTCACGCAACTACTTTATATATATAGATTGACGCATATTTAAGTACTTCTTTTTAGTTAGACCGTTTTCTATCAAAAACGTTAAGGCTTCATCAGGTGACGGTGACGTAGCTTCTTACTACAAACAACTTTTCGAATCTTGGACAATCGTGTTGGAGAAATAGCTACTTGGTGTAAGAGAAATTGCAAATCTTTGTAGTGGGATTTTCTTGTAGATAAAGAGGCAGTATGAATTTTGTCTTATCACCTTGCTGTGATGCTACTTCGGATGACAAGTTTCTTTTATTTTTTTCGCTGCTCTTATCATAACTAATTTTTGGTCGCCCGATATTTTTAGTTTTTTTCGGTATAACAAAAATTATTTCGCCTTGTAACCATGTATTTTCATATTTTCTGAATCTTTTTGCACTCCTGCCATATTTGATCCATTTTTGTTTAATGTAATTGCATTTCTTACGAATTGTATCATATATTCCTTGCTTAATTCACTGTCAACTTCATATTTAATTTTTTTTCTTTAAAAAATTCGAAACAGCTGTTACATTCTTGCTGTTTTCCAACCAAATCTCAAACACTTCAGAATTTAAAAACTTAAATGTTTATAAAAAAAATATTAAAATCTCGTTTGTTAGCAGTTGAACGCAGACAATTCCATCATGACATAAAACATGAGGTTTCTACAATGAATTACATATCGCTCCTTTACTTGTATAGTGTCATAACTCAAAAAATGCGTTTTTTGAGTTAATGATGCAGAATTATTTGTTATATCGTGCTTTATATTGTGTCGAAAATTCGTATTAATATCTTTTAAACTCACCGTTTGAGAAGAGTACACGCCATTATTACATTTTCTATGTACCGGCCTTTTTTAATTAAAACCCAGTTTCAATAGTAAACTTTAAACGTGTTTGCTGCAAAATCAAATATTTTGAGTTATGACACTATACAAGTAAAGGAGCGATATATAATACTACTTAAACAATTGTTAATAACGTAAGTAATATTCCACAAAAGACGATAAATCTATTCACAAATTCACAAAAATTAACCATTAAAACACGAAAATAAAAACGAAGTCTATACATTTATATAAATATAGTAAAAATAAACACCTCGAGCACTAGACAAAAATAGTACGAAATACAAACATTTATAAATAAATATGTTTACAAATATTAAAAATACACACCTCGAGTAATTGGGTTCATATTCACAATATTTTAAAAACTAAATGTAATTCTAAAATTTTAGAAAATTTTGTTGCACTTGTAACACTTGTTATAAATACTATTAACATTATCAGCTGTTTACCAGACATGTGCACGGATGGTGTTAAAATGCGTTTAGAGACATTCTAAAAAATTTAGAATGTGGACAATATTCTATTCTTATCGTTCAACACGAATGAGTTTTTCATTCTATGCTCACAGTGCAAGAGAAAGCTACACACACTAGTGTAACGACATTCGTAACACGAATGAACCAATTAGGGAGTACATAGACAGCCAATCATTTGAAAATACTGTACTCTGAAGCGTGTAAATAGAATGATTTTTATAAAAAAAAAAAAAAATATTGTTTGGCTATTTGGGGGAATTCTTTTATAAAAAAAATATATGTATGTATGCAAGTGCGAATTAAAATAAACATTTTGTTATGTAGCATAAATGAAGAGGTAAATAAAAATTAAGTATGGGGAAAATTAATTTATAAATAAGAGTGGATAAAAAAAATTTTAATACATAAAAATAAATATTAGGGTGGATTGAAAAATTCTTTTTCTATTTCGAAAAATAATGTTCATTGTGGGAAAAAAAATGTTTTGCTTTATGGCAGAAAATGTTAGTACCTATAATGATGAAATATGTAGTGTGTGACCAAATACATTTTTTTTAACAAAATTTTCAACTGTTCTGCTAATACCGAAAGTTTGTCTATTTTTTTGTATGTGCATTAGGGTGAAGCAAATTATGCTTTTTTCGAATTTCGAAAACGTCGGTGAAAAAAAATTGTTTAATTTTTTTTTTAAATATTTAGGCTAATAAAATATTATGCACCCTAAACCGTAAACTAGCGTAGAGAGATTTTCGTTATATAAGAACAAATTAGTGCAATTATTCTTCTTTGCAGACTGTGATTTTCTATTTGATTTTGATCACTACGCTACGTAGGGGCACAGTTACGGGTAGCTAACCCAGCCTTTAGTTTATTTTCGGACATTACTGAAATGTGTTTTTATGGTAAACATTTTTTTTTTTTGTGTAAAGAAATTAAAAAAATGTTCTTTAAAAACAACTTATTTTCTTAAAATTAATTTCAAATTGCATTAAAGGCCAAATTAAACAAAACGACAAATAAAAATAAACATCTTCTCAAAACTGAGTCAACATGACGTTATATTTTCGGCAAAAAACGAATTAAAAATATTTTTTGCAAAACAAGAAATAATAAAATAATTTTTTGCAAAACAAGAAAAAAAATTTACAGACAAAAACAAATTTTTACAGACAAAAAAAAATTACCATAAAAACACTTTTTAAGTAATGTCCGAATATTAAATAATTTAAGAAAAAAAATATATTTTTTTACTTTGTTCGGAACTCTCCGATTTTGAAGCCAAGGCCATTGTCTCACAGGATCAATATTTTAATGTGTTAATGTCAACCCTAAAAGGCAACTTTACCGACCCGACGTTTTCGAAATAGATCTAATTAGCTCCACCCTAATGTAAAAAACTTTAAAGCGGTACTTATTGTTGTTGGAAATACTTTTAGTTAAAAAAAAAAAAACACAATGTTTATGATTTGTTTCAACGACACAATAAGATTGTGCGTGTGCGTGTACGAGCAAGTGTAAAAAGACAAACAAAAAACTAACAGCATTATTTTGCATATTTTTCTTATACATACATACATCCTAATACATTTTTTCACAATGCATAATTTACTTTTTCATCAAAACGTTTTTTTTTACTACCCCCATATTTATAATAAGTTTTCCAACAATTTTTTTTAAACATTTTTTTACAAAAACATTCTAAGCGATCAGTGTATGTTAAAAATATTCTATAACACGGTGTTATTTTAATAATCTCTACTATGTTTGTTATTCTAAAAACGAACGTTTGTTTCATTCTAATCGTTCAAACACGACATTTTTCGTGTTCGTTTAAACAAGAACAGCAAATTTTTTAATTTGTTGTTTAGTATCATAGTAAACATTCTCATTCGCAAACACTGTACTCTAAAAATAGTGTACTCTGAAGCGAATGATTTGGTGTAAGCGAAGAAGGGAATACATTTGAGCTCATGTCTGCTGTTTACACATAAGCTGGGATGCCAACTGTCATAACTTTTTTATTATTAATACATAGGAAATTGAACACAATCAAAGAATTTATAAAAATCTTAAGTTAAAAGTTGACTTAAGCCAAAAGTTGAAAATTCGGCCACGCCTAAAATAATTTTAAATACAAATGAATTCAAGTAGAAAAACACTTTTTAAGTGAATGTAATTATTAGAAATATTATTTTTTTAATTTAATATTATAATTTTAAGTTAATTACGTTTTTTTGTAAAAAAAAATTTTGTGTATATTTTTTTTTTGAGTGTACAATTTTTTTTGAGTGTACTATTTATTTTGAGTGTAATTTTGTTTTTGGAAAAAAAATTTTTTTGAGAGTTCAAAACACTTTCAAAAATATTTGTGTAGCTTACACTCAAAAAAAAAATATTGTAAAACTAGCAAAAAAAAAATGGTTAAAATTAGCAAAAAAAACTGTAGTTTTGGACGTTGCAAAAATTTTGATAATATTAGCAAAACCATTTTGCTAATCAAAAAATTAGGAAAAAAAATTGGAAAATTTCAAGAATACCATTTTATTTTTGTAAAAAATCAACCTTGTAAAATTATCAAAAAATATGGTAAAATTACCAAAAAAAAATGGTAAAATTGAAATAGATAAAAAAAGTTGTAATTTGGTAAAAAAAACTGTTTTAATTAGTATTTTTTTTCTCTGATTAGTAGTTGATTTAAAATTTGGTGAATATACTAAAAAAAATTTTGCCTGTTTTTGAGCACCACGTTCTTTAAATGTAGTAATACATTAACCATTAACTATTACTTCAGTTGTTGGATGGTTTCTTCGGCTTGATGGCATCTTCTTTTGCCTTCTTCTCAGCAGCTGTAGTTGCAGTAACTGGACTTCCAACAACATCAAAATCCAAAATGATTTTTTTTTTCACCTTAACACTTTAAACAAAAAATTTAAAGAGCAACACTTCACTTTTTTTATTTCTTTTGCGTCATTTTTATAGCTTAAGTAGAACAAATGAGAATCGCGTAGTAGTCTACACAAGAAATTTCTTACATTTTTACGTAAAATTTGTAAAAAATTAACAATTTTTTTTGGAATTTTTAATTTTTTCACATGTATTTAAAAAATAAATAAAAAAAAAATTTTGGATATTGAAGATTAGATATCTAAGTATGTGTTAAAATTTTAAAAAAATTTTGTTTTCAAAATTGTCAACTTTTTATTAACAATTTAGGTGGCAAATTTTAAAAAAATTTCATATAAAATTAGCAAAAAATATGGTAAAATTAGCAAAAAATATGGTAAAAAATACTAAAAATTGTGTAGCCTATTTTTGAGCGCCCATTCAGTTGATGGATGGCTACTTTGCTATGGTGTTGGCAGCATCATCTTTTGCCTTCTTCTTGGCAGCTGGACTTTTAACAGCAGCAGAATCTGCAATGATTATTTTTCACACTAGTACACTTTAAACAATTTTTTTTTCTTAAAACTAAGAAAAAATAAATAAAAAGTATTACCATTTCTTTAAGGAAAATACTAATATTTTTGCTAAAATTATAGTAAAATAAAAAAAAACTAGCAAGAAAATATAGTAAAAGTACCAAAAAATTTTTGTATTTTACCAATAGTAAATTGCCAAAAAAAAAACTGTAAAAGTTAAATTTTTACAATTTATTTTGCTAATGTTTGGTTGAAGTAAATTACAACAGCTTTTACTAATATTTTGACTAAGTTATTTTTTTGAGTGTACCAATAAGACACATAAACAGGGTTGCCAACTGTAATAGATATTTTGTTTTTTTTTTTAATCAATTATAATCAATATATTGGGAATTAAACCCAATCGAAAAATTTTTAAAAATATATACTTGAAACATTTACTTTTTGCCGCTAAAATTGAAATTTCGGCCAAAGTGCAGTTGTTCTACCACTGGGGTAATCCTCTCTAAAATTAGGAGCGACATAATCTTGTTTATGGTATTTAATTTAATTTCCCCTCGATTTTAGTCTATTTTAAAATTTTCAAGTGAAAAACTACTTACTTACAAGGAAAGTCTTTCACAGGGCACCCACCGATTGTCATGAAAATTGCAATATCGGTCGTGCCAAAATTCGGCTTCATTAAGTACGTTTTTGTCAACTACTTACTTACAAGGAAAGTCTTTCACAGGGCACCCACCGATTGTCATGAAAATTGCAATATCGGTCGTGCCAAAATTCGGCTTCATTAAGTACGTTTTTGTCAAAAAATTTAAAAACGTTGGGGTAGTTTAAATGGAGACGTGTATACGTACGGCCGCCAAAATCATATACATATAATAATCTCTATTAAAATTAAGCTGACCCGTATTTTTGCGTTTAGCGAAATTCCTGTTATTTCAGCTTTTATTCGAATTTTCCCGAAAGCCCATATTTTTTCATAAGGTGGCAAGCCATTTTAAATGTAAAAAAATCGCTTGATACACTCACGAAATTTTTCGTCCAAAGTTTCATATTGTTGGGTCCGTTAAAGCTATTACTCCAAAATTAATATCGCTTAATCAGTAGTCTTGGACAGTTATTAGGTGTAGGTTCAGTGGATGGTACACTGCGAATCACATCAATAAGGAATCGAGTTTTTCACTTTTTAATCGAATATATCTTTGTAACGAATAAGCGGAAAAATGTAAAAAAAATGCAATGATAGACCCCATTATCTAGCTAATAATATCAAATAATAACAATAATCAAAAGACTGGAAGAAGTCCTTTAAAAAAATATTTTTCGGAAACTTGTTAAAAAATTACTAGTTTTTTATGAATCACTTGAATAAGGAATTTTGTAATACAGATAGGGTTGCCATTCGTACTGTTTTAAACAGTACATGTACTGTTTTTTATAAAAAGTACTGTTTTATGCACACCACCTAAAACAGTACGTAAAAGTACTGTTTTTTAAAGCGTGTACTGTTTTTGTACTGTTTTTTATATTCATCACAAAATGAGCAAAATGTAACATTTTTCGAAAAATGTTTCATATTTGACAAAATTTTAATTCAATTTTTAAAAAGGAGCTAAATGCAATTTAATTTTTTACCACACTCAAAAAGAAAAATTATTTAAAAAGTGGAAAACTTAACTAAATTCAATAATGATTTAGCTCCATTGCCATGTTTTCCTTCTTTTTATCTAAATTTTTCTGAAAAGTAAGAAAAAGAAAAAACTAGAAAATGGGAAAAAAATTATTTTATTGAGTACATCTCATTTAAAGTTCCGATTGCGGGCAGACCCCATTAGGTTCGGAACCCATGGGTCCAGACCACCTTAGGCCCAGTTCCATTGGGTCTATTAAGGATCATCATAGATTTTGATTCAACATCTTTGCCATTTTCGCTCTACCTTGCTTAGTTTTTAAGATACGGGAATTTTAGGGCCCAAAAGGGTCTTTAAAATCTTAACGGGATAACTAAAAATCAATTACACGGATTAAGACGGTTGTGTAAAGAACTACAAAAATGTACTTGGCATTTTTTATGTTTCGGCAATATTTTCTGAGAAATGAGGAACGCCCAAATTTTTAGATTCAAATTGAGGAGTCCATGCATTTAAAGAGCACCGGAGATTCTTTAGAGATTTTTAGAATCGAAAATGAACACTGTTTTGCTCTTTCTGGCTTAGTTTTGGAAATTTTTGAAACATTATTTGAAAAAAAAAAAAAATTCATTAAATTGCATAAAATTTACTAAACCTGAAGAAAAAGCTTCATCAATTCTAAAAACATAAATATGATGAACTAATTGGTTGCAAATTATGTCAAAGAAATTTCAAAATTTTTATTAAATTTTACCAAATTGTGAAAAAAAACATTTTCCAAAAATTTAGTTAGGCCTTTGTTTGAGTGCAATAATACCGTTTTCGCGTTTGCTTTTTAAAGTCGTGTTTTAATTAAAACACTGTTTTATGGATTTTTGTATATGTTTTTGATAGGAAGATCGGTGTTATAGTTAAGCGAAAGCATATACAAAAGCTTTTCAAGTAAGATATCGCGGCAACTAACAAGGGAAGTATCTCAACCCTTATGAACAGATTTGCCTGAAACTTAAAATATATATTAAAGAGACGATTTTAAGGTTGGGGTGTCTCGGCTTTTCAGCCATATCGGTGTTTAAAAATTTCGTTGTCCCCTTATGAAACCATGTGGACCTTCGGGAAAATTTTGATAACTTCCGAACTAAAAGCAATATCGTCTAGGGCAAAAATACGTGTCGACTTAAACTTAATAAAGATTATTTTTTATTCATATGGATATCGTAGGTCTATGTCTGCACATAAATACCCCCCAAAATTTACAAATTTTCCTGAAAAAAATATTTAAAGAAGCCGAATTTTTTTAAGGTTATGCCACCATTGGATAGGTATTAAAAAAACCTTTCTTCTCATATGAAAACATCATATAGTTTCTCAAAAAGAAATGGCTGAAAAATACAAAAAACAATTTTTTCGCCATTTTTTGACCCATGTTTTGAACCCCTAAATCCCCGATATGGCCGATAAGCCGAGACACCCCAACCTTAGAATTGTCTCTTTTATATATATTTTAAGTTTCAGGCAAATCGGTTCATAAGGGTTGAGATACTTCCCTTGTAAGACAAATGCTCCAAAAAGTCAATCGCAATTTTTTTAATAAATTTGAGACGGTTTACCTAAAATGTTTCACCGTTCTGTTAACAATCTTTTATGCTCGTTTTGGCTTAGATCTGTTTGAAATCAGGGTAAAAGGGCTAAGTTTTTGTAGTTTGATATAAAATAAGATTTTAAAAAAGTACTGTTTTTATTTGCAATGTACTGTTTTTTGAGACCAAATGTACTGTTATTCCCTATTTCAAATCTGGTAACCCTAAATACAGACCAAGTATGACCTGAATCCAATTTGTAATGAATAGCAATCCCTCAAACAACAAAAACAAAACAGTTTTGTTTTGAATTTCATTAAAAATGGGACTCCCAAAACTCTTAGCTTTTCCGAAAAGGAAAAAATACTGACTTTGATGTTCAAAGTGTTAAAGATCGTTGAAATCGCGGAAATAATAGAGAGGAAAAAAACTTCTGTATGCAATTATCTAAATAACGAACTCAAATGGCAACAACTGAACGAGATCGACAAAAATTTTAAGATTCTCAAATAAAGTGGCGTTAATGCTAGTATTTGTACAGTCCGTCGCGTTTAAAAGTCAAGTGAGTTCATAGCTCGTCGAAAATTATGAAAAAACTAATCCCTGAATGATACGCGTAGTAAGCAGCGCCTTAATATCTGCAGGAATACAATGACACGGTCTGAGAAATTTTTCAAAGTAATTTATTCCGACGAAAAAAAAATAATAATACCGTTGCATTGGACGGATACAATTATTTTCGGTTATTTGAGACAATAAAAACCGTTTTTGCATAGCAGACAGATCATAGAAGGTGTTGTTATGGTATGGGGTGCGCTATTCTACTGGGGCATCATTACTGTTCCTTACGTTACCATCGATGCTTCTTAAGTTTGGAACTAAGGGGAGGCTTTTTTTGCAATTTGCAATAGACTATGAACTCATTTAATTTTTAATCGTGATGGACTGTACAAATACCCATTAAATCACCACTTTCTTTGAGAATTTTGCAACCTGTCAACGTGGAATTCGAGGGAATTCTTAAAATTTTTGTCGTTTCGTTCTGTTGTTGCCATTTTAGTTCGCCCATTCATGTTTTTTCCATAGTTCTTAATGTTATTTAAATAATTGCATTCAATATTTTTGCCCCTCTCTATTATTTTCGCGATTTCAACGGCATTTAACACTTTGGACTTTAAATACAATACTTTTTTCTTTTCGGAAGACCTAAGAGCTCTTGTTAGTCTCATTTTTATTGAAATTCGAAACAAAACTGTTTTGTTTAAGGATTTGCTATCCATAACAAATTGGATTCAGGTCCTACTTGGTCTGTATTAAAAAATTCCTTATTCAAGTGATTCATAAAAAACTAGTAATTTTTTAACAAGTTGCCGAAAAATATTTTTTTAAAGGACTTCTTTCAGTCTTTTGATTATTATTATTATTTGACGTTATTAACTGTAATTTTCATAATGGTCTCTATCAATGCATTTTTTTTATATTTTTCCGCTTATTCGTTACAAAGATATATTCGATTAAAAAGTGAAAAACTCGATTACTTATTGATGTGCTTCGCAGTGTATCTTTGATACAATTTTATTTTTTTCAATTTTAAATTTTTCGTTGTTTTTTGATTGTAACTTTTGGTGCAAACTGTAATTTCAAAATTCAAATACACATGGTAAAAGCCCTTGTAAATACGCACAATTTGAGCTAGATTCGAGTGATGTGCTCCAAACGGTTGCAGCTCTCCAAATATGGGAAGAAAAAACGTGAATTTTTGAAAAAGTCTGTTTTTTTGCGAGGCACACTCCCAGTTATATTCCGAATGGTTCCGAATGCATTGTGAACTTAATAATTTACCATTTCCCACTTGATTTACAAACGCACCCGTAACGCCTTATATATTACCTTCTGGTATGCTTATATTTAATACATTACTCGTATGCATTACTTTGAGTCTCATCCCATGTTAAAATCATCAATGCTGCAATGTATAAAATAAGCTATCCTATACCTTATTTGGTAATCAAAGTTTTGCTGGGATGCTCTTGAGCCTATCCCCGAAATTTTCCGCTCTAAATATATCCACCTGCTGTTTAATGATCGTCGTTAAAAGCGATATTTGTGTGGAAAGCGTTCGATATTCAACAGATGTTCGGTTTAAATTTCGGTGAAATATTTTCTTCAGCTGTCTTTGCCAACTGTTCTTAACTGCAAATAATTTCCGGATCGATTGTGGGAGATCATATTGCAATATCGTCCATCCAACATGTTGTACAACGATACTGCAAGTTACCATTTATTTTCAAAAGCGAAAGTTCCGTTGGAGTATGAACAGAACAAGCTCGGCGCGAAATTTTCCATACGATTTGATAGTAGCAACCGGTGACCGTCTTGAAATAAAATTTGTTTTAATGTATAAAAATGAAAACAAATATTGATCACGCTTTTAAAAATAAAGAGGACAAAGATGACAGAATTTGAAAAAAAGAGTACAGAAAGAGGAAACTAATTTTATAGAGTACAGCCAGTTAAAATAGAGTATTGTCCTCTAAAAAACAAAACAGTATAGTCATCTTAAAATAAATAACGGTTTCTCCCCCCTAATTTGAACCTCCTAAATAGGAATTTGGGACACTAAAAAATACGTGTTCCTTCATTTTTCCTTTATTTTTCGATTCTAGAAGTTACATTTTTAACAGAAATGAGAATGAAAAAAATATTTTGGAATATTTTCATTTTTTAACACGCATATATCCTTTTTATCCTTTAAAATTGCATTTTGGGCCTTTAAATAATGAAATATCAGAGCATGGATTACCTGCAAACAAAAATTAAAAAGATACTAATTTTAGTACTTGAACCGACCCAGACAATGAAAATTTTTTAAATGTTTTATCTAATTATATGTATTTTTTTCTTTCAATTTTGCATCAGTCCTAGAATTTTGGGACTTAGAAAATTTTAGTTTTTTTTTTGGACTTAGAAAAATTTTCAAAAGTTATATTAAATTATATGTAAAGGACTTAGAATTTTTTTTTAATTTTACTCATATAAGATAACATATAATTTGAAAACAGTTGCATAAAGTTTTATATAAAATTACTTCAAATATTTTGTTTTATCAAATTATATAAAAAAGAAGACAGAATTTTAAAGTTCATATGTAATTATATAAAATCATAAGTTATTACACACAAAAAAATAATCGAGGTAACAATGCCTTAGCTGGCATAGGTATTTATTTTTTCTTTGAAATCAAAAATATAAGGTTTATTACCTTAGCAATATGTAATTTAAATACCTATTGGCTATGCAACTTTTACTATTCAAATTAGGTAGAACTTCGAAAAATTTTTTGACAATAATTTTAAAATTAATAAAAAATGCAAACATCAAAAATTTTTGGAATATTTTTTAAAAGTTGTTAAACGCAATAAAAATCAAATCATAAAAATTAACAATTCGCGAAAAATTAGACCAGCAAGGTAATTAACTTTATTAGCAAATTAATTATGTAATAATAAATCAATTATTTTACAGTTTTTTTAGATAACGTAAAAAGTCTTCAAGAACTAAGGATCCAGCGACCCAGTTTTAAGAAGCATCATTTACAAAAAAAAAACTCATCAAGAATACAAGAATTAAGAAAAATCTCAGAATCATCTATATTTCTCAACCGTATTTCCACATAGAAAAAATGCGAAAAAGACATTTTTCTATAAAAAATATTTCAAAATCTGCGAATTTTTTGTATAAAAAAGTCTCAGAATCTGAAAATCTTTCAGTCACAGTTTCATAGATGTTTTCTGCAAAAATTATTTTATTCTGAAACAATTTTTCTAAAGAAAAATTCTCAGATTCTGATACATTTTTTCTACAGAAAAATTTTCAGATTCCGATACATTTTTTCTATTGAAAAATTCTCAGATTCTGAGACATTTTTTCTTTAGAAAAATTCTCAGATTCTGAGACATTTTCTTTATAGAAAAATTCTCAGATTCAGAGACATTTTTTCTGTAGAAAAATTCTCAGATTCTGAGATTTTTCTATAGAAAAATGATTCAGAATCTGAAATTTTTTCTATAGAAAAATCTCTCAGAATATGAGAGTTTTTGTACACAAAAATTTATCAGAATCTGAGATTTTTTCTACACAAAATGTCTTAGAACCTGAGATTTTTCCATATGCCTCAGAATCTGAGATTTTTCTATACAAAAATGTCTCAGAATCTGAGATTTTTTCTATAGAAAAATGTCTTAGAATCTCCATAGATAAAATGTATCAATTTCTTTAGAAAATTGATATTGTCATAATAGAGTATTTTTAATTTATTGCTTTTTAAAGCAATAAATTAAAAATACTCTATTATGACAATATCATATATAGAAATATTTTTGGGCCTCGAACTAGAATAAAACTCTAATCGAAGTTCTGAGAAATTTTTTTTATTATCAACTTTTCTTTAAAATTTGTAAGCATTCAAAAAATTAAAAAAAAATAAATTTATTTAAAATAATAAACTTTTCGTTGTTTTTATTTAAATTTTAAAAGGAAATGGTGTAAAAAAGCCATTACTAATACAAGGTAATACTACCCAATTATTTACGTAATATCACCTATTTATCAATGCTATTTTACCTAAAAAGCTAAGGTATATTTCTGTCAACCATCATAAATTTTCGAACATAGGAATTACCTTAGCTTTTAAGTAACATTACCTTTTAACTTAGCAAATGCCCCGTTTGCCTGGCGCTAAGGTATTTTTATACTATAATTTTAGGTAATATTACCTCGATTTTTTTTTGTGTGTATATAAAAGTCAATATTTTCTGTTATATAATTTTATATAAGAAACATATTAGAAGTGCAAATATATAAAATCACATGTGATGCAACAAAAAATACATATAGTATTATAAAATAATATACACTCAGAAAATTATGTAAGTTACTACATGTCAGTTATTTGTATATTTAACAGTAGTAAGTTGTTTTCAACTACAAAGTCAGTTGTTTTTGTATGAAAAATATCAAACAACTATTTCTGTTAGTTATTTTAAGTCCTTTTTTTGAACAACTAACAAAAAAGTAATATAATGTAGTAACAGTTATTTAAAGTAGCTAATTTTATTTTTTTTTTTCTGAAAAATTTTCAAAGTTTTTTTCCAAAAAAATAAAAATAATTTTTGTTTTTTAAATTTCACAACTTTTTTACAAAAAAAAAAAACTTGGAAAAAATTTTGTCTTCAATTTTTTTTCGGAAACATTTTTTGAAAAAAAAAATATTTATTGATTATTTTATTTTTACTACATATTAGTTGTTTTAACTACAAATGTAAGTAGTTTTTACTACATAAGGCAGTTGTTTTTTGTCAGTTAAAATAACTAACATTGTTAGTTGATTTAACTGAAAAAGTAGTTATTTTAACTGACATTTTCAGTTGATTTTACTAACATAATTTTTTGAGTGTATTTATATATAAAACTATATATAATTATATATGATCTTTTTTACTCGGGTAACCAAATATAATTCGTCCATGATTTAATGTTTAGAAATAATAAATATGAAATACGTTTTTTGCAATAATCATGCATTACGTAACAAGTTAATAGTAATACATTATTTTCCATTTTCAAATAATACGTTGTTGAACAAATGTTTTGTAAGGCATCCCAAAATAATGCTATAAAAAGGGATACCCGAGTAAAAAAGTTCCTATATAGTTGTATATAATTTTATAAACATCATATATGGTTAAATAGAATTATATAGAATTTGATGCGAAAAATGAGTCGATAAACTATATAAAATTTGATCAATGTTTCTTATATTTTGATCAATTTTTTATATAATTTTATGCGAAATTTGGACCCCTATTTTTATATAATAATAGCAAAATTATATAATCAGATGTAATTATATAAAAATATATAAAATTGTATAAAACTATATACAACTATATAAAGTTACATAAAATTATATAAAATTTTATATAATTAAAACAAAATTTTATGATTAATATAAAACTTGATATAATTTTATATAACTTTATAAAATTATATATTGTTTTATATAATTTGATATAGTTGTATATAATTACATCTGATTATATAAATTTGCTGTTGTTATATAAAAATAGGGGTCCAAATTTCGCATAAAATTATATAAAAAATTTATCAAAACATAAGAAACATTGATAAAATTTTATATGGTTTTATCGACTCATTTTTCACATCAAATTCTATATAATTCTATATAATCATATATGATGTTTATAAAATTACCCGAGTAAAAAAGAAATGATATAATCATATATGCTATTATATAATTATTTATATTTATATATGGTTATGCATGAACTTTGATATGGGCATATAAGTTTATATATAGCATTGTATTTTTTCCTTATTTTTTAATATGATAACATACATATTCCTATCTATTTATATACCGATCTATATGAAATTAGATATGACATATAAGGTCGGAAATTTTTAGATATGACAGATAAAAAGATATATGATTTTATTTATAATTATATCCCGAAAAAATTTTCTAAATTTTCTAATTCCCGGACAATTAAAAAATTTTCAAGTCCTAAAAAATTTTATGAAAATTTTCCAAAGTGCCGGACACAACATTTTTTTGACAATTTTTTTGGAGTAAAAAAATCATTGAAAATGTTTTTAGGAGAAATTTTATGTTCTTGAAAAATTTTTAAGTTCCGAAAAAATGTTTTTAAATTTTCTAAGACACAAACATTTTTGGAATTTTTAAATCCCTTAAAAATGATTTTAGAAAAAAAAAAATTACAAATTTTTAATAATTTGCCAAGTCCCGAAAAAATTCCGAAGAATGCAATAAAAACTCTTCTAATTGATAATGTATCCAATCTGATAAAATAATTTCTAATTTCACGTTTAAAATTCCAAAAAATTTTACCAGATTTCATCTAATTATATAAAAATTTATCTAATTTTAACAGATAAGATATGATTTAATACAATTAGATAGACCCATTTTTGGGATCAAACTTAATCAAATTTGATATTATTTTATCAAAAATAATAGAATTTGATATAATCGTATAGTATTTGATCCGCCAATTTTCGGATCAAAATTAATATGGATTTACATAAAAGCATATCTGTTCATATAAAATTAAATATTGCGTCATATAACTTTTTTTCAATCGGGTATATACAACTATATAAAAACTTTTTTACTTGGGTATACAATGTATTATACATTACCTGGTAATGTGTTATATAATCACCACCCACTACCAAAGTTATGCTGGGTGAGAACCAAATTGAAATGAAACTTAGATTACTGAGAACAAGTTTCAAAATAATTGTAACTTGTCTTGTGTTGATTACCGAAGAACCTGTTCTAGAACAAGTGTTGTCTGAATCGGTTCTGAAAAATTTTCCAGTGATAGTATACATTTGTACCTACACCCCAAAAAAAAAAAAACGTGGGTATTCAAAACTGAAAATTTAAGTAAATTTTAGTCCAAAAGGACCTAGCGCAGGAATTGGTAACCAATACTAAAATTTTTTACTAATATTATTCAAAACCAGTAAAAATTACTAATTTTAGTACTTTGAAGATACTAAAATTAGTAACTTATTAGTAGATTTTGGTACAAAATCATCACTTAAAAAATTATGTTAGTAAAATCAACTGAAAATGTCAGTTAAAATAACTACTTTGTAAGTTGTTTTGGGGTCAACTATTTTTTCAGTTAAATCAACTAACAATGTTAGTTATTTTAACTGACAAAAAACAACTGACTTATGTAGTAAAAACTACTTACATTTGTAGTCAAAACCACTAAAATGTAGTAAAAACATAATAATCAATATATAATTTTTTTTCCAAAAACTTTTTTAGAAAAAAAATTGAAGACCAAATTTTTTCCAAGTTTTTTTTTATTTAAAAAAAGTTGTGAAAAATAAAAACGAAAATTTATTTTTTGGAAAAAAACTTTGAAAATTTTTCAGAGATAAAAAGTAAAATTAACCACTTTAAATAACTGTTACTACATCACAGTACTTTTTTGTTAGTTGTTCAAAAAAACGACTTAAAATAACTAACAGAAATAGTTGTTTGATATTTTTCATACAAAAACAACTGACTTTGTAGTTGAAAACAACTAACTACTGTAAAATATACAAACAACTAACATGCAGTAACTTACATAATTTTCTGAGTGATGGTACAAAATAACTGTAGAGTTATTTTGAGTGTATACTCAAGCTTAAGTATTTTAATTTCTTAACATTTTAATGGAATGCACAAAAAAAGTCTGTGAGTAAAAAAATATTTTTTGATAGTGTTGGCTCTTATTTATAAGGTTAAAAATAAAAATCAGCTCCTGCCGCTGGTGCCTTCTATAGTGGTCAAAAGTGAGACCGACCCCCATTAATTTTTACCTCTCAAGATTTTTTCCGTACATACCTATACCTTATCTCTGTTCCCATTAGGGCTGTCAATCCCGAAATCCCGAATCCCGAAATCCCGGGATTTTTGTCATAAAATGAATCCCGAATCCCGGGATTTTTAAGCTCAAATCCCGGGATTTTTGAAATATTAAAAATGTCTGGGAATTTATTTTTAAAAATACAACTTTGTTCAATTATTGTTACATTTACACAAACAAATTATAACTAAAACCGTTTTTTTTTAATTTTATCGTAGCTAATTAGTCTGAGCTGAGAATTCTACTTGCTTGCTGAATAATAGTCCAAAGCACTAACCATTAAGCCACAGTCACGGAGCCCTTTGACCAAAGTTTGCAGGTTTTGGCGAAAATATTCCAAAAAACCGAAACTTTGATCGAAGGGCGCCACGGGTAAATTTATTCCGACTGGCCTCTAATTTGTACCACATAAGTTTTAGGCGTAGGAGAATACAAATTTTTCCGGTCGTTCAAAATTGGAAGAAAAACTTTTTTTATACAAAAAAATGCAAGTCTAATGTATTATATTATTACTTTTCTTCTTTAAATGTTTTTATTATTTTAAATTTTCTTTGAATTAGTTTTAAAATTATACAGTACAACAACCAAAATCGGAATGGGATGAAACCAAAAGTAAAAAAAAATTGTCATTTTCCATAACAAACCCCTCAAGGCCTTTTTTAGTTCATTGCTAAATATTTAATAATAATAATTACTTGAAAACTGCAAAAGTTGCGTATACTTAATTTTTTAATTGCCTTTAAATAACAATCAGAATAATTAGAAATTATTTTTTAATAATTTCGGTGTAGCGAAATCGACCCAAGGGTTTTCGTGGGAATCAAATCTACGACTCCCTGCTTAATATGCTAGCACGCTACCAACTAACCCACAGTAGAGCGACTCAAAAAAAAAAGTGATTTAGTTATCCCTCTGAAAATAAAGCTTGATATGTTTTATGATGATTCCCAAAATATCTTGGTTCTAGCGTTGACCATCCGTGAAAAAGGTCCTTTTTTCATTTTTAAAAAAGGTTTTTCAGTTTTTCCAATTTTTTTGTACTTTGCTCCAAGACGACATAAATAAAATTTGGTGTCATCGAAAAGAGTTTTTGACGCAGCATCCAATGGTATATAAAACTTGACCACTTGCGACCTGCAAATTGCCATATTTAACTAAATACATATTTTCGTTTCGGGTTTTCATACAAATTCTACGTATTTGGAAATAATGTTCTGCTTTTCAAATTGAATCAGTTTTAAAATAATGTTTATTTATTTTTTTTTGTAATTATTCACATTAAACGCGAAAATCGCGATATATTTTATATTTTTTCAAATATAGGCAATATGGGTATCAAAATTTTTCATTTTTCAATTATAATAACCTGGTGATAAGTAAAATATCTGTTTTCAAATCGAGGATGCTGTGAGATAAATTTAAGTTTTTAAATATTATTTTTTAACAATGTTCTGCTTTGCAAATTGAATCTGTTCAAAAATAATGTTTATTTATTTTTTATTATTCACATAAATCGCGAAAATCGCGATATATTTTCTCTTTTTTTAATATAGGCAATATGGGTATCAACTTTTCTCGTTTTTCAATTATAATAATCTGGTGATAAGCAAAAGATCAAATCTAGGATGCTGTGAGATATATTTATGTATTAAAATTTTATTTTTTTAGTTACTAACAGAACACCAGATTATTATAATTGAAAAATGAAAAAAATTGATACCCATATTGCCTATATTAAAAAACATATGTAAAATAAATCACGATTTTCGCGTTTTAGGTGAATAATAAAAAAAAATAATAAATTGACATTATTTTAAAACAGATTCAATTTGAAAAGCAGAACATTGTTAAAAAATTAATATTTAAGAATTTAAATTTATCTCACAGCATCCTCGATTTGAAAACAGATCTTTTACTTATCACCAGGTTATTATAAATGAAAAATGAAAAATTTTGATACCCATATTGCCTATATTTAAAAAAAGATTAATAAATCGCGATTTTCGCGTTTTATGTGAATAATTACAAAAAAAAAAATAAATTAACATTATTTTAAAACAGATTCAATTTAAAAAGCAGAACATTATTTCCAAATACGTAGAATTTGTATGAAAACGCGAAACGAAAATATGTATTTAGTTAAATATCGCAATTTGCAGGTCGCAAGTGGTCAAGTTTTATATACCATTGGATGCTGCGTCAAAAACTCTTTTCGATGACACCAAATTTTATTTATGTCGTCTTGGAGCAAAGTACAAAAAAATTCGAAAAACTGAAAAAAGGACCTTTTTTAAAAATGGTCCAGCTCACGGATAGTCAACGCTAGAACCAAAATATTTTGGGAATCATTATAAAACATATCAAGCTTTATTTTCAGAGGGGTAACTAAATCACTTTTTTCTCTTCCATACAAGTTGAGTCGCTCTAACCCACAGTAGCCCCCTTAATATGTACAATAAAATTGAAACATAACGAGTCTACTATTTGTTTACTTTTATAATCAAGGAAATTTAATCACGAAAAATCCCGAAATCCCGAAAAATCCCGGGATCCCGAAAAATCCCGTGATCCCGAAAAATCCCGGGATCCCGGGATTTCGATTTTCAAATCCCGAATCCCGGGATTTTAAAAAACCGATCCCGTTTGACAGCCCTAGTTCCCATACAAAATGACATATCCATAAAATTTGCTCCCACCGCTTTAACTTTCCCAAGAGTAGATGAGTTAAATGTATGAACTACCCCCAACAGTTTTTGATCCTCAACGTTTTTTTTTAGAACATACCTACCTATCTTTAACCTTTACAGAAGTCCCATACAATTAAAAAATAAAATCATAAATAAACAAGTAGAAAAATTAAATTCGACTTGGTCGAATCTATGAATACCCTCCACAATGTTATCTGATAGTAATTTTCTAAAAAAATTGCATTACAAATTTTTATTAGAAATATATTATTTTGAGTAAAATTTTTTTGTGAGTGTAAAGCTTTTTTGACTGTCAACATTTTTTTGAGTGTGAATTTTATTAAAAAAAAAAAAATAATTAAATTAAAAAAAAAAACATTTTTTTTTTGAGTGTAAATTTTTTTTGAGTGTAAATATTTATTAGAAATATATTATTTTGAGTAAAATTTTTTTGTGAGTGTAAAATTTTTTTGACTGTCAACATTTTTTTGAGTGTGAATTTCATTAAAAAAAAAATAATTAAATTAAAAATTAAAAAAAAAAAAACATTTTTTTTTGAGTGTAAAATTTTTTTGAGTGTAAATATTTTTTTAGTGTACTATTTGTTTGAGTAACAAAATTACTTTGTAAAATATTTTTGTTGTTTTATACCTATACGTATATGTTAAAAAAATATATTTCACATATTTCCCTCATTTTATTTTACCATCCTCGTCTTTAAAAACCAAAAACAAACTAATATTTGATTTTTTTCCAAAAATACTTACTATACACCGTTACATACTGTTACAAAAACAAAAACAATAACAAATATTTACTTGTCTAACAACAAAACTGCACCCCACGGCAGGAAAACAAACAACAACAAGTTTAAAAAAAAACTGGTATTTCACCATGCTTTTAAAACTTGTTTAACGAGTTTTCAACAGTTTAAGGTGAAAAAAATCTGAAATTCAGAGCATTGCTTATAACTTTTGAACCACTGAACCGATTTTGCTGAAATTCAAAACCAAATAGACTTGGGGAACGACAAAGATATGTAACACGTTTCAGCACCCTCAGAATTGTCTTTCGAAAGTTAGAGTGGTTTTAATCTCGTAAGTTCGCAAAATTCCCTTGCCGAAATTTACTCTTTTGCTCATAACTTTTGAACCACTGGACCGATTTGGCTGGATTGCAATACCAACCTGACCCGGTAAATACCCAACATATATGTCAAACTTCAGGATCCTCCATAAAGTCTTTCAAAAGTTAGCGTGTTTTCAACGGACAGACAGACAGACGGATGGACGGACGGACATCGCTAGATCGACTTAGAATCGATCAAGGATCATGAATATATGTACTTTACGGGGTCCTAGACCAATATTTCGATGTGTTACAAACGGAATGACAAACTTATATATACCCTCTATCACTAGAGTGGAGGGTATAAAAATGGTGTATGGAAACCAAAGGGTTAAAGATAGAGGGTAGATAATATCTATTGGTACTAGATATGTTCTGAAAAAATGTTAATGTTCAAAAACTATTGTGAATCAGTCATACATTTGACTCCTCTAAGGGCACTCTTGGGGCAGTTAAAGTGGTGGATGTAAATTTTATAGAAATGTCATTTTTCAAATTCTTTGTTTTTCTTCACCTTTTTTGATATTCGGTTTAGCGCATTAAAATTTATAAATATGATGTAAAACAAGACATATAAAATTTTTTTCATTTTGTCATTTTTTTCACAAACAAACTTTAATGTGCTGATTCCGACTTTGAAAGTCGAAAATAAAAAAAATATGGTTCAATTTAATAGAAGCATTTTTGAACTTTATAAATAATTATTAACTGAAAAAATCCACAAAAAGCCCAACAACCGCCCCGCAATCGCCTAATAGAGGGAAAAAATGCAAGACCGACTCCATTAGTTTCCCCCTCTAACATATTTTTCAAACATACCTAAGCACTATCTCCACTCCTTATGGGGCTCCCATGCAAAGATTACATTTTTATAAAACTCCTCCTACACTCAAAAAATTATGTTAGTAAAATCAACTGAAAATGTCAGTTAAAATAACTACTTTGTAAGTTGTTTTGGGGTCAACTACTTTTTCAACTAACAATGTTAGTTATTTTAACATGAAAAAAACAACTGACTTATGTAGTACAAACTACTTACATTTGTAGTCAAAACAACTAAAATGTAGTAAAAATAAAATATTCAATATATATATTTTTTTTCAAAAAAACTTTCAGAAAAAAAAGTTGAAGACCAAATTTTTTCAAAGTTTTTTTTTTTTTTTTTTCAAAAGTTCTGAAAAATAAAAAAAACGAAAATTTATTTTTATTTTTTGGAAAAAAACTTTGAAAATTTTCAGAGATAAAAAAAATAAAATTAACTACTTTAAATAACTGTTACTACATCACAGTACTTTTTTGTTAGTTGTTAAAAAAAAAACACTTAAAATAACTAACAGAAATAGTTGTTTGAAAACAACTTACTACTGTAAAATACACTCTAAAAACGCATGTAAATTTACTATTATAAATTGGGTAAATTTTTGTTGAATAGCACGCATTATGTGTTAATATAAACACTAAATGCGTATAATAAATTCAAACCAATTAAACACAGCAAATTAAAAATATTATCCGTTAATTCAAATATTTTACACACAAATGCGTAAATAAAATTGTCAAACAACATACATACACACATGCTAAATAACTAAAACGCCAGATAAAAGTATAAGCTTCCGTATCGTAGTGGTTAAGAAGTGTACTTTCAAATCAGAAGGTGGCGAGTTCGATGCTGGCTGGCGCCGTATGTTTTTTTTTTTTTGTTTTTTTTTTTATATTTTATTCACCTCTTTTTTATTTAAATTGACCACATGTGGTCAATTTATTCAATTTACACATTCAGAGTAAAATTACCCAATTTATAGTAGGAGTCCAGTTTCCTACTATAAATTGGGTAAATTTCAACAAATTTTGATTAGAGTGTATACAAATAACTAACATGTAGTAACTTGCATAATTTTCTGAGTGTACAGCTCTAACTGCCTCAAAAGTGTCCCTAGTGGAGTCAAATGTATGATCGACCCTTAATACTTTGTCTATTCCAATACTTTTAAGTTGAGAGCACCTTCCCATTGCGATATATAAACCAGTTGGGGTGTTCTATAACTCTCGAATCGAAAGATTTCTCGCATAAAACATGAAAAACGAAACAGAAACATCGTGAATCGGCACAAAACCTTACTTTTTGCATTCGACTGTTTCTGTAATTTTGTTATGCGGAAACTTGCCGTCAATTATGATATTTTTCCAAAATTATTGGAAAGATGCGAAAAAAAACTGTTTCTTTAAACCAATTGATCGAAAACTTTTGAAGTTGAAGTGTCAAAATCACACACATTTTAAAATGGTGCGATATTTCGTAAATTAATCAACTTTTGAGTTATATAAACAAAAAACAATAATTTATTGAAGAAAATACTATTTACTAATATTATGCCTGCTACACATTATTTTCATGTAGTTAATTTATTATTTTTATTTTTGTATGCCAATGTTATGAGTGCTGTTTAAAAAAATGTGTAGCTGTAACTGCGTTTTTTTTTGTTGTGATTTTTGTTATTTTCTCGCCTTATTTACCTTTTTGACAGCTGATTTAGAATATTCCAATAAAAATGCTGCCGTTTTCGCATTGATATACAGAAACAACTTTTTTTTCCAGAGTCGAGAAACGATGGAATTTTTTGTTTCATACTTTTCGATGCGAAAACTTTTCGCATAAATTACAGAACACCCCCACAGATGTTTAATTTATTTAACAAAAACACAAAAACAACATGTAAAACAAGTGAGAGTGGTAAATTCGGCTGTGCCGAATCTTTAACACCCTCCAACATGTTACAAATATAAAAAAAATCCCAGGTCGTGTTTTTTTTTTGGGCTGGGGGTTTAAGGGTGCTGTGGGGATACCTTTCCCTCTCACGATAAATTTTTACTAATTCATTTAATATGCATTTTGCACTACAGTAATACAATTTTATCATAATTTCAATGATTTCTTTTACATCTACGCCCCCAAAAGGGGGCGCCCAAAAAAAAAAATCAACATTTTGTAACCCCCTGGGTCCAACTGCAGGACTTTAAACTTCTTTTTCCATAAAAATGCTTCATTTGCATAACAAAAATATAAAAAAACATTTAAACAAAATTAAGTTTTTCAGAGGTTGGTTTAGTTCTTCAAGGGAAAACGTTTTCCACCTTATCCAATTTTGACCGTTTATGAACTTAACCTGCCTGTGACCACAAGACATATTTGTGCCAAACTTCAGGATCCTACCTTTTTTATTTTGGACTGCATTGCGTTATCTATCGACAGACAGATGGACGAACAGACGGACATTCATAGAATATCTTAGAATCGATCATGGATCAATAATATATGTACTTTATGAGGTCCCCGACCGATATTTTGATGCGTTGCAAACGGAATGACAAAGTGAGTATACCTCCATACCGTGGTTGGAGGGTATAAAAAGTGTATTTTTTCAGAGGTTGGTTCAGTTCTTCAGAGGAGAACTTTTTTCCCCCTGGCCTCATTTTGCCGATTCACGAACCTAACCTGCCTATGAACATGAGACATATTTATGCCAAACTTCAGGAGTCTAGCTGTTTTATTTTGGACTGCATCATGTTATCTACGGACAGACGGACATTCATAGAATGTCTTAGAATCGATCATAAATCAATAATATATATACTTTATGGGTCCCCGACCGATGTTTCAATGCGTTACAAACGGAATGGCAAAGTGAGGATACCCCCATACTGTGGTTGGAGGGTATAAAAATAGTAAAAAAAAAATATAAAAAATAAAAAAAAAATTGTATGGGAACCAATTTAGGGTTTAAGATAGAGGGGATAGATATCAGGGATTGAAAAGTTAGTACCTTAGTATTTTCTCAGTACTTTTTCACTCTCAAAGATACCATAGTACCATTTCTATACCAGACGATTTCATACATTTGTTAAACCAAATCTAAAAAAATTTCCACATTATATATTATATAATATTACCACAGAGTTGTGTTTTACTTTAAATTTAGGGGTTTTCTTTCCCGTCTAAACGCGCCTTTAGATTTTCACTTAACATGGTCTTCGTTCACTAATTGCCATATGACAAAAACAAACAGATGATTTGTTACTGTAACGAGCCCTTTAGTCGAAGCCCACTATGGGGGGATTTTTTTAATGCCATACTGTGTTTACTTGAATCAATTAACCATTTGCTGTTTTAAGTTTTTACCAATTGGTTAATTGATTCAAGTTAAATTTAATTGGCTGTCAAATTTTTAGCTAAGGAAATCAAATATTTTTTTCTGTGTATGTATTCATCAAACACCTCATTTAAATTTAAACGGAAGATATCTCACCAAATAGAAAGGATATCTAGGGGCATGTCACAGACTCAATTCCGTTCGGATTTGAAAAAAAGTGGTTTAGGCTGGATTACTCAATGCTCCGTTAAAAAATAACTCTCCGTTAAATTTAACTTTTTCATACAAATTTTGACATAAGGCTCCATTAAATCGTTAGTTAGCAGCTAACTTTTCATTGAGTAATCCGCCCTTACTCGTAAAACGCAAAACGAATATTATTTTTTTCGGAATGAAATCACTTTCAAAATTCTAAGTGAAATTGAATTGCACATGGGTGGTTTCATTCCGAAAAAAAAAATGTTGCTTTGCGTTTTACGAGTAAACCACTTATCCCACTTCCGAACGGAATTGAGTCTGTGACAGCCCCCCTAAACAATTCGAAAAGCATTTTTTTTTTTAAATCGAGAATTTAAGACTCTTATAAGTTTGGCATAAAATAAAGGCGAAATGTCCCAGCAAAAACTTGGTAATGACACATCATTACCATTCTAATTACTTAGTAATGACAGAAAATTACCTTTAGCATTATTTTGTAATGCAAAATAAGGACTTATTAATAATGACTAACATAAGTCATTATAATAAAATAAAAAAATTTTAGAACTAGATTTTCACTTTTTGACTCACTGTACATTATTTTGAATAAAAACAAAATAAAATTAAATATTTTTTTATTTTTTAAAATTTTTTTTTTAAATAATTTTTTCATTACCTATAAGTATATATGTAATTAGTTATTAATATTGGTTTGATAATCATTACATTTGGCACATTTGCTTGTAAATGTAATGGGAAAGGTAATTCGAATCAGAAGTAGTTATAACTTTTGAATTTCCCATTACACATTTCATTACTTGGTAATGCAAGTTTTTGCTGGGGTAGCATAAAATCTGTCGAATTTGCATTCATAGCAAAAATACAATGAATATAGCGAAACTTCAGAAGAAACGATGTATTAGAGAGGTTAAACATTTATTTTAAAGGGTTGAGTTGAGGGTGGGTTGTACAAACCTAAAATAAGAAAATTTTTAGGCAAGTCCATGGTCCATAGATTTAAAATTGTCCATTGTACAATAGTCCGTATTTTAAAGGTAATTATTAGGACTTTCAGGGACATATCAGGTTTATTAAATAAAGCTAAATTCGCGCAGTTATACTTCACGAATATGGCGAAAATCACGGTTTTTTTCGAACTTTAAGCTAAGATATCTCGAAAACCTGATGTAATGGAGAAATTCTAATCACAGATACGGATTCAGCGCAACTGGGGTTTCGAATTTTGTCGGCCAGTGTAATTAGTCAGGCACTGGTAATTAATAATTCCCGGAATCAGAATGTGAAAACTGGCTTAATTCATGGAAAACACGCGACAAACAATACTGTTTTTCACAGTTACCGGCAATTTAGTCTGAGCTGTGTTTATTTGTTACGTATACGTTAACCCCGGGATACCGTTAACATAAAGGAATGGAAAAAAGCTATCAAAATAAACTTGGCAGCACTTTTCATATTTTGTATACATCCTAACATTCAGTATACATCACAGTACAGACTAGTATGCAAACACTGGTGCTAATTGCGTACTTTCCAATATGGTGGTATGGTTTTTAGTACAGAATGATCATCGCTGCCTAGTATATGTGTGCCTGTACGTGTGAGCTTTTGTGCATGTATTTATGATGTTTGTTTACGTTTTGTATGAAACGTCAAAAGTTACACCGTGTGCTGTCACTAATACTTACACCCATCAGATGCAACTCTGTGATACTACTACTCATGTACTGTGGTATACATAGAGGCGAAGGTGAAAGAAAAAATAATATCACTATCTTTTTCTTATTTCTCACACGTACGTTGTCGATGTGAATTCACCACACAATACATGTTTACAAGTCGTACTTTGCCAACAAATAAATGTATACCAGTTGTAGTTTGACAACTCAATTTTTGACACCTTCGCCTTTATGTATTCTCTATGCATTCTAACAACGGCATTTACAATAAACTGATAACCCCCATACAATTTTTAAAGTAAAAAATTAACGTCGAAAATTTTACGAGTTAAAGGGAGCAATGTCAAATTTGTATGGGTTAACATAAACGTGAGAGTAAACAAAAAAACACAGTACATAGTATGCAAACAATGGTGCTAACTGCGTACTTTCCAATATGGTGGTATGGTTTTTAGTACAGAATTATCATCGCTGCCTAGTGTATGTGTGCCTGTACGTGAGAGCTTTTGTGCATGGACTTATGTTGTTTGATTACGTTTTGTACGAAACGTCAAAAGTTACACCGTGTGCTGTCACTAATTCTTACACACTTCAAATGCAAAATTCCCAAACGTCAAATAATTTTATTAAGCGCCAATCAGACCACAGACAAATCTTACAATTTGTCTAAAGACCTAATGCAAATGGCGTCAATAATAGTATGTGTTCAAGTGTGTGTTCGCAAATATTTTCAGAAAAAAAATGAGCGGTTGGAAGACAAATTTGTCTGTCGTCTGATTGGCGCTTTACACATACCAAATCTTTACTAGTATTCTCGTTCTTATATTTTTTTTTCTTATTATTACGCAAAAGTTTAAACAGCAATATATTAGTATTTTTCACATAACATGTTCAAAAAAACTTTAAACATGTGAATTATATCAAACGCTTGCTCAAGATTTTTTTGCGTGTAGTAAAATTAAAGTCACTGTGAAAACCCCAAATGTCAATACAAATAAAATTGACTATTCCGACAGATATCTGTCGAATTTATAAATACAACAAACATTTTGGTATTTATATCCCCAGCCCAATAATTGCCGTCAAAAGTTGATCGTAAAGCTTGATTTAAGCTTGATTTACACGTTAACTACCCTTGACTACCCTTATCTACTATTTCCCAGTATTGGAGGATAGCAATTGTCAAATTTAAATAATTTTTCATACAAAATTATTTAAACCCGGCAAACCGTATCACCAATACTGGGAAATAGTAGATAAGGGTGGTCAAGGGTAGTTAACGTGTAAACTGCCCTTTACACGTTAACTACCCTTGACTACCCTTATCTACTATTTCCCAGTATTGGAGGATAGCAATTGTCAAATTCAAATAATTTTTCATACAAAATTATTCAAACCCGGCAAACCGTATCACCAATACTGGGAAATAGTAGATAAGGGTGGTCAAGGGTAGTTAACGTGTAAACAGCCCTTAAGAAGCAAGAAAATATTTGCTTTATGGGGTCTTATACCAAATTCGAATTAATTTTTTAAACATGTTTAACCACTTAAACATGTTTAAATTTAAACTTGTTAAGGTTAAGTAGTTAAACGTGTTTAAAAAAATGAATGCGAATTTGGTATTAGACCAAATTTCAATAAATAATATACAAAATAGTAACTAATGGGGCATATCACAGACTCAAATCCGTTCGGATTTGAAAAAAGTGGTTTACTCGTAAAACGCAAAACGAATATTATTTTTTCGGAATGAAATCACTTTCAAAAATCAAAGTGGAATTGAAATACATAAAAGTGGTTTCATTCCGAAAAAAAATATTCGCTTTGCGTTTTACGAGTAAACCACTTTTTTCAAATCCGAAAGGAATTGAGTCTGTGACATGCCCCAATATATATACCCCCCATCACTGATTCTAAGCGAAAGTACTGAACAAACTACTGAAGAACACAATTTTCCATCCCTGTATTATACCAACAATACATATAAAAAAAAACTCTTACTACACTAAATACATACATATAAAAAAAAATATTTTTTTAAATTAAATTTACATAACTGAACTTATTTTACATTTACTTTTATTTATTTATTTTTTATGTACAAAAGCGATTACCGATACGAATTCGACTACCGTTACCAATCAGACTCTGTAAAAAGTATTCTGCTTCAGTTAAAATTGAGAACTTTGAGTGAAGAGCCCCCAAATGTCTGTCGCCCACTATTTATTCCTCCACTCTCCTTTTCTTCCTTTCTTCAGTTTGTTGAAGTGTTGAGAATATAGAATTATATGCCAAACTATTAATATAACCGTTATTTAGATTTACAGTTAAAATTTGTTGTTAAACTGTTATGTGAATAAATAAAGTTACCGCAAATTATGCAATTGTTGTTTTATTAAATTTTTATTTTTTCCAATACCATTCGATATCATTTCAAACAAAATATACATTAGACCCGGTTTTCGCATAAACGTTATCGACGCAGACTTTACGGGCAAAATAAAGTAATCCTAAAAAATTTGTTTTAATTTCTTTGTAAAATGTGCCCTTAGAAAAACACCCTCCAACCATAGTATGGGCACAGACTAATACAGACTCGACATAAGTGGCAGGTGTCAAAAAAGTAGTTCTGAACCATATGGTTAATATTTTCAAATTATTCTACGAATTAGGTTAGAAAGAGAAAACTAATATAAAGCGCTTTAAGAAAAATATATGCCAGATAGGTTTTTGTTGTTTCACTCACTCCTAAGTCGTAGAAAGTGTTGCCATGTTAGCGTAAAACGGACTAAAAACAGCTCTGTTTTCTCCTAAAATCGCTTAGTTTTTCCCCATTTTTTCTCATAAAACTCTACTGTCGAGTCTGTTTTTAGTCTGTGGTATGGGGGTATACTCAATTTTTCATTTCATATGTAATGCTTTGAAATATTCGTTGAGTGGCGGTGTCCCATTGACAACTTCCATAGACCTATTGGTACATAGCGATACCACAAAACTCTTTCCCCTAGCGTCGCAAGTACAACACGTTCAAAGTCATAGCGAATCTTTTAAATATTCTAAGATCTATTCGCGTTATAAGCTGGGTAATGACAAAGTATGTGTTCCATTGTCTCATCCACCCCTCGCGAAGTGCATCTTTTACAGCTAGCGTCTGAAATAAGTCCAATATTCATGGCATTAAAGCCGATAAGACAATTACCAGTTAAGAGCAATTTACATGTTTACTCTCCTTGACCACTATTATCTACTATTTCCCAGTATTGGGGATACGATTTGCTAGGTTTGAATAATTTTGTATGAGAAATTATTGAAAATTGGCAATTGCTATCCCCAATACTGAGAAATATTAGATACGGGTAGGCAACGTGTGAGTCAAGCTTTAAGGCTCCGACACAATGTCGGAGTACTGTACTACAGAGTACCATCTCTAAAAATAGATACAAAAATGATGTAAGTGCGAAAGAAAAAGGAACAAAATCCACTCTCTGGCACAGAGTACTCCGTCATTGGGAATTCAGCTTAAAGGTTCCGACACAATGTCGGAGTACTATGTACTACAGAGTACCATCTCTAAAAATAGAGATACCATCATACAAAAAATGTGTAAGTGCGAAAGAGAAAGAAACAAAATCCACTCTCTGGCACAGAGTACTCCGTCATTGTGAATTCAGCTTTCCAAACCAAAAGCAAAACTCACGAAGCACAGACTATATACAGACTCGACAGTAGAGTTTAATAAGAAACAAGTGAGAGTGTTAAATTCGGCTGTGCCGAATCTTTGATACCCTCCAACATGTTAGAACATATAAAAAAATCCAGAGGCGTTTTTTTTTTGGGGGGGGGGCTCGGTGACGGTGGTGGGGGATCGCGATAAATGTTAACAAATTTATATATTATGCTTTTTGCACTTTAGTAATACCATTTTCTCATTATTTTAATGTTTTTTTTAAATCCACGCCCACAAAAGGGGGCGGGCAGAAAAAAACTAAATTTTCTAACCCACTGGTTCTAAGTTAAGGAGTTTCAACTCCTTCTGACACAAAAAGGCTTCATTTGTTTAACAAAAATGGCAAAAAAAAATTAAAAATGGCATATTTTAAGAGGTTTTTTAGTTTGTTAAGGGGGAACATTTTCCCCCTTGCCCGATTTTTGCCATTTCCGAACTTAACCGGCCTATCAACATTAGACATATTCTTGGCAATTTTCAGGAGTCTAGCTCTTTTATTTTGGACTGAATCGTGCTTTATACAGACGGACGGACGGACATTCATAGAACGACTTATAATCGATCATAGATCAATAATATATATACTTTATGGGGTCCCCGACCGATATTTTAATGCGTTGCAAACGGAATGACAAAGTGAGTATACCCCCCTCACAGACTAATACAGACTCGACATAAGTGACAGGTGTCAAAAAAGTAGTTCTGAACCATATGGTTAATATTTTCAAATTATTCTACGAATTAGGTTAGAAAGAGAAAACTGATCTAAGAGAATAATCACAATTGGAGCGGGAAGCGGAAAAACGCAATTGTCCTCATAAAAATAGAATTGAATCTAGTTTGGCGGAAAAACGCGGCGGAATTTTGTTGTCATATAAAACGTATGTGAACAGTTGCGGAAAAACGCTTCCCGCTTCAATTGTGATTATTCTCTAACGCGCCATAAGAAAAATAGATGCCAGATCGGTTTTTGTTGTTTCACTCACTCCTAAGTCGTAGAAAGTGTTGCCATGTTAGCGTAAAACGGACTAAAAACCGCTCTGTTTTATCCTAAAATCGCTTAGTTTTTCCCCATTTTTTCTAATAAAACTCTACTGTCGAGTCTGTTTATAGTCTGTGCCCCCATCACAGACTATAAACAGACTCGACAGTAGAGTTTTATGAGAAAAAATGGGGAAAAACTAAGCGATTTTAGGAGAAAACAGAGCGGATTTTAGTCTGTTTTACGCTAACATGGCAACACTTTCTACGATTTAGGAGTGAGCGAAACAACAAAAACCGATCTGGCATCTATTTTTCTAATGGCGCGTTATATTAGTTTTCTCTTTCTAACCTAATTCGTAGAATAATTTGAAATATTAACCATATGGTTCAGAACTACTTTTTTGACACCTGTCACTTATGTCGAGTCTGTAATAGTCTGTGCCCCCATACTGTGGTTGGAGGGTATAAAAATGGGGAAAAACTAAGCGATTTTAGGAGAAAACAGAGCGGTTTTTAGCTAGTTTTAAGCTAACATGGCAACACTTTCTACGACGTAGGAGTGAGTGAAACAGCAAAAACCGATCTGGCATCTATTTTTCTAATGGCGCGTTATATCAGCTTTCTCTTTCTAACCTAATTCGTAGAATAATTTGAAAAAATTAACCATATGGTAAAGGAATACTTTTTTGACATTTGTCACTTATGTCGAGTCTGTATTAGTCTGTGCCCGAAGTATGTCTTACGCTCTTAGGCTGGTTAAGTTCTAAATGGGCAAAATAGAACCAGGGTAAACAAAATCTCCCCTTGAAGAACTCAACAAACCTGTGAATACGCCATTTTTTACAGGCTTTTTTACTTTTGTTAAGCAAATGAAACATTTTTATCTCAGTAGAAGTTCATATTAATTTTTTTCGGCTCGCCCCTTTTTGTTGGCGTGTATATAAAAAAAATTAATTAAATAATGATAAAATTATATTACTTAAGTGCAAAAATCATTATTAATTAATTTACCAACGTTTATCGCAAGGGGAAAGGTGCCCCAACGCCCCCGCCTACACTAGTCCAAAAAATGAATGTTCTTGGTTATTATTTGTTTTTTATGTTGAAGTTTCTTTACCTTTTGGAGGGTCTTAAAGTTTCGATACAGCCGAATTTAACACTCTCACTTGTTTTACCTGTTCATGAAATGGTAGAAGCATTTGCAATGTTAAGTTAAAATTAGCTAAAAATCTTTCTGTTCCCCGAAAATATTTGTTTTCTCCGTTTTTTATTTTCATAAATTCTTACAGCCGCGTTTGTTTAGTCTGTGTTATCGCTATAAAAATAGTTTAATGACTGTGCTGCGTTTTAACTTAAACGCCGTTTTAGCTGTGTTTTTTGCTGTTAAACGGTGTTCACATTAAATTTTAACTAGTTTAATTTTTGGTTTTCCCCATACAATTTAAACGCCAAAATTGTACTTCGATTTATTTTGACAGATAAAGTGTTTATACCAAATTCGCATTAATTTTTTTAAACATGTTTAACCACTTAAACATGTTTAAATTTAAACATGTTAAGGTACATAATTATGTTTAAGTGCTTAAATATGTTTAAAAAAAATGAATGCGAATTTGGTATTAAACGAGACATAAAACAGTGTTTTTGATAAAACAATGTTTATGATGCCAGTGCGAACAGTATTTTAACTACGCACGTATAGACATAAACCGGGCTATTATCAACATAATTGCGGTAACTTTGTTTTTTTTTTTAATCTATTTCTTAGCGTTTTTTGAAGGCATTTTCACTGTTTTTCTAATATCTCGAGTTATGTACCTCCGATCTTCTCGCGATAAAAAAAAAAAAGTTACGATTTCTATTTTTGCCGATCGTCCAAATTTAGATTTTCTTATATTGCATTCACACTAGCGACCTTAAACAAGTTGTTCAACAAAACATCAGTAGCAGAATAACAACGTAATGGACACAGAACAAAGACTTTTTTAAACATCTCACTCTTGAACACTTCAAAACAGCAAGAGTGAACGCCGTATTACTCAAAAAACGCATTTTTGTCATACGTGTGTTAATTCCACGAAATCTAAAACGCATTTTTTTTTTAAATTACTGATTCCGTGAAAAAAATTTTGATAATTTTTTTAGTTTAGTAGTCTATAATACTACATAAAAAAATATAGTCACGTTTCGTGCGCAGAATTTATTTTTTTTAACTTGTTTAAGGTCGCAAGGTGAATGCCATATTATATGGAGTTCACACTTACGACCTTAAACAAGTTGTTCAACTAAACACCAGTAATATGGAGTTCACACTAGCGACCTTAAACAAGTTGTTCAACAAAACACCAGTAGCAGAATAAAAACGTAATGGACACAGAACAAAGACTTTTTTAAACATCTCACTCTTGAACACTTCAAAACAGCAAGTGTGAACGCCGTATAACATAATAAAAACGTAATGGGCACAGAACAAAGACATCTTATATGGCATTCACACTAGCGACCTTAAACATGTTGTTCAACAAAACACCAGTAGCAGAATAAAAACGTAATGGACACAGAACAAAGACTTTTTTAAACATCTCACTCTTAAACACTTCAAAACAGCAAGTGTGAACGCCGTATTACTCTTGAACACTTCAAAACAGCAAGTGTGAATGCCATATTACAGTTGCTGTTTTTGAGTGTTCAAGGGCGACGTGTTTAAAAAAGTCATTATTCTATTACAATTTTATTCTGTTGCTGGTGTTTTGTTAAACAACTTGTTTAAGGTGAACCCCGTATAAGACATTCTAGTGATGTCCGTCTGTGGAAAGCACGATAGAGTCCAACCTACACCATTTACATATGTAGATGATAATTCGAAGATTCTACTTGTAATTCGAAGATTACATTTGTAATTCGAATACCCCGATTGTAATTCGAAGATTCCAATTGTAATTCGTAAAAGGTCAATTGTAATTCATAAAAGATCAATTGTAATTCGTAAAAGATCTATTGTAATTCGTAAAAGATTTATTGTAATTCGTCCATCTTGGCACCACTCGTTAGTCATCAATGTCCCTCCGGTATTACAATATTGTTTGCTTTGTGCTACCTAAATTTAATATTTCTTGTAGCGATCCAGAACCTGCTCTGAAGGGCCAAGAGCACGCGCAACCCTGAGCACGGCCGGTACGAGTAGGTAGCTCCGCCCTGAAGAGGTAGGCCAGTAAGGCTGCGTTTTTGAAATATCGCTTTAACTTAGTTTAACCGCGAGTTTTATTAAACTTTTTAAAAATAAAACCAAGTTTCTGTTTTTCAGTTCAAGTTTAGCAAATGTCGATTAACGCGGTATTGCCATACCAAATGACACATTTCCAATTAGAATAGTTGCCATCATCGTACATTTTTTCCAATAAAATACCACAAAATGCCAACACTAACCAGTATATTTGAAAATCAGAGGTGTTTTTTTACGTTTTTGTACCTTAGTTTAACTCTCCAACATTGGTGAGTTAAACTTAAAATAAACCACATCTCAAAAACAGAATTTGTGGTTTTAACTCAGTTTAAACCTAAAATCATTAAATTTTACAACTCAAAAACTCGCCCTAAGTGGAAGGGTCGTTACAAAGTATATAAAAAAGCCTGTAAACATTTTCCTCATAAAAAAATTCTCAGATTCTGAGATTCTGAGACATTATCCGTATAGAAAAGCTCTCAGCTTCTAAGACATTTTTTTTTTTTGAAAACTATTATATTCTGAAACAGATTTTTTTCATATAGAATAATTTTTAGATTCTGAGACATTTTTCGTATAGAAAAACTCTCAGATTCTGAGACCTTTTTCGTATAGAACGGTTCTCCGATTCTGTGACATCTTTGGTATAGAAAAATTCTTAGTTTCTGAGACATTTTTCGTTTATAAAAATTCTCAGATTCTAAGACATTTTTCAAATAGAAAAATTCTTATTTTTCGTATGGATTTTTTATCAGAAAAATGTCTCAGAAACGTATACGCAAAAAACATATACTTATTAGCCAAGGTTTTGGTAAAAAAACATCTCATCAAGACTTTTGCGTAATTTAACCAAGTTTTTGTTCTAAAAAATAAGCTAAATTACGCAAAGGCATCGCGAAAATATCGGCGGAAGACCCCTTCAGGTGGAAGATGATTTTTGCAACAAGTAATATTATTTTTTCTTTATTTAAATTAATTTCTTATAAACACACCCACAAAAGGAGAAGGGCCAAACAATTATATTTTTATTATTCAAATGAAAGACTTTTCTGTCAGAATTTATAAAATATTAAGTTATATAATGATAAAATTGCATTTCTTAAGTGCAAAAATTTGTTAACATTTATCACGTGAGGGAGGTGGCCCCAACGTCTCTCGCAGATCCAGAAATCAACCCCTGTAGTTTTTTTTACATTTTGGAGGGTATAAAAGATTAGGCACTGCCAAATTCAACTCTCCGGGTAGTTATAGAAAGTTATTTAAAATATTCCATTAACAGTTAGTTGGTACTGAAATGGTACTTCAATAAAAACTATCCTCTGGAAATTGTAATTACTTCATCATTATATGTATGTATTTATGAGTAATTTTGCCTAAGCCATTATGAGTTAGTTGCTCTATTAAAAATGTATATATGTATGTCTTTTTTAAGTGGTGACATCTGTTGTTTGTCCAACACCGGAAAATCCTAAAAATGGTAAAGCTACCTACACTACGTTGGCCTATAACTCTGTCGTGAGCTATGAATGCCGATATGGTTACACATTGATGGGAGAAAGTTCCAGCCGATGTGGTGCAGATAGAAAGTGGAGTGGCACATTGCCAATTTGTAAAGGTAAGTGGAAATTAATTTGAATAACAATGAGCTGTCCAATCAAACAGTAGTGTCCTTAACATATGGCCATTTTTAGAAATAAATTGTGGTCATCCTGGTAATTTGTACAATGGCTGGATTGAAAATATCGATGCTGGTACTGGCTTAGGAGCAAGTATTATTTTCCGTTGTCAACCCGACATGCTTATGCATGGACATGCGTCAAGTGTGTGTCAAATAGATGGTCGTTGGCGAAATATATTGCCCGAGTGTCTGGCACCTTGTGTGGTGCCAGCAATTTCCCAGGGATATGTTGTGCCAATAGAAATTATAACCGATGAAAATGGAACCACCATTGTGACGCCGACTACTACCACACAGTCGCCACTTGCATCAACAGCCAATGTTGAGAAAGTTAAACATGGCACTGCTCTAGATGTGAAATGTGATGAAAACTATGAGTTTCCTGTTTCGTTATTGAGCCCACCAACATGCCACAATGGAACATGGAGTATAATTCCTCGCTGCGTACCGGCCCGATGTAAGAGCATGCCAAAGCCTCCTAAGCACGGCATGGTTCTAGCTCCAAAAACGGAACACGGCATGAAAGCTAGATTTAAGTGCAAAGATGGATTTAAATTAGTAAGTCCAGAAGGTAAAGATGTTACTGACCCCAATGATTACGTGTTGACATGCTCTTTTGGCAATTGGACGGGAGAAACGCCGCACTGTCAAGAAGTATTTTGCTCCTTTCCCGGTTATATACCAAACGGAAAGGTCTTACTTGTCGGTAATATGGGGCTCTACGATTACAGACCATATGTTAAAAAGGTATGCGATATTGTGAATCAATCAGCTAAGATTTCTTAAAATCGTCTCTAATAATGCAAATTATGTATTTACAGATTGTGAATAACAAGCAAATTATGTATGATTGCGACAAAGGTTATGTACTAGATGTTGGACCACCTGGAGCTACTTGTGTTGGCGGAAAATGGCGACCCTTGGATCTGCCGCAATGTTTGTTAGGTCAACATCCACGTCTTCGCTGGAACCGACGTCGTCGATCCATTGAAATGAGACATCTTCGATCGTCGTACTTAACGAAGCACAAGCGAAATATAGAACGCAAACTAAGAGAGGAAATTTATAACAGTTTTCCTGATTGGAACTATTTACAAATCGAAGGTGAATAATATTTTAAATATGGGTGTCATAATAACAAGTTATAACTTTTTAGGATTAAATGAAAGTGAACGAAAAATGCGATTTAAGCGTAATCCCTCAGATATCGAAGAAGCTTATTCAAAATATTACCAACGAATTAAACAAAAGTATCAGGATTTTGTTAAATATCTTCTCGGCTATAACAATGGATTATACAATTCTATGGACTTTCGTAATCCCGCTAAGAAATTTAAAGTGCAGAACGGACGATGGTACTATGTAAATAATGATACGGATCAATTAACTCGATATAAGGCCACTCATAAATCACGAACAGCAATCAATGACTTCAATCTTAATGAGTATGAAGATCTAGATAATAAGGCTCATAGGACTGTGGGGAAAATACCGATGCCAAATATTTATGAAAACTCTCGATATACATCACTGAGGGGAAACAATGAACCGGCGTTGTTGGAGAGCAACTCCTACAATTATATTCTGGAGACCCCGTTGCGCAGTTCAAAGACAACAAACGAAACGGATTTCATTGAACATTTGAAATCACAAATTATACGCAAGCGAAGAAAAAGGAGTTCCAGTTTTCCGTCCGAATCCGATTCGGATCCAACAGACCCATATGAGAACAAGGAGGGACGCAAACGATTACGTGGACCATGTGAGGATTTGGTATGGGATTCATTTGCTAATGTTACAGTTGTCAGGCCGGGAAAAGTTCCCGGCAGGAACAGTGTTGGCATAATCTTAAGCTTAGAATGCAATGCAGGATTCAAGCTAAATATAAAGGGAGAAAATGCTACTGCCCGCTGTATTAGAGGTGTTTGGAAACCAGAAACACCAAAATGTGTGTCAGGTAAAACATGTACGAATAATGCCTGCACATGAATATTTTAAAATGTTAAATCTATTATTCTTTTGAAGCCCCTTGCCTCGTACCATCTGTGGAGAATGGAAAATATTACAAAGTTGAGCCTCATACAACGGAGCTTGCAAACAACCCATCTTTAACACCTCTTTCGACTTATGAAGAGATCCAATCAAATGAGTTTATAACATTGGAATGCGAAGACGGATTCAAGATAGAAGTTGGAATACACCGAACATACAATAAATTGAATTGCATAAAATTTACCATTTTCTTTTAGGGTTCTGCGCAATTAAGGTGTGCACATGGAAGCTGGTCAGTCAAAGCATTTTCAGAATGTCTGTCTGTGGCTTGTACGTTGCCAAATGTAGCAGGACTTATCTATGAGGTAATATTATTATTCAAATAAATTAGCATAACTTTCTGTCTGTCGATCTGTGGAAAATTGTATACCTTTCATTTTTGCACTTTCATATTTTTGAATTTGACTATCTTTTTTCAATTCACTCCGGAGTCAAACTTGTTCTACTCTGGAGTTAAAAGAACCTTTGTTAACCGTTAACAAATACACCTCTGTGAAAGCAAGCTCTTCACTTCTCGCTCATAAAAACTTTGAACTTTTTTACAAAAGGCACGAAAAGTGTTAGACGAGGAAAATACGATAATGTTACAAACAATGCTAACTTTTTATATCGAAAAAGTGCTTAATAAATTTTGAAAAAATGTATCAATTTCTAATTAGTATGGTAATATTATTTAAGAAACACCTTTCAAACTGTTTAAAACAAATCCTTAGCAAATAAAAAGTCACTGGATTTCCTTATAATCAAAAAAACCTTTTTTTACCGCTAAATGCAAAAAAAAAACGCTCCATTAAGTCGGAAAAACGACAAATTGCAACATTTTTTGTCATTTTTATTTTTGTTTGTTCATTCGTCCTCTGTAACGGCATAGTTATAGTTAGCCAGAGAAGATAGAGGGGGTCGAAATTTGACATTTTGGCCAAAGAGGTACTCTCTCATCCATGTAACTTCCTACCTATTGTTTTTAGCAAAATGTGTCCCATATAGTTTAGATAGGGTTGCCATTTCCTTTTTGAGAAAAAGAGGACGTCAACCTCAAAAAAGGAGGACATTTGGCCCAAAAAAGAGGACAATTTTTGCTTATAAATTAATTTAAAGAAAATTAACAACGCGAAACAAAATGCAAATAAATGTATTTTAAGTATTTGGAAAACAATTTTTATTTCCACTTATTCAAAAATGTTCCAGTATATTTTGAGAAAGATTATTCTCAATTATTTCCAATTATATTTAAAACATTTCTATATATAATTTAGAGATGCGCGCGTGACACGAATTTTTCGTGATTCACGTGATTCACGCGTGATCGTGAGCGAAATTTATTTTTACTCACGTGATCGTGAGTGCGCGTGATTATATAAAATAGCTTCGTGCGTGAGTAATTTTTGTTTCGTGAGTTTGCGTGATTTTTGTGTGCTGTTTGAAACAGAAAACGAGTAAAAAAATCGTCATTATATTGAATTTAGAGGGAAATTAATCCAAAATTTGGATTTTTATTATTGTTTTAAGGAAATTCAATACTTTTTGTGCAAGAAATCGAAAGAAGTGAAATAAAACTTTCCTAATTTTAATTTCGTGAGTCTTCGTGAGCGTGATTTTTTCGTGAGCGTGAGAAAAATGTTAGTTACTCACGTGAGCGTGCGTGAACGTGAGCAGAAAAAAGAATTTCGTGCGTGATCGTGCGTGAGTAATATTTTTATTTCGTGAGCGTGAGCGTGCGTGAGTCAAAATTCACTCACGCGCCCATCTCTAATATAATTCAAAAATGTTTAGTTTTATATCAGAATTTTCTATTTGTATTTAAAAAATTTCCATTTTAAAATATCTTTATTATCTATAAGCTTTTCAAAAATTCCATTTGTTTATTAAAGATTTTTGAAAAAGTTTGAATAATTTTCAAAAAAAAATATTTTTCTGTTTTAAATTTATGTTGGTAATTTTTTGCAGGACTTAGTCGACACGTGTTTCGGAATTTGTCAGATTCCATTGTCACAACTATTAAACAAATAAAAAACCATATAATACAAGTAGCAATGGGAATTTAAATGATAAATCGCTAATACTCAAACAAAAATATTAATCTATATTCAACTCTACCAGGGCCGCTTTTTGGTATGGCGGGGCCATGGGCACACAAGAATTTAGGGCCCGCTGAAAAGAAAAAGTCTCATGACAAAAAAACACATTATTTTGGTACAAATTAAAACTCATGTTATTACCCGTTTTAAGACAAAGAAACTAAAAAAAAAAAATATTTTGAGTAGGGCTATTCTAGCTCGAGGTAATTTTTCCTTATTATTAAAACCATGATATTTGGGTAGAACAATTTGGTTTTAATGAGACCTTTTATATCTCAGAATCTGAAACTTTTTCATACAAAAAATATCCCAAAATCTGAAACTTTTTCTATACGAAAAATGTCTCAGAATCTGAAACTGTTTCGATATGAAAAATGTGTCAGAATCTGAAATTTTTCTTTACGAAAAATGTCTCAGAATGTGTGACAATTTCTGTGCGAAAAATGTTTTAGAATCTAAGAATATTTTTGTACACAAAATATCTCCGCATTTGAGATTTTTTATACAAAAAGCGTCTTAGATCTGAGACTTCCTCAATACGAAAAATGTCTCAAGATCTGAGACTTTTTCTATACGAAAAATGTCTCAGAATCTGATACTTTTTCTATACGAAAAATGTCTCAGCATCTGAGACTTTTTCTATACGTCTCAGAATCTGAGACTTTTTCTACACGAAAAATGCATCAGAATCGCAGACTTTTTTTATACGAAAAATGCCTTAGAATCTGAGACTTTTTTAATCGCAAAAATGTCTGAGAATCTAAGACATTTCTATACGAAAAATTTCTATGAATTAGAGACTTTTGATGCATACGAAAAATCTAGATTCTGAGAAATTTTCTGAAAGAAAATGTTAAATTTTCTTTAAAAACAAATTAAAAAAAAAAATTGCTCCATTTCCGTATAAGCGTATTCATTGGCATTTCGGGGGCCCCTTAGATCGGGGTTCCTGATCACGTGCCCAGTGTGCCCTAATGGTTAAAACGGTACTGAGCTCTACATTCGTTGAGAATTAGAGCAACGAAAATTGTACAATCGTAAGATTACGATCGTCAAATAACCAACACGATCGTGGTCTTACTAAGAGATTGTACAATTTTCTTCTTCTAATTCTCAATGAATGCAGAGTTGAATCAGTGTTGGTATTTGAGAATTTTTGATTAGTGCCAAGTTGAAGTCTAAAAAGGGCCAAAATGGATTGGAAAGGGCCAAACAAATTTTACCATACATTTTTGGCCAAAGCGAGTTTGTTTTTCTTTTTATTTCGCTGTTGTTATTAAGATTTATTCAAAAATTGTTATTCTTTAAATATCGGATCTCTTAACCCGCTTCTTGAGCTAAATTTCGCTTGACAAGTAATGATCCTTTTGTCCCTAAGTATCGATTTTAGTTTACAAACTTTGCGGACTTAAGTAGAGTGGGTAAGGGGATCTAATGAGAGACTTTCTGAACACTTCTTACTAACACCGTTCACAATTCCTATTTTGGAACTTATCTTTTACCGGAAAAATATTAATCGCTAAAACCCTCAATCAAGTATACTCGCAAGTGGTCGTTAAAGGGTTAAAGAAAAATAAAAAGTAGGATTCTATGGGGGAAATTTGGTACTTTTTGACTTTTGGGAACTCATTCAATTTTCCTAAAACAAATTTTTTAATTTATTTAAAAAAAATTTACCAATATTAGGTGAGAATGAAAAAGGGCCAAAACAGTTTTTTATGGTGCCACTGAACATTGAATAGTGCCAAAAATGACACTATTGTGCCACATTTCCCATCCGTGAGTTGAATATGTATTAATAATTTTTGTTCGCGTTTTGCTCTCAAAAAGTTGACATTATTGCTGATAAGCTAAAATACAGTCAATACTTCGAAAGTTTAGTAGCAATAAAAAAATTAAAGGGAAAAGTCCAAAAAGTAGGACAACCCCGGACACTTTCTAAAAAAGAAGTAGGACTGCCCCGGACGCCCTAAAAAAGAGGACGGTGTCCGGGGAAAAGAGGACGGATGGCAACCCTAGTTTAGATAGCTATTTCTTCAGTCTTTCGAAAAAAAATTATAAAAAAAAATAAAAAAAAAAATTTTGGATTTTTTTTTTTAAGATCCAAAACTTTTTTGACTTTTCCCTCAAATCGGGCCCTTTTTTTATTCAAAAGAAAGCTTAGGTCATTTCTTTAAAAGCTATGGGGTCCCTTAGAAGGATGCGAGTGGGATATATATGAATTTTTTTTTTTTTAACTTTGGAACACAAAATGACACAAAAAAATGTCATTTTGTATGGGAGCCCCCTTAGGAAGTGGAAATAGAGGTTAGGTATTTTCAAGAAAAATGTTGGGACCAGAAAATTAATGGAGGTCGGTCTCACATTGCACCCCTCCAGGGGCGTTTCTAGGGCAGTTGGGGGGCTTTTTGCGAATTTTTACCTCTTTACGCCCAACTTTGACCCCGATGAGGGGCCATATGGCCCCACCCCACCGCCCTCATTTTTTGGATCGAGCTTTCTTTTTCGAACCTATAAATATTAGAGGGTATCGCGGATCGGAATCGAAAACTGGTTAGCTATCCCACGCCTAATAGTGCAAATTGAAGAACCGTTTTTTGTGTTCCAAAGTTAAAAAAAAATAAATTTTCATAGATATCCCACTCGCATGCCACTAAGCGACCCCATAGCTCTAAAAGGAAATGACCCAAGCTTTCTTTTGAATTAAAAAAAAGGCCCGATTTGAGGAAAAAGTCAAAAAAGTTTTAGATTTTTAAGAAAAAAATTAAAATTTTTTTTTATTTAAATAAATAATAAATAATAAACACCTCTTTGGCCAAAATGTAAAATTTCGACCCCCTCTAACTCAGAGAGTCCTTGACCGATCTCGTTAAAAAATTGTGTCTGAACTACTATCCAATAGGACTAACCATGGTGCATCCCGATCGGAAGACATCGGTTTTAAAAGTTGTGTCAGTTGACACGAAAACCCCCATATATTTTATGTACACCGAAAAAAATTCATGCCTTATATGAACGAAATGTTTCGTACATTGTACGAAAAGTTTCGTAGTTTTTGCTTACGAAATTATTTCGTAAAAATTATAAGGTTTTATAAAAAAGTTTACTACATTCTACGAAATATTTTTTGGTTTTACGAAACAATTTTCTATATTATACAAAATAATTTCGTTAATTACAAAAATAAATTCGAACATATTAGATATAAAAAATTACAAAAAATATATATGTCTTATATGGTCGAAATGTTTCGTACATTGTAAGAATACATTTCGTACTTTTTGCTTAGAAAATTGTTTTGTAAATATTACAAGTTTTTAATTTTTTTATAATTTTTAAAAAAGCACGTGTTTCGATCTCTTCAAGATCTTGTCAAGACTATGTAGCAAAATATAAAAAACCTTTACAAGTGGCATAAAAAAGTTAGTAAAATACATAATTTTGTAAATTTATAAAAAAAACGTTGTTCAATTTTAAAAAATTTTATTTAAAATTTAAAAAAAAAAGTCTTTCACAAATTTTCTAACGAAGTATTTTTTTTTCAGACACAAAAATTTTTTGGCATTTCTTTTTTTTTGCGTTTTGGAATTAAGAAATTCATTAAAAATGCATTAAGGAAAAATAAATCTTAAAATAAAGTTCCGAAGTTCAAAAAACTTTGAAAATGTTTTAATTGTAAGTCCTAGGCCTTTTTATATGAAAGGTTTCACAATTTGTGATAGGTAATTGCGTTCCGTGTGATATGCCACGTGACCTATCAAGGACCGGTAACTTTTCGTGCAGGGAAATTGAAAATAATCATAATTACGAAACATTTTCGTATGTATGTAAATTTACGAAAGTCCGGGCTAATTTTTTTTCGTAATATAAATTAAATTTTCGTATATTTTACGAAACAAGTAAGTACGAAATTTTATTTTGTAAAATGGATTTTTTTCGGTGTACATTAAGCTAAAACCGATCGTTAGCTCGGTATTTATTTAAGCATTTAAAATCGCGAAAATGCTAAAAAATGAGAAAAACTGGGATAAAACGCGAAATACCTTTAAAGTTTTAAACTTTTAGTAGCGAAATTTGTGTTTAAAATGTAGCTTCAGATATAGTCCTTTAATTTCATTTTTTATTCAAAAAACTTCACGGGGACGTGAAAAACTTTGAAGATGTTTTGCGAAAAAACTGTACCTTCGAAATCAAAATGACTTGAACCATTGGAATCAGCATGCCCGAATTATGTTACTTTTAACCTGTTCAAAACCCAGGTTACTTTTTCACCGTCACACAGTGTTATTTTTCAAAAAAACATCTTTCCCTAATAAACATAAGCGTAGCTAGACCATTTTTTCTTGCAAAATTCGGATACCTTTTAGGATATAACCACAAAAAGGACATTTTGAACTTCTTTATAATGTCCCGATCGTATCCTTGATCGTATCGAGTCCGGATTTCTTGCAAAAGTTAGGTAATATTATTGGGAATTCGAATAAAACAAATATGAATAACTTTTACATAAACTTTTCAAATATTCAAAAACTTGTCGGTTTTAAGGGCTTGTTCCATCTCTTTAAGTGGATTTCTGTAGAGTATTGTAATTAAGGTACCTACTAGGGTTTCTATTCGGGAAAAAAATTACCGGGAATTTCCGGGAAAATTTTTCCTCAAAAACCCGGGATTTTTCATCGGGAAATTTCGGGAATTTGTCAATAACTGTTTTAAAAATTATTGTTTCTGTAAAGACAGTCAAGCTCAGGCTCTAATTATAATTATGTATTATAATTTTTTGATCTGTTATATATGGTTTTGAATTGAGAAAAGTGTGAAAGAAAAATTTTTAATTTTTTCTAAAAATTTAGACATCCTGGTTTGTGTCTTACTAGTTTCATATTAATCAGTTATAATAATCTTCAGAAAAACTTTTAATGTCAAGTTTATTTAGTTAATAGCCAATAAAACTCTATATGTGAAAATTTTTAACAGATCGCAGCCGACAAGGATTGAACTCATCATCATCTGTAATACTTTGCTATTAACTGCTTGTAACGTACAATCACTCTAGACCGATACGCCAAGTAGGCTGTTAAGCAAGTATCAACTAAATCTGATTTTTTCAATTCGAGTGTGGTTGTTGCTGTTGTTTTTTTTTCTAACAGAAGACTTTGTTATTGTAATTATATGTAAACAAACTTATTTTTAGTAATCATTATTCTTCTTCCTCTCCTTCATCAATTCTGATCTAAGTACCAGGATGTCTAAATTTTTAGAAAAAATTAAAAATTTTTCTTTCACACTTTTCTCAATTCAAAACTATATATAACAGATCAAAAAATTATAATACATAATTATAATTAGAGCCTGAGCTCGACTGTCTTTACAGAAACAATAATTTAAAAATAACGACTATAAGTCGCCCTAAGTGGCAATCAGTATCTTTGGAAAAATGGCAACACCTAACATTTTGTGTCTAAAATATAGACCATGTCTGGCAATGTTTGCAAAAATAAGTACCGGTTCAGCGGTTCAAAAGTTATGAACGAAAATGTAAGCACACCTCAAAAATTTCAGTACATTCAACATAACCTAAAAACACAAAATGCTTTAATTCGGCTTCTGGTTGACATATGTGAACATAATTGAGCACCAAATGGTATTTAAACAAGTACAAACATATTTTTTGACAAAAAAAGAAAAAAATCGCGGATTTTTGTTTTTACCAAAATTTTTTTTCGCGGAAATTTTTTTTCAATTTTTTTTTTTTCAAAAGTATTTTCCTTTTAAATAAAGTTGTTTGCAATAATCTTTTTGAAATTGTGGAGGGTATCACTACATTCGGCAAGGCCGAATTTAACTTTTTTACTTGTTTTTGTATTAATTTGTTATAAAACAATAAAAATTGTCTTTTATTGACTTTAGAACATAAATCTTAATTATTCATATAAAATATAATATAATTATTTCATATAAAATATAATATAATTATTATATACTAGCGGTGATTTTTATTGCACACTTCTTTTCATTACATTTTTTTTTTAACACTTTAGTGAAATTATGCGAAGGATAACGGTAATCAAATAACGGAGCATTTATATTTTGTCTATTAATGAATAATCTTATTGTATTTTAATGCTTTGTTTTTGTAAAAAAAAACTAGGGGAATTGTTTTATTGCCGTTTAACATTAATTAACATAAGCTGGATTTTTTTGCTAACGTGTATAAATTATCCCATACAAATTTGACGTTTTTTAACTATGTATATACGGCAAAAAATCCACCTATAGCAAATGCTTTCAATTTAATTTACTTTTAATCAATTATTTATTTGATTTAGGATTTTTATTAAAAAAAACAATGAAGAATTTATATTTTTATGTAAGGTAGGCCAAACAGTATTAAAAACATGATGCAAAAGAACATTAGAAGACATAATACTGAACTCAACAGGGTACAACAGCTTCGATAAGTTTTAATGACATGCTTAGACAGTGTGTTTGAGTAAGCATAACATGGCACAACACCTTGTTTGAATTAACATGACATGGCATGACATGGATTTTTTGAAAAAGACATTTTTACAGAAAATGTTGAATTGTGCAGTACTTTAATGTATAACCTAACTCAAATTTATAGACTATGTATCCGTATTTGGAGATGAAAAACGTTTTTGCCCAAAATTCGTTATAGGAGTAAGCTACGGTAATGAAACTTTTACTGAGGCAATTCTTGAAAAAATTAGAAAATACTTGCACAGTAAAAAGTTTTGGGTTAATTTTAATTCCTAGCTGGTGTGTATATATAACAATGCCAAAAATAATTTAATTTATTCCATAAAAAGTTTACTTTTAAAGAGATAAATAGAGAGTGAGAGAATGGATTTTGAATTTATTTTTGGGTGTTATAATAAAACCAAAATATGGAAATAATTTTACACCTAAACAGGTGTTTATTTGAACAAGGCAGGACTTAAATTTCTCCAAAAATAAATAAAACAAATGTAAGGTTATGTTTTTAATATTTTTGTGTATTGAATACAAATACAGACCAAATACATGAATAAAGTTAAAATCCAGAGGACTGTTGATTTGTCACCCAAACTCAGCACAACTCTGCATAAAACAAACTGCTACTGCTTCTATATTAAGAAATTATTCCTGGGGGTAGGCACCGTCGTGATCTAAAAATTCCATCTCTCTGCCTTCTGCTTCAAGATTCAGCTGGCCTAAAAGTAAAATTAACCAAAAATCAATTAAAATGATTGATAAACGTTTGTAGTCAATACTTACTTGATATTTATATTTCGGTCGGAGTAAAATCTTCACTTTCTGGATCACAAATTTTGATAATATAAAGATTTTACTTTTGTGTACATTGCTAACCTCTTTTCTCACTTTCATTGAATTAATAAGCATTTTTTGTTCACTCAATATGACAGCTGTTTTTAATTCCTTGTTAAGTGTTTATCTTAAACTTGATGAAATACAATTTTTTGATGACGTTTGACGTTTATTTTTTACTAGCTGAGTACCCGGCGTTGCCCGAGGAATAAAAATTCATAATTTGAATCAATAATTATGAAATTTGTGTTACATTTTTTTTCTAGGAACAACATTTTTTGAAAAAAAAAACTAAAAAAAAATTAAGAAATCTATTTTTATTGAAAAAAATTGAAAACATTGAAAAAAAGTATTTTCCCCAAAATCTAATTTTAAAAATTTTATTAATCTTTGTAAAGCAATCAAAGTATTTTGATTTGGATTGGATTTTTTATTTTAATAAAAATTTATTTCCACGGTTAATATTTTTCAGAACAGAAAATATTTGTATTATTTTGAACATAAGAAGTAAAGATACTGTTCATAGTGAAAAAAGTCTCATAATTTTTCCAAAGGGAAAGTCTCAAATTCTTAAAATATTTCTATTATGTATCAAAGAAAAATTGTTGTTAACTTGTATGTGGAACAATCTCCCATCAGACCTTTAAGTTATCAGGAAGGGGAAAAGTAAAAAAACAAAATATTGTTAGTATTCATATCTGAATTATGTTGATGTTAATGCATTTTAATTAAAACCCCCATGATATTTAGTTGTCCAAACCCAATAAAGTACCATATTGTACAAAAAACGAATTAGAAACAAACTGTAGCTCGGTTTTTGAAACAAAAAAAGTAGTTTTTTTAAATTTCGTCGATCGCCGGGTAAATTATGGTTCTTTTTAGTCTAAAAATATTATGTTTTATTTTTTAGCAAAATCGGACAAAAATAACCTGTGCCTTTGGGTGGTTAAAGTTTTGTCGTTTTTTTTTATCGTGTTCTTAAATGTATCAAAAAATCATAAAAACGCGATTTTACACTTTTTTCAAATTTTATATATTGTCAAAAAAAAATAACTTTTGTAGATTGCCTGGCAAAATATAGTTCGTATTGGTGTAAAAGCTATATGTTTAAATTTTTAGGCAAATCGGACAATTTTAACCCGTGGGTGGTTTAAATTTTTTGTGAAAATCAAAAAAAAAAAAAAAAATTAAAGCCAAACTTTAACACTTCAGCTGCACATGTTAAAATTAAAACATAGAGTTCTTAGACAAAAACCAATCATAATTTGCCCAGCATTTGACGAAATTCGACAAAAGCCATTTTTTGTGATAATAAAATGTGAGAAAGGTAAAAAGTGAATTTTTTGCTACATTTTAGTACGTGATAAAGATGTTACAGAAAGAAATAAGATTTTTTGTTGATATGTATCATTAGAGCAACATCTCAAAGAAAAATTCTTTCGTGTCAAAAGTTTTGACTCAAAACTAAATGATTTTTTTTTTATTTTTTAATTAAATTAAAATAAAGTAAAATAATAGTTAACATTTTTTTTTGTATGGAAAAAACGGGCTAGTTTTGTCCGATTTGGCTAAAAATTTAAACATAGAGTTTTTAGACCAAAACGAACCATAATTTGCCCGGCAATCGACCAAATTCGAAAAAAGTCATTGTTCGTGCCACCCTAATATACATAAATGGAATATCGGCAGTCAAAATTGAATTCGATCGACATAACTGGTTTTAAACTGAAAGCTTTTTTATTAACAACTTTTGGCTGCCAAAACATCAATTTACAGTTAATTCTAAATCTACTTCCAAAAAGATGGCCCTAAAACCCTATTCACACTTACAGTTTTAAATCGTTTTTAGCAATTACTTGTAGCATTTTCTGTCAATATACTGTAATAGCATAAAGAAAGTGCTAAAAGTATTGCTGCTAAAAACGGTTTAAAACTGTAAGTGTGAATAGGGTATAACATTCGGTTTTTTTTAAATGTTTAAGAAGTAAATGAGTTCTTTCGAGTAGTGTTTTTTTATTTGAAATATCGACCGTGAGTTTTATAGTATATGAGGTACAGATCCCCGAACAGTGGTAACATTGCATGTCCAAAGCGTGTTAATGGACTTATTTAAAAAACTGAAAAGGCTAAGTTGTTTGTAAAAAAAAAGAGCTTTCCAATGGTGCTATTCACATTAAAATCTGAGTTATTGTGTCTTTTTAAAAGCGGAAAAACTGATTTTTTTTCATATTTTCACATTTTTGAAAGTCCCCCTTAACCGATATCAAAACATTCTATAGCCTATAATCCAAGTTGAAATGAAAGCTTTATTATGGTTTTTATCTGATCAAAATCGGTTCAGTAGTTTCTTCAAACACCGGTGACAAAGAAAATTGTGCGTTTTATAATACAGTATAATATAGTATAGATAAGTTTTTAAGAGAGAAATTTAATTATTTTTTTGCATCAAAATAAAACTAAAAAAAATGACATAAAGATAATAAATTTTTAATCCCTATGTGGTTTACCACACTCTAATCAAAATTTGTTGAAATTTACCCAATTTATAGTAGGAAACTGGACTCCTACTATAAATTGGGTAATTTTACTCTGAATGTGTAAATTGAACAAATTGACCACATGTGGTCAATTTAAATAAAAAAGAGGTGAATAAAATATAACAAAAAAAAAAAAAAACATGCGGCGCCAGCCAGCATCGAACTCGCGACCTTCTGATTTGAAAGTACACTTCTTAACCACTACGCTACGGAAGCTTATACTTTTTTCTGGCGTTTTAGTTATTTAACATGTGTGTATGTATGTTGTTCAACAATTTTATTTACGCATTTGTGTGTAAAATATTTGAATTAACGGATAATATTTTTAATTTGCTGTGTTTAATTGGTTTGAATTTATTATACGCATTTAGTGTTTATATTAACATATAATGCGTGCTATTCAACAAAAATTTACCCAATTTATAATAGTAAGTTTACATGCGTTTTTTTAGAGTGCATATAACCCATTTCGGATTTAACCTTGAGTTTAATTCCAAAGTAGTTTAAAATGTGCTCCGCTAGGTTTTAAATATAACCCAAAACTTTTTACTGTGTGAGTAATTTCAGAGAAATCCGTTAAAAACTACATTCAAATTTGAATTGGAGAAAAAACAAAAAAAAGTGATAATTTTTAAATTTTACGTTTTTTGTCATAAGTGGGCGTTGAAGTGAGCGCGGTCGACGAAATACCACGATCTAAGTTGAGGTCCGATGATAATTCATGCCAAATTTGAGAAAAATCCGTTAAGAATTGCAAATTTGTATACAGAACAAACAAACACAAAATGAGTTTTATAGATATAGATTTGTCGGCCATTCCATGAGAGACCGCGCAAATTTTTTGACCGACGGTCCTTAGATTTTATTAATATTTTGCAGAGAAATAAAGATTTCATTTTTGAGTTCAAAAAACTCGCGATTTTATTAATTTTTGTTATTTTTTAAATACCAAAATATTAGTCAAAAGTGTATCAAATAAAAAAGCCTTATCTTTGGCAATTCTTAATGGGCCTGAATGCTCAAAATCGTGTTGGGATAATACTATTGTCTTCTTTAAGAAAAAAATTATAACAAAATATTTTTGGTTACTTTATTAACTTTAATAAAGTTAATAAAGTAACCGGATTAACCTTATCGGGGCCCCTAAGCAATGTATATCTCGGGGCCCCTTCAGCCGTTTCATACTTCCTAAAACATATTTGTTCTACCATAGTGGTATTCAGAGTCTTGCTTGCCAGCCCTGGCACTGGTGGTAAAAGAGCACTTTTCAAAATTACTTTTCAAAATACATGTATTTTTTGAAAGAAGTACTCTTTGGCTACATTGCCAGGGGTGGCAACAAGACTCTGAATACCTCTCATGTAATTCGATTTTATAATACCACAGTTTTTATACCCTCCAACTAGTGTTTCTAAACCGGTTAACCGAAAAACCGGGTTTTTCCCAAAATTTCGTTTTTTTTTGCAAACCGGTTATTAGACCACCCAAATTTGCAAAAGTATATTTTTGTTCGCTCCACCGGCAGTTTCTGATAGATTGGCCATAAAAAATAATATCTGTGTAAGAACTGGATCTCTCGGTTGCATACAGGCCAGTCGATTTGAACTTTTGACCCCAAAAGTGACCTAAAAGCACTAAAAAGTTTTTAAGAGCCATAACTCTTAAAATATGCGTTTTTCAAAAAAATACTATATAAGTTTTATTTTGCAGAATAAGAAAACAAACATTTCCTTCATACAAATTTTTGGCCTAAGTCTAAGACATCGTGGTGTTTTTCGTGGTTAAAATAAAAATTTATATGAAGACTTCATTTAAAACGACTCTCGTTAAAATTTGGACGGAGACTCAAATAGTCGGTATCCATTATTTTGTAGAGTAAGATATGTAGTTTTCATAAACCAATTACATTTGGAATTTATATGGGTAATTTCATTACAGAAGAGCCCAAAGCTGACTTTGAAGTTTCGATTATCCAAATGCTGTATACAAATTTGTAAAATTACTTTATTTTAAAGGACCCTCGTTAAAAGTTTAATGGATTGCAATCGGTTTCCATGATTTTGAAGAGTTAAAAATACAGATTTCAAACAAGTGTTGAAAAGTGCAGGCATTTTTAGCATTAATTGAAAACATGTTAGCAAAATACTATATGAAAAATACTAGGCATCTTATTACATTTGAACTTAAAGAATAAAAAAATGTTATTACAGTAGAAAGTTTCAATGAATTTCATGATTCGGATTGTATTCAAGTGGTCTGCCACACGTTAGATGCCTGGGGAAGTTTTTATAACTTGGCTGATTTTCAACCGATTTTAGTTTTTAGTACGTTGTTAGAGAGGCATTTTACTCCAAATCAAAATTCTTTAACCACCTGAATTCAAATTTAACTTAAATACAAAAAAAAGAGAAAACAGAAAAAAAAAATATTTTTCCTTGTAATCCGTTTTTGAAAATTCAAGGCCCATGTCCAATAAACCTAAATTTTTATGAGACATATTTTTACCAACTAATGAATGTATCTAGGGTAAGTTATGGTTAATGTCTTCCAATTTAATTATTTTGGAGCACCATATAAAATATACCAGAGTCTAAAAAAAACTGAAATTCTCTAAATTTGAAAAAAATTTAACTAATTGTGCTCACATTGGATCACTCGAATTATGGATTAAAAATTGTGTAATTTAGAGTAGAATTTTTAGACTTTTTAAAAAAAAAATCGAAGGTTTCGGACTTTTTAAAAAATTCGATTTTAATTTTATACGTTAAAAAATAAGTGATAATTAATTCGAATAATTTTTAAATATTTTTTTTTCTAAAACTACATTTAAATACCAACAAAACGTCGTCTAACTTATTGTAAGATATCTATATTTTTTACTGGTCAAAATTAATGGAAAATTTCAATTTTTTATTTTTTTTTTTTGAAAAAAAACACCATTTTAAAAAATTGATTACTCAACACCAACTTGGTATAAAAGTCTGAAAATTTGAGTGAAAGTTGCATTTAATACGTACTAAAATATATCAAAACAAGTAAGAGTGTTAAATTCGGCTGTGCCGAATCTTTTATACCCTCCAACATGCAAAATAAGAAAAAAAAAAAAAATCAGGGGCGATTTATTTTTTTTTTTATGGGGGGGGTTCGGTAGTGGTAATGGAGGGGGCAAATTTTCTCTCGAATATGTGTTTACAAATTCATTCTTATGCTTTTTGCACTAAAGAAATAAAAGTTTAAAAAATTAAAAAGATTTTTTTATTCCACGCCCATAAAAGGGGGTGGGCGGTCCAAAAAAAATACATTTTCTAATTCTCAGGGTCCAAATGCAGGCCTGTGAACTTTTTGTAGCATAAAAATGTTGCATTTGTTAAACGATAACACAAAAAATCATGTAAAAAAATTATATTTTTCAGAGGTTGGTTTAGTTCTTCAAGGGGGAACTTTTTTCCCCCTGGCCCGATTTTGCTCATTTACGAACTTAACCTGCCTAGGAAAATAAGACATATTCGTGCCAAATCTTGGGAGTCTAACTCTATTATTTTGGACTGTATCGTGTTAACTACAGAGGAACAGACGGACAGACGGACGGACGGACATCGCTAGAATGTCTTAGAATCGATCACTGATCTTAAATATATATACTTTATGGGGTCCTAGACCGATATTTTGATGCGTTACACACGGAATGACAAAGTGAGTATACCCCCCATACTGTAGTTGGAGGGTATAAAAAAAATAATCGAAGGGGGTCGGGTCTAAAAGTGAGTGATTTGGCCTGGAATTCCCCAAATATTTTCCAAAAAGTACACATCTTACTCTTCAAAATCATTGAAACCGATTGTATCCACTAAAATTTTAACGAGGGTCGTTTAAAGTAAAGTAATTTCACAAATTTGTATACAGCATTTCAAAAATCTAAACTTCAAAGTCAGCTTTGGCCTCTTCTGTAATGAAATTACCCATATAAATTCCAAATGTAATTGGTTTATAAAAACTACATATCTTACTCTACAAAATAATGGATACCGACTATTTGAGTCTCCGTCCAAATTTTAACGAGGGTCGTTTTAAATGAAGTCTTCACATAAATTTTTAATTTAACCGCCAAAAACACCACGATGTCTTAGACTTAGGCTAAAAATTTGTATGAAGGAAATGTTTGCTTTCTTATTCTGCAAATTAAAACTTATGTAGTATTTTTTGGAAAAACGCATATTTTAAGAGTTATGGCACTTAAAAGCTTTGTAGTGCTTTTAAGTCACTTTTGGGGTCAAAAGTTCAAATCGACTGGCCTGTATGCAACCGAGAGATGCAGTTCTTGCACAGATATTATTTTTTAAGGCCAATTTATCAGAAACTGCCGGTGGAGCGAACAAAAAAATACTTTTGCAAATCCCATACATTTTTTGGGTGGTCTACCGGTTATACGGAATGGAAAATACCCGGTGCATCAAAAACCTTTTTTTTCTGTAGGTTAACTGGTTTTTTAAATACATTCAATTTTTTTTATGATATTTTCAAAATTTCGTTAAAAAAACTTTGAAAATCCGTGAGAAAGAAAGTCTTAATTTTAACGAACTGATACATTTTTTTAATAAAACCAATAAAAAAATAAAGTACCTGGTTAATTAGCGTTGTTTTTATAGGGTAACAGTTGCAAACCTTGCTAAGAAAGCTATATTCGCTTTATTATTTTATAAAAATTAGTTTTTTTAATTTATTTATTTTAAAGTGTTTTGGTTTGTCATTAAAAAAAAAAAAAGATTAACCGGTTTTTTATTCGTTTTTGATTTTCGGTTAACCGAAAAATCGGTTTTCTGAAATGTCGGTTTTTTATAAACAATACCTCCAACGCAATATGGGGTATAAAAACGTTGTTATTCCTTGTGAAGATTTTTAAGTTCGAAGAAGTTCAAAGTCCTGCATTTAAATCCCAGTTGGCAAAATAAAAGCACACCTGACATACTGCTGACTCTCCCTTTATGAAATCGCTGACATCTTCATACAATTTTTCAAAATGTCATCAATGACATGTCAGCAGTTGGTCAGCAGTGTCCACCAGTATCGGTGGCCACTAACAATTCGTTTAAACAACCGCTGACCAACTGCTGACATGTCATTGATGACATTTTGAAAAATTGTATGAAGATGTCAGCAATTTTATAAAGGGAGAGTCAGCAGTATGTCAGGTGTGATTTTTTTGCCGACTGGGATCCCGTGGGATTAGAAAATGTCACTTTTTCCGCTTTTCAAGCGTAATTCAAGTATAAATCAAACAGTTACTGGAAATTAGGTCTTGATTCATACTTGAATTTTGAAATGGTTTAATGGGGATAAAATTGAATTACTTTAGTGCAAAAAGTAGATTAACAAATTTTTAAGCATTTACCGCTTAAGCATTTTTTTTTACTTAAAAAAACTTTAAGTTCGGAAAATTCTGTTAAATAAAAAACTTTTCAGATACTGTGAATTTTTCTATGGAACCTGTGAGTGAGTATTTCTTTTACAAAATCTTTTATAATCTAAGAATTTTTCTGGAAAAAAATGTTTCAGAATTTTGAAATCTGACAACTTCTCTTTTAAAAAATATCTCAGAATCTAAAAATACTTTATACTTTATCAAAAAATGTATCAGAATCTAAATATTTTTCAATAAAAAATATGTCTCAAAATCAGAAAAAAATTTCAAAAAATTTAAGATTTTAAAACATTTTTCGTAAAGAAAAAGTGATTGTTTCTTGAAAAATTTGTTCGATCAAAATTTCTTAGATTTCGAAATTTTTTTAAATGCTTAGAAACTTATGTTAATAAAAAAAAAATGCTTTGAGGGACAAGGCCCTGAAGAGTATGAATCACAGACCAAATAGACATGCAGCACGAGTGCTTATTTTGGTACTTTCAATATGGACGCATACAAAATACTACTAAATTTACTTCTCTGCCTAGAATACGTGTGCCTGTACGTGTGAGCTTTTAGATCTGTATTTTCGATGTTTGTTTTTCATTTGTATCATCTCCAACGTATTCAGGAATACCAAAAATTACCTTCGTCGCGTTTTAAACGCGTTTATGACAACAGGAATAGCCCCGAATATTTTTTTTATATTTTGAAAATGCAACGGGATTCTATTCAGTTAATAAATTTCGTTACTTAATTAAAAATCAAAGCTATTATGTTAGTTTAGGTACTTTTATAAAAACAAAAACCGGTTGAGCGGCTTTTTATATCAAAACCGAAATTCGTTTTTGAAATTTTGGATTTTTCGAATAAACCGAAAACCGGTTTTTTTGATACTCTAGTTAAAGTAGACAAAAAGCACTCTTGTTAATTTCTTGTGCAAACAAGAAGAAAATTATATTTTGGCCTTCTATGCTATCCAAATAATCTGTTTTTTTTTTGTCTTTAGGGAGGATATCGAGCAGGTCTTACCATAGGCCATGGTAGCTCGGTAAATGTACGCTGTAACCATTCTTCAAATACACTTCCAATCGAAATGACGTGCAATAAAGGCAATATCAAACCACTATCTATTCATTGCGAAACAGGAATGCGCAAGTCGCGTGGCGAAATTACATTAGAAGCCCTTGCCGCTGAATCAAAAGAAAGTGATAATACCATCGACATACCACATTTAACGGACACTTCGGACATGGAAGATGCTTCCAACTCTACAGATGATCATAATACAACGGAAGAATTAAAAATGTGTGGACCTCCGAGTATTAGTGATGGTGCTTTGGTCTATAAGTAAGTCTTTCTAACCCGAGTATAAATGATACATACACTCAAAAAAATAAACTGGTAAAACGCCTGGTAAAATGCCTTGTAATCCCGTTCTACCAATATTTAACAATTTTCCTTGTTTTTTAACAAAAGATCTTGTACTTTGCACAAACGAGAACTACAGTTTTTTGGTAATTTTACAAGTTTATTTTCGTAATTGTATTCTACCATTTTGAAAGGTAATTTAACAAAAAAAAACTGTAGTTTTACAACATAGTTTTTATTACGAGAATTCTAGTTGAATTACAAAAAAACTGTTATTTTACAAAAAGTATGTTATACGAGGATTGATGTTGTTTAACAAAAAAAAACATTTTTTTTTTATTGAAAAATATTTAAAAAAAAAAGTTGATAGTTAATTTACAAAAAAAACACAAAAAAAGTGCTTAAGTGATTAGTGAGTGATTCTATTATTGTTTGCGTAGGTGTGACTGAGTGTGAGTCAAAATCCACTCACGTCTTTAAAAACTGTTTTAGGGCCTAATTTTGTAAAACGCAACGCGCCTTTTTATCACGCGTTGGACAATTTTCTATTTTGTAAAACGCGAGCACTGAACAGCTTATTTTTCGCGTGGACTTACGCAGTGGCGATATGATTTCACAAATTTAAAAATTTAGTATTAAAAACAAGTACAATGTTTAAAAACTTCTTAAAAAATTTAAAAAACATTTAAAAATCTTAAAAATTTCTGAAGAAAATGTTTCGAATCTAAAAATTTTTCAGAAGAAAATTTTTCGACTCTAAAAATTTTTCTGCCAAAAAATTTTTCAAAATTTGAAATTTTTTTTCTCAGAGTTTAAATCTTTTTAACCTAAGGTTCTAATGAAAAATTCTAAGAACCTTTGTCATTTAGAAAATGTCTCAAAATGAGACTATTTCTTTAAGAAAAATGTCTCAGAATTTTTACTTTTTCTATAAGAAAAAGGTTACAGAATCTAAGACTTTCTATAAGAAAATATCTCACAATCTAAGCCTTTTTCTAGTGACATAATGTCTTAAAATATGCGACTTTTTGCTAGGATCTACGACTATTTCTATAGGAAAATGTCCCAGAATCTATTTTTTTTTCTATGTAAAAAATGTCTCAGGAAAAGAGGCTTTTTCTATGTCTCAAAACAGGAGTCCAAAATCGGAGCCTTTTGCTATCTAAATTTTTTTTTTTTTAATATTTTTTAAACGCTTAGACTTTTCTTATAGGAAAAATGTCTTAGAATCTAAGATTTTTTTATTGGAAAAATGTCGCACTTTTTCTTTAGAAAAATGTGACAGAATTCAAAATTTTGTTTTTATGAAAATGTCTCAGAAACTGAGGCTTTTCTATATGAAAATGTTTCAGAATCTGAAAATTTACTATAGGAACAATGTCTCTGAAACTGGATTTTGTATAGAAAAAATGCTCAAAATCTGAGATTTTTCTGTTGTAAAAATGTCTTAGAATCTAAAATTTTTTTTATAAGAAAAATGTCTTAGAATCTGAGTATTTTCTATGGAATCTGAGAATTTTCTATAGGGAAAATTTCCTTGAATCTGAGACTTTTTTTTACAAAAAATGTTTAAGAATCTGAGACTTTTTCTATATAAAAAATGTCTGAGAATCTGTGACTTTTTCTATAAGAAAAATGTCTCAGAATCTGAGACTTTCTGTAGAAAAATTGTTTCAGGATCTGAGACTTTTGCTATAGGATAAATGTGTAAGAATCTGAGACTTTTTCTGTAGGATTTTTTTTAGAATCCGAGAGTTTTTCTTTGCGGAAAATGTTTTAGAATTTTGGACCTTTTTCGTTTTTCTATTAAAAAAGTCGCAGAATCTGAATCATTTTTCTTATAGAAAGTTTAACATTTTCTCAGAAACTAAGATTTTTGCGTAGAATGTTTCAGAATTTGAGCAAATGTTCTAGACTTTTTCTATAGAAGAAATATCTCAGATTCTAGGAAAATGTCTTACAATCGGAGTATTTTCTCTTGGAAAAGTTTTTATAATTTTGTTCATAGAATCATTTTTTCAAAGTAAATTTCCCGAGAAACGCTTTCTATTGGCAATATGATTTAGTGTCTAAGACATTTTCTATAACAAAAATATCACTTAAATTGTCTTAAGGAAACTGTCATAGAATCTTAGACTTTTCTTTAAAAGAAATTTTTAGATTCTGATAATTTTCTTTGTAAAAATGTATCAGCATCTGATATTTTAAGAGATTTAAGAATTCTTACATCTATTTAAAAAAAATTTTAAATGTAAAAAAATTTTAAGAGTTCGATTTTCAAAAGTTTTAAAATTACACAAAAATTAAGAAGCTTATTTAGTTACATTTAGTTCTAGGAAAAGACGATCGAAAAAAAACCAAATTCAATGTAAACTTTTTGGTAAAAAAAAATTGAAAAAAAAATTTGGGCCCCCCTCGAAAAAAAATCCTGGATACGCCCCTGGACTTACGTGTTTGTAGAACAAATTGTATGGAAAATGGAATTTTGTAAAACGCAAGAGAGTGTTTTTTCATCATTTGAAGTGTCAAAATGATCACTTGAAATTTTGGGGCGTTGATGTAACAAATATGCTTTTAAATAGCAAAAAATTAATAAATAATGTTGCAATTTCCCAAATACCCAACTAAAAAAGGCAAATTTAATCGTTATTGTGAAAACCCCAATAAAATTAAAAAATTTTACAGCTTATATCAAGCTTTTGTTAAGGCGCGTTTAGACGGGAAAGAAAACCCCTAGATTTAAAGTAAAACACAACTCTGTGGTAATATACTTTTGACTTTAAAAATGGTTGTGTCAAATCTCATTTCTTTAATACTTGTTTTTGCATACACTCAAAAAAAAAATATTGTAAAACTAGCAAAAAAAATGGTTAAAATTAGCAAAAAAAACTGTAGTTTTGGACGTTGCAAAAATTTTGGTAATATTAGCAAAATCATTTTGCTAATCAAAAAATTAGGAAAAAAATGGTAAAATTACAAGAATACCATTTTATTTTTGTAAAAAATTAACCTTGTAAAATTATCAAAAAATATGGTAAAATTACCAAAAAAAAATGGTAAAATTGAAATAGATAAAAAAATTTGTAATTTGGTAAAAAAACTGTTTTATTTAGTATTTTTTTTTTCTCTGATTAGTAGTTGATTTAAAATTTGGTGAATATACTAAACATTTTTTTGCCTGTTTTTGAGCAGCACGTTCTTTAAATATAGTAATAGCAGCATCAACTATTACTTCCGTTGTTGGATGGTTTCTTCGGCTTGATGGCATCTTCTTTTGCATTCTTCTCAGCAGCTGTAGTTGCAGTTACTGGACTTCCAACAACATCAAAATCCAAAATGATTTTTTTTTTCACTTAAACACTTTAAACAAACAATTTAAAGAACAACACTTCCCTTTTTTTATTTTTTTGCGTCATTTTTTTTAGCTTAAGTAGAACAAATGAGAATTGCGTAGTAGTCTACACAAGAAATTTCTTACATTTTCACGTAAAATTTGTAAAAAATTAACAATTTTTTTTCGAATTTTTAATTTTTTTCACATGTATTTAAAAGAAAAATAAAAAAAAAACTTTTGGATATTGAAGATTAGATATCTTAGTATGTGTTAAAATTTAAAAAAAAATAATTTTTCAAAATTATCAACTTTTTATTAACAATTTAGGTGACAAATTTTAAAAAATTTTCATATAAAATTGCAAAAAATATGGTAAAATTAGCAAAAAATATGGTAAAAAACACTAAAAATTGTGTAGCCTATTTTTGAGCGCACATTCAGTTGATGGATGGCTACTTTGCTATGTTGTTGGCAGCATCATCTTTTGCCTTTTCTTGGCAGCTGGACTTTTAACAGCAGCAGAATCTGCTTTTATTTTTTTTTTACACTAGAACACTTTATATGTATTACCATTTCTTTAAGGAAAATACTAATATTTTTGCTAAAATTATAGTAAAATAAAAAAAAAAAAACTAGCAAGAAAATATAGTAAAAGTACCAGAAAATTGTTGTATTTTACCAATAGTAAATTGCCAAAAAAATCTGTAAAAGTTAAATTTTTACAATTTTTTTTGCTAAAGTTTGGTTGAAGTAAATTACAACACCTTTTACTAATATTTTGACTAAGTTTTTTTTTTGAGTGTACCATTTTCATTATATTATTATTTGATTTCGCACATTTAGCCAATAATTTGTAGGTTGTAAACCGAATTAAAGTAAATAAAAATTATATAAAAAAATTTTATTTGACATTAAAATTTTAAAAGTTACCACAGAGTTGTTTTTTACTTTAAATCTAGGGGAATTCTCTCTCGTTTATTCACGCCTTAAAGGCGCGTTTAGATGGGAGAGAAAACGCCTAGATTTAAAGAAAAACACAACTCTGTGGTATTATACTTTTGACATCGTGTCAAATCTCATTTCTTTAATACTTGTTTTTGTTTACCATTTTTATTATATTATTATTTGTTTTCGCACATTTAGTCAATAATTTGTAGATTGGAAACCGAATTAAAGTAAATAAAAAATATATAATAAAATTTTATTTGACATTCCAATTTTAAAAGTTACCACAGAGTTGTTTTTTACTTTAAATCTAGGGGAATTCTCTCTAATCTAATCACGCCTTAAGGAGTTAAGATGTGTCAAAAGCCCCTTACGGCCGGCCGTTACACGCGCTGTTTAAGAATCTCGTATTTTTTCAAAAAAAAATTTTGTCAAACGAACTTATATATACTTGAAATAAATCCAATAAAAACTTTAGATTGTGCAACTTAAAATCAAATTTTTTTTTTTAAATTTGTTGGTTTTGAGTTTAGGGCAAAATGTATGTGTCATTTTCGGCAACCCTTTTAGAGGGGTTAACAATGTCCTATTAAGCTAAAATTTTTATCTAGGAAAATATGATCGAATTAAAAAGATTGACTGAAATAGAAAAGAAAGATTAAGTGATTTTTATAATTTTGGCAATTTTTTAAAATAAATACTATTTTTTAAGAAATCGCCGATTTTCAACGTCATTTCGGCAGCGGATTTTGACCACCGATCTGCATGAAAATTTAACCACCCGGCTAAAAATAATGTATACAAGCTCATGTACGATCATATATGATAATTTATGTTAAGGATGGGCCAATATATGATCGCATATTATCATATGTTTTACCATATATGGTCATATATTGAATAAGCGCCAATTTTAATATATGTTCATATATGATCATATATGTTTTCGAATTAATGATGTATGGTCAGATGTGTTCATATATGCTCATATACAATTCATTTTTAGCCGGGCACATTGTTTTTAGGTCTATTCCAACACATCTGTCGGTGAGCCGGAACGAAATTCGCCAAAAAACCAAATTCGATCCACCCTAATGATTATATCAGATCTTTTTTACTCAGGTTGTTAATACAACTATCCACCATTTTTAGGATTAAGATTTATCTAATTGTACTGTAGAACTGAAAAAAAAAACTTTATGTAATTTTATGTGACGCCTTATTAAAGTTTATTAAAGTTTTTCTTTGATTAATAACGATTTAAAGCATTATTTTAAAGGTTTCACTTACTGCAACTATTTATTATTTAGAAATGACTTGGATCCAGATCTTGATGGCATTTACGAGAGTGGCACAGAAATCTATTTTAATTGTATTCCTAGTGCATCTGGGGAACGTAATACATGGAAAATAATATGTGAAAATGGTCATTGGATTGGTCGCTCCTACAACTGTGGTAAGTATTTATTTAAATACTCATGACTACACTATTCTTAATTTTTTTCCAGAGACCATAACAGTTATGAGATTTATTGAAAAAAAATAAAATTTAACTGTTCAAAAATATTTTTTCAAATAAAAATTAAAAATAACAGTTTGAAATGATTTATATAAATATCTGTTCAAAATAACAGAAATAAAAAACTTTTATTTTTTATAACTGTTATTAAAAACTATTTAAGCCTTAAAAAACTCGAGTTATTAAAATAAAACAACAATAAACGCATGCAGAAGAATCCTATTGATATCTAATACTTCAATCATTGATTTAATTATATAAACTTTGATTGATTTTTTTAAAAATAACTGTTATAACAGTTATTTAATCAAATAAATATGAAATAAAAGTTATTTTAGATTGTTTGAACAACAAGTTTTAATAACTGTTATTTTTACTGTTATTGAAAAAATCAAAAAATAAATGTTATTGCAAATTTTAACACGGGACATCTCTAGAAGTATTTTCATATATAAAATACTAAGTTTGGACAACATTCGTTTAATGATTTTTTTAAAACAAAAAGACACATATAACTGTTATATTTGGTCTCTGTTTTTTTCATGATTTTCTTATTTGTTTCAATATTAGAAATATCTTTATATCTTTAATTAAAATCAATTAAAAATAAAGAAAATAAGTAAGAAAGTTATAGTCGGTCAAGACCGACCATATAATACCCTACACCAGAGTTTCCCGGAAAATGGATCTCATGGACCGATTAGATCTATATGTTGTAAAATCTTTAATAAGTGTAAAAAACACTCACAAATCAAATTTGAGTGAAATAGGCATGGACGTATACAGGGGGTGGGCACAGGGGGCACGTGCCCCCCCCTTTTCGATTTGAAAATTTTTAAATTTAATAAAAAATTTAAAAAAGTCATTTCTATTGAAATATCAGTAAACTATGTTTATAAGCACATAATATTGGTTTTATCTAATAATATTATGTATTAGGATCATTAAAATAAATTTCTGTTAAAAATTTTCAAACAATAAGATTCTAAGAGACTGTTTCTATATTCTATTGGAGATTCTCAGATGCTGAAAAGTTTTTTCTTTAGAAACATTTTTAGATTCTAATACATTTTTTCATATGGTTCTCACTTTTGTATAACTCTAACGTAAAGCAATAAAAAGGTTTGTTTTTAAATCTTCAAACTTGAATGTTTCGAAAATGAAACGCACTAACTTACGAATACGTAGCAGTAGATCCACAAAAAGGCGCATTCGATATATCGAACGCGAATTTTAGAAAAAATGCTATCCGCTTGAAAAGTTTGGTAAGATGATTTGGAATATGGAGGTGAAACACTACTTAGTTCATATATTTTGATTTTGGAATATTTTTTTTTTATTTTTTTTAGTCGAAGATTTTGATATTTATCGAAAATACCAATTCGAATGTAACATTTCTGATGGTGACAGTTTTAGGTTACATTTTGTTTCCAAAAACCGTTTCTTAAAAAAAATCGCTGAATCTGAGAATTTGTGAAATATTATTTTCATCAAAAATTTATTTATTCAAATTAAAATTTGTAGATTCAAACATTTCTCCTGTACAAAGTTTTTTAGATTTCTAGAAATTTGTTGATATAAAAAAATCTGTATTCCAATAATTTTTTTTTATATTTATAAAGATAAAACCGTGAATGAGGGGGGGGGGGGTGTCCTAGTTATAAAAAAATATCAATAGGCGATGACAAAAAATGTTTGGGAGTTGTGCCCCCTCCTTTTCAAATTCCTGGATACGTCGCTGGAAATAGGCTTCTATTTGTTGACAATAAACCGCTTTAACTGAATATCGGGCGAAATTTTCACAAGGGGCCTGAGTCCAAAACTGGTCCGATGACTATCAGGTTTGATAAGGTTATTTAAGTACGCGTTTAACATACACAAACAAAATTTTAATTAAACATTTTCTATTTTCATGACTTTGAGACATTTATGCGAAAATCGGGAAGGTGGTTTGTATGGGGGCTACAAGAAGAACTGGTCCGATTTCTTTGAAATTCAGAATGATGATTTGTGAAGACAAAACATGTTTACCTTCCAAATTTCAAAACGATACCTTCGGACGGACGGACGGACGGACGGACATCGCTAAATCGACTCAAAAAGTGATTCTGAGTCGATCGGTATACTTAAAGGTGGGTCTAGGACCAATATTTCGGGAAGTTACAAACATCAGCACAAACTCATTATACCCTGTACCACAGTGTGGTGTAGGGTATAAAAATATGAAAATGTTTGTTATTTCTCTGCAGGAAAAGTGACCGGTCGTTAAAAGTCACGTCACATATAAAAACACCTATCCTTTCAAATAAAAGCACCTATTACCTTTGTGGGAAAATATCTCAAGTCCTGGTGCATCACTTGTAACAGAGAGGATTCTTTTTCAAAATTTGTCAATAAATTTTTTCATAAAAAGCATTTTTAATGATTTTATCTTACTACAAACCGCAAAACAATGCCAAAAAATTTTGTGTCCGGGACTTAGAATGTTAAAAAAAAATCGAAACTTACAAGGGAAGTATTCCAACCGTTATGAACCGATTTGCCTGAAATATATATAAAAGAGACGAGTTTAAGGTTGGGATCTCGGCTTATCGGCCCCTTATTAAACAATGTGGATATTCGGGAAAATTCCGATAACTCCGCAATTAAATATCATCCAGAGCAAAAATACGTGTCGAATTTTAATTTAATAAAGTTAATTTCGTATTTATAAGGATATCGTAGGTCTAAGTTTAAACATAAATACCCCACAAAATTTACACATTTTCGTGAAAAAAATATTTAACAAATTAGAAGTTTTGCAAGGTTATTCAACCGTTGGATAGGTATTAAAAAAACGTTTCTTCTCTTATGAAGACATCATAAAGTTTATTAAGAAAAAATTACTAAAAAATCCCCAAAAAATCGTCATTTTTTTAACCCCTAAATCCCCGATATGGCGATAAGCCGAGACACCCCAACCTTAGAATTGTCTCTTTTATATATATTTGAAGTTTCAGACAATTCGATCCATATGGGTAATTCTTCTCTAGTTAGAAAATGTTTAAACTTATAATTAATGAAGTTTTTTACATCGAAACGTAAAAAAAAATACAAAAAATGTTTGTGTATGGGATTTATTTTTTTTTTTTTTTTCAAAATTTGACCTCACGTCAAGAAAGGTATTGAGTTCAAAAAGATTCCCAATCTTTTCAGATTAAAGAAGAATGAAGTATGTTTTGTTTAAGTAGTTTAAAGCTTTATTAAAAATCGAAAAGATGCGAACTATGTTAAATAAGTTGAGACTTCATTTAAAAAATTAAAGCAACATGAACCGCAAAATGTCTCTCAAGGTACATATACTTGATGCCCACCATAAAAGTTTCAAAGATAACATGGGTGCATATTCCGAGGAGCAAGGAGAGCGCTTTTATCAAGATATAAAACATTTTAACAGGCCTATTCACAGTTATGACTGGTTATGACTAATTTTATTATTTCCATATGAATACGACTTTTAACTTTATTAAATTAAAATTCGTATTTTTGCTCTAGACGATATTCATGTTAGTTGCAGACAGACCTTTGAAGAATTAATTCACTTTTTGATTTGATTCGCAAAAAGATTAATTCATACATATTAATAAATCAAGGAATTAATTCTTGATGATTTGATTCAAAAGAATTAATTTCAACTTTTTGTTGAATGAATTAACTAATTTTTTGTTTAATTCCTTGTTTAAATAATGATTCAAATCAACTTGATTCAAATCAACAAAGAATTAATTCACTTGATTCAAATCAATTGATTCAAATCAATTGATTCAAATCAATTTGATTCAAATCAATTGATTCAAATCAAAAATGTTTTGATTCAGTTGATTTAAACATTTTTTTCTTAAATCAAAGTATTTACTTTACACACGCACAAACATACTATAACATATATTCTTGTGCGGTAGTAGCAAGCAACAAGTCAAAGCAACAGAATTTTATAGTGTACATTTTATTGGCAGCATTTTTTAGCCTATGCATGCAAAGGAATCACAAAAATGCAAGACATTGCTTTAATATAACATTTATTAATTTGCACATATACATTAAGGGTGGGATAATGCACGACTTTTCGATATAATGGAAATGTATGTGTATAATAAAAATGTAAATCATTCATTGTTTTTGTGTTAAAAGTTATTTTTATGCTGAAGAGCCAAATTCGTTATTGAAGTAAAGATAGGCGCGTGAGTGGATTTTGACTCACACTCACTAACGCAAAAAATAATCGGATCACTCACTAATCCCTCACGCAATATTTTTTTACTTACGCTCACTCACTATTCACGTGAGTAATAAAAAACTTACTCACACTCACGCGTGACTCACGCCAGATTCAATCACGCTCACGCGTGAGTCACGCAAAATCTACTCACGCAATAAAATTTTCTTACCAAAAAAAAAAAAAAAACTCGAAAAAAAAAAATTTTTAGAAAAATTTTAAAAAAATTGGGCAAATCAAAAAATTGTGCAAATCAAAAAATCTAATCACGCAGACTCACGCAAAAAATAAATGACTAACTCACTAATCACTCGCTCAGGTTTTTTTCAAATCACGCTCACTCACAATCACGTGATTGAAATGGAAATCACTCACACTCACGCGTGATTCACGTGAATCACGCAAATCACGTGACCAGCGCCCATCTCTAGACTAAAGGTACACATTTAATAATACTGTACAATTTGGAGTGTTGTTTATTGATGGCGTGGTGTGTTTAAAATTGGCGATATTCCAATGAATTTAACGCAATCAGACCTGATAAGATTTTTATAATGTGCATTTTTAGTGTTTGATTTAAGTGAAAAAAGTTTAAATCAAGTTGATTCAAACCAAAAGTGATTTGAATCAGTTGATTCAAATCAAGTGATTTGAATCAGTTGATTCAAATCAAAATGTATTAATTCAATTGATTCAAATCAACGAATTAATTCTTTGCAATGAAATTAAGTGATTTAAATAATGAATTAATTCTTTTCGATTTATAGAAACAGGGAATTAATTCAATTATCTTAAATCAGATTTAATAAATTGAATTAGGGAATTAAATCTTCAAAGGTCTGGTTGCAGAGTTATCGGAATTTTGCCGAAGGTCCACATTGTTTCATAAGGGGCCGATAAGCCGATACTGATATGGCCGATAAGCCGAGACCCCAACCTTAAACTCGTTTCAGACAAATCGGTTCATATCGGTTGGAATTCTTGCCTTGTAAGTTCCACCTTTTTTAACCTTATAAGTCCCGGACACAAAATTTTTTGGCATTGTTTTGCGGTTTGTAATAAGACCGAATTTACATTGGGCAATTTTAATTGCGGCAATTCTGATTTTTTAGTGTGTCAGAGAGAGAGATAAGATTCTTCCCTCTCTCTCCGATACACTATAAAATCAGAATTGCGGCAATTATAATTGCCCTGTCTGAATTTGGACTAAGATAAAATCATTAAAAATGCTTTTTATGAAAAATTTTAAAAAAGAATCTTCTCTTGAGATATTTCCCCACAAAAGTAATAGGTGCTTTTATTTGAAAGGATAGGTGTTTTTATATGTCACGTGTCCTATTAAGGACCGGTCACTTTTCCAGCAGAGACATAACAAACATTTTTATATTTTTGCCTTTATTTTCAAAGAAAGAAAAAAAACGTAGTTTCCTATAATTTGAAAATTAAATTTGTAAATAAGCAAAAATATTTTCGATAAAAATTTATTTTTGTTATGTTTATAAAACACAAGTCTAAAAACCTAGTATTTTCCATTCCTGTGCCAAAATTTCAAAATTATTTTTTTTTTTTTTTATTAAGAATTAACATATAATTACAAATCATATACTAATTTTACCTAACCGAGAACTGGTAACAATGACCTTCGTCTCGTTGTAGCGAAACAGACCTCGTTGTAGCGAAACAGACCCTCTGGTGGGAATCGAACCCACGACCCCCAGACTCATAGGCTAGCACGCTACCAACTAGCCTACTGGGGCGCCTTCAAAATTATTTTTTTTTTGTATATATACAAAGAAAACACTAAACTTTTGTCTTTTCTACAAAATAAAATGTTACGAAGGATTTTTTTTTTTAATTTTTCTAATTTTAAAATAACATACGGAACGGTAAATATTATCTAATGTGATATTATAAAAAAATAAATCTAATAAGATCTAATTAAGACGCGCTTACACAAAAGAGAAAACTGCTAGACAAAGACCAAAAAACGACTCTGTGTACCTGTGAATTTGACTTTTTCAATAATTGTGTCAAATCAAATTCTTCTAAAACGTATTATTTCTTACCTTTTTTGATAATATTACAGATTTTTGAAAGATATTGATATTATTTTTGATTTGAAGTCTGTATTTTTTTTTAATAAAAAAATTATAACGTCAACAAAATTTATTTTATTTAGAGATGATATTTAAAAATGCTAGAGTTGACAAATTTTCGATTTTTCTATCGAGATTTCTTTCTCGTGTGAACGCACCTTTATACATAATTTTGATCTAATAATTATATCTTATTAGATTTATTGTGATCATCAATATCAAATCAGATGAAATTTACCGTTCCATTTTTGGGATTTAATTATATTAAATTTGATCTAATAAGATATAATAAGATATAATCATTTACTTTTAGATCCTCCATTTTTGAGATCAAACGATGGATCTATTTTTTACTCGGGGAATTATGTCAAATTGATCTTATAATATCTATTTTAATCACAATGGACCTCAGAGTCTACGTGTGTTGACGTAAAACGTCAGCAGCCACTTACAACCTATCTATTTTTATCAGAGACCAAATATAACAGTTGTATGTGTCTTTTTCTTTTAAAAAAATCAATAAACGAATGTTGTCCAAACTAACAAGGGAAGTATCTCAACCCTTATGAACCGATTTGCTTGAAACTTAAAATATATATAAAAGAGACGATTTTAAGGTTGGGGTAGCTCAGCTTTTCGGCCATATCAGTGTTTCAAAATTTCGTTGTCCCCTTATGAAACAATGTGGACCTCCGGGAAAATTTCGATAACTCCCGAACTAACAGGAATATCCTCTAGAGAAAAAATACGTGTCGACTTAAATTTAATAAAGATTATTTCGTATTGATATGGACATCGTAGGTCTATGTATTCATATAAATACCCCCCAAAATTTACACATTTTCATAAAAAAAGTATTTAACGAAGCCAAACTTTTACAAAGCTATGCCACCGTAGGATAGGCATTAAAACATCCTTTCTTCTCATATGTAAACATCATATAGTTTCTTAGAAAGAAATTGCTGAAAAATCCAAAAAACGATTTTTTCGACATTTTTTGACCCATGTTTTGAACCCCTAAATCCCCGATATGGCCGATAAGCCGAGACACCCCAACCTTAGAATTGTCTCTTTTATCTATATTTTGCGTTTCATGCAAATCGGCTCATAAGGGTTGAGATACTTCTCTTGTAAGTATTTTATATACGAAAGTACTTCTATAGATGCCCGTGTTAAAATTTGCAATAACTTTTATTTTTGATTTTTATCATAAAAGTATAAACTAATAGTTTTTAAAAACTTTTTGTTCAAACAATTTAAAATAACTTTTATTTTAAATTTATTCGAGTAAATAACTGTTATAACAGTTATTTTTAAAAAAATTAATCAAAGTTTATATCTTTAAATCAATGATTGAAGTATTAGCTATCAATAGGATTCTTTTGAATTCGTTGATTTTAGTTTATTTTAATAACCCGAGTAAAAAAAAAAACTTTTAAGATCTAATTTGATCTCAAAATTGGCTGTATCAAGTTGGGTCAGATATTGATCTAATGGTATTATTTTAGATATACAAATATAAAAAATGATACAATTAGATCCGAATTTTGGTCACATCCAATTAAATCCACTTGATCTTATTTTATGTAAATTAATATAGATTTATATAATTACATAAAGTCAGATATAATTATGTATAACCTCAGATAAGAAAATGGATCCGCAATAAATCTTAGATACAATTAGATTTGAACATATAAAAAGTCATATATAATTTAATATGATTGTATCAAATTATATATCATTATATCAAAACTTTTTTACTAGGGAACTCAAGTTGTTTTATGGTTTAAAGAGTATTTGATAACACCCTAGTAAAAAAAGAAAAAAAGTTCATGACTAATTATATCCCAAATATGGCGGATACAATTACTTTAATAATTATCTACGGGTATATTTTATGATCTAGCGGGATAACCTTATATATAATGTGATACATGAATTGGGTCTATATAATTATATCAGTTGGAGAAAACTGATACGATTAAATATAATTTAAAACCATTATGACTGATCATATATTGCTCCTTATAACGTCATATTAGTTGGATAACATTGTTTATAATCATATATATATTTATGTCTTATAGTCTCAATTTATTTTATATTCCCGAGTAAAAAAGATATGATATAATCATATATGCTAATATATAATTATTTAAATTTATATATGGTTATGCATGAACTTTGATATGGACATATAAGTTTATATATAGCATTGTATTTTTCCTTATTTTTTGATATGATAACATACATATTCATATCTATTTATATACCGATCTATATGAAATTAGATATGACATAGAAGGTCGGGAATTTTTGGATATGACAGATAAAAAGATATATGATTTTATTTATAATTATATCCCGAAAAAAATTTTCTAAATTTTCTAAGTCCCGGACAATTAAAAAAAAAAATTTTCAAGTCCTAAAAAGTTTTATGAAAATTTTCAAAATTTTTTTTCCAATTTTTTTTTTGGAGTAAAAAAATCATTGAAAATGTTTTTAGGAGAAATTTTATGTTTTTGAAAAATTGTTAAGATCCGAAAAAATGTTTTTAAATTTTCTAAGACACAAACATTTTTTGGAATTTTCAAATCCCGTAAAAATGATTTTAGAAAACGAAATTGAAAAATTTTTAGTAAAAAAATTCCGAAGAATGCAATAAAAACTCTTCTAACTGATAATGTATCCAATAAATAAAATAATAATATATAATATAAAATAATAAAATAATTTCTAATTTCACGTTTAAAATTCCAAAAAAAAAAAAATTACCAGATTTCATCTAATTATATAAAAATTTATCTAATTTTAACAGATAAGATATGATTTAATACAATTAGATAGACCCATTTTTGGGATCAAACTTAATCAAATTTGATATTATTTTATCAAAAATAATAGAATTTGATATAATCGTATAATATTCGATCCGCCAATTTTCGGATCAAAATTAATATGGATTTACATAAAAGCATATCTGTTCATATAAAATTAAATATTGCGTCATATAACTTTTTTTTATTCGGGTTGTATCACTCCGGATCAAACTGATAAAACCAGATAGACCCATTTTACATATCATATTATATATAATACTATCTGTTCAGATCTTGTAGGATAACCGAAGATAATATTTGAAACAATTGTGTCCACCATATTTGGGATCTAATTTGTCACGGCTCTATATAAAACTCTTTTTTATAAAACTCTATTTTACTCGGGCAGTTATAAAACTCTTTTTTACTCGGGCAGTTATAAAAAATAAAAGTTTTTTATTTCTGTTATTTTAAACAGATATTTATATAATTCATTTCAAACTGTTATTTTTAATTTTTATTTGAAAAATATTTTTGAACAGTAAAATTTGACTTTTTTCAATAAATCTCATCCCGAGTAAAAAGGAATTTATATAAATGTATATTATTATATATGTTTTCATAAAACCATATAAAACTATATGAGTCAAAGTATAAAATTATATCTCACTTTGAAATTTTCCAACCCGAGTAAAAAGGAATTTATATAAATGTATATTATTTTATATGTTTTTATAAAACCATATACAACTATATGAGTCAAAGTATAAAATTATATCTCACTTTGAAATTTTCCAATTTTTTTAAATGATGTCATATAAAATCATATCTAATTATATTGTTCATAATATATTAATATAAATGGTAGATGTAATCATACGTTGCACATAAAACTTAATCCGATTTCATACATTATTATACGTGACTTTATATCTAATTATGTATAGGACTTTACTAAACAAAAAATCCAGTATCAATTTATGTATAATTATATATGGTTCCATACTAAAAAAATTTCCAACAAAAATAATAGATATAATTATATGTGTCTTAAACGATAACATATCTGTGTTTGTATGGTACTATATATACGCAAATTTCGTTTAAACTCAATATATATTTATAAATGGTCGCATATGTAATGGAATATATATTTTGATATAATCATGTATAAAAAAAATATTTTTTTGACCAAACAACTAGCCATATATAATTATATATGCCAGTATTTCAAAATTTATTTTTGTGTGTCAACATATATGGTTATACAAAACTTTTTATTGTATCATATAAGATTACATATGATTTTTGGGAACCCGAGTTCGATTCCCGGCCCAGTCGAGAAAAAAAAGTTTTTTTTTATTTTTTTTTAAATAGAAAACACTTTTTTATTGCGTTTAACTTTTTTAGAACTAAAAAATTTTAATTTTTAAAATTTTTGCAATCATTTTTAAAAAATTATTTTTCTTTTATACAGTTATATATATATATATATTATATTTGATTTATTATAAAATTATCTATAATTTTTGGGAACCCGAGTTCGATTTCAGAAAAAAAATATATTTTTTTTATTTTTTTTAAATAGAAAACACTTTTTTATTGCATTTATTTTTTTTAGAACTAAAAATTTTTCTTTTTTTGAATTTTTGCAATCATTTTTAAAAAATTATATTGCTTTTATATAGTTATATATAACTATATTTAATTTATTATAAAATTATCTATCATTTTTGGGAATCCGAGTTCGATTCCAGAAAAAATATATTTTTTTTATTTTTTTTTAAATAGAAAACACTTTTTTATTGCATTTCTTTTTTTAGAACTTAAAAAATTTTACTTTTTGAATTTTTGCAATCATTTTTAAACATTTATATTGCATTAATATAGTTAATAATAGCTATATTTGGTTTAAATTATCAAATTATCAATGATTTTTGGAACCCGATCTCAAATCTAATTCTGATTTCCAGATTCCATAAAAAATTTCAAACTTATAAGCCAGTCTTATTTCACTTTGGAAGCCTATGACTTGGAAATAAGGCATATCGCTACACCCAAAAAATTTCCCAGTTACTGGCTACTAATATTTTAACTGAATCCCAGTTAAAATACACCTAACTGAGGCCCAGTTATTCAAATTAGTTAATGGCAACTAATATTTTTTAAATATATAAAGTTAATTATTGGGACGGGTACTGGTAACGATTTTCCCAGTTACTTTGAGAAATAATTTGAACTTAGTTAAAAATAACGAACTAGATATGAACCGATTATTATGAAAGTGAGGTAAGTCCACATGGTTTCAAAACGAGATATTGAAGGGTTTGCGTTTTTAAGTCTTTAAAAATCTGGGTACTTTATATTGATTAAATTTTAATCTAGGTGTTATCTCAGGTACCTAAATTTACTTATTGAGTATTATTTTTTTAAGATTTAATTAAACCCGCCATTTCTCACTATATAAAAGGGACTTATTTTTTAAATTAACTTTTTATAGCTTTTAAAAATTAAATTTTTATAGCTGATAAGGTATATCGGTAGTGTTTTAACACTTAAATCGCCCTATAGTTTGATCATAAACTAAATTTGTTACAGAACTTTGAGATGAGCTAAAAAAAATTTACTAGTAAACGATTTATCAAAAATGTTAATTTTGAAAGTGAGGCTAGTCCACACAAAATTTTTTTGTAGTGTTAAAAATAACCTAATAATCGCTGATGGAGTAAAACATTGATGATTTTTATTCTTTAATAACTCCATAATTTAATCCTTAACTAACTTTAATACAAAATTCTGAGATATTCTGAACAAAATTTTACTAGTAAACGATTTATGAAAAATGTTAATTTTGAAAGTGGTGTTAGTCCACATTTTTTTTGTAGTGTTAAAAACAACCTTATAATCGCTGATAGAGTAAAACATTGATGATTTTTATTCTTAAATAACTCCATAATTTAATCCTAAACTAACTTTGTTACAGAATTCAGAGATGAGCTAAACAAAATTTTACTAGTTAACGATTTATCAAAAACATTAATTTTGAAAGTGGTGTTAGTCCACATTTTTTTTGTAATGTATAAAATAACCTTTATATCTCTGACAAAGAATATCCGTAGCGTTTTTAACTCTAAAATAGCACTATTGCTTTGTCCTAAACTAATTTTGTTACAGAATTGTAAGATGAGCTAAAAAAATTTTTACTAGTAATCGATTTATCAAAAATGTTAATTTTGAAAGTGAGGCTAGTCCACACAAAATATTTTTGTAGTGTTAAAAATAACCTAATAATCGCTGAAAGAGTAAAACATTGATGATTTTTTTTCTTTAATAACTCCATAATTTAATCCTTAACTAACTTTAATACAAAATTCTGAGATGTTCTGAACAAAATTTTACTAGTAAACAATTTATGAAAAATGTTAATTTTGAAAGTGGTGTTAGTCCACATTTTTTTTGTAGTGTTAAAAATAACCTTATAATCGCTGATAGAGTAAAACTTTGATGATTTTTATTCTTGAATAACTCCATAATTTAATCCTAAACTAACTTTGGTACAGAATTCTGAGATGAGCTAAACAAAATTTTACTAGTTAACGATTTATGAAAAATGTTAATTTTGAAAGTGGTGTTAGTCCACATTTTTTTTGTAGTGTTAAAAATAACCTTATAATCGCTGATAGAGTAAAACATTGATGATTTTTATTCTTAAATAACTCCATAATTTAATCCTAAACTAACTTTGGTACAGAATTCTGAGATGAGCTAAACAAAATTTTACTAGTTAACGATTTATCAAAAATGTTAATTTTGAAAGTGGTGTTAGTCCACATTTTTTTTGTAATGTATAAAATAACACAATTCCGTAGCAAGGATAGTTAAAGTTTAAATTATAGGACTATTTAAGAATTAAATCACTACGTATATACTATATCAGCGATAAAAATATTATTTTATGCACTACAAGAAAATTGTGGACTAACCCCACTTTCAAAATTAATGTTTTTGATAAATCGTTAACTAGTAAAATTTTGTTTAGCTCATCTCAGAATTCTGTACCAAAGTTAGTTTAGGATTAAATTATGGAGTTATTTAAGAATAAAAATCATCAATGTTTTACTCTATCAGCGATTATAAGGTTATTTTATGCATTACAAAAAAAATGTGGACTAACACCACTTTCAAAATTAATGTTTTTGATAAATCGTTAACTAGTAAAATTTTGTTTAGCTCATCTCAGAATTCTGTACCAAAGTTAGTTTAGGATTAAATTATGGAGTTATTTAAGAATAAAAATCATCAATGTTTTACTCTATCAGCGATTATAAGGTTATTTTTAACACTACAAAAAAAAATGTGGACTAACACCACTTTCAAAATTAACATTTTTCATAAATCGTTAACTAGTAAAATTTTGTTTAGCTCATCTCAGAATTCTGTACCAAAGTTAGTTTAGGATTAAATTATGGAGTTATTTAAGAATAAAAATCATCAAAGTTTTACTCTATCAGCGATTATAAGGTTATTTTTAACACTTCAAAAAAACTGTGGACTAACACCACTTTCAAAATTAAAATTTTTCATAAATCGTTTACTAGTAAAATTTTGTTCAGAACATCTCAGAATTTTGTATTAAAGTTAGTTAAGGATTAAATTATGGAGTTAAGGGTACTTTCCACTATCACACTTTTCCATTATACACATCAAAATTTACCAACTTCCTAAAGATTTTTGGATTCTTTTTTGATTGAAACCTAGTCGTATCTAATAAGTGAACAATTTCTGGCCAAATTTAAAATATAAAAAATTCGCTAACATGGTGAAATTACGCTTGTATAATGGAAATGTGTGATAGTGAAAAGTACCCTTTATTAAAGAATAAAAATCATCAATGTTTTACTCTTTCAGCGATTATTAGGTTATTTTTAACACTACAAAAATATTTTGTGTGGACTAGCCTCACTTTCAAAATTAACATTTTTGATAAATCGTTTACTAGTAAAAATTTTTTTAGCTCATCTTACAATTCTGTAACAAAATTAGTTTAGGACTAAGCAATAGTGCTATTTTAGAGTTAAAAACGCTACGGATATTCTTTGTCAGAGATATAAAGGTTATTTTATACATTACAAAAAAAAATGTGGACTAACACCACTTTCAAAATTAATGTTTTTGATAAATCGTTAACTAGTAAAATTTTGTTTAGCTCATCTCTGAATTCTGTAACAAAGTTAGTTTAGGATTAAATTATGGAGTTATTTAAGAATAAAAATCATCAATGTTTTACTCTATCAGCGATTATAAGGTTATTTTTAACACTACAAAAAAAATGTGGACTAACACCACTTTCAAAATTAACATTTTTCATAAATCGTTTACTAGTAAAATTTTGTTCAGAACATCTCAGAATTTTGTATTAAAGTTAGTTAAGGATTAAATTATGGAGTTATTAAAGAATAAAAATCATCAATGTTTTACTCTTTCAGCGATTATTAGGTTATTTTTAACACTATAAAAATATTTTGTGTGGACTAGCCTCACTTTCAAAATTAACATTTTTGATAAATCGTTTACTAGTAAATTTTTTTTTAGCTCATCTTACAATTCTGTAACAAAATTAGTTTAGGACTAAGCAATAGGGCTATTTTAGAGTTAAAAACGCTACGGATATTCTTTATCAGAGATATAAAGGTTATTTTATGCATTACAAAAAAAATGTGGACTAACACCACTTTCAAAATTAATCTTTTTGATAAATCGTTAACTAGTAAAATTTTGTTCAGCTCATCTCAGAATTCTGAAGAAAAGTAGTTAAGGATTTAACTATAGAGTTATTTAATAGTAAAAAACACCAAAGTGTTATTCAATCAGCAATTATTTGGTTATTTTTAACGCTACAAAAAAATTGTGGACTAACCTCACTTTCAAAATTAACGTTTTTGAGAAATCGTTAACTAGCAAAACTTCTCTCATAAAATTCTCAGACGTTTTTAAAGTTTTCTTTGAACTTTTTTTTTTAATCGAAAGATACCATTAAACTGTATCCAAATCTATCGTTAACTAAGTTTTTTTGAAAATGTGACTTACCCCACTATCATAATAAATGGTTCATATATGCATTGGTTGTGTAGAACCTAAATTTGAAATTAAATCAATTTTTTTTGCAATAAAAGCCTCTAAACCATTTATTTTTTATAATTTTATTCACAAACTAAAAATACACAAAGTTAATGGGTTTGTTCCCTTTTTTAAAAATGTATCTTCCTAAATTTATCCGTATTAGCATCCGATATTGAATCTGAAAAGCCCCGTCGTTGGCAAAATTTCCTCCACCTTCGTCTCCTTTAAAATAATTAAAAAAAATTATTATAATTTTTTAAATAACATTCTAAATAAATTATTCTCACCATGGACCAAACAATTTCTTGATTAGCGACAGCAAAATGTCTTTATTTCAATATATATTCGAAATACGATGTTGATTTTTTAAATTTGTAAACAAATAAACAAAATATTATTAACAGGGTAACTGATAGATAGTTTTAATTAATTGAAAATCCAGTTGTTCGTTACTAACCCAGTTATTTTAAATTTATTTCAAATCAACTAAGAATTTTCGTAACTATCTAACTGTGGAATTTTTTCGGTGTACATTAAAATTATGGTTTAAGCTTACCATGGAAGCCCCTAATTTTTTTTTTTTTTTGCAAATTTTATCAAAAATTTTCTAAGTCTTTTTGAAAATTGTTTACAAGTGAATAACATATTCAATTGGATGTAATCATATATTACTATATGTTAGATCAATTTGATATAATTAGATACGATCAATTTATTTAAAACTAAGTCTTTGAAAGTTGTTATTTGCTAACAACGTCCGCTGGTCTAGAGGGTAGAGATTGCGATTACAAAACGGAAGACTTGTGGTTCTAATCTCCGTCCGTTCGAAGTTTTTTTTTTTTTTTTATTTATTTTCAGTTTGACATTATTATATCTAAAAATAAATCTAAAAATAGAAACATTTTTTGGATAAAAATGTATCCAATAATTTTTTTATAAAATCTAGATATCAGATATTATAAGATAACTTTGGCGCGGCCAAATTTCGGATGAAATTACATTATATAATATCCAATTTAATATAAAATCATGATATTGGATATTTTAAGTTAACTTTGGCGCGGCCAATTTCCGGATGAAATTACATCATATCATATCATATTTAATACAAAATCATAATAATACATAATTTGGGATAACTTTGGCGCGGCTAATTTCCGGATGAAATCACATACAATCAAATATTAAACTGTAACTTCATATATTATAAGATGTTATGAGATAACTTTGGCGCGGCCAATTTTCGGATGAAATTTAGCAAAATCAGATCCAATAAATTATATATAATTTTATAAGATAACATGTTTTACCATACAATTTTTTTTACTCGGGATAACAGTTATGGTCTCTGATTTTTATACAATTTGATAGAAAACCCAAATATTAATCCAACCATGTATGGAGCAATATCTAACCATATAAAGTAGATCAACCTTATTAACTCATATAAGATTGTAGTTTTTGTCAAATGCCGAAAAAAATATTTAAAAGCAAGTGGTTTTTGGTGTAAAGCCGCATTCACAATGTTGGAGTACTCCAATCTGTGGAAATTTTATATCTTCCCCTTTTGCACTTTCGTATTTTTGAATTTTACTATCCTTTTTCAATCCACTCCAGAGTCAAACATGTTCTACTCTGGAGTTCCAATTTGGAGTTAAGATAGGCTCTATGTTAACCGTTAAAGCTAAGTACTCTGTTCGATTTCACGGGAAAAAATCTGTCAAACTCCATATAAAAAAAATAAATTTTGGCAACGCGAGGAATTATAGGGAAATTGTAAAAAAAGTTTTCACGCATTTTTATTATACAAGACAATTTAAATTGTCGTGAAAAAGTGACATTTCAGTTTTGTTATGATCGTTTCTTTCTTATAATTGTCAAAAGTTGTTGATTTTTAAATATTTTATTGCGATTTGAGGCGTTTAAAGTTTAAGTCAAATTTTCACTGCAAGAAACAGAGTACTAAGCCTAACAGAGGAAAAATACACCTCTGAGAAAGTGCCATCACTAATAATGTCGTTTTAAAAAAAATAAACAAAACCAAACATTTTATATTTACACAAATTTAAACAAAAAAATGAATTAAAAACGTATATAAACAAATATAATTTCTAACGCATAGAAAATTTAATCAAATAATTTTGTCAAATTATGAGAAAAGTAAGTAAACTGGCAAATACAATATGACAGAACTCCACTCTACATTTTGCACAGTTAACATTTCAATCTGTGATCGGGAGTAGAGTGACTCCAACATTGTGAACGTAGCTGTAATATCATATAATTTAATTCCCCATAAAAATCATTTTAGAGTCATCTCTGAATATAAATATTGTTTTTCAAATTTTAACTAAACTGTATGTGTATCTATCTTCCGTAGCTAACGGAACCTGTCTCTTTAAAAATAATGAACCCAACGTTGTGAGCTTCTACAATGACTTAGAAATACGAGAAGATGTTGTAGAATTCCCGCCAGGAGCAACGATAACCTCCAGGTATTATTGCAAGCCATTTTATCTTTTTTTTTTCGGAACAATAATATATATCAATAGAATAAAATTTTAGGTGTACTGATATAGGAAAATTTGAATTGGTTGGAAGCATTGAACGAACATGCATACATTCAGAATGGACTGGAACAAAACCTCAATGTTTTGGTTTAAATCAGGAAAACGATTATGCCAGTAAGTTTTTTCCCCCATTTATTAAGCAAACAAATTATTTAAAGCAACACATTTTAGTGGAAAAGGCACCTACTATATTATTTCGTCGTCAAAATGGACCTATTGCACAGAGCAATGATGGCAAGTTAATTATTTATCCGGGAACAACTCTTCATATGGAATGTTTGTGGATGAGGCGTTTCGGCAATCCTAAATGGTCTGTTAGCCACGACTACAAGTAAGTTCAATGTAAATACAAGCTATCACAGAAAAAGCGAATTGATACCCACTTTTTTCAAGCCTCTGATGACTGATAAGGTCCCTAGGGACCTTTTTGGTTTTCAGACATGCAGCATTTTAAGACGGCTTGATCAAATAGGATAAAACTCAATGACATTTATGTGTGTGATGTTAACAAATTTCAAAATGATTCCTGCACTTTTTTTTATAATCGCGGGTTAAACAAATTACCTACGTGGATGACGGATAAGGTTCCCGTGGACCTTTCATATATTTTCATGCCTTTGGTTGATGTTTCTTCTCTGTGTGTGAAATAAAAGTGACCTAGGGAACAATAGATAATTCGAAAATGAGTCATAATATTCGCTTTTGTGTCAGCGTGAGTAAAATAAAAGCACGTTTTTACTAATGCAACAGTACGTCCACAGCATTTTGGTTCATAAAACGGCAACAAATGGTATTTAGATCTACCAGGAAAAGGTAAACATGCTTGGTGGATCTGCTTGGAGATTTCTGTGGCGGTGTGTAAAACTTTTCAGGCACCAGTCGCTTGCGCAAGATCCTATCGAAAGCTCCCACTGCCCCTAGCTACATACATATATTCAAAAGCAAGGCGGCAGTTAGACAAACATATAACGCTTGAGCCCTTTGTTGTTAATCTGACATTTTAGGGGGGATAGATCACCGTGTCCTGACGGTATTATCCCAACTGACCTTGGATGGAATTCCAATCGGATTTTACCATGGCTTGCCAGTATAAAACTGTTCTATCTTAGATGGTCTTGCATTCCTAGGATGTAAGTGGACAACTACTGAAGTGGTCTTCATCCCAAAGGAAACTCTTTCCTCGTTTCTCCTGAACACACTGACGACGATATATATACCCATTGGGGACCCCTGTAGGCTAGTTGGTAGCGTGCTAGCCTATGAAACAGGGGGTCGTGGGTTCGATTCCCACCAAAAACCCTTGGTCGATTTCGCTACAACGAGACGACGGTCATTGTTACCAGTTCTCGGTTAGGTTAAAATTATTTAAAATGAACTGTAAATAAAAATTGGAAAAATAAATAAAAACTGATCATTGGATCAAAAATTATTATTATTATTATATACCCATTACAGACGTTGCAGAATCTGGTAAACATCTAGGGATACTGTCTGGAATTATCTTTTGGACTTCTATCTAAATGGAGTTTAGAGAGCGGTTTGGTGGTAAATGCAGACAAGACTGATCTTGTTTTCTTTTGTAGTAGGTTAGGTTGTGAAGGATGACGACGGTTTATACTAAACCAACGTCCATAGAGGTCTTGATGTGGCCCATTATGATTCCTTTAATGGTCGCAACCTTCTCTCTTCAATTTTATCACTCGCATTGTTTCCAGTTATGCATCCCATTTTCAAGGTTTTATAAATGCCAGTTGGGTCCAAGGATTCTCGCTTCGAATTTCCAATAAACTCTGAAAGAAATAAGAGCAAAATATTTTAAATCTTCTAAAAGACAGCGCAGGGCATTCACATAAGATGTGATAGCTGTCTTCGACAGCTTCCCCACACCATCTACAAGTATCATCATTCAATCTACATATCGTGAACCTATATTCAAAATATGCCAACTCAAATTTGACCGAAATGAGTTTCCGGTGGCAAATAGCTCCCCTATGTAATACCTATCTGTCATTAAAATTTCAGAGAAAAAAAATAATTTGTTATCGTTTTACAACCATTTTTGTTATTCTGCTAACTCAAAGTACATATTTTTTTGGTGAAAAAAATGTCAACTCCCATTGTAAATTTCCAAAAATTTTTCAAAATTTTTTTTTTCAAAAAATTAGATCACATTTCTTATTGCATTTGCCATGCTGAACACGAATCTTGTAAAGATTTTGATATCTAATGACTGGTTCTCGAGATATTGCCATTTGAAAATATCGGTAAATAGTGTTTGCAAAAAAAAAATTGCTTATATTTATGTAACTTTCGAACTATTTATCAGATTGAAACATTATGCGTGGGGCAAATAAAGTCAATGATATAAGCTCTCAAAATAGCTAGTTTGGAGTGACTCTATTCCAATACAGCGCGAGTTACAGAGTGCCAAAGTTGACCACCCTGAGATTAAAAGGCTTTCGAAGCTAGTAACTTTTAAAAATATGCAAAGATTTTTAATTTTTTTTCTTCAGTTTTTGCAATTATCGTACTAAGGATAACAAAAACCAAAAAAAAAAAATTATAAAAATTTTTCAAAAAAAAATGTATTTTTATTTTCCGACAAAATATGCCAACTCTAAAAAAATATTTGTTTTTTGTCATAGTAATAAATGCCAACTCTGAAAAATACGCAAACAAGTGCAAAATATAAAATTTTTGGCATATGTAAAAATTATTTAGAATATTTAAACCATCTTATGGAAGGTACATTGTATTTTGTTACAATAATATGCGAAATAACTAGTTTTTTAGCTCTCCTGAACAGTAAGCTTTTTCGAGTTGGCATTTATTGAATATAGTTCGACGATATACCAAATCGATGTGGTTAAAATGTCAGGAAGATCGCACTCCATCTTGGGGTGCTTCTTCAGTGCTGAAGTATCAACTTTTCTAAGCCAAAGACCGTTTTTAAAAAAAAATTAAAAAATTAAAATTTGATCAGATCTTCTTAGTTTGGATTTTATGAGGTCTAGTTAATCACATATACTTAGATTTTAAATATCAGCTTTGTAAGACATCGCTTACCTCCAAAAACCAGAGGTGGAAAAATATGCATACATTTGGGAGACACCCGAAAATTAACTTTTTCCAATAATATAAAAAAAAAATACATTAAAATTGCAAAATATGTTTTTTTTCTTCCCAACTTATTCTATATTCGAAAAGACGAAAATCGATTATTGATAAATTGTTCAAATTTCATACAAGCAATTTGACGTTTAACTACCATTCTATATCTTATATCGAAAAAGTTGGTCCTAAATTAAATAAATATATTTACGAACTAAAGCGGATGTTGATGCATCACATTATCGAAGATTGTTTAGGCTTTTTAGAAAATTGAGGTTTATACGGGGTTCACACTTGCTGTTTTGAAGTGTTTAAGAGTTACTGGTGTTTTGTTAAACAACTTGCTTAGATCGCAAGTGGTGAATGCCATATTAGGTTTGTGGTCAGAACAAACTGCTGAATCGATTCGCCGTGAATTTTTATAGTTTTGTGATCGTTATAATTACTCCTTTTTTTAACTCGAAGTATATACGTTTGATTACACAGGTTGACAAAATTTGAACTTTTCAATTTGCCCGACCTTTGACAACTGATTTATATGGATTTTAGTGTGCTGATTCCGATCTGGTTATTCAATTGTATCCATCAGCTTGCGTTCGCGAGCAAATCGCTGTTAAAGAGTCGAAAAAGGGCGTTTTTTTACCAATTTTGCTTGGCTATAATTTCCAAAAATAATTTTAGAGCCTCAGTTTAAACACGAAGTTAACTGTATTAGATGCCAGGATTCAAAACTGTTTTTAGATTTTTTCTGACAGCTTTAGTTTTCGAGTTATTAAAAAGGGCATAATATTCAGACAAAATTAAAGAGGTCATAAATTTAAAATTTTATTTTTGGCGATATCTCAAAAACTAAAGATGACTCAACAAAAGAAAGAGCAATCAGCATATCCAACATACCTAAAATCGTCCATTCACTTTTTGGATGTAAGACTAGTGTTGGTAAATATAGACTCACAAACATGCCAAAAATAGCCTATTTTCAAAGTTTCCTTAGGTTATATCTCGAAACAAGAGCCAAAAAAACGGTAGCCAGATTTGAAATCAGCGTTCCCCTATTACAATGAAATTAATTTTTCTATCACGTAAGGTTTTAAGATATTCGCGTTTGAATATTGAAATATTCAAATCTGGCATCCAAATTTTTCTATCGCGTACTGTTTTTGAATAATAACTCGCGTTTAAAAACTCAAATTTCACTGTTGCGCACTTATATTCTTATAAAATCACACTAAAATTTTTAAACGCGAATATCTAAAAAACAGAAAATGCTTGAAAAATTTGGATTGCAGTTTTGGAATCAGGAGGTCCATTTTATATGAAGTCCTATTTGGTGAAGCAACGTAAGAGTGGCACCCTTAAAAGTGCTAAAATATGATTTTTTTTTACTTTTTAACAGCGAATATCTCAAAAACGGTACGTGTTAGAAAAATTTGGACGGTAGATTTGGAAGCAGGAGACCAAAATCTATAAGGACCAGTTAGAAATTTCACTGGGAGATTTTGCTGTCCAACAGTGTTTTTAGTGTAAATATTACATAAAATACTCTTTCAATTAATCTTACAAAAATAAGTGGAAAAAAGAATAAAAATAACATAATCACTCCCAAAATGCCAAGAAATATTTAGTTCTAAAGAAAGTGATGAAAAAGCGCTTCCAAAAGGTCAAGTTATATTAACATCACTACTTCAGAAGTTGTGATAAAAATGTTAATATATATGTACATAATAAACACTAGTGATATATGTTATACTTAAGTGTCAATCTTTCGCCACTGAAAAGTGGCGAAAAAAAGAACATACTTTGTGTGTCACGCCCATATTAAATTCATCAATGTTTCAGTTGAAGAAGAAGTACATCTGGTTCATAAGTTGTGGTGAATTTGTAGTGAATGTTAAGCTCTTTTTTTGCTGGGTAGTAATATAATTGCTACAATTTGCAAAATAAGCAAATAAAGTTGCAATTTTGACATTTCGCATTTTTGCAAGACTTAAATTTGGTGTTCTGTTTACGTTTTCATTCAAAGTTGAAATCAATAACTAAAATTTGAAAATTATAGAGAAAAAAGTGCATTGGTTTTACTCACGAAAGTGAAATCTGGAACACCAAAAAATTCGTAAATTTTCATTTCCACATTTTTTAATGTGATTCCTTTTTTGGAACAACGGCCAAAGTAAAATAATATTAAAAAAAAAACTGAAACAAATGTTGGAATGAAGTGACATTTTTTTGGGAGGTGAAATAAAGCCATAGGAAATAAGGCCATATGGCCTTATTTCTCAATTCAATGGGAAATAGGCCATATGGCTTTATTACCAACACGATTTGAGCAATAAAGTCATATTGAATTTGCAACTAAAGTGGAAATAAAGCCATATCAGTTGAAAATGTGGAAATATATTTCCCCGTAAATCCTTCTAACCAAAAAAAAAATGTATATAGCGAAGCCGCTAAATTAATTTATGGAGTTTTGTAATCCCTTAGCCCGGCCGAAGCCGACTACGCAGAATTTTTTTTTTTTTTGACTATCTTTAAATTAAAAAACCACATATACCTGGAACCTCGGAACTTAGAGGGTCTAGGGCATCAATTTTTTTATTGGCAGGGTTTTTAATTTAAAAATTTTTAAACAAAAAAAGGTTTTTCTGTGTAGCCTAGGGATTACAAAATCCATGCATTAAACCCACCCTCTCCGCAAAGTAAAGTTTTCTAGGGTAGCAGGCCTTTGCGCTATAAAATTTGTTATGCCTCAAAAAGGCCTGATAACCCAAAATAGCTTTGGATTGCAGAGAGGGTGGGTTTAATGCATGGAGTATGTAATCCCTAAGCCCGGCCAAAGGCCGGCTACGCAAAAAGCCTTTATTCAAAAAAAAAACCAAATCATAGAAGTCGTAATTTCGACATTTCGTCCAAAAAAATATTTTGGATTTTTTGACAATTTAGTTTTGGGAGAAATTACATTTTTAGACCTATCATTTTGGACTATATGTCGCAGCTTGAGCGATATGACATTTACGGTTTTGGGCGATAAGACCTTGGGCGCTATGTCCGTACGCCATTTCAAACGGGGGGGGGGGGGGGGGGGGGGGGGTGAAATAAAGCCATAGGCATAAGGCCATATGGCCTTATTTCTCAATTCAATGGGAAATAGAGGCCATATGGCTTTATTACCAACACGATTGAGCAATAAAGTCATATTGATTTTGCAACCAAAGCAGAAAAAAAATTTTTTTTGACTATCTTTAAATTAAAAACCACATATACCAGGAACCTCGGAACTTAGAGGGGTCTAGAGGCACCAATTTTTTTATGGCAGGGTTTTTAATTTAAAGATTGTTTAACAAAAAAAGTTTTTCTGTGTAGCCGGCCTTCGGCCGGGCTTAGGATTACAAAATCCATGCATTAAACCCACCCTCTCCCGCAAAGTAAAGTTTTCCTCAAAAGGCCTGATAATCAAAATAGCTTTGGTTTGCAGAGAGGGTGGGTTTAATGCATGGAGTATGTAATCCCTATGCCCGGCCGAAGGCCGGCTATGCAGAAAACCTTCATTACAAAAACACAAATCATAGAGTCGTAATTTCGACATTACGCCCAAAAAAAATATTTTGGATTTTTTGACAATTTTGTTTTGCGAGAAATAACATTTTTAGACTATCATTTTGGGCTATATGTCGCAGCTTGGGCAATATGACATTTACGGTTTTGGGCGATAAGATCTTGGGCGCTATGTCCATGCGCCATTTCAAACTCCATAAATTAATTTAGCGGCTTCGCTAAATAATTTTTTTTGGGTAGCAGGATTACGTGGAATATATTTCCACACTCTCCGCAAAATAATGAACATTTTAAAAAATATTTAAATGAGTAACAAAGCCATATATGGCTATATTTCCAACAGTGGTTGGTAATAACGCCTTATGGCCTTATTTCTCAACTCTTTGGGAAATAAGGCCATATGGCCTTATTGCCTATGGCTTTATTTCACCCCCCCCCCCCCATTTCAACTCCATAAATTAATTTAGCGGCTTCGCTAAATATTTTTTTTTGGGGTAGCAGGATTTACGTGGAAATATATTTCCACACTCTCCGCAAAATAATGATGAACATTTTTTAAAAATATTCAAATGAGTAACAAAGCCATATATGGCTTTATTTTCCAACAGTGGTTGGTAATAACGCCATATGGCCTTATTTCTCAACTCTTTGGGAAATAAGGCCATATGGCCTTATTGCCTATGGCTTTATTTCACCCCCCCCCCCCCATTTTTTCCAAAAAAAGTATATATGCATTTTTTTTCAATGCATATTTTTACAGTTTTCTGTGCTAGTAGAAAACTAAAAATTTTTTGGAAAAAATAATATATTTTTATATGTTATCTGTCAATTCTTTCTGGATCTGTTATTTAGGGAAGTATTTAGTTACAAATTTAAAATTTTCGGACATTAAATTGAGCCAGGTCTAGTTTCCGGTGAAGCCTTAATTTATTTATCACTAGCAGAGTACCCGGCGTTTGCCCGAGGAATAAAAATTCGAAATTTTAATCAATAATTATGAAATTTGTGTTAATTTTTTTTTCTTAGAACAATTGCTGTGTTTTTCAATAAGTGGATTTATTTTCGGATTAATCTTATTTAGTTTGGAAATAAATAAATTAAAATTCCAAAACAAATTTGAAATATTTTTTTCCAAAATCTACGATAAATAAGCAATTATTATCCGAAAAAATAATAAAAAAAATATGGAAAATTAAAAAAGTTATAAAAAAATCAAAATAAATCCAACTAAATTTTAGGATTTAATAAATCCGTTTTGGATTAATTTTGTTTTATTTATAACTTTTTTCATTTTCCAAATTTGTTCATTATTTTTTCGGATTATAATTGCAAATTTATTGTAGATTACGGAAAAAAATATTTCAAATTTGTTTTAGTATGTTAAAATATTTTTTTAAGCAAAATAAGATTAATCAGAAAATAAATCCACTTATTGAAAAACACAGCAAATATTTTTTTATAAAAAGAAAACTAAAAAAAAAATTAAAAAAATCTATTTTTATTGAACAAAATTGAAACATTGAAGAAAATTGTTTTCCCCAAAATCGAATGTTAAAAATTTTATTAATCTTTGTAAAGGAATCAAAGTATTTTGATTTGGATTGGATATTTTATTTTAATAAAAATTTATTTCCACGGTTTTTTGAACTTTATTTTAAACATAAGTAGTAAAGATACTGTTCATAGTGCAAAAAGTCTCATAATTTTTCAAAAGGGAAAGTCTCAAATCCTTAAAATATTTCTATTATCAAAGAAAAATTTTAACACGGAATGTGTTAAACTGAGATGTTTTTGTTAACTTGACCCTACGTATGTGGATTATTCTCCCATCAGACCTTTAAGTTATCAGGAAGGGGAAAAGTAAAAAACAAAATATTGTTATGTATTCATATCTGAATTATTTTGATTTAATGCCTTTTAATTAAAACCCCCATGATATTTAGTTGTCCAAACCCAATGGTTCTTTTTGGTCTATAAATCTTATGTTTAAATTTTTAGCCAAATCTGACAAAATTTACCTATGCCTTTGGGTGGTTAAATTTTTGGCCCAAAAAAAAATTTTGCCATACAAACTAAATTTTTTTTTCAACTTTTTAATTTATTTATTTTTTTAATAATGCTTGACTTGATTAAGTTTAATAATGAAGAAAAAATTTCATTTTGGAGGGATAACCCCTTTCGCTTCAAAATTTGCTTCGAAAAAAAAAAAAAATGTAGGTTGTTGGAGTCCTACTCTAAGAATTTTTATTTTTTTTTTTTTTTCTTAATTTTGACTTGAAACGATTTTAGCTGAGATGTATTCACATAAAAATATTATTCTTATCTGTGGCATCTTTATCGTGTTCTTAAATGTATAAAAAAATCATAAAAATTGCGTTTACACTTTTTTCAAATTTTATGTATTGTCAAAAAAAAAAAAAAAATTTGTAGATTGCCTGGCAAATTATCGTTCGTTTTGGTGTAAAAGCTATATGTTAAAATTTTTAGCCAAATCGGACAATTTTAACCCGTGCCTCTGGGTGGTTTAAATTTTTTGTGAAAATAATAAAAAAAAAAAAAATTAGGGTTAAACTTTTACACTTCAGCGGCACATGTTAAAATTGTCCGATTTGGCTAAAAACTTAAATATACCCAAGCAGAAATTGACGACGGTTCTAAAAAAAATGCGTTCTGAAAGCTCTGTAACAAAAAAAAAGCATTCTCAAAACGCTATTTTCAAACGCTTTGCGAGCGTTTTTGAAAAGTGTTCTGAAAGCTCTATAACAAAAAAAAAGCAATCTCAAAACGTTTTTTTGGAACGCTTTGCGAGCGTATTCGAAAAGCGTTTTAAGAGTTCTTTATATTTATTAATTTTTTTTTTTTTTTTTAAATTTCTAAGTTTAGAAACTATTTTTGAATAACAATTTTTTGTCAATTTTTTTTTAAGTAAAAAAAATCATAAAAAATGTTTTTAGATTTTTTTTAAGTTTCGAAAATTTTTTTGAAATTTTTTTTAAGTTTTTTTGAGTACAAAAACTTTTTTTTCGGATTTCACTTTGTATCAAACAAATTATTATAACCGAACTAAAACAGAAATTCTTTACTTTGGGTTTTTAAAGCGCTTTGATGACTTAAAAAAAAACGTTCTCAAAGCACTTTTTTACATCGCTTTTAAAACGCTTTAAACCTAGCGTAGATCGATGTTATCATTCGGATCATCTGAAGGCGCTTTGAAGTTGGTATACAGAACGCTCGTACAACCGTCTACAACGCTTTTGCGATTGTATTTTTCTGACTGGGTAGAGTTCTTAGGCAAAAAGCAACCATAATTTTCCCAGCATTTGACGAAATTCGACAAAAGCCATTTTTTGTGATAATAAAATGTGAGAAAGGTAAAAAGTGAATTTTTTGCTATATTTTAGAACGTGATAAAGACGTTACAGAAAGAAATAAGATTTTTGTGTTGATATGTATCATTAAGTGCAACATCTCAAAGAAAAATTCTTTCGAGTCAAAAGTTTTGACTCAAAACTAAATAATTTTTTTTTAAATTTTTTGGAGTATGACTCCAACGGCCCTAAATTTTTTTTCGGAGTCAATTTTGAAGCGTTTATTCCACGAAAATTAAAGTAAAATAATAATTAAAAAAAAAATAAAAAATCGAAAAAATATGTTGTTTGGTTTGTATGGAAAAAACGGTCTAGTTTTGTCCGATTTGGCTAAAAATTTAAACATAGAGTTTTTAGACCAAAACGAACCATAATTTGCCCGGCGATCGACAAAATTCGAAAAAAGTTCGTGCCACCCTAATATACATAAATGGAATATCGGTAGTCAAAATTGAATTTGATCGACATAACTGGTTTTAAACTGAAAACTTTTTTATTCAACGTTTGGCTGTAAGAACATCAATTTACAGTTAATTCTAAATCTTCTTCCAAAAAGTTGTCCCTAACATTCGGTTTTTTTTAAATGTTCAAGACGTAAATGAATTCTTTCAAATAGTGTTTTTTATTTTAAATTTGAAATATCGAACCGTGAGTTTTATAGTATATGAGGTACAGATCCCCGAACAGTGATAAAACTGAATGCCCAAGGCGTGCTAATGAACTAATTTAAAAAACTGAAAAGGCTAAGTTGTTTGTTAAAAAAAGAGCTTTCCAATGACAATCAATCACATTAAAATCTGACTTATTGTGTCTTTTTAAAAGCGGAAAAACTGATTTTTTTTTCATATTTTGGCATTTTCAAAAGTCCCTCTTAACCGATATCAAAACATTCTATAGCCTATAATCTTAGTTGGAATGAAAGCTTTATTATGGTTTTTATCTCATCAAAATCGGTTCAGTAGTTTCTTCAAACACCGGTGACAAAGAAAATTTTCGCGAAAAGTGCGTTTTATAATATAGTATAGATATAGATTTAGTCCTTAATCTATTAGGTTTTGAGATATTGGTATAATTTCTTATATTTTATATCATAAACATGTTGTGCCGATCTACCGCATTATTCCGTGAATCGTCAGATATGTAAGCCCTTATTATTTCGTCCACTTTACTTTTTCATATGTATTTTCCTTTTTGGTTACCGTACGAGAAGAATGAACTTTATTTAATTATTTTGGAGCTATGAAAACTTCTATGCACTTTTACAGCACTAACAATTTTTAATGAAGCAGCAGATTTTCTGCTTAATGGTGAGACCAGTTGAATTCTACGTCCAATTTTCTTGGACTTAAAAAAAGCGGGAATTTGGAATCCCGCGCGGGACGCGGGAATCGTTGACACAAAGCGGGACAATCCCGCCAAATGCGTGACGTCTGGCAACCCTAAGTATATACATAAATTCCAATACTTAATATGATGACATTCCGTTAAAACTAGCCATTTTAAATTATCTCCGGTCCAAATACTTATATTTATCTCGTTCCGAGTACTAATGGATCTATTCGTTCAATTAATCTGAAAAGAAAGTTTTTGTTATTAATTTCTTTACGAGTAATGTTTTTTTTTGTTAAAATTTTTACCTTTTTCTCCAGTTTACACAAGATATATACTTTTTTTTTTTGCAAACCCAAATGGTCGATGATAAAAAATGTTTTTATTACACAACAATAATTTTCATTCATAATTTTAAAATTTTTTAATGTTTATTTTTCGTTATTCCCAAATCGTTCCCAAATACTTTCCAAAAAAAGATTGCCATCTGTAGATAACGACTTCGTTATTACTGACACTACTATTCATGAGTTACCCCTGAACTACTGAATTCACAGTTATTTGTAATTAGCCCAGTTATTATTCAATTTTCAAAAAATAACTGAGAAATTTTGTAACTATGCAACTGGGAAATTTTTTCGGTGTGGGAAATTTCTTGGGTGTATAAAAAAATTGTTCGATTAATTAACATAAATTAATCGATTTATTCGTTATTTAAAAATCGTCGTTTTTAAGAACAGATATTTGAATTATACAAAATTTGGCACAAAATATAAAAAAATATGATGAAAATGGTTTCAATTCTTTTTTGTTTCGACCTTTTTTAACTTTTTTTGTTTGTTTTTCTATGTGGGATATGTTTATTCAAATCAGAAAAGCTCAATTAATATTAACTTTAACTTATTTATTACAGAAATTATTCCGAAGGATGGGTCACTGACGAAGGCCGTGATGCCACACTCGAGTACCGATTTACTATAGCCGATGCTCAGACAGATGATTCCGGCACTTATTCATGTGAAACTCCAGCCAGACACAAGCACTCGGTTGAGGTAGTTGTTAAGAGTATAAATTGTCCTGAAATTCCAACAAGACGTGGTTTAATCGTAAGCACAAACGAGACAAAGTTAAGCACTAGAGTATTACTGTCGTGTTCCAATGGCAATTCGTTGATTGGATCATCTGAACTTTTTTGTCTTCCAAGTGCCAATTGGAGTGCTCCATTGCCAGTATGTGAAAGTGTGGAATGCGGTGATATTCCCTTACCGAACAATATCAGTTCACCTCGTGTGTCTGTGTTATCACGCGAAGTTGGCGGACGTGCAGCCTTTTCTTGTGCATCAGGTTATGGCTTACGAGGACCTTCGGAAGCAATTTGTATGCCGTCAGGGGAATGGGCGACACCATTTCCCACCTGTGTGGAGGTACAATGCGATAATCCAGGTGCACCACAAAATGGTTACGCTCAAGGACAGGCACCATATCGTGCAGGAGACGTTGTGCAATTTAATTGCAATCCAGAGTACATGATGCAAGGCCAGCCAATTATTGCTTGTCAAGATAACGGTCGATGGTCAGGCGGTCTGCCGAAATGTGTACAAGCCTGCTCTTATCCGGGTACAGCGATTAGTGGGCACATGTCATCTGTGCAATTTTATTACGCTATTGGTGAGAGTATCACATTCACGTGTGATGCTGGACTCGACTTACGAGGACCCAAAATGGTGAAATGTCTTAAGAATGGCAAGTGGTCGGGTGCCATTCCACAATGCGTTGCAACTGATTAAACCGATTAGTCCATTATTTTTAATAAAATTTATCTTTATAAGATTTTTGTTTTAAAATACAATAAAATACTATATCAAGTATTGTTTTTTTTATTATTAAATAAACATTCAGTTAAGCGGATTATTACTGGCAAACGAAGACAGCTGTTTGAGGAAATTTAGACGTCCACTTAAATAGTCTGCTTATTTTTAAAGGCGTACTAAATGTTGGCGCTAATTCAAAGTATAGCCCAAATTTTTTAAATCACTGTAGATTTATTACAATGTGAAACAAATAGTAGTGATCGGCGGGGGTTCTGCTTATCGGGAAAATTTAATTTGATAAAAAAAAGTTATACGTGTCTCGGCGTTTCGCTGTGTTAGATATAGAAATTGAGGTGTATCAATATGAAGTTAGTAAGTATCGTATAGGAAAATTTTTGTGACTTTTTTGTGCATTTTGACCATCCAAATGTCTGAATATCGCAAAGTGATGTTCAGCAAAGTGATGTTCAGCAAAGTTGTAGCCAGCGTTGAGCTTAACAACTTTACTGAACAGTTAGTTAGAAAGTATCGTATGGGGTAAATTATAATTTTTTGTGCCTTTTTCGTGCATTTTGACCATCTAAATATCCGAATATCCGGCTACAACTGCAAAAAGTCACTTTGCTGAACCCACAGACGTTGTTTAGCAGGGAAATCTTAATTAAATCTCACCGGCTCACCCTGGAAAGTCTTTGTGCCCTGGGACCAATATGAGACGTATGTCAAACTGCTTGGCCATCTTATTTAAAGACGTACGGCAGTAGTGGGCAGATCTTGTTTTCAGAAACAGGGACTCTAGCTGAAAAAAAAATAATCGACCTTTTTTTTTTTTAAATATTAGTTTATATTTGGACATTCTGTCGTTGAACATCAGGCAATCCTGTATAACAGCGGTTACCAACCTTTTTGGTTCGCGTACCCCTAATTTTAATTTTTTTCAGCCGCGTACCCCCTAACAAGTTTTTTTTTTTGTTAAAATACTTCGCATATAAATATGGTTAGAAATTTAAAACAAATTATGTTGTAAATTTTAAATAATTGTATTACTTTTACTTCTTTTTGAAACTTATACACAGTGCTTTAAAAGTAAAAAAAAAATATGCGGAGATTCTCATCTAAAAATTCGGGTTAAATGGAGTCCATAGAGTACGAAAATACTCAAAGTTTTTCTCGATCACTTCGTTTAAAAATATCAAAAACATCCTAAAAATTAAATATTCAAAATTGTAAAGGTCCCCCGTCTTAATTTATTTTTTATTTATTTGAATTTTGAACAATATTTTCCCGATCAACTTTGAGTAAAAAGATAGTGAACATTTTTTAATAACACTGTGTAGCACAGTGTTATTATTAAATGTTATTACTAAACAAAATTAAGTAAAAAGAAAATCAGCAAAAAATAACTAAAACTTCGCGTACCCCCGCGGGCAGTTTAGCGTACCCCCTAGTGGTACGCGTACCATAGGTTGGTAACCGCTGCTGTATAACACATAAACTTTCTCTTCTAACATAAAAGTGAGTCAATTCGGGTTGCGAATTTTTTCAACCATTTTGAATTGAATTGATTACTGATTGTAGTGTTGAACTCAAATTTGTAAAAATGTTTCACCATATGAAATGTGACTGGAAGTTCATTAGAGTGATCCAAAAGCGATGCTGAACAATGATCCTCCAGGGTTTTACAAGCAATTACGATTTATTCATTTGGTTTTAAATTTGTATCGATAAGTCTTGAAAGCATGTCAACACAACCAAAATCTTTGGTGTTTATGTACTGTATATTAAAATTGTACATCATCGTCGTCAAGGCCTATCGTTGCAACCTGTTTGCTGCATAGACGGAAATATCTTTCTTATTTCCAAACATGGCAAGCAGTGGCTTATGGTCGGTGCATAAGATAAATTCTTCTTCGTAAATGTATCTGTGAAACTTCTTTACTGCATATACCAACCCTAATGCTTCCTTCTCGATTTGAGAGTAATTTTTCTCAGCCGGAGAGATAGTACGAGATGCATGTTCAATAACTTTTTCTGACTTATCAGGAAAAATAAGTATGCTCCAATACCTCTTCCCTATGCATCCGCTGCTACCTTGCTTGGTAGATCCGGATTGTAATGAGTTAAAAGTAGGTCTAAATTAAGAACGTTTTTAAACTGCTGAAAAGCTTGTTGACATTCTGTAGACCAAATATTATTAACGTTATCTTGACGAAGACAATCAAGTGAAGCTCTCAGATTACTCATATTACGGACGTATTTTCCATAATAATTTATCGATCCGAGAAATGATCTGAGCTCGGCTGTATTTGTGGGTGGTGGTAGATCCAGGATTGCTTCTATTTTTGATGGATCAGGACGTAAGCCTGATTTGGACATGATGTTGCCAAGGAACTTAACTTCCTTGGCGAAAAATGTGCATTTTTCAAATTTAATATGAAAATTATACTCACGTTATCTTTGCAAGACTTTGTAATCGTTTTTCATATGTAGAACCACCCACGATGATGTCATCTATGTAAGCCGATGCATCATCAATTCCCATTAAAATGGTATCCATTACCTGTTGAAAAGCACCTGGAGCACTTTTGACACCTGGAGCGATACGATATTTTGATATTGATGGTGAGAAGTTTTGCGTATTCTGGAGAAACTTCTGTCTCAAGATACGCATCTGACAACTCAATGTATGTGAACAAGCAGCTGTTTGTGGACGATGTAATGGATATTTGTGTGGTTCAAGACTATCGTTAAGACCTGAAGAGTAGTCTCCACAAATACGGACTTTACCATTAGGCTTTTTGACTCCCACCTAACGATTCGAATCGCTGTAATTCATCTTAAATGATTCGCAACATTGCGTATGCCACTGGCCTCTTTGTTTATTTATATTTTTACCAAAAATTTGATACCCATTTTTCCATTTTTAATTTTTTTTTTTGGTACTTGCGAATTTTTTGCACTTGCGGATTGTTATAAATAGCCGCCAATTTGTTTTGTTTTTTTTTATCATTTTCTTAAAACGCTTTATTTTACCAAAATTTTGATACCCATTTTTAATTTTTTTGTAATTTGCGAATTTTTTGCACTTGTGGATTGCTATAAATACCCGAAATTTATTTTATTTTTATCATTCATGTTCTTAAATCGGCCTTATGCACCATTTCATGGCTATTATGAAATAAAAAATATTTTTTTTTATATATATAAATCGAACTTTCCTGGGTATAAAAATGCATCCACGGGCTAAAATTGCCGAGATAATTTTTTTTTGGAACTTGTTTCGTAATAAGCATTATTTTACTTTATTTTTAAAATATTTTTAAAAAATTAAAAAAAAATATTTTTTTTTCCAAAAACCGCGAACTAAAACCGCTTGTAGGGGCCTAAAAGTACCCTCCTCAAATTTTTCCATGATTTTCCCGTTATCAGCTCGAAAATGCGCGTCGAGTTTATGCTATTAGTTAACGTGATTCGCAAATATGCATTTCATCGACCCACCCTATTGTTCACATTTGTGTTTTTGGTAGTTGCAGTGCTTGGAGTAATGAATACCTCTGCAATTGTTTGTTCTTGTTCTTTGAATTGTTGTTGTTCTTTGAATTGTTGTTGTACTTGGAATTGTTGTTGATAGCATTAATTGATGTCTGCGTGTTGTCCTGAATCATTGCCGTATCATGCTTTAAATTGAATAAACGCTGTGCGTTTGTGATGAGTTTGTTGATAGTTTGTTTAGAATCATCTTCAAGTGCTGAAAGACCTCTCATGCGAACTTCTGAATCTGTATGGCTTTGTAGTCCACACACGAACACTAAACATTTAAATTCATTAGAACTCATATCTGACAATTTACCCTTACTGCATAAGTAACCAAATCTTCCTTTGGCATCTTTACAGTTTGTAGGCATTTGTACCGTATACAAAAAAGCGATTCTTGCAACCCAAACATGTCTTTAAGAATTTGGACCGTTTCGGTAAATTTGACATCTCTTGGATTCTTTGGGAATATCTATGCTGCGTATTTACCATATACTACTGGATTGAGTTTTCGCATTAGCAGTCTTACACGAGCATCATCGTCAAAATCCTTTCCTTTAACAAGGAAAATGTCTTAATAACGATCATACCAATTGTTAAATGTTGTGGAATTTATTTGGTCGTAACAAAATCCCAATATGCTGTTTGAAAATTTTTCCATAATTTGATCCTGCTGTGGTTGTACCCTTGTGTTAGATTTGGAAGGAGTCTACCATGGAGTTCTAAAGTTCCAGAAGTTTTTGATCTTGAGCCATTATCTCGTCGCCAATTTATGTTACTTTTTTCTCTTTCTCTTGTCGTGAGAGACAGACGTGATTTCAACTTGGTCCGTGTTTTTTATTAAAATTATCCGGTTTAAAGTGATTAAATAAATTATTATTGGGAAAAGACGCTACCAAATAATAAACATTATTGTGATTTAACATAAATATATAAACACCAGTGCTATTTCGTTTAATAAACAAATATAAATGCATAAATAAACACCATAAAGATTTTAATCTTTGCTTTGTGTATTTTTTTTTTCTTCTTCTTCCTTTTATTAAAAATTTATTAGTAAAAGAGTGTATGAGTGATTTAGATGTAAAATCAAAGGAGCGTAGGCTCAGTGTTAATAGCAGTAGAAATGCATATTTCTCTTTTAATGAGGAAAATAATAATAATAATAAATCAAAAAATTATGATCCCCAACTAAATAAAAATTATTTGAGTCCCAGACCATTTGAAAGAGTGCAATCTTGTTCACCAGCCTTGCTCTTAAATGAGAATAATATCCCGCCAAAAAATATAAATAAACACACAAATTTAGAGACTAACAAAATAGTCAATTCTAGCTCTTCCTCTCTTTATCCTACAAACAATAAAACCGAAGAGATTTCTGTAAGTATGGTACACACACAAGTAAGTACACAACAAATTCCAATTACTACAAATAAAAAAGCAGAATCAAGTAAGCAACCAGCAATACAGACTGGCTTAGACCGCTATTTTAATATCAAAAGAGTTAGAAGTCCACAAAAAGGAAACCATAATGAAAAAAAACAGAAAGTAGCTAACAACAATGAAAATAAAGATCCCTTGATAAATAATCGTTTTGCACTTCTTGGAGAACAGGATATAAATCCAGAGAATCCGAGTAGTGCCCGTAAAGAGGTCAATTATAGACCTCCGCCAATCTTCCTTCGTGAGCGTAGCTCCAATAAATTGGTGTCTGATTTTACCGGAATTATTGGTAAGAATACATTTCATATTATTCCGATCCATAAAGGTAAAATATACGAGACGAAAATTCAGGTCTACACTGAGAAGAACTATAGAGTAATAGAAAAGTTCTTACGTGATAACGAAAAAAGTTGCTATACCTACCAGCTTAAAAGTAGTAAGGGGTTAAGCGTGGTTATTAAGGGAATTGAATCCAGTGTAGACCCTATTGAAATCAAGGAGGCTCTAAAAGAAAAGGGCTACAAGATCAAGGTAGTAGTAAATATTTTTAGTAAGAATAAAGTTCCCCAACCAATGTTTAGAGTTAAGTTGGAGCCTGAAAACAGGAAATTGAAAAAAAACGAAACTCATCCGATTTACTCTGAGAGATATGTTCTCCATCGTAGAGTATCAGTAGAAGAGCCGCTTAAGCGAAGTGGTCCTGTCCAATGCTCAAACTGCCAGGAGTTTGGGCACACTAGAACCTACTGAACCCACAGTACGGTTTGCCCAGTATGTGGGGATCTGCATCCAGCCATTCAATGCCCCATCATTAAAAATGGCGATGGCAATAAAAAGTGTGGAAATTGTGGAAATGACCACTCATCTAAATATCGGGGCTGCCCAATATACAAGGAACTTCAGCTGAAACTTAGGCAAAAACGGCAACAGGCCAGGGGCAATATAGTAGAATACAGGACAACCTTAGATAACCAGAATGTTAACTTATCAGCACCAGTAGTGCAACAACCTAGGGGTTCTCGATCAGTACCATCTTCTGAAACATCATCAGTTTCATATACGGGTTCCGGACCAGCCTTGGCTAAGCAGAATGTAAACATTTCTGCGCCAGCTGTGCAACCCACCTTGCGCCCTCAATCAGTACCATTAACTGAAACATCCTCAGTACCGCCAACGGTACAGCAAGCACAACCTACTTCAGGTTCTTCGTATGCAAATACACTAAGATCGGGTTCTCAGCAGCCCAGTAGTCCCCCGAATGCGGGAGGGTTGGAATCGATGTTCTACGACCTAATGCAGACCATGAATACAATTGTATCATCCATGCAAAATTCGATGAATGCCTTCATGGTATCTATGCAAACTACAATGCAAGAACTAAAAGAGCAAAATAATAATTTGCTCACCCTACTGGCACAAAAATGAGTTTCTTGAAAATATGTTTTTGGAATGCTAACGGCGTAACCCAGCATAAGGCTGAGATATCTAGTTTTCTATCGCGTGAAAATATAGATGTGTTGCTACTTTCAGAAACACATCTGACAAATAGATATTGCTTTAACATTCCCGGATATACATTCCATAAAACAAATCACCCTGACGGTAAGGCACATGGTGGCTCTGGTATTCTTATTAGAAATAGAATTAAACATCATGCTTTAGAAGACTTTTCCAAGAACTACCTTCAGGCTACATCAATTCACATTTATTGTGGACATGGTGGCCTTACTCTATCGGCAATATACTGCCCACCACGTTTTTCGGTTACACAAAACCAATTCGACGAGTTCTTTAAAACACTTGGAAATCGTTTCCTGGCTTGCGGGGATTATAATGCTAAGCACACCTATTGGGGATCACGTCTTATAAACCCCAGGGGAAGACAGCTTTACTACTTGATAGTTGATCGTAAAAACAGGTTCGATATTATATCACCTGGTAAACCAACATATTGGCCTTCTGATCCTAGGAAAATCCCAGATCTTATAGATTTTGGAGTCTCCAAGAATATTGATAGAAATAAAGTATCAGTTGAAACATCATGCGGCCTCTCTTCCGACCATTCTCCTGTCATAGTAAATTATTATAATGATCCTAAGGAGCTGAAAAAACCCTGTGTATTAACGTCTTATACTTAGAACCAATTGGTTAAAATATAAGAAATATATAAGTAGTCACATCCACGCTGATCCAACATTGGAGTGTGAGGGGGATATTGAAGAATGCGTACAGGACTTAACGTTCATTATGAGGACAGCAGCTGAACACTCGACTCTTCAGAGTGAAATAACTTCAAAACGTGAATCATATCTATCAAATTCTGAGATTGAAAAACTTATAACGCAAAAAAGAAAACTGAGAAGAGCATGGCAAAATTGTAGATCACCTGCTGCAAAGCAGAGGCTGTCAGAGGCTACAAGAAAACTGAGAGAAGCCCTTCATTTAGAAGAGGATCGTAGAGATATGTCTTATATAGAGGGACTAGAAAATTCAAGCTCCACCAATTATTCGTTGTGGAAGGCTGCAAAAAATATGAAAACACCGGTAGAGGGCGAGCCACCACTTAGAAATAAAAGTGGAAACTGGGCACGGAGTGATGAAGACAAAGCGTGCACCTTCGCCGAACATTTATGTTCAGTCTTTGAACCAAATCCACCGGATCATGACTTTACGCTCCCTGAACCGCCTATCAGAGCTGATATGACTAATTTTATAATCAACCCTCACGAGGTTGAGACTATAATTAAGGATAATTTAAATCCTAAAAAAGCTCCTGGATGTGACCTTGTCACGCCGAGAATGATAAGAAACCTACCATTCATAGCAGTTATAACCCTCACAAAACTGTTTAACGCGATCTTGCTTCAAGGATATTTTCCAGATATGTGGAAAATTTCTGAAATTAAAATGATATCCAAGCCAGGAAAAGATTTAACTTTACCTTCATCATATAGACCTATTAGCTTGCTTCCGTGTCTGTCGAAATTATTTGAGAAAGTTTTTCTTAAAAAAATTATGCCTTCCATGGAAAACTGTAACGTTATTCCTGCTCACCAGTTTGGTTTCCGCGAAAAGCATGGAACAATAGAACAAGTAAACCGCATTACAAGCGAGATAAGAAAGGCCTACGAGGAAAAGAAATATTGTTCAGCGATTTTTCTTGACGTCGCACAGGCTTTCGACAAAGTCTGGCACGAGGGTCTATTAATTAAGGTAAAAGGTCTTTTACCCACCTGTACTCATAAGCTACTTGAATCATATCTTCTTAACCGAAAATTCAGGGTAAAATATAAGGATACTACATCTGGAGATTTTGAAATGAAAGCTGGAGTTCCGCAGGGAAGTGTACTTGGTCCTATTTTATATTTGATTTTTACATCAGATTTGCCAACTAACGACCGTCTGCTAACGTCAACTTTTGCAGACGATACAGCAATTATTAGTACACACACCAATCCATCCGTTGCATCAATTGAACTTAATAACCATCTTAGAATTGTGGAGACGTGGTTTAAAAATTGGCGAATAAAAGTCAATGCTCTGAAAAGCAAGCACGTTACTTTTACACTAAGAACAGGAACTTGTCCTCCTGTCTCCCTAAATGGAGAACATATCCCACAATCTGAGAATGTAACATACCTTGGCATTCATTTGGACAGGCGATTAACATGGCGAAAGCACATAGAAGCCAAGAGGCTTCAAATGAAGCTGAAATCCAGCAATTTACACTGGTTAATTAACAAATATTCCAAACTTAGCCTTGACTCAAAAGTCACCCTGTATAACTGTATATTAAAACCAATTTGGACCTATGGTATACAACTTTATGGTACTGCAAGCGCATCCAATATAGAACTTATACAGAGGGCACAATCAAAAATTCTTAGAACTATGACCGGCGCGCCATGGTTTATTCGCAACGAGAATATACACAGGGATCTTAACATACCATTTGTGAAGGATGAGTTTATCACAATAAGGACAAGATATGCTGATAAACTGGAAAATCACCCAAACCCCTTGGCTAGGGTCTTGACACGAACTCAGGGACATTCAAGACTGCGTCGTGCAGACTTGCCGCCCTTGTAACTATGAGGCCCATATGACAAAATGGCTCCTTTGGAGTGTCTACTATTTTAAGTTAGAGTTTTAAGATTTAAATACTTATTGTTAGGCCTAAGAAAGGCGATTCAATAATAGCCAAAATAAAGTGTATATAAAAAAAAAAATTTATGTTACAGTTACAGTTTTAATAAAAGTAACACAAAATAAATTTTATAAAAAACCAACCAATTTATTTCACGAATAATATAATACTCAATGAAAATATTTTAAATTATTGAAAATTACAAACTATGATTTCAAAGCTATGTTGATTTACAAATTAGTATAAAAGTAAAGTGGTTTGCTTACAAGTGTCTCCAACACCAACAAACTAAAAAAAAAACTACGTAAACAATAAAAGCTAATCTAGCCAACAGACTTAAGAACGCTCCAAAATAAGACTCGCGTTTAGAGGGGAAGAAAACCCCTATATTTAAAGTAAAACACAACACTGTGGTAATATACTTTTGACTTTAAAAATTTTTGTGTCAAATCTCATTTCTTTAATATAAGGTCTGTTTGTTTACTTTTTTTGTAGTAAATGTAGTAAAAGAGATTTTTTTTAAATTTTACTCAATATGTCGAAAACCCAAATAAAGTAAAAAAACGGAAAGTAGTAAAAATAGTAAAATTTATTTATCATTCAAATTTTCAAAATATATTTAAAAATTTTATTTTGAAGACATTTTTAGAATCTATACATTAAAGTAGAAGACATTTCTAAAAACGCTAAAAATCACATTTAATCCACTTGGTAAAAGTTCAGGTCGATGAATTTCCTATGTATTTATTAGACAAATATACAAAAACAAAAAAGAAACATAAAAAATTGTGTTTTTCTGGAGTTGTCTTAGATTTCAAAGGTGGAACTTCCAACTGATCCGATCCCATGAGACATAAAGGTAGAACTTCCAACTGATCCGATCCCATGAGACATAAAGGTAGAACTTTCAACTGACCCGATTTTATTCATCTCCGAACTTAACTCAGATTCTGATTCATTTTTTTGTATAGAAAAAGTCCCCGATTCAAAGACATTTTATCTACAGAAAGTCTTAGATTCTGCGACAATTTTTCTATAGAAAAAGTCTCAGATTCTGAGACATTTTTTCTGAGACATTTTTTCTATAGAAAAATTCTCAGATTCTGAGATATTTTTTCTATACAAAAAGTCTCAGATTCGGAGATATAGAAAAAGTCTCAGATTCTGAGACATTTTTTCTATAGAAAAAGTCTCAGATTCTGAGACATTTTTTCTATATAAAAAGTCTTAGATTCTGGTCTTAGATTCTGAGACATTTTTTCTATAGAAATAGTCTCAAATTCTGAGACATTTTTTCTATAGAAAAAGTCTTAGATTCTGAGACATTTTTTCTATAGAAAAAGTATCAGATTCTGAGAAAATTTTTCTACAGAAAACGTCTCAGATTCTGAGACATTTTTTCTATACAAAGTCTCAGATTCTAAGACATTTTTTCTATGCAAAGTCTCAGATTTTCAGACATTTTTGCTATAGAAAAAGTCACAGATTCTGAAACATTTTCCTGTAGATAGTCTCAGATTCAGAGCCATTTTTTCGTGCCAAATTTAAGAGGGTAGCACTTTTTTTTCTGTATGAAGTCTTCCGCAGACGGACTGACGGTTATCGTTGCACATGGAATGACGAAGTGGGTATATACTCTCATACTGTGTTTGGAGGATATAAAATTGTGTTTTTCTAGAACTATTTTGGTTCTTCAATGGAAATCTTTCCGATTTTGCCCGTTTAAAAACAAAACCTTTCAATATTTGTGCCTTCAGCGGTCCAGCCATTGGCTTGGACTGATTCATGGTGTCTACAGACGGACGGACAACGCTAGACGGTCTAAAGATTTTCCTGTTAATTATGCACATGTATCCGACTGCATATTTATTTGGATTTATTGTTGTTTTTCATCTTGAATAGATTATGTTTTTTATTACTTTTTGTTTCAAAATATTTTTTTTGTAAATATAAAAATTTGTCAATAATTTTTTTTTGACATAATTTCCATACTTACGCATTGAAATATTTCCGGTAAATTGTAGTAAAAATAAAGTAAAAGAGAAATAAATTTTCTCTTAAATTGATTACTACATTTACTATTTTTATGTGTACTCGAACGGTTTTTGAGCAAAAGTAGTAAAAAGTAGTAAATTGAGTAAATTGTAGTAGGTAAACAAACAAAGCTATATATAATAATAGTTTTGATCACGTGATCAATTATTTTTATTTATTCTTTCTATTTATTTACAACTCATTTTCAATAAATTCAACCTAACCGAGAACTGGTAACAATGACCGTCGTCTCGTTGTAGCGAAAAAACCAAGGGTTCTGGTGGGAATCGAACCCACACGTTGAAAGGCTAGCACGCTACCAACTAGCCTACGGGCCCCCTTCATTTCTTTAATACTTGTTTTTGCTTACCATTTTCATTACATTATTATTTGTTTTCGCACATTTAGTCAATAATTTGTAGATTGAAAACCAAATTAAAGTAAATAAAAAATAAAATTTTATTTGACATTCCAATTTTAAAAGTTGCCACAGAGTTGTTTTTTACTTTAAATCTAGGGAAATTATCTCCACCTTCATTTTTTTATAACCATTCAAGATTTTACTCTCTCATATCAATCAATTACCACTTTAGAAGTTCCACAATTAAGGGATGTGAACAACCTTCTCACTAGGGTGGCTTGGATCGCCGAATCTTGGATCGATCTCTCGTCGGATCACGCCTTAAGACCCATAGAAAATTATTTTTTTTGGGCACTTTTTTCAGATTCTTAAAGGAATAAATTTGAAAACCCAAGAAACGCATTTACGGACTCACCAACAAGTACGGAATCATGAATCCGACTTTTACGGTACGTTTACTGACCGTAAAATTCGTATCCGTTATAGTTGGTACGAAAACGGAGCATAAACGGTCCGTAACTCATTATTTTCGAACAGGTCCGTTTATACTCCGTATTGCCATATCCGTTTTTGTTCCGTTCAAAACGGACTACACCGATTTTCATCCGTATTCAATCCGTTACAAACGGAGTCGTTTTTCTTCCGTTACTTACGGAGTTTCTAAATTTGTCATAATAAAAAAATTTTACAAAAAATATTGTAATACGGCGAAATATCACGTTAAAAATTGAATAAGTTGTGTCCGTGAGTTATATGTAAATTTTACTGCAATTACAAGTCAATGGCGAATTAAGAGTGATATTCTGTTATGGTGAATCATTCGTGTTTCCTGCAATATGTGCTTCTTAGAGACGATGAAAAATGGATTTGATTACATGTGCATTAAAAAATTTAACTACCAGCAAAAAAGTATTTTAAATAAAATACCGATTGATCTGTTAAAAATAACTTAAAACATCTTTTATTTTAGATTTAAAGAAAATCTATGTATTGCCAGCTATTAAACTTATTATGGTTCCAGATAAATTAAATTCAGGAGATGTAAAAGGAAAAAATAATACACTCAAAATAAAACCAAGTACAGTTTTCTTGAGAAAACCACAATAATGTGTACTCTGAAAGAAGTTGAAGATAAAGTGATACAAGCAGATTTAAAATATATATATATTTTGTTTTCCTATTGCATGATTTTTGGTTTTTTTTTACATATTTATATTTAAATTATGATCTGTAATTTGTTAAAACTGTACTATTTTAGTATTAAAATATATATAAACAACATGAAAATTGAGTTTGAGATTTAAATTTGGTAATTGCACCGCGTATATTGCTACAAATTACGGCACGAATACGTACCGTTTACGGTCCGCTATAACAGGAGTCTATACCATTTCTACAGCACGAAAATGGTCCGTTTACGGTACGTCTGCAACGTACTATAAATTTGTGTACTCCGTTTTCAACACTGCATATCGGTCCGTAAACGGTCCGTAAGTGTCGTACTCTCAACTGATTTCGAATCAGATTCGATGTTCCTTATAGTCCGTTTTCTGGTCCGTATACGGATCCAGAAAACGGACCGTATACGGAGTCGGATTCCGTTTTAGATGGACCGAAAGCGGACCGTAAACGGACCTTTTTGTTTGTTGGGAAAAATGTTAGTACCAAAATTTGTTTGTCAAAAAACTCAATTTTTGGAGCTAAAAATTAACCTTCCAAAAACCGCAAAAAAATTTCTCTAAAGAGTTAAAAATGAATGTATCATGTATGTATGTATGAATGTTTTTTTTTTTTTGAGAGGGGAGGTGGAAATTTTGCATAGATTCCCTTCCGTGGTATGTCGGATTCTTACTGACTAAAACCACCCCCCCCCCCCCACCATCATCACCGCATGGTTTTACTTCGTGGGTGGCTAGGCCTGCACTATGTTCTTACATAATATATTATATTGAAGTATTTCTCCTTCTTCGCTCAAGGAATCGCAGGAATTTCATAATTTCAGCTGCCAAGTTTGCCACGGCGCGGCGCCCCAATTTTCGCTCGACTTTAGCATATTTTCAACAAGATTTTCGGGACTTAGCTGGGTTTCCAACACTGCCGGCAGTCTTTCTATATTTGCCAAGAACAATATATATAAGAGGATATTCAATGTTCTGACGCCAAAATAAGTTTGGCGTCTTGGCGTTTCTTACATAGGCCAAAATGAAAGGGTGTCAGGTGTTTTTTGCGTTTTGGCGTCTTGGCGTTTCTTACATAGGCCAAAATAAAAGGGTGTCAGGTGTTTTTTGCGGGAAAAAACGGGAGTTGGTGTATCCAACAGTTGCGCATCTCATAAAATTGAGATTTTACAGCGAAAAAATTATATTAAAACTTTAAAAAATTAAAAAAAAAAATGAGAACAAATTAACAAATAACTTATCCATAAAAAAATTAAAAATTAAAAATAAAATATTTTGGGAATTTTTTTTTTCTTAATTTTCTTATTTTTTTTTATTGGTAAAATTTTTTCTTAATGCTTTCATATTTTTTTTTAATTTTTTTAAGTTTTATTCTAAATTTTTTTTCTGTAAAATCTCAATTTTATGAGATGCGCAACTGTTGGATACAACCAACTCCCGTTTTTTCCCGCAGAAAACACCTGACACCCTTTTATTTTGGCCTATGTAAGAAACGCCAAGACGCCAAAACGCAAAAAACACCTGACACCCTTTCATTTTGGCCTATGTAAGAAACGCCAAGACGCCAAACTTATTTTGGCGTCAGAACATTGAATATCCTCTTATATATATTGTTCTTGGTCGTTGTTAATTCTTCCTGAGGTAATGGACGGGTTGATACTGGGGATGGATTTCTTAATCAAGGTAAATGCTACGTTGAACTGTGGCGGTGTAACACTTCAATTAAAGGAGGAGGTAGGAGGAGTAAGAAGTCCGAAGACTCGATGCACGGGTGTAGAAGCTATAGGCAACGAGGAGGAAGTGCGTATAAAGCGGTTCTTAGAAGGTGAATTACGAGGTTTTGAAACTTTGACTGGACTTTCTAATATTGCAGAACATCGAATTGTAATGAAGGATGAAACTCCGTTTAAGCAAAGGTATATGCAGACGAACCCGGCAAAGCAAAAGATAATAAGTGATCTGGTGGATGAGTTAATAGAGAATGGATGTATTGAACCTTTGTGTTGGCACCTAAAAAGAATGGTAAATGGAGGCTTTGCTGTGACTTTCGGCAATTAAAGCAGGTCAGTAACAGATGCATACCCTTTACCACGTATCAATTCCATTCTGGAGAGGCTGCGAGATGCTAAATATTTTAGTACACTGGATCTTAAAAATGGTTACTGGCAGATACCCATGGAGAAGGAAAGTAGGTTAGTAACGGCATTTACAGTACCAGGTCGAGGGTTGTTCCAGTGGAAGGTAATGCCTTTTGGATAACATTCGGCGCCAGCTACGTTTCAGCGCGTATTGGACCAGGTTATTGGTCCGGAGATGGAACCACATGCATTTGCTTACCTGGACGACATTATTGTGATTGGAAAGACATTGGAGGAGCATATGGTGAATTTGCGAGAGGTGTTTAGGCGACTAAAGATGGCGAATCTGAGAATAAATCCAGAAAAGTGCTCATTTATGAAGAAAGAAATAAAATACCTTGGCCATGTTGTGGGGGAGGATGGGATAAAAACCGACCCAGACAAGATAGCGGCGATCAAGGAAATGCTACCCCCAAAAGATGTTAAAGGAGTGAGACGGGTATTGGCCGTTGCCTCATGATATCGAAGGTTTTTACCTGATTTTTCCGATTTGGTGTCCCCAATTACAAGTTTATTGAAAAAGGGTACAAGATGGAAGTGGGGTAAGGAGCAACAGGAGGCTTTTGAAAAACTGAAGGAGCGATTGACAGGTGCACCAGTGTAGGCTTGTCCAAATTTCGACAAACAGTTTATTCTCCAGACTGATGCAAGTGACTTTGGCTTGGGTGCGGTGCTCACGCAAAACATCAACGACGAGGAACGGGTCATCGCATACGCGAGTCGTCGGCTAAACAAAGCAGAGTGCAATTATTCAGCAACGGAAAAGGAGTGCTTGGCGATTGTGTGGGGTATTCGAAAAATGCGTCATTATTTGGAGGGTTATCGGTTTAAGGTAATAACTGATCATCTCTCTCTCAAATGGTTAAATAGCATTGAGAGTCCGTCTGGAAGAGTTGCGAGGTGGGCGTTAGAACTACAGCAGTACACGTTTGATGTGGAGTATCGCAAGGGAAAAAGTAATGTGGTGGCCGACGCGTTATCACGAGAACCACTAAACATATTGTGTGCTATGTCTGATGACTCGGTCAAAGATAAGTGTGCCTGGTTGGAGAGAAAGATGAAGGAGGTAAGAGAAGACCCGGAAAAGTATGCTGATTTTGTTATTGAAAACGACCAATTGTATAGACATATTCCGAGTCGTGATGAAGTCGATGGTGGAGTTCAATGGAAGCTATGTGTCCCCAAGTACATGCGCGAGAGGGTGTTGAAGGAGAATCATGACGATGAAACAGCGGGTCATCTTGGTAGTAGAAAGACTATTGCTCGAGTTGCAAGGCGTTACTATTGGCCAGGTTTATTCCGCGACGTAACCAGCTACGTACGGAAATGTGAATCGTGTCAACGGTATAAGGCAAGTCAACAGAAGCCAGCGGGAATGATGTTAACGCAAATACCAGAGGAACCATGGGCGGTCGTATGTTCAGATTTTGTCGGACCACTACCACGATCGAAGCACGGGAACTCAATGCTGTTGGTTTTCTTTGACAAATTTTCAAAGTGGACGGAGCTAGTTCCAATGAGGAAGGCTAAGAGCGAGGGTGTTATGAAGGCGTTACGGGAAAGGATTGTGAGCCGGTTCGGAGTTCCAAAAGTATTGGTGACAGATAATGGATCACAGTTCACTAGTCGTGCATTCAAAACGTTTTTGGAGAAGTTGGGTGTACGCCATCAGTTAACGGCACCATATACACCACAGGAAAACCCTACTGAGCGTGTCAACAGGACGGTGAAAACAATGATAGCACAATTTGCAGGCGAAAATTAGCGAACGTGGGACGAACATCTACCAGAGATTATGTTGGCGGTAAATTCTAGTGTCTCGGATTCTACGGGATGCAGTCCCAGTTTTGTGGTTCAGGGAAGGGAGCCAAGACTTCCAAAGGCGCTGTACGATGAAGTCACTGTTGGTACAGGAGGCGATGTTCAGGAGCCAGAAGAAAGGGCAGAAATGATACAGGAGATTTTTAAACTGGTAAGACGTAACTTGGAGGTCGCATCACAAGATCAGAGGCGGCATTACAATCTGAGGAGAAGGGCATGGAAACCAAGGAAAGGAGACTTAGTGCTACTAAAACAACATTATCTTTCTAGTGCAGTCGACGGGTTTGCTGCGAAACTGGCTCCGAAATATGATGGGCCTTATAAAGTTAAAAGCTTTATATCACCGGTAATTGTGGAGCTAGAGGGTGTAATGAACAAATCGTTAACATATTTTTTTTTCGTAGGGGCCGAACAAGGTTCATGCCCTTATCGGAAATTATAAGATTTTATAATGATGCTCTTCGAGTAGTGGGGCTTGCGGGAGCCTTTAAAACCACTAGCGGTCAATCGGTTGGGTGGGTTCTTGGCCCCTCCAAACTCTCGTGCGGGATAATAAAATAACCGTCAGAACATAAATAATATTGTAGACTCCCTGAAGTCATAATTATATTACAATAAAAAATGGGCTGGGCGTTGATTAATAACACTAAAATGATGATAAGTAAACCCTTTTCTAATCAACGAAATTATCAGAATAAAAAACAAAGATCAACCGCCAAAGCTATCATGGTAATCTCTGAGATGTTGTTAGAGATCAGCGTTCGTAACCCTCCCTACCGTAGATCTTAGCAACGCCAATATGACACTAAGATCCCTTGAACGAATTCCGTCACCACATTATTTTACCACATCACGTAAGAAAACTGATTAAACAAATTAGTGTTCCATTATTAAATTTAACACTTTATTCGTGAAAATAGAAAATATAAAATTTTATAATAACGGCAGGTGAGCCGATTACTTTTATACATAGGTTCTTAAATTAGGTACACAAAACCATTTGGTTAGAAAAAAAAAAAAAATTCAATAAAAAAAACTTCATTAACAGCCGAAGAATTAATTCATTTAAGTGACTGCTTAAATGTTAAAGATACTTTAAACTAATCAACATTGCCCGTTACGGTATATAAAAACAATATATACACTCGTATTTACATATAATTCAATATGCGTTAAACATGTTATTATACTTTATAGGACAGGGTATAGCGCAGTAAGAAGCAATAACCAAAAAACCAGTATTTACTATAAACAAATGAGAATCGCATAGGAGAGACTAGTGTTGTTCTTTTATGGGCCACTAATGATCATTATCCCTGATAATAAATAGTTAGTTAATGAACAAAAAAAAACAATTGTGTATTTTGTTGATGTTTACGATGCTTACGACAAACCACTCACCGACAGTCATACCTCGTATAACGTTAATTGTTACTATAATGTAATACTATTGTAACACAAATTCAAAATTCATAATTTTTGGTGTTACGAGGGATGATTGAAAATTGGTTGTTGCTTCTTTACGTTATTAAACTTAACTTAAAGATGCAAAACAAAATTATTTAACGAATTTATAAAAACATTGTGACTCACCGAATATTCACTGCAACCACCGTAAGATGAGGCCTCGTCAAACTGCTGGTTCGCTGTATGGCAAAAAGGGTTAAATCGAAAATATGATTTTGTTTTGCATGTACAAATTTATAATATGGGTGTTTTCATGAAACCAATTCCTTAACACTAGAAAAAAATAATTTATGATTATATGAAATTCAAAACAAATAGAGGTAAGTGCAATTCATAAAAAAAAAAATGCTATTTAGCTTAAAAATTGAAATTAAATGCCATATAGGAATGTTGCCTTTGGGCACTGTGCACTTTTGATTGTTAGACAGTTTAAAGACAATTTACAAGCTGTAGGTTGAAAGTGATTTGACGTTAAGCCCTCGTTAAGGCATAGTTAACTTAGTTAGGAATATGTTAGACAGCAAATGAAACAAAATTTGAAAATTATTGAGACTTAAGGAGACTTCCAAAAGAAACGTCTAATCTATGAGTGCAACTTAGGACCTTATCCTACATAATTAACAGTAGAAAACCAAAAATAGGTTATGACGTTAACCTTAGGGTTAACCTTACAGCTAGAAATTACGTGGCTTTCATCGGACGGACGGTGTGAACCCAATCGGGACAATTTCAGACGGTTTAAGAATTTTTATGTTTTAAAAGTTATGCATTTAGCGAAAACAATTTGGTGTTAGCACTTTTTGTTTTTTTTTACACTTTGCACTATTGAAATTTCAAAAAAAAAAAGATTGTTAATATGAAGATTTACGATGTGCAGCAACTTCTATAATTAGCTTTTGATGATTATTTTCTTTTCTCGGGTTTTGGATTCCTCCGGATAATAAGTGAATTTGATTTAAATATGTGTGTATATATAATTTTTGATTCCTCCAAACACACTTGAGATAATCACTGGAGATTTTTGGGTGTGTAGCAATTCTGTCTTAGGATCCAAATTTTTCGACAGGTTTCCGTTTTTTCTCGAGAATATAGTACAGTTGATTTTTAAATTTTCTCGTGATTGAGTTGAGTATTTTTTTGATCGTCTATTTGTACCCAATCATTTTGATAGCACACAAAATGATCATTAACCACCAAAAAAATATCACGATGGTAAATAGTGCTTAAGAGGTTAGGTTTCTGTTCTCTAGGTAATTTTATTTTATTTGATGAAACTGACTATAGTGGCTCAATTTATAAATCCCCTAATGGATCGTAAAACCAATTGAAAATTTTATTTTTTTTTTCGGTATGATACCGTATCGAATACCAATCAAAATTGTTTGAATATAGAATTTTGACTTATTTAGCCAAAGTCCGGAAGGCTTATCAATCGTTTGTGGAGGCACTATAAACCCTTCAGAAGTCACCTTAATTGGTGACTTTTAATAATTAAATTAACTGGTATGATTGAAATTTACTTTAGTGGTTAAAATTTTAAAAACTTATGTAACTTTTATATATATAATTTTCTGGGTAGTAATACTATATTATTTCAAACACTTTAAGTAGCGGATTAGAACTTTTCTCTTTGAAAGCACGTTGAAAAAGAATTTGTTCAACATATACCAGCGATTACCACAGTTAGATTCATTTATTTACTCAATTCTGAGTGATTTAACATACAGAAAAATCTACCTGCGTTTTAATGCGTTTCTATGCGATTTGGTACCCTATGTGTGCGTTGGAATGCGATTTTGTTCTTACAAGGTGCGTTATTTATTTCTTCGTATTTTCCATCAAGTTAGAAAAAGACTTATATGACAAAAGTTATTCGACCCGAAATCCTACATTACAAGGGTGACGGTAGACGTAAAAGAAATGCGCACATTGGCGAACTAAAGGCGTTTAATGTTGAAGATGGTAGCCAGGAGTAAGGAGTCGTATTTTCTTTGGAGGGGTTAGCATGTTATTAAAGAAAGGGGGGAATGTGACGACAAGTTTGCTTGCAAACTTGTGTCACAGACAGTGTCCGTATACTTACCGTACACAGTGTACAAATACCCTGATTAATGAAATAACAATAACAACACAGTTTTAAAATAGCAGGCACACAAGCAACAAACCCAACAGTAGAAATATTTTGTAACAAACAAGTAGCAACAACATACAGTGGGCTTTTATTTTTGTAATAAACAAGTAAACAAGTAGCAACAAAATATAGGGACTTGTTTTTAATATTGACCGTTAGGTAAATAAAAACACACAGGAATAATATTTTGTTGGTAGTTTTCTATAAGCTTAGATTTGTATAAAAGACGCGTGTTTTAACAAAACGGTCTCATTCTTTGATCAGCAATTCTTTGTGTAAGTTCTGGTAATTATTTTAAGGTAGACGCTTTATTCGGTGGTTAGCGAACACCTTATGAAGTTATAGTTACTATAAGTAGTAGTGAACTTTCACTGGTGGTTATCGAGCACCAGGGAAAGACGTAGTAAATCTAAGTTAAGTATATGCTTCGACTGGTGGTTAGCGAGCACCAGGCCGAAGTTAGGATAATGGTAGGATAACCCTCCGACGGTGGTTAGCGAGCACCCGAGGACACTAGTGGGTTGTCAGTAGTGAGTAGCACACTTCAGCCGGTGGTTACCGAACACTGGATGAAGTTAGTCATAAGTTTTAGATTAAACGAGCATTCCCGAAGGTGGTTAGCGAGCACCGGAGGGTATTAGATTAATCCGTAGTCTAGAAACTATTCCAACCGGTGGTTACCGAGCACCGGATGGAATAATCTCACCTTTGCAGGAAATAAGTATCCCCTTCTGCTGGGGGTTACCGAGCACCAGGCGAAGGTTAGAAAGTAGACGAACCAAGGAACACTTCACCGGGTGGTTAGCGAGCACCCGTGGAAGTCAGATTCCGAGGGACGTGTGGTGAAAGGTAGCGTAGTAATCGTTCCAGCTTTCAGGTGCGGCTGCTGGTTAACCGAGCAGCTACCAAAGGTGTTCCGAGTATCAGTACAAGTGAGTTCCGTCAGGTTTAACACCCGAGAAGAAATTGTGGCGTAGGATTGTGCGGGAAACGTTGGCCAGTGATCACGGGTCGGATGTACGAGGGTTCTCGAGTGGTTACCGAACACGAGTGGACCACTGGACAGACGATTTGTGAAGGCAACTGGGTTGGAGACTGGGAGTGGTTTTCTAGCACGACCAGTGAACAACCCCGTATAAATATCGAAGCACGAGCGAGGTGACCCGACCAAAGCCGAAGGATAACGAGCGTAACGAGGAACCCGAATGGTATCCCTAGGATATAATCTGTTCCAGTAGGATACCCAGATCAAAGAACCGGCCACAGGAAGCCAAGGAGGTGGCCCAACGAGGATTTCCGAAGAGGAACGAAGCAATTAATACGATATCTTTAAATGAAAAATATTTTTAGAATGATAAATAAAACCGAGAGTGAAATCTAAAAACCAAAACGAGCACGTGTACATTATTTTCTTGTAGCGGAACCTGGACAAAGGCTGAGTATTTTACCCTAGCAAAACAAGTCGTTACAGTACATCTACCATTTTATAATTAACTAGCTATACCCGGTCCGCGTTGCTGGCCCTAAGAAAAAAACTGTTTTATATTGCATCTCAATTTAAGTATAGTGTTGGACAAAATTAAAGCACGGGTCCAGCTAGTAACCTTTGGTTCCACACTCGGTTAGCACTATCTATAGAGAAATATCAACAAAATCGGTTCAGCCGTTTTTACGTGATTTCGAAACAGACAGATATTACGTTAAGTATAGTACAAATGGGCGTGTCATTTAACGCATTTTTATCGAATCGTGATAGTCTAAAGTTCCATGCTGTATCCTCGATTAGTACTATGTGTGCTGCAAATTTCATTGACATCAGTTTTGCCGTTTTTGTGTGATTGCGAAAGAGGAGGAAATAACTTTTTATTTATGAAAAACGGTAGTGACATTTTATACCCTTTTGCCGAATCGCGCTCTACATATGACCTACAGACAGATTCGGCTTTTCCGTTTTTGCATGATTTCAAAACATGCAGATACAACGTTCTGTATAAAACGAAGGAGCGTGGCAATTTACGCCTCTTTGTTCGATCGTGGTCAGTATAGTACAAAGGGCGTTGCAATTTTGATCCCTTTTTCCAATAACGATTATATTTGGCCAACATATGCACTTGGTTAGCACTGTATGTAGTGAAAATGTCAAGAGAATCGGTTCAGCTGTTTTTGTGTGATTGCGAAACAGGCAGACAATGTCCAGTATAGTACAAAGGGGCGTGGCATTTTACGCCCATTTTTCCAATCGCAGTGTAACATGGCCTATAGTTCCGCACTCGGTTAATACTATCAGTGCTGAAAATTTAATTAAAATCAAATCAACAGTTTTTGCGTTATTGCGGAGCATGGAGAAATAAAATTCAATTCAATACAAAGGGGCATGGCATTTTACGCCCATTTATCCAATCACGCTCTAATTTGGCACACAGTTAGTACTAAGTTAGTACTATCGATGGTTTAAATTTAATCAAAGTCGGTTCAGCCGTTTTTTACATATAGATGTCATTAGTGGTGCAATGTAAAAATTCGATTTTGCCCACCCCTCCGCCCACTGGCAAAAAAGCATGGCATTTTACGCCCATTTGTCCGATCACGCTCTAATTTGGCATATAGTTAGTACTTGGTTAGTAGTATCTTTGGTTTAAATTCCATCAAAATCGGTCCATCCGTTTTTTATAAATAGATGTCATTAGTGGTGCAATGTAAAAATTCGATTTTGCAACGCCCCTCCGCCCACACACAAAAAAATTAAAAATCTGACTGCACAGTTTTACTCCCTAGGCTATTCTGAATATTCCCTGAAAATTTCATCAAGATCGGTCCAGCCATTTTCGCGTCCATAAGGAACATACATATAGCCGTTTTTTGCATTATTGAAATGACTTTCAATTTATTACAAAGTTGCATCGCATTTTACGCTACTTTGTCCGATATCGCTCAAATTTGGCACATAGTGAGTACTCAGTTAGTACTATCCTTGATATAAATTTCATCAAAATCGGTCCATCTGTTTTTTATATATAGATGTCATTAGTGGTGGAATGCAAAAATTGGATTTTGCCACGCCCCTCCGCCCACAGACGGAAAATAAAAAATCCGACCTGACAGTGTTACTCGCCAGGCTATTCTGAATATCCCCTGAAAATTTCATCAAGATCGGTCCAGCCGTTTTCGAGTCCATACGGAACATACATACATACATACATACACACATTCATTTTTATATATATAGATGGCGTCGTCACATTTTTTGAGACTTTTCACATTGTTTTTGTGAAAAATTCCTAAGTTTATTGGTAATATAGTGCTGCTTTACAATAGACAAATAATGAAATGTATATTGCATAAAATGTAAAAGACCATGTGTTATACTAAAAAGCCATGGATTTTTTACCTAAGGTTTGCATTTTGTAATTTACGCTTTATCTAGATAAATTTTAACAATCCGCGTGTGTATTCATTAAACTCCATATAAAAAAAAGTTACCAAGTTCGATTGGATATTTTAAAACACGTCTTTTTTTTGTGTGCTATAATTAGTATACAAAAAAAAAACAAATTTTGAGTTTTTTATTTATAAACATTATTTTATTGAAATTGCATATAAACGGCATACACCAATATTGAAGGACCCAAAGCCAGCCTGCAAATATGAAAAAAAACGTATTATTTTGTAATCATTTTTATTTTTTTGTATAGAAAACACGTCAAAAATTCTGACATTTTTGTAGAAATAATGTCTCAATTTTTGAAATTTTTTCTGTCGAAAAATCTTAAATTTATAAAAAATTTTTCCATAGAAAAATCTCAGAAATTGAGACCTTTGTTCTAAAGAAAAAATCTTGAATACTGAGACATTTTTTCTACAGAAAAATTTCATATTCTGAGACTTTTTTTCTATAGAAAAAATTTTAGATTTTGAGACATTTTGTCTATAAAAAAATTAGATTCTGACTAAAAAAACCCACAAAAAATATCAGACTGACCCATTTTTTTTATAGAAAAATTCTCAGATTCTGATACATTTTTTATAGAAAAATTCTAAGATTCTGAGACATTTTTTTATAGAAAAATTCTCAGATTCTGAGACATTTTTTCTATAGAAAAATTTTCAGATTCTGAGATATTACTTCTATAGCACAAATCTCATATTTGACCCATTTTTTCAATAGAAAAATTATCAGACTGAGGCTTTTTTTCACTAAAAAAAATTCTGAGATATTAAGACATTTTTTCTATAGAAAAATATATTCTTAAGTTTTGAGATATTTTTTCTATAGAAAAATTCTCCGATTCAGAAACATTTTTAAATAGAAAAATTCTTAGATTTTGAGACATTTTCAGATTCTGAGACATTTTTTCTATAGAAAAATTCTCAGATTCTGAGACATTTTTTCTATAGAAAAATTCTCAGATTCTGAGACATTTTTTCTATAGAAAAATTCTCAGATTCTGAGACATTTTTTCTATAGAAAAATTCTCAGATTCTGAGACATTTTTTCTATAGAAAAATTCTCAGATTCTGAGACATTTTTTCTATAGAAAAATTCTCAGATTCTGAGACATTTTTTCTATAGAAAAATTCTCAGATTCTGAGACATTTTTTCTATAGAAAAATTCTCAGATTCTGAGACATTTTTTCTATAGAAAAATTCTCAGATTCTGAGACATTTTTTCTATAGAAAAATTCTCAGATTCTGAGACATTTTTTCTATAGAAAAATTCTCAGATTCTGAGACATTTTTTTCTATAGAAAAATTCTCAGATTCTGAGACATTTTTTCTATAGAAAAATTCTCAGATTCTGAGACATTTTTTCTATAGAAAAATTCTCAGATTCTGAGACATTTTTTCTATAGAAAAATTCTCAGATTCTGAGACATTTTTTCTATAGAAAAATTTTCAGATTCTGAGACATTTTTTCTATAGAAAAATTCTCAGATTCTGAGACATTTTTTCTATAGAAAAATTCTCAGATTCTGAGACATTTTTTCTATAGAAAAATTCTCAGATTCTGAGACATTTTTTCTATAGAAAAATTCTCAGATTCTGAGACATTTTTTCTATAGAAAAATTCTCAGATTCTGAGACATTTTTTCTATAGAAAAATTCTCAGATTCTGAGACATTTTTTCTATAGAAAAATTCTCAGATTCTGAGACATTTTTTCTATAGAAAAATTTTCAGATTCTGAGACATTTTTTCTATAGAAAAATTCTCAGATTCTGAGACATTTTTTCTATAGAAAAATTCTCAGATTCTGAGACATTTTTTCTATAGAAAAATTCTCAGATTCTGAGACATTTTTTCTATAGAAAAATTCTCAGATTCTGAGACATTTTTTCTATAGAAAAATTCTCAGATTCTGAGACATTTTTTTTATAGAAAAATTCTCAGATTCTGAGACATTTTTTCTATAGAAAAATTCTCAGATTCTGAGACATTTTTTCTATAGAAAAATTCTCAGATTCTGAGACATTTTTTCTATAGAAAAATTCTCAGATTCTATAGAAAAAATGCCTCAGAATTTGAGACATTTTTTCTATAGAAAAAGTCTCAGATTCTGAGACATTTTTTCTATAGAAATAGTCTCAGATTCTGAGACATTTTTTCTATAGAAATAGTCTCAGATCCTGAAATATTTTTTCTATCGAAAAAGTCTCAGATTCTGAGACATTTTTTCTATAGAAAAAGTCTCAAATTCTGATACATTTTTACTATAGAAAAATTCTCAGATTTTGAGACATTTTTTCTATAGAAAATGTCTCAGACTTTGAAACATTTTTTCTATAGAAAATGTCTCAGATTTTGAGACATTTTTTCTATAGAAAAAATCTCAGATTCTGAGACATTTTTGCTATAGAAAAAGTCTTAGATTCTGTAATATTTTTTTCTATAGAAAAAGTCTCAGATTCTGAGACATTTTTTCTATAGAAAAATTCTCAGATGCTGAGACATAAGAAAAATTCTCAGATGCTGAGACATAAGAAAAATTCTCAGATGCTGAGACATATGATATATGTTTTCTATAGAAAAAATCTTATATTCCAAGCAGTGACGTTCCGTCTAAAGTGCGGAGGTGTTCTCTGAACACCTCGCATTTTTCCCTCAAATAAATTGTATGTCAGTTTTATATTTTTATAATTGTTTTCAAAGGTTCAAAAATATTTCCGCACACATAATTCATCATGTACTCATAGCAGAAAATGTACACTTTCAGTTGGTATATCATTTTTTATTTTCCGTCGTTTCATAAAAAAGTTATGCCAAATTTTGTAAGCATTAATGCAATTGTTAATGCAATTTGTGAATGTGCGACAAATGGTAAAGAACAAACGAAGTTGTTGGGTTGTTCTTAACTTTGTTGCGCACACTCAACTAGTGTTAAATTACAACAACTACAACAATAAAATATAAATTTTTAAAGGCATTTTTGTGCGGCAAATTAAGTAGCACACGTAACTTTAAGTGGTGATATCTTTTTACTGGAAAGAGCTATAGCTTTAATTCGAAAGCCATATAATACTTTAGGATTTTATCTATGATTGTAAATACGGATATCACTTAAATTATATATGCAAGGTTCCAAATTCTTGTCTTAAAAATACACCTTTTTACATTTTTTTTTATTGTTTTTAAACAAAAAAAAATATTTTAATTTTTTTTTTGTACACTGAAAGAATTATTGTTCATAATATCTATGAACATATTTCATAAAACCAAATTCATAGAATCTATGAAACAATTCATTGGCTGAATGAATATTCATTAGTATTTTGAAATACTTCATAGAATTTTATTCATAGATTTTGTAAGATTCATAGAAAAAATTCATAGAAAAAAAATGTCATTAATAATTTTTTAAAAATTAAAATAATGTTACAATAATTAAATAATTTGAATAAATATATAAAAAAAATATAAAAAATATAAAAAAAACATAAAAAACGTAAAAAAAAAATATATTGCTGCCCAGGCGGGGTTCGAACCCAAGACCTACCGGCTGGGAAATTTATAATCGACGCCTTAGCTATCAGCGCCACCAAAGGAGGAAAACCTCGCCGACTAACACTTAGTTTTGTAATGTTCGTTATTTTTTTTTTTTGCAAATACACAAACATTTTGTTTTCTACAAACACACTGAAAAAAAAACCTTCGTGATATCAATGAAACGGATTCATTATTTTGTTTTCATTTAATCACTGAAGGAATTCATAAGCTTATTAAAAAATCATGCATATTATGAACAAATTTAATGAAATTTGTTTCATTAGATTTCGTAGTTTCATTCAAAATTTTCATTAAATTTTGTTTATAAACATATCGTTTTTTGACACCTGCCATAGGTGTCACGTCTGTTTATTCTAGTAAAACGCGCCAAATAAAGAAAAAAAAAACAACAGCTGATCATTTCTTTTGTGATTTTCTTAGACTTTTTATACGAAATTAAAAATTAAATGTAATTGATTAATTAAATATTTAATAAAATTCGTGTTGTTTTATATTATTTCGCGGTTTTTTACGTGTGTTAATATTTAAGGATTAAGTAAAACTTTGTGTGAAATAAATGAAATAATAAATTAAAAAATGTCACGAGTGTATTTTTCTAGTTTTTTTTTTCTAGACTTTTACGAAACTTAATTGTGTTTTTTATTTCGTAACGTATTAAATATTGTGTTTTAAGTCAAGTTTACGTCCACCCCTCCAAATCTGATAAAACATTGTGCATCGACTAAGGACCTTCTTCTGAGTCCAGTGGTACCACTTTTATCGGGGGGCAAGGGAGTGGGTGCGACTTTAAAGGGAGTGGGTGCGACTTTAAAGTTTAACATTTTGCACTGAAAAACATACGACCGAAAACTTTTTACGCTGAAAAACTTTATAAGGCAGAGAGGATGGGTTTAACGCATGGAGTTTGTAATCCCTAAACATATTTTTGTGGACGTAAATTTGACTTGTTCCAAAGTTGTTAAGAGTAAAGTTTTGTGTAAGAAAACTAAAATGAAATTTATAAAAAAAAATTGGAAGTGGATTTTTCCATCCCAGTGATTGTTACCTTCAGTGAAATGGTGATACATGTAATATTATAGACAACAATTTGTTATGGTCTCAACCTAAAATTAATGTGGCAATTTTCCTTCAAGGTTGATTTACATGTTAACTACCTGTGGGTAGGTTGATTTACATGGTAAATTTACATGATCACCCTTATATACTATTTCCTAGTTAAGGGGATACGATTTGCCGGGTTTAAATAATTTTCTATTAAAAATTATTTAAATTTGTCGATTGTTAAGCCAATACTGGGAAATAGTAGACAAGGATGATCATGTAAATTTACCATGTTAATCAACCTACCCACTGCTATTTAACCTTTAATCAATAAATACTTTCATGCATTTCGTGAAATACTTCATAAAAAGTGTGAAATTTTAAAAATACGTTCTATGAAAATTTTCATCATTTCCATGTATGTTTTCATTGACACCATTGACAGAACTTTTATGACACTAGTTTCATTGATCAAATGAAACATGGCTTCGGTTGAAAACGTGAGTCATTTTTCATTAATCTAATGTCAATTTTCATTACTTTCACGAAGCTTTTTTTTTCAGTGCATACACACAGATTTTGGCAGAGCATTGTGGCAGAGCATAATATTTTAAAGCAGAATATTTAACAAAATGGATTTTAAGTGTTATAACTTGTTTATTTACTTTAGCTCAGTGGTTAGAGACTAAGCTTCACGAACAAATGGTATTGTGTTCGAATCTCGGTGGGGATCAGTTAAAAATAAATTTTTAAAAATAGAATATTGTAAATAAATAAAAATAAAATAATAAAGTAAATAAAAATTAAATAATAAAATAAAAAAAAATAGAATTGAACAATAAAATTTTTTTCCATAGCCTATGAACTTTTTTATAGGTATCTGGTTTCTATGAATTTGTTTCATAGATTCTATGAAGGGCATCATTGGCTCACTTCTAATGATTTTTTCATAGAATCAATGTACGTTTTCATAGCCGTAATGAACAAAATTCTTTCAGTGTAGGTTAATATTTGTTAATATTTTCAATTAAAGAAAATATGGTGTATTGCGTTTTACTATTTATTTTTGGCAAAAGAAATTATTTTTCGTCAACATTATTTGTAACGAAAAATTAGTTTTAATTTTTTTTAAATTTTTTTTAAATACAGATGTAGGAATTCTTAAAGATACAAATATTTTTATTTAAAAACAAATTTACTGGTTAATTTTTTAAGTAAACAAAGTTACTTACACAATTAATTTAGTATAGATCTTACAAAAAAAGGGTTACTTTCCATTAAATCACACAACTCTACAAATTCAGAAAAATTCACTTTTCCAGCAATAGCAATACATAAACTATATATTAATTTCGAATTTAATATATGACTTCCAATTGTTTCTATCGCGTATCGTTTTTCAGAAAATCGCGTTTGAAAATGAAAAACCCCAAATTCAGTACTTTTTTTGATTCCAATATTGTGTATTTTTACATTGGTGTCAAAAATAGGACTAAATTTGTAGAACGTCATCTCTTAATTCCAAAACTGCTATCAACAAATTTCTAGCACCTTTTGTTTTTTGTATTTTTTGTGTATTGAAAAAGCTAAATTTCTTGAAAAGGGCAATAAAAAAATGTTTGTTGTTGGGCCAACAAGATATAGCCCTGGATATGTGCATGTTCTTAAAAATATTTTTTTTAAACCATAAGCATAAGGGTGGGTATAAGCCAGTGACGGTCCGTGAAGTTGTCACTGGGTGTTCTCTAATTTATAAAAACAGAAAATTTAAGTATAAAATTCATGTTTTCATGGACCTAACGCATTCCCGAGATAGGTAAAGATGGGATGTTACTAGTTTTGTACATTTTTTAATGAGATGCAGCCTAAATTCTATTTTATTGTCATTTTGTTGCCTCACCACATCGACAATTAACAAAAAGCATTATTTCGCAAATAAATGGAGTACAAAAATTAATTTTGGATGCATGTCAATAAAAAAAAATTAAAACTGAGGCTTTGTCTATCACGGGAACGTGTTACGTCCAGAAAAACATATTTTATATACATAAATTTTATATTTTAAATAAGTAGAGAACACCCAGTGACAACTTCACGGACCGTCACTGGTATAAGCCTAATTTTTGTAAAGGGCCATTTAGATTGGCAGACTTGTAAAACGACCTGTCAAAAATTCATGCGGAGAGAATTTTTTTCATCGTCTAAACACTCAACATACAAATACGGACAGACTTTTTGTCAATACGGAGAGGAAAATGTTGACATACGGATGTAATTTTTGTGTTTTGAAAAATTTCAAAAAATTACTATTTTCATTAGATCAGGGATGTTTTTTATGTAAACAAAAATACAAATAATAACAACAGCTGTTGTGAAGTGGTGGTAAAAATAAATAAAATTTTATATGGGCTAAATTTTCGGAACAAGTCTAATTGGCAGACATTGGTCCGATTTATTTTTTTCTATTTTTTGAAATAGGGATGATTTAGTTGAGTTCAACAAATAAACAAAATTGTCGGCGGCCCGTGGTTCCAGAGTTATGGGTCTCCAAAGTTCGGATATCGAATTTAATATATCTTCATCAATAATGGTCCAATCAGACCAAGATTGGTTTCATTCGAAAGCTTATTCAAATACCTTTAATTTGACATTTTAAAAAATTTGGATTCATTAACCCATTGTGAAACAACTCTAAATTTTAGATTTTTCACCCCAAGTTTTTGAAGAAATGGGGTAAAATTTTAAAATTATGCCCTATTAAGGTATTTATTTTTATAACTAGGCTTATAGCTTAGATATTAAGCTTTGATTTGAGCTTTCATTTGACCTTTTAACCCTTATAGAACCGGAGTTATTTACGTTTAAACATTAGAAAACTTATTTGAATATATATACCAGACCTCTGTGAAGTTTATTTTTTTTTTTTGCCTTAAAAGGTTTTCTGGGTTGCCGGCCTTCGGACGGGCTTAGGGATTTTAATTTTCATATATTAATTAAGCGGCTTCGCTAAATAAAGTTTTTTTTTATTAATATATAAGCGGGGTCAATGGTTATGAGTCAATAACTCCGGTTCTATAAGGGTTAAAAGGTCCATTAAAAGTTCAAATGAAAGCTTAATATCTAAGCTTTAAATCTCGTCGTATAAATACATGCCTTAATAGCACACAATTTTGAAATATAACGCATTTTCTCTAAAAACTTTGGTTTAAAAATCTAAAATTTGGTTTTGTGCCACAATGGGTTAATGGAACCAAATTTTTTTTAAATTTCAAAATAAAGGTATTTGATTAAGCTTTCGAATGAAACCAATCTTGGTCTGATCGGACCAATTTTAATAAAGATAAATCAAATTCGATATCCGAACTTTGGAGGCCCATAACTCGGAAACCATGGGCCGCCGACAATTTTTTTTTCTTTTTTGGACACAGCACTAAAAGTTCTACCTGTGATATTTTTTTTTTGGATCAGAGAAATGTCTGCCAACTAAACTTTAACCAAACTTCCTGCCAAACAAGGAATATGGAGTCGGTGGAGATGTTGGAATCAGAGATGTCGGAATCAGTGGAGATTTAGATTTATGCATCTTTTGGTTAAGGAACGCAAATTGAAGAAAATATTTTACCACAATTGTATGGTTGATTTGTAAATTTTACAATTGCAAAATGTTGTTTGGGTGTGTGTTTGTAATGAACAGCTGGTTTTTTTCTACAATTTAATTTACGCGTATACGTCTAAACACACAAAAGACATTCAAGAGAGTTTTTTTATACTTTTTGACAAGCGGTTTAGAATGAAAAGACTTTTTCATCTTGATAATCTTTTAAAAAAGTGTGCTAATCTAAATGGGCCTTAACTGTGCACCGAAAGTCATTTCAGAACAAGTTCTAAACATTTTTAATTTGCGGAAAAAATTCAATTAATTAAGGAATTGGGTTGGTTTTGTGTTTAAAATATTTTTATGAAAAAAAAGTGATATTTCTCTTCCAAAAATTGAGTTGTGCCTTGTTAGGTTAATTTTATATTAATGGTGAACACCCTGATGAAAACCTCACGGCACGTCCCTGATTCCAAGACATTTTTTCTGTAAAAAAATATAAGATTCTGAGAGACAATTTTATATAGAAAAATTCTCAAGTTCTGAGACTATTTCTATAGAAAAAATGTCTCAGATCTGAGACTTTTTCTATAGAAGACTTTTCTATAGAAAAAATGTCTCAACTTCTGAGGCATTTTTTCTATAGAAAAAGTCTCAGATTCTGAGAAATTTTTTTTATAGAAAAAGACTCAAATTCTGAGACATTTTTTCTATAGAAAAATTCTCAGATTTCGAGACATTTTTCTATAGAAAAATTCTCAGATTCTGAGACATTTTTTCTATAGAAAAATTCTCAGATTCTGAGACATTTTTTCTATAGAAAAATTCTCAGATTTTGAGACATTTTTTCTATAGAAAAAATGCCTTAGAATTTGAGACATTTTTTCTATAGAAAAAGTCTCAGATTCTGAGACATTTTTTCTAAAGAAATAGTCTCAGATTCTGAGACATTTTTTCTATAGAAAAAGTCACAGATTCTGAGACATATTTTCTATAGAAAAAGTCTCAAATTCTGCGACATTTTTTCTATAGAAAAATTCTCAGATTTTGAGACATTTTTTCTATAGAAAAATTCCCAGATTTAGAGACATTTTTTCTATAGAAAATGTCTCAGATTTTTTTTATAGAAAAATTCTCAGATTTTGAGATATTTTTTCTTTGGAAAATATCTCAGATTTTGAGACATTTTTTCTATAGAAAATGTCTCAGATTTTGAGACATTTTTTCTATAGAAAAAATCTCAGATTCTGAGACATTTTTGCTATAAAAAAGTCTCAGATTCTGAAACATTTTTTCTAGAAAAAGTCTCAGATTCTGAGATATTTTTTTTTTATAGAATAGGTTTCAGATTCTGAGACATTTTTTCTATTGAAAAAAGTCTCAGATTCTGAGATATTTTTTCTATAGAAAAAGTCTCAAATTCTGAGACATTTTTTCTATAGAAAAAGTCTCAGATTCTGAGATATTTTTTTTATAGAATAGGTTTCAGATTCTGAGACATTTTTTTTATTGAAAAAAGTCTCAGATCCTGAGATATTTTTTCTATAGAAAAATTCTCAGATTTTGAGACATTTTTTCTATAGAAAAAATGCCTTAGAATTTGAGACATTTTTTCTATAGAAAAAGTCTCAGATTCTGAGAGATTTTTTCTATAGAAAAAGTCACGGATTCTGAGACATATTTTCTATAGAAAAAGTCTCAAATTCTGAGACATTTTTTCTATAGAAAAATTCTCAGATTTTGAGACATTTTTTCTACACCCAAAAAATTACATAGTTGCTGATTACTATTTTTTCAACTATGTCATAGGTGAAATAACCCCAACTATGCCATAGTTGATGTGACATAGTGGTTGGTAACTATGTTTTTTAAAATCGACAAATCAACTATGGAAAAAGTTAATGACACCGATGTGTTTGATAAAATGTAAATGTTTAATAAATGTAAATGTTTAATAAAAATTAGACATGGTTAATATTTACTATCTAATTTCGGAAGTAGTTATTATAAATTACCTATTTTTTTTAAATAAAAATGCAATATTTTGGCTTATATATTTTAAATTGATTTATTAAAATTGCAAAAGCTTATACCATACAATATATCCCATGTCCATTAAATCCAATTTTTGAAAATGCTATTTGGAGTTTGTTGCAAATATGAACACCATTTTTTTCTCTTCCATGGTTATCACATGCTGTGTTTTTCAATAAGTGGATTTATTTTCGGATTAATCTTATTTAGTTTAAAACAAATATTTTAACATGCCAAAACAAATTTTGAATATTTTTTTCCGTAATCTACGATAAATTACCATTTATAATCCGAAAACATCATAAAAAAATTTGGAAAATTAAAAAAGTTATAAATAAATAAAAATTAATCCAAAGTGGACTTATTAAATCCTAAAATTTAATTGGATTAATTTTTATTTATTTATAACTTTTTTAATTTTCCAAATTTTTTTATGATGTTTTCGGATTATAATTGCTAATTTATCGTAGATTACGGAAAAAATATTCCAAATTTGTTTTGGCATGTTAAAATATTTATTTTAAACAAAATAAGATTAATCTGAAAATAAATCCACTTTTTGAAAAACACAGCAACAGACTTAAATATTATAATTATTTATTGATTCAATTCATTTTTTTACTGCCGATTTTCTGCTTTTTTAATATATTTTTTTACAATTTTTATATTTTGTTTTTTTTTTTAATTGTTTGACACTTTCAAATTTTAAATAAATCGTTGTGATCAACTTTGTTCATAGTTGTGATCAACTTTGTTCATAGTTGTGATCAACTTTGTTCATAGTTATTATTGATTATAAATAGTTGATTTAAAATTTATTTAAAACAACTATGGATTTTGTTAACTATGCACATTGGCGTAGGAAGCCAACATTTCTGGGGGGGGCTAAAGCCCCTCTAGATTTTTTTTAATTTTTTGGTATTTTTTTTTATTGAAAAACCCAGACCTATTCCTAAAGCGTTCCCTTTAACATGCGTCTAGGTGTCCTAGAAACGAATGCCCCCCGAAAGCGGTTAAAAATCCATTTTTTTTTTAATTTTGATTCTGTAGATTTTTCGAAAATTTAAAACTCCCAGATATGTTTTGAGAATGAACGATTTTTAATGTTTTTCCTATAGTAAAATCATTAGATTACTATGATTTTTTTCAAGAAAAAGTTCTGATGATTGCAAAAGTTGACGATTATTAGTCAAAATTCTCAGACTCTTTCTTTTAATAACTTTTGTCTATAAAAAACCCCTTGGAATTTATAAACTTTTTTAAATCAACGAAGTTAAAATGTTTTCCTGAAGGTAAAACCCTAAGATTCGGTAAAGTTTCTATTACTGACAAAAACATCAGATTCATATAAAAACTTTTTTCAATAATTCAGACTATTTTTCAATGGGAAAAACTATTAGATCTTATATAATAATCATTACGAGTCCTTAAGACTCATTGAATAATCATAACGAGTCCTAAAGACTCATTACATATTATTATTTATTGTTGCAAAAATTAATGAAATCATTAAATTATTAAAAAAATTGTGAATGATTCAAATTCTGGGGGGGGGCTAAAATTATTCTGGGGGGGCTAAGCCCCCCCCCCAGACAGGGCTATCTACGCCAATGACTATGCAACTATGTAATTTTTTGGGTGTATAGAAAAATTCCCAGATTTTGAGACATTTTTTCTATAGAAAATGTCTCAGATTTTTTTTATAGAAAAATTCTCAGATTTTGAGACATTTTTTCTATAGAAAATATCTCAGATTTTGATACATTTTTTCTATAGAAAATGTCTCAGATTTTGAGACATTTTTTCTATAGAAAAAATCTCAGATTCTGAGACATTTTTGCTATAGAAAAGTCTCAGATTCTGAAACATTTTTTCTATAGAAAAAGTCTCAGATTCTGAGATATTTTTTTTTATAGAATAGGTTTCAGATTCTGAGACATTTTTTCTACTGAAAAAAGTCTCAGATTCTGAGATATTTTTTCTATAGAAAAAGTCTCAAATTCTGAGACATTTTTTCTATAGAAAAAATTTCAGATTCTGAGACATTTTTTCTATAGAAAAAGTCTCAGATCTTGAAACATTTTTTCTGTAGAAAAAGTCTTAGGTTCTGAGACATTTTTTCTATAGAAAAATTCTCAGATGCTGAGATATTTTTTTATAGAAACCATATTAGATTCTGATATATGTTTTCTATAGAAAAAATCTTATATTCCAAGACATTTTTTCTGTAAAAAAAATATAAGATTCTGAGAGATTTGTTCTATAGAAAAAAAAGTCTGAAACAATTTTTGAGATATTTTTCCTTAAGGTACCTACAAACGACGCAATATTATGTACAATATTCAATTATATTGACGGTGTGTGGGCAATATTGACGACTGTACAATGGTCAATCTTACCCACACACCATCAATATAATTAAATATTGTACATAATATTGCGTCGTCTGTAGGTAACTTTAGAAACGCTCGGTGTACAGTATAATTTATTTTTTATGAAAATATTTCTTACCAAATCCATTTTCCTTGCTCGTCTGATAGTTTCTCCCTTTTTCACCTTTTGTGCCACGTTGTTTATTGAAGGAGGGAGGTTTATTTCCCAAAAAAATATATTTTGCACGTTTGATTAAAATTCATATGTACACCATTTAATTTTTAAAATAAAAAATATGTATTTATTTTTAATTTGTTTTTTTACTTTTGTCACTTGTATTTTTTTAATATTTTCACTTTTCAAATATAAAAAAAATCGTTATCAACTTTGTCCATAGTTGTTATTGATTATAAATAGTTGATTAAAAAATTATTTGAAATAACTATGGATTTTGTTAACTATGCTACTATGTAATTTTTTGGGTGTACGCAAAAATCCTTAGGTAATATTGCCCAAAAACTTAAATAGATAAAGACTATGCAAGAGTCAATTCTTTTTGACGTTTAAAGGTGGTGTTAGTTTTACAAATGGTATCTGGGAAAGCTGGAAATTTTGTTTACCTTTTATTTTTCGTTTAATTTTGCTGGTTGTTTTGATTTAATTACATTAATTTCGTTTTTTATTATGTATTTTTTTATTTTCAAGTGACACAACAATAATTTTCATTCATAATTTTAAAATTTTTTAATGTTTATTTTTCGTTATTCCCAAATCACAGACTAAATACAGACTCGACAGTAGAGTTTTACAAGAAAAAATGGGGGAAAACTAAGCGATTTTGGGAGAAAACACAGCGGTTTTTAGTCCGTTTTAAGCTAACATGGCAACATTTTCTACGACTTAGGAGTGAGTGAAACAACAAAAACTGATCTGGCATCCATTTTTCTTATGGCGCGTTATATCAGTTTTCTCTTTCTAACCTAATTCGTAGAATAGTTTGAAAACATTAACCATATGGTTCAAAAATACTTTTTTGACACCTGTCATATTTGTCGAGTCTGTATTAGTCTGTGCCCAAATCGTTCCCAAAAAAAAGATTGCCATCTGTATATAACGACTTCGTTATTAAGGGTTTGTTAGTCTAGAAGTATGATGAGGTAAATGTATGATGAGGTATAGTAAGATGAGGTAGGATTTTAGTGGTGTTAGTTTTCACGTAAAATCGTGTCAGCTGTTTTTTCTTTTAATGTAATTTTTTTTGTTTTAATTTATTGTAAGTGTCTTAATTAAATTAATTTTCCCTTTTTTTGTTTAAATAAAAGCTGAAAATTCTTTTATTTTTTATTTCTAACAAAAAAATGTGTTTGTTTACTTTTTTTGTATTTATTTTATCAGCTGTGTATGTGAGGTGGAGCAGTAAAATAAGAAAATTCTATTTTCTACAGAAAACTACCTCACCTCATTATACCTCATTATACCTCACATCAAAACAAACCACTTATATGCTCTCACCATAAAGCAGAAGTAATCAGCTGACACCTCACTATACTACACCTCTAAACTAATTATGCCTTTACTGACACTACTATTCATGAGTTACCCCTGATATTGCCCTTTAAGGAAACGGAAAATTGAGCAAAAAAATACAAATAAATTACCCAAGTTATTTAATTCAAATAACCATTTATAAATGATTATTTTTGACAAGAAAAGTGCTTATTAATACCTATGATTTTTGGGATTTCCGTAAAAATAAAGACGCTTTGCATATTTAATAAGTTTTTTTATTTAAACTATAAAATACTATTTATTATAATATAATATTTAACACATTATTAAAATCATTTTTTATAATATAAAAACTCACTATATGTTGATCCATACCAAAACGGCTTCCATCCGTGCACCGAACCAAATCTCGTAGGTAAAATCAACAAAAAATTTTCGTAGATCTTTAACAAAATTTTGTCAATTTTTTTTTTAAGATTCAACAAATTTTATTCAAATCAACGAAATTTCGTCAAGTTTACATCCTCTGAAGAAGTAAAATTGACAAAATTTCGTCAAATTGACTAATACCCTGTTCTCACGAGCATCTAAAAACGGTTTTAAACGACATTTGTTTTAATTAAAAAAAAAAGTGTTCACACGTAATTTCACTCGTTTTATTTTGGTTTTTATGTTTTTATTTTGACATTTGCATTATCAGCTGATAAACATGTACACATTTCAACAACAAACGAAACTAAAATATGAAAATAATATTTATTAATTATACATATAACTGTTTATAATGTTCAAGAATTGTTTTAAGATAAAAATAGCACGATTTTTTTTTTGTATTATTTACATTTTAGTAATAAACAATGTTGCCAATATTAATAAAATGCTTTAAAAACGCTGAACATTCAAAAATACTTACTTATATTACAACAAAAAAATGTATGGTAAAACGAGTCATAAAAATGGTTTTTAAGCATAAAACGAAAAATGTTGCTAAAAATGGTTTTAAGCTGTAAGTGAGAACAGGGTATAATATTATTAGTTTGGACGCCATTATTTTTTTAATTTGCAGCGTCATGAAAAAAGTGTATTTTTTGTGAAAATTAATTTATTTTTTAATGAAATTTTATCCAATTGCCTAAAGCTATTAGTTTTTATGCTATTTTTGGCATGGTAAAATGCGTCTTCAAATGCTGCAAAATTTAATGTGAAAACATCTTTAAATTTTGAGAAACTTCATGTAAGTAATGATTATATAAAAATTAAATTTACAAACAACTAATTTTTATTAATGTTTTTAGGTATTCTACATACATATTATATTGACAATGGTTCAAAGATAAACAAGTTTCCGTCTGGAATTTGGAAATATGTACATTTCCTTCGTCATTTGCTGTAAAAAGTCATTCGTTTTCCCCTTTGTGTAAGTTTATATTTAAATTAGTTCAATTATTATTTATTTTGTATTATTTTTTTTGTTTATTATAGTTAAAATTTTTTAAGTTCTTTAAATATTAAAATATTCTATTCAATAAAAAAATTAAAATAATAACAAAAATAATATTTATGGATTTTTTATTTTTGTAAGGGTAGAAAAATTTATCGTGGAATCGATGAAAATTGATTGTTAAATTGATGATATTTATTCAAATTGAATAAACTTGTTTATTCAAATTGACGAAAATAATTCTGTTAATTTAACGAAATTTCGTCAAATTTATCTCAAATATAAATTAACGAAAATTTTATTCAAATCAACACCCCTGTTTTGTTAGCTGTATAATGATTGTTCTTTCGTCAAATCAACATGCTTTTTCGTAAATATTACTGCCGTATTTGGTTCGGTGTGCCAAAGAAAACACTAGCTGCAAGGGCGTCCAATGATTTATTTTAGTTACATAGATAACAATTTGACCGGCATTATTTTCATGATTATGTTTATGATTTTTTAATTATTTTTATTTCTATATATTTTATATTCACGCAAAAAAAAAATTTGTGTAAGATTGAGCAATCCTACTTGGTAAAACTTTTTTCATACCAAAAAAAAAATTTTACCAAATTTTTGCTAATATTATGCTTGTCGATGTTAAAGTAACATAATTCATTTTTTATGTAAAATAACCAAGTAGCTTGCACAATAACGCAAATTACCTGCACAAAAATTTATCGAAAGAAAACAACAAAAAAAAAAAAACAAATACAGACCGCCATTTTCATTTTGTATTTTTGTGTGCGTTGTTCGTTTATTTTTTGTGTTATAAAAACGTAAAAAGGAAATTGATAAATAAAATAAAAATAAATTAATAAATAAAAATAAATAATTAGTTTTCTAAAAGATAAATAAATGTAAGATAAAAGAATGTTAAAGTTAATTTTGCTTTCATCACTTAAAACACCATTCATTTAGAAAAACCAATGGAGTTCCAGACGTATGTTTCGATGAATAACAAATGGAATGATAAAGTGAGTATACCCGCATTCCGAAGACACCAATTAGGTTTAATAGATTTTTAGTTAAAAATTAGTGTTTGGTAATAATTTACTATTTTTACAGGGTACTGCTAAATAAATTTTTGAAGCTATGGCGAATCCTTCACTACAATAAAGAGCGTGGACACCAATCTTGCCTTTAGTTATAAAATTAAAACCTAAAAACCCAAAGCCAAGGAAGTCCAGACCTGTTTTGATGAGTTGCAAATGGAATGACAAAGTAAGTGTTCCTCCTTACCAAGAGATCAATGGGGTTTACCAATTTTTTAAATTAAAAATTTATGTTTTGTAATAATTTTCTATTTTTACAGGATGCTTTTAAATAAATTCGTGAAGCTATAGTGGATCCTTTACTTCAAGAAGAAGCGTAGGTAGCAGTCACTCGTGAAAATTGTACAAAAAGGGTCAGTTGGTTGGTGGTAAATTAAATCCTACACAACATTTATTATATTAATATGGATTTATTCTGTGAAAATTTTAAATTCAACAAATATACAAATTTTTACAAAAATTTATTGAAAATTCATTTTAGCATAAATGTGGTCATTTTTAACATTTTTTTTAGTCATCTTTTCGAATAATTTTGGTATATTTCACCATATCTCTTTTGGTATATTTTACCAAGTTTTTACTTAAATATCATTAGCATTTTCTTCAAAACTTTTTACATAAGCGTTTTGGCTAAATTGCGAAAACTACGTCGTCGGTTGTAGTTTTAGCATATTTTTGGTAAAATTATGCCAGATTTTTGCTCACTCCGACACAGATTTTTTTGCGTGTTGTTTTCACTAGAATAGCTTATACACTCATAGAAATATCTTAGTAGAAAAATTAGTAAACCCATTGTAGATCAAGTTTTACAGAATAATGCCGTATTCAACAAATATTAATGTTGATATCGTTGAATAATCAGTATACTTGTTTCAACTATTACAATGGCTTCTACAGAATTCAATAGATAAAACAAAAAAGAAAAAACAACCCTGCTCGTTCGTTTTTTTTTATTATAACAAGTGAACGAGTGAGTTGGTAGCAATGTGAAATGTCTCTTATAAAATTATTTAATGTGTTTCTTATAAAATTATTTAATATTAGAAAAATAAGTAAAAATAGGATCTGATCTATAAATATTTGGTAAGTAATAAATTACATTGATAACTTTATGTATTCATACTATATTAAAACGTTTTTTTTTATATTGCAGCTTAAAAAGCCGGAAATAAAAAAAATATTGTGATTTATACTTAATAAAAGAATATTTACAAATAACAACAAGCTTTTTTTTTAATAATAAAATTTCTTATATTAACAAAAATATGAGTTGAATTTACTTAAAATACGAGTTGATTAACAAAAAAACGAGTTGATCAACTTTTACAAAAACTGACAACAATTTTTATTGAAATCAACATAAATATTTGTAGGGTCAAAATCAACAATGATTTCTGTTGAATTTACAACGATTTTCTTTGGGAATACAATGATTTTTGGTTGAGTGTAGTATGTTTCCAGTGGCATGATTTGGGCAAATCAGAGTGTTTTGAGGAAATCATGTAATTTTTTACATGTTTTCCCATACATTTTGCATATGCGCAAAACATCTCAAATTGGGTGTTTTGGTACAAAACATGTCGACTTTTTAAACACACTACTTGTTTTGGTCAGTGCAACACTGTATTTTATATTCGTAAATAAAAGCTACTCATTCGTAGTGAGTGTTCGTTAGAAGAAGAAGACATTTTATTTTTTTATTATTAAAATAATTTACAATTCGATGTTAAAACATTTATATTTAATTATAATAAACTGCAAAATCAATTGTTTTTGGTAATTATTTTCTTAATTTTGTTGTTTTAATTATTTTGTAGAGAAAACGTCAAATTAATTACGAAAATTCGCAATTAGTTTGACGTTGCAAATCACTTCAACTTGAGTGGAAACAGCTCGAAGTGTTTTGCTCAAATCAAGCGTTTTTGATGTTAATGGAAACATGTTTTTATTTTGTTTAGTTGCTGCTTCGCTGTTCGTTTTTGCATGCACACAAAAAAAAAACGTGTGTGAAAATATCCAATCGAACTTGGTAACTTTTTTTTTTATATGAAGTTTAATGAATTCACACGAAGCTTGTTAAAATTTATCTAGATAATGTATAAATTACATAGCGCAAACCTTAGGTAAAAAATCCATGGCTTTTTAGAATAACACACGGTCTTTTACATTTTATGGAATATACCCACTGATGCCAACTATTTTTAAAAAAATGTAGCTAGATTGGACAAAAAAATAGCTAGAAATAGCTAAATTTAAAAACAGTTAAAAAATCTAGCTATTTTGTAGCTACACACAGGGAAAAAAATATTTGGAACTCAGTCGAAACTCCTCAAATTTGGTTTCAGAATATACGTGTTAGTTACAACTACTTAAATTCAATTATCATAATTAAAAAAAACATTTTTAAACCAAATATCTAAACAAATTACTAATAAACAATCACATTTCCAAAAAATGTTGGTTGCATTTATCAATTTAAACAAAATATTAGTTCAAAAACGTTCATAATTGTCCGAACCATTCATTTAAATTTTTTTTTTTTAAAGCAATAAACTTTTAAAAACTAGCACAGATTATTAGTTCAGTTATATTAAAAATCAGTTATAGCAACTGATATTTGGTAAAAAATTGTTTTAAATTTTAAAAAAATTTTATTTAATTTGAATATAAAATTTTAATGCAATACTATCTAAGAACTATGAATTGTTGGTACATACAATCATTTTTTAATTTTGTATAAAAGTTACTGCAACTAATTGTATGTTGCTCATTAGACTGCCCAGAAAAAAAGCGAAGTTTTTATTTTCTTGGGGGATACCTGCAAATTTTGTTCCTTTTTGTGCAAAAAAATTTCGGTTTTTTTTGGGATTTTTAAAATAATATCTAGAGGTCGCGATCTCGCGTTTTATAACGATTTATTTTTTTTGAGTTTTTTATTATTTTAAATTGTTAAATATGATTAATATGATAAAATATTAATAATTTCAGACAAAAAAAAAATTAAATTAAAAATTAAATATCGCTCATTCCATGAGATGTCTCCCAGCATCTAATCAAATGTTCCTTAATTTATTTGAAATTTTGCACACATGAACACTATGAAGCCATTAAAATAAATCAGTTGTTAGTTCCGAGAAAATCCGTGAATTCGCGAATATATTCGCGTTCGCGAATTCGTGGATTTTCGCGAAACTAAAAACGAATTTATTTTAATTGCTCCATAGTGTACCTGTGTGCGAAATTTCAAATAAATTAAAGAACATTTGATTAGATGCTGGGAGACATCTCATGGAATGAGCGATATTTAATTTTTAATTTAATTTTTTTTTTGTCTGAAATTATTAATATTTTATCATATTAATCATATTTAACAATTTAAAATAATAAAAAACTCAAAAAAAATAAATCGTTATAAAACGCGAGATCGCGACCTCTAGATATTATTTTAAAAATCCCAAAAAAAAACCGAAATTTTTTTGCACTAAAAGGAACAAAATTCGCAGGTATCCCCCAAGAAAATAACAACTTGGTTTTTTTCTGGGCAGTCTATTGCTCATACAAAAACTCTTTTAAATTATAAAAACGTCATAAAAAAATAAAATAATTTTAGAGAATATTTGTGAAAAATTTTGTATAAAGATAAACAAAAAATTTAATTAAATATGCAGCTAAAAAATAAAAAAAAAACAAAAGGTATGCACATGAGTTTTAATCTGCGCCAAATACTTGTGAGCTATGTTTTTATAAATATTTTAATTATTTGCAGAAAAAAATCACTATTTAAAAAAGAAATTTGGATGCAAGCTTCCTGCTGATTAAGCTATGGATCAAAATCATCATCAAACATCAAATGAAAATCAACATATAAAATTAGCTGAAAAAGATAAATCTCCATTGAAAGCTGAATTGGGTAGAACGAAATTTGAGGCGTTAGAGGTTTAAGTATTCAATTTTTTTAAAGAAAAAGTGTCAATGAATATCAGAATTATTCAATAGCAAATATGGGACTTTTTCTTAGGAAAAATTCTCAAATTCTTAGACATTTTTTCTATAGAAGAATTTTTTATATTCTGAGACTTTTTTTTAAGAAAAATGCCTAAGAGTCTGAGACTTTTTCTATACGAAAAATGTCTAAGAATCTAAGACTTTTTCTGTAGGAAAAATGTCTCAGAATCTGCGACTTTTTCTACAGTAAAAATGTCTTAGAATCCGATACTTTTTCTATAGGAAAAATCTCTTAGAGTCTGAGACGTTTTCTATAGGAAAAATCTTTCAGAATGTGAGACTTTTTAAAAGGAAAAATATCTCAGAATCTGAGACTTTTTCTCCAGGACAAATGTCTTAAAATGTCTTAGAACCTTAGAATTTTTCTATAGGAAAAATCATTCGGAGTGAGAGTTTTTCTATAGGAAAAATCTCTCAGAATCTGAGACTAATTTTATAGGACAAATGTCGTAGAATCTGACACTTTTTCGACAGGAAAAATCTCTCAGAGTCTGAGACTAATTCTATAGGAAAAATGTCATAGAATCTGACACTTTTTTATAGGAAAAATCTCTCAGAGTCTGAGACTTTTTCTATAGGAAAAATCTCTCACAGTCTGAAAATTTTTCTATAGTAGAAATGTCTCAGAATCTGAGTCTTTTTCTATAGGAAAAATGTCTCAGAATCTGAGACTTTTTCTATTGAAAAAATGTCTCAGAATCTGAGACTTTCTCTATAGGAAAAATGTCTCAAAATCTGAGACTTTTTCTAAAAGATAAATGTGACTTTTTTAAAAGAAAAATGTCTCAGAATCTGAGACTTTTTCTATAGAAAAAATGTCTCAGAATCTGAGACCTTTTCTATAGAAAAAATGTCTCAGAATCTGAGACTTTTTCTATAGAAAAAATGTCTCAGAATCTGAGACTTTTTCTACAGAAAAAATGTCTCAGAATCTGAGACTTTTTCTATAGAAAAAATGTCTCAGAATCTGAGACTTTTTCCATAAAAAAAATGTCTCAGAATCTGACACTTTTTATAGAAAAAAGGTCTCAGAATCTGAGACTTTTTCTATAGAAAAAATGTCTCAGAATCTGAGACCTTTTCTATAGAAAAAATGTCTCAGAATCTGAGACTTTTTCTACAGAAAAAAGGTCTCTGAATCTGAGACTTTTTCTATAGAAAAAATGTCTCAGAATCTGACACTTTTTCTATAGGAAAAATCTCTCAGAGTCTGAGACTAATTCTATAGGAAAAATGTCATAGAATCTGACACTTTTTCTATAGGAAAAATCTCTCAGAGTCTGAGACTTTTTCTATAGTAGAAATGTCTCAGAATCTGAGACTTTTTCTTGGAAAAAATGTCTCAGAATCTGAAACTTTTTCTATAAAAAAATGTCTCAGAATCTAAGACTTTTTCTATAAAAAATGTCTCAGAATCTAAGACTTTTTCTGTAGAAGAAATTTCTCAGAATCTGAGACTTTTTCTATAGAAAAAATGTCTCAGAATCTGAGACTTTTTCTATAGAAAAAATGTCTCAGAATCTGAGACTTTTTCTATAGAAAAAATGTCTCAGAATCTGAGACTTTTTCTATAGAAAAAATGTCTCAGAATCTGAGACTTTTTCTATAGAAAAAATGTCTCAGAATCTGAAACTTTTTCTATAAAAAAATGTCTCAGAATCTAAGACTTTTTCTATAAAAAATGTCTTAGAATCTGAGACTTTTTCTATAGAAAAAATGTCTCAGAATCTGAGACTTTTTCTATAGAAAAAATGTCTCAGAATCTGAAACTTTTTCTATAGAAAAAATGTCTCAGAATCTGAAACTTTTTCTATAAAAAAATGTCTCAGAATCTAAGACTTTTTCTATAAAAAATGTCTCAGAATCTAAGACTTTTTCTGTAGAAGAAATTTCTCAGAATCTGAGACTTTTTCTATAGAAAAAATGTCTCAGAATCTGAGACTTTTTCTATAGAAAAAATGTCTCAGAATCTGAGACTTTTTCTATAGAAAAAATGTCTCAGAATCTGACACTTTTTCTATAGAAAAAATGTCTCAGAATCTGAGACTTTTTCTTTAGAGAAAATGTCTCAGAATCTGAGAGTTTTTCTATAGAAAAAATGTCTCAGAATCTGAGACTTTTTCTATAGAAAAAATGTCTTAGAATCTGAGACTTTTTCTATAGAAAAAATGTCTCAGAATCTGAGACTTTTTCTATAGAAAAAATGTCTCAGAATCTGAGACTTTTTCTATAGAAAAAATGTCTCAGAATCTGAGACTTTTTCTATAGAAAAAATGTCTCAGAATCTGAGACTTTTTCTATAGAAAAAATGTCTCAGAATCTGAGACTTTTTCTATAGAAAAAATGTCTCAGAATCTGAGACTTTTTCTATAGAAAAAATGTCTCAGAATCTGAGACTTTTTCTATAGAAAAAATGTCTCAGAATCTGAGACTTTTTCTATAGAAAAAATGTCTCAGAATCTGAGACTTTTTCTATAAAAAAATGTCTCAGAATCTAAGACTTTCTATAAAAAATGTCTCAGAATCTAAGACTTTTTCTGTAGAAGAAATTTCTCAGAATCTGAGACTTTTTCTATTGAAAAAATGTCTCAGAATCTGAAACTTTTTCTATAGAAAAAATGTCACAGAATCTGAGACTTTTTCTTGAAAAAAATGTCTCAGGATCTGACACTTTTTCTATAAAAAAATGTCTCAGAATCTAAGACTTTTTCTATAAAAAAATGTCTCAGAATCTAAGACTTTCTATAGATGCAATTTCTCAGAATCTGAGACTTTTTCTATAGAAAAAATGTCTCAGAATCTCCGACTTTTACAATGGAAAAATGTCTCAGAATCTGAGACTTTCAATAGATAAAATATCTCAAAATCTGAATCTGAAATCATCCTAAAAAAATTGTTTAAATTCTAAGACTTTTTCTACAGAAAACGTCTCAGATTTTTTGACACTTTTTTTTATAGAATAAGCCTTAGATGCTGAGACATTGTATAGAAAAAGTCTCAGATTCCTAGATATTGAGATTCTAAAACATTTTTTCTCCAAAAAATCTCTGATTCTGAGAAGTTTTGTTTATAGAAAAGTCTCAAATTCTGAGACGTTTTTCTATAGAAAAAATCTCAAATTCTGAGACTTTTTTCTATAGAAAAAATCTTAAATTCTGAGACTTTTTTTCTATATATCAAGTTCCAGATTCTGAGACGTTTTTTCTGTACTAAAAGTCTCAGACTCAGAGACGTTTTTTCTATAGAAAAAGTTTCAGATTATGAATTGTTTTTTTCTATAGAAAAGTCTCAAATTCTGAGACGTTTTATCTATAGAAAAAGTCCCAGATCCTGAGACTTTTTTTATTGAAAAGTCTCAGATTCTTGGACATATTTTCTACAGAATAAGTCTCAGATTCTGAGACATATTTTCTATAGAATAAGCCTCTGGTGCTGTGACATTTTTCTCAGATTCTAAGAATTTTTCATAAAAAACTATATTAAAAATTGTAATAAATATCAACTTAAGTATACATATCTTTTTGTAAAATTAACGTATTTAATAAATATATTACAAAAAAAAAAAACGTTATTTTTGTCTTTTTATTTTACGGTTGTATGGCCCCATTAATAAAATACTTTAGTTGTGGTGGTATTATATCGGTCACAACAACCATTTTGTTCCTATAATTTTTCGTTGTTCCAACAGATATATTCAGTTGCTCTTACTGAAATTCGATATAAATACCAATTGACTAAATCGAAATTATTAGTAATCACAACTGATAAAAGTGATAGTTGGCTGGACTACAAAAATTTGGTTGGTTCTAAATTTGGTTGACACAACGAATCCGTTTTCTGTGTGTAGATTTGTATAAACAGTTGAAAAATCTAGCTATTTTATAGCTAGATTTTGGATTTGTGGTCTTTAAAAGGTTTTATTTGCTAAAGTTTTTAATTAAATAATAAAATAAGTTAGTTTTGGTATTAAAACGAATATTTTCAAATATTTTTATTAAATTTTGCAAACAAAAAGTTTAAATACTCATATTTTATATCGCAGATATAATTTATAACGCATGAAACTTTAGAAATTGCTTCCAACGCTTAAGTTATTAAATTAACCTTTTAAATCAATTTCTTTAACAAAGAAACATTATTAATCTATATGTTATATGTATGTATTTCTGGATTTGCAGATCCTGTGAACTATTTCCTGTGAATTTCTATTTTCTGTGAATCGGCACCTCACTATTTTCTGTAAATCAGCACCTCATTTTGTATACGTAAAAAGTACTCATAATAGATATAATTCCTGTAATGGGAACTTATTTTATTTTTTTGGACTTATTTCGTTCGGAGTTCTTTAATTTTTTTGGGAGTAAGTATTTTGATTTTAAATAACTCCCAAATATTGGGACTTGTTTCATTTTTTCTTTGGGACTTATTTCATTTCTTAAAGTTGGGAGTTAATTTATTCCTCTTAGGACTTATATCATTAGGAATTATTTCATTGGGATTTATTTCATTTGGGAGTTGTTTCGCAGTACCAAATTTTTTAATACACAATTATCTGAATGCGAATTAAAAGCTCGATTATAGCCACTCGTTTTTTTGGTTATGAATACTGGTGTAAAATTTTATCCGTTATTGGAGAGATGAAAACTATTATATTTTAAACCCATAGCTGTTTTTTCTTTATGTTGGTACTAAACTACATTCTCTATGAATTATGCCAATACGATACTTGCTTGATGTTGAAAATTTTAAGTAACTTTATCATGGAGAGATTTTTGATAAATTTAAAATTTTTGTTTGAAGTTAAAGGAAATATCATAGAAAACCCCTGATAAAACTTTTTGAAAAGTTGAAAAACTAGCAGATGTCATACACACTTAAATAGCACGTTAACGAAATGTCAACTTGAAAATATGGCTAATAAAACGGTTTAAAAAAAAACACTTTTTTACAAATTTTGCGAACAAAAAAAGTAGCTAGATTTGTAGCTAAAGCTAAGTACTCTGTTCGGTTTCACGGGAAAAAATCTGTCAAACTCCATATAAAAAAAAAAAAAATTGGCAACGCGAGGAATTAAGGGGAAATTGTTAAAAAAGTTTTCACTCATTTTTATTATACAAGACAATTTAAATTGCCGTGAAAAAGTGACATTTCAGTTTTGTTATGATCGTTTCTTTCTTATCATTGTCAAAAGTTCTTGATTTTTAAATGTTTTATTGCAATTTGAGGCGTTTAAAGTTTAAGTGAAATTTTCACCGTAAGAAACAGAGTACTTAGCTTAAGAGCTAAATGACTTTTTTTGTCGCTAGATGCAAAAAAAATAGCTAAATCTAGCTACAAAATAGCTAAATTGGCAACAATGATATTACCAAAACAACAAAAAGTTCCAGGACATTTTTATAGCTCTTAACAAGTAAAACAAGACCGAAATATACACAAAAGCTATTCGAGTAATAGTTTTAAGTTATTGAGTTTTTAAAATTCTCAAGACCCTATTGGGTCCCTAAATTCACGTATCGTATAATCCAAAAAAAAAATGTTGGATCAAAAACTATGATGATCATTAAGGGACCCAACTGGGTCTGGACCCATCGGTTCCGAACCTAATGGGGTCTTCACCCGATCGGGTGATATAATGTTTCTAATTTCTTAGTACAAGTTGGCATAATATTAAATAATTTTTTCTTTCCTTATTTAAAAAAAAATAAATTAAACGAAGGAAAACATCATTATAAATTTTCCTAGAATTTAGTTAATTTTCAAGTTTTTAGTTAATCTTTTTTACGAGTGTACGTTAAACACGTTTGGCTAAATTTAACATCGACTTCGATCGGCCTTGAAAAAAATCTGGCCACCAGAAAAACTTATCTAAAATGCTTGCAAATACTGAACTCAGATCAATTATCTTTTATCTATCCGAAAAGTACGTTCGGACACATCTTAAAACACATTGCACAGTGGGACGTTTTAAAATATTACAAAAATTTCAAATCTCTCAAAAGTTTTGTCAATGCTTTTATAATATTTTTGTTGAGTGCTGGCTTGTATTTTTCACCATTATAAAGCAATGAGTATAATATTATTTATTTTGCATTGTTTTTTAATAAAAGCCAACCAAATAATAAGAAAAAAACAAACAAAATAACTCAAAAATATTTATATTAGGTGCGTTTTTTTTAAATGGGCAAATTTTTATTTCAATTATGATTAAGCTTTAACTGCTGCTTATAATTATAATTAGTGAACTCCATAGTCGAGCTTTTAGCACAACCTGCTAAGTAAATCTTGTACAATGTTACAATTGTACGAGAATTTAAAACGCACCTATTATATATCTTACTGTAGAACATACAGAGATTTAGCTTTTGAAACAAGATGTCAACCTCTTTCTTATTATTTTTCTTTTTTTTGTTGTTGTTTTGTATTATTTGCCAGAGGTATTGATACGCTGATACTACTGATATTGTTGTCGTTTTCGTTGACGGCGCACGTGAGATACAAGATACAATAAAATAAATAACAAATACAAAAAATAAAAATTAAATCTCTAAAAAAGTATTCAACCAGTTCCCGTTCTAATATTTCACATTTCAACGAAATCAGTTTTATCAAAACCTCTTTCAAGAACGGTTTACTTAAGAACAAATTACTCTCCAAAAAAAATAATCAAGTCTTTTCAAATTGACACTCAATACTTTAATACTTTTGCAAAAAAAAGTAAAAGTGAAACCTCAAACAAAAGTTTAACTTTCAAGTTTTTTTTTTTTTTTAATTTTTCATTCAAAATTCTTAAACAAAAACAAATTTTAAAATTTCAAAATTATTTTTTCTTAAAAATTAAATCTCTTAAATATGGAACCATCATTTGAAATAAAACGTGCTGGAAAACCGCCATGTAAAAATGATCGTAAAGCTTTTTTACAAAAAGTTATGTTGACAAGGTATTTAAAAAATTTAAAAATTATTAGCATATTACCTAGATTAATTGGCACTATTAATTTAGAAGATATTTTAAATGTTGATTAAGATACTCTTGAAAAAAATTTACAGCTATCTGCACAAAAAAATAAGAATTTATATTTTTTATTAAAAACTTTGCTGGGTAGCTTTTTATGTTGCAAAATGTGTGAAATTTTTAATCGAATTTATCACAGTATTAATTGATAGGAATTGTTTGTTCGACAAAAGCTTCAATCAAAATTGAAAAAATCAGATTTAGTTGATACTTGCTTAACAGCCTACTTGGCGTATCGGTCTAGAGTGATTGTACGTTACAAGCAGTTAATAGCAAAGTATTACAGATGATGATGAGTTCAATCCTTGTCGGCTGCGATCTGTTAATAATTTTCACATATAGAGTTTTTTTTTTTTTTTTTTACTTTGAGCCAACACTCAGGGGATGCCCCCTACATATGCAATGCATTGTGTTGGTATTAGGAAAATAGGTTATGAGGAGAAGGAAAGAGGGAGTAGTGTTTGTGGACGTTTAATTTGAATTTTTCCAAATTGTAGCTGGTTGGGAAGACGTCTGCGGGGAGTTTATTCCACATACGGCTAGTTCGACCGAGAAACGAATTTTCTCTGTAATGCGTTGTGCGATACATTGGACAGTCGACAACAAACGGATGTGAACTGCTGGAAAGGCGAGTACTACGGGCATGCACCCGAGTCTCAGGGATGAGTTCGCCTATCTCAGCTGAACACTTACCGTGATAGTATCGATAGAACAATGTCGCACAACCCACATTCCGACGATGCTCCAATGAGTCAATAGAGTTGGATACCCTACTGTCATTAATTAGCTTCAACGCACTCCTTTGCACCCGATCCAGAAGCTTCAAGATAGACCTTGAAGCACCTGCCCAGATATGGGAGTTGTATTCCATCTTCGGCCGGATATAGGCGGTATAAATAGTGAGGAGATCAGACGGAGTGAAGTAATTCTTACACCGTTTCAAGAAACCAAGACACTTGAATGCTTCTTTCGACACTTGAAAAACATGTTGGTTCCATCGGACATCACATTGAATTTTCATGCCTAGAACATCAAGAGTGTCTGATTCCTCAATAGCTATACCACCCATGGATACAGATGACGCTGATCCCACAATCCGTCTGTGGGTCAACATACAACATTGGGTCTTACGAGCATTAAAATCCACCCTATTCGCAAGACCCCACTCGGATATCGCTGAGAGGTCACGATTGAGTGTGTCATTCATGTTCTGTCTCATAGATTCAACCTCATTAAGGCTTGGTCTACGATTAAAGGAAAATGAATGACAAATGTTGCTGTCATCTGCGAAAGAATCGATAGGATTGGAAGTTTGACAAAGAAGGTCGTTAAGAAAAATAAGAAAAAGGGTAGGAGAAAGAACAGAACCTTGCGGTACCCCTGAATTTAGCCGGAAATCATCTGATGAGAACCCATCTATGACAACACGTATAGTACGGTCTCTGAGGAAGCTCGATATAAATCGAGAGAAATCACTACCGACACCAAATGCAATAAGCTTCGAAACGAGTGCACCGTGCCACACACGATCAAATGCCTTGCACCCAAAAAATTTCCCAGTTACTGGCTACTAAAATTGTAACTGAACCCCAGTTAAAATACACCTAACTGAGGCCCAGTTATTCAAATAAGTTGATAGTAACTAATTTTTTAAAAAAATACAAATTCAACTATTGCGACAGGTAATGGTAACGATTTTCCCAGTTACTTTGAAAAATAATTTTTACTTAGTTAAAAATAACGAAATTGATATGGGGGTTGGTTGTGTAGTACCGAAATTTATTCTAAATCAATTTTTCTGCAATGAAGGATCTGCAAATCATTATTTTTTCTTAATTTTATTCAGATATTTTAAACAAAGTTTATAATTTTTTACTCCAATTTTTTTACTGTATATTTAACTTCAGCATCAGCATCTTTAACTGAATCAATTCAGCTTTTGGCCAGATTTTCGCGTCCATTACCTTTAAAAAAATATAATATATTTTGTTATAATTTATTATTTTACAAATATCTTTCAACATTAATCTTTCTTACCGTGGACCTAATAAATTCCCGATTTGATTTTAAGCGACACAATATTTTTTTTATTTGAATATTTTTTTTATTTATTTTTTTAATTTTTGACAATTTAAAAAGAATTTCAAATACAGGGTAACTAAAAAACTGTTGTTATTAACCGAAATCATAGTTACTGGTGGCTAATTCAGTTATTTTTAAAAAATGTAGAATTAACTGGGAAATTTCGTAACTAACCAACTGGGAAATTTTTTCGGTGTGGAAATATCTAAAGCAACCACCTTGCTTTCACCAAATTGGTGAATAGAACGACTCCAACGTTCCGTAAGGAACGCTAACAGGTCTCCCGTAGAACGACTTCTACGAAAGCCATACTGTCGATCGCACAAAAGTGAATTGGACTCCAGGTAATTTACAAGGTGGTGATTAATCATGCTCTCCATCACCTTTGAGATCGTAGAGCAAATTGCAATTGGGCGGTAATTCTCTGGGTTCGTAGCCTCACCCTTTTTGGGGATTGGCTGGACGTTGGCCACCTTCCAACATGAGGGAAAAATTCCTACCCGGTATGAATAGCAAAATAGGTTTGCCAAAGGACGACAAAGCGACGCAGCACAACGCCTTAGCACCATTGCTGTAATACCATCCGGCCCCGGGGACTTATTTATGTTAAGATCTTCAAGAACCTTTTTAACTGCACGTGCTCGAAAAAATACCTTGGACATAGTAAAGGGTACCCTTTCAAGTTCGGGCAGTGGTTGATTGCTTTCCGGTAAGTATGCGTTTCTTGCAAACATCTCAGCGAAAAGGTTGGCTTTATCAACCGGGTCCGTGAATATTTGGTCATTCGTTATAAGGGTTGGAATGGATGAACTAGTATTATTCTTTACCCTTTTAACGAATGACCAAAAGGTCTTACTACCCCGAGGAGCAGCAAGGACCTTAGCACGCAGACGTTGTTCGTAAAGAAGTTTTTCACGTCTGAGTACTCTGGCACATTCGTTCCTCGCCTGTTTACGTAACGCGTCAGTAACTGGGTTTTTGTCGTTACGCCAATTACTGAACGTATCCTCTCTGGATCTGACTGCATTTTTGCACGTCTGATTAAACCAGCACTTATGTTTTGGTTTAGTCGAAACCTGCTTGGATGGAATAAATAATTTCATTCCCAGCATTATTACATTTACCATCATTTCTGCTGCAGCGTTAACATTGTCATCAAGAAAACAGAGTTTCCAGTTGAAATGCTGAAAGAAATCGTTGAGCTCGGCCCAACGAGCCTTTTCGTAGACAAAAATAGAGCGCTTCGTCGCTGGTTTTGAAGCACTTTGAAGATCAGAAAATGAAAAGGACGCAGAAATGAGGTTATGATCCGAGTTTCCGAGAGGCGCAAGTAGTTCAACCTCGTATTTGTCAGGATGCGAGGTGAGAAAAAGGTCGAGGGTATTACAAAACTGCCCTTCAACACACGGAATATGAGTTGGTTCATCCACTAGTTGCACAAGGTGATTGTGTGCAGCGAAGAGCTCAACGTATAAGCCCTCGGGGGACGTGTGGCTAGAATGACGTAACCAAGACGCGTTGTGCGCATTGAAGTCCCCGGCAACGACTATTTCGCTACTCGGGCAGTTCTCAAGGTTGTAGTACACTCAGAAAATTATGTAAGTTACTACATGTTAGTTGTTTGTATATTTTACAGTAGTTAGTTGTTTTCAACTACAAAGTCAGTTATTTTTGTATAAAAAATATCAAACAACTATTTCTGTTAGTTATTTAAAGTCGTTTTTTGAATAACTAACAAAAAAGTACTGTAATGTAGTAACAGTTATTAAAAGTAGTTAATTTTATTTTATTATCTCTGAAAAATTTTCAAAGTTTTTTCCAAAAAAAAAATTATTTTTTTTTATTTTTCACAACTTTTTTTAAAAAAAAAAAAACTTGGAAAAAATTTGGTCTTCAATTTTTTTTCTGAAAAATTTTTTGTTTATTTTATTTTTACTACATATTAGTTGTTTTGACTACAAATGTTAGTAATTTTTACTACATAAGTCAGTTGTTTTTTGTCAGTTAAAATAACTAGCATTGTTAGTTGATTTAACTGAAAAAGTAGTTGACCCCAAAATAACTTACAAAGTAGTTATTTTAACTGACATTTTCAGTTGATTTTACTAACATAATTTTTTGAGTGTAATCGAATCGGATACGGAATCAAAACTATTGTAGGAGCCCATCGTATTCAAATTCGGGCTTCTATAGACGAACCCGAAGTGTAAAATGTGCGACCTGATTTGGAATTTAACCCAAAGAGAGTTAAATTCCGCATCACTACAGCCTAGATGAGGCTGTAGTTGGTACACAACATTTTCACGAATATATACCGCAAGGCCCCGATGAAGAACAAAAAGGGATAGAAAGTGATACCCAGGTATTTGGAAATCCTGTGGATCAGCATCTCCTCCTACCTGAGTTTCACATAAGGCGAAAACATCCGGCCGATGAAATCGAATGTGAGCATATACATTGATGAAATTTGCTCTCAGTCCGCGTATATTGCAGAAGTCCAAACGAAACCTACCAGTCATAATACGGAAAAATTCAAATCAATATACCTGACAATGGTACAATTGGTTTAGCACCGGAATTGTTGCTATAATTTGCTGAATAGTGATCAGTGTTATACCTTCATCACTAGGGAGCACAACAACAATGCGATACCAAGCCACCTGTAAAATGTCTAAGAGGGGAAAACACGGGAAAAGGACAACAACAATGACACTGAAATTGGAGGCATAAAAGCCCTTTGCATGGTCATTGTAAAATACGAAATCACAGAAGCTTGTTAAACGAGGGCTGGGTGTATTTTCTTTTTGAGTGGAGTTGTAGTTTTTTTTTTTATAATTGCTATTGATGTTTTATGTTGTTGTGATGAGTGTTGTAATTTTATTTAAAATAGACAGTGGTATTTTTGTTTTTTTTTTCTTGTTTTATTTTTTTGCACTTGTTTGTTGCTTTTTTTTCTATTTCTTTTCAAAGCTTATTTGTTTGTTAAAATTTTGCATAGGATGTTTTTAGTTTATGGTTTGAAATTATTTTTTTGTTGTTTTTTTTTTTTTATTATTTTTGAAACCGGTTTGGATGCACTATTGTAGTTGTTGTTTTTTATGATTTTTAATATGTATTGGCTCTTTGGTTTTATTTTATTTTTATTTAATTTAATTTGTAGTTAATGGTTTATTTTTATTTCTAATAAGTTAGATATTTGGTTTTATTTTATGTGTAATTATTTTAAGAACGAATTGTGTTAATTTTTATATATATTTTTGTATTTTTTTTTTAAAGACGCGGTCACTAATAGACAGAAAAAACTGGTAAACAAATTGACGGACAAAAGGACGTGTATACGATTTGAATAACAGAACACTACGATGTCATACACACTTAAATAGATGTCATACACACTTATATAGCACGTTAACGAAATGTCAACTTGAAAATATGGCTAATAAAACGGTTTAAAAAAAACACTTTTTTACAAATTTTGCGAACAAAAAAAGTAGCTAGATTTGTAGCTAAGAGCTAAATGACTTTTTTTGTCGCTAGATGCAAAAAAAATAGCTAAATCTAGCTACAAAATAGCTAAATTGGCAACAATGAATATTCCTTTCATTTTTTGTCTATTGCAAACATAGAAAAAAATAGAATTGAAACAGAGTCGTATTTCGCTTGAATAAGTATTAGTGACAGCACATTATGTAACTTTTGACGTTTAATAAAAACAATGCAACATAAAGAAGAACAACAACAAAGCAAACAACAAAAGAGAAGAAAAAAGTTTTTAAACTATCAATAGTGCGAATTATTTAAAAAAAAACGTTAAATAAAGCAAAATAAATAATAAATTTAATTAAATGAAAGACAAATTCCATTTTTTATAAACAAAGAATCTAATTTGATATTAAATACGTGTGAGATGAGGAAGAACAAGCATTTTGCCACCATATTGGAAAATACATCAAATACAACACTGCGCACCTTCTAATCTTTTCTATGATTGCAAAGCAGCACTATTTTACCAATAAACTTAGGAATCTTTCACAAAAACAATATGAAAAGTCTTAAAATATGTGAAGACGCCATCTATACTTTTATAATTAATAATTAATAATTAATAATTAATAATTAATAATTAATAATTAATAATTAATAATTAATAATTAATAATTAATAATTAATAATTAATAATTAATAATTAATAATTAATAATTAATAATTAATAATTAATAATTAATAATTAATAATTAATAATTAATAATTAATAATAATTAATAATTAATAATAATATTATAAAGAGGTAATGTTTGTATATTTGTTTTTTTGTTTGTTTGTTTGTTTGTTTGTTTGTAGAGGGTAATCTCCGGAACTACTTATCCGATTTTAAAAACGTTTTCAGCAATATTTAAAGTGTTCCTCCAGGATGGACATAGGCCAGGTTTCATCGACCACGCCCACTTCTACGCCCACTTTTAAACAAAAAACGGAAAATTGAAAAATCTCCGAAACTACTAAACCGATTTCAAAATTTTTTTCACCAATACATACTTGGAATGGTCCTTCATGGTGGACACATACTGCACAGAAAAAAAAAGTTCATTCAGGGAAAGAATTTGTACATACATAGTATGAATCGAGCATGACTTTTTTTCCCAGAACTTTTTCATACATGGAATGAATATGTTCATACAATTTATAAAAAAATTCACGTTGGGCTTTTTGAAATGCATGCAGCTTTTTTAGCACTAATTTATTACACATAATATTATCAATATTTTTTCACGAATACCTGCGAATTGATCGGTTTAAACGACCCCTAGCTCGCGTATATTTTAATAAAAATGTTAGAAAAAGCTACGCGTTTAGCTTAATATATTAATTTATTGATTAAATTTATTTTACAATTAAACATTTATACACTAATTGTCACTGCGGCACGCTTAAACCTTTTCTTTTAGCGGTAGCAACATCTTTAATTCGTTTTCTTCACCGAGGGAATTCTTTCTAAAAAGATACAATTAAACAAATTGGACCAATAAAAACTTGTCAGACTTTTGTATGAATAATATTACGTACCTTTGCATCCGCGGATTAAATTGGTGTCCATCATCTATACATATTTATGACTTTCTTTATTTTGGATTCTTGAAATTTTTTAATTTTCGTAAAAAAAATATTGTTTGTCATTTTTTATTTTTATTTTGTACTGACTTGATTTGTTTAAATTTTTCAAAATTTTAAATAAATGAAAACATTAATAAATAGTATGTATTTGTTCATACGTAGTATGATCTAACATTAAAGAATTTAATTCATACTATTTATGTACAAAATTTGTTCTGTGTGGGTTTCATCGACCACGCCTAAAATTTAAAATTTAAATATCTATTTAACAACTCATCCGATTTTAAAAATGTTTTCACCAATATTTAGAGAGTTCCTCCAGGGTGGACATAGGCTAGGTTTATCGACCACGCCCACTTATACGCCCACTTTTTGGCAAAAAAAACTAAAATTTAAAAATATCGAAAAATGTTCATCCGATTTCCAAAATTTTTTCACAAATACTAGGTTCTTCAGAGTGGAATTATTCTAGGTTTTATTGACCACGCCCATTTCTACGCCCATATTTGGCAAGAAAAACGTAAAATTTTAATATGATCAAACTACTCATCCGACGTTATCACCAATATACATATATTAAGAATGGTGCTTCAGGGTAGACAAGGGTTAACTCTCATCGACCATTTCTACTTCTACGCCCACTTTTGGCCCAAAAACGAAAAATTTCAAAACATCCGAAACTACTCATTTAAAAAATGTTTTCTCCAATATTAAGAAAGGTCCATCAGGTTAGACATAGGCTACGGTTCATCTACGTAAAATTTGTAAATATACGAAACTTATTATGAGATTTCAAAAATGTTTGCACCAACATTTAGAATTTTCTTTCATGGTGAGTTAGGGAAGGTTTCATTGACCACACCCATTTTAAAGACGTAAAATTTTAAAATCTACCAAACTACTCATTTAATTTCAAAACATTCTAAAAAATTTCCTTTTTGGAAATTCCTATTTTACTGGGGCAAATACGTGCAAAGTAGTAAACTTTGTAACTTTTTCTATCTCCTTAAAAGTTGGTCATAAAAAGTTGAAATGTTGGATCCTCCAGCCCAAAAAATCATTCTGAAAAAGTATCTTCTGGAAATTTAGATTTTAATGGGGATAGGGTAAATTATTGGAATGTGGTACTTTAATTTTTTAAAGAATGAAGCCTACATGGAACGAAATGAATTGGAATTCAGAACAAAATGGAATAAAAAGGGGACCAAATGAATAGAAAAGGAAACGAAATGGACTAGAACGGGAACGAAATGGAGTGAAACGGGGAATGAAATGGTTTCAATAATTACGATATAAGGGCTCGAAAATTTTCAAGAACATTATTTACCGAAACGAACATGTTTCCAAGCTAAACCGGGCTGTTTTAATTTTATTGTTTATTTTAAATAGTTTTTATGAAAGACTTCAACGATAAAAATTAAATAAAATAAAAATTCTGTAGAGGAGAATTTTAGAAATGGAGACTCTAATCCTGATCTTTCTTTAATCAGGTATTTAATATTACCGGGGGCGAAGTTCCCGGCGGGCCTGCTAGTTAATTATAAAATGGCAAATGTACAAACACAAGTATACACACTGAAAAAAATAGCTTCGTGAAATTAATGAAAATTGACTTAACCTTAATGAAAAATGACTCACGTTTTCAACCGAAGACAGGTTTCATTTGATTAATGAAACTGGTGTCATTAAAGTTCCTTTCAATGAAAACTTGCATATAAATAATGAAAATATTCGTAGAACTTTTTTGAAACGTTTTATGAAGTTTTTCATAAAATGTATGAAAATATCCATTGATTAAATGTGGAATAGTAGTTGGTAATGAGCGTATGATAATTGCTTTTTAGAAGTAACTAGTTGCTAACTTTATTAAGGTTTTGAAATGGGAATTACGATAAATTCATGTTGGTTAAAGTTATCAAAATTTCCATAGAAAGCCCCTAATCAAGTTAGGAACAAGTTACCTAAAAACAGCACGTATCATGCACCCATAAATGAAAATTTGCGTTAATAACAATTTTGGTAAGTCACATGTAACCATCACTGCAACCGTCACTGAAATTTTATTTAGGGGTATGTCACAGACTCAATTCCGATCGGATTTGAAAAAAAGTTGTTACTCGTAAAACGCAAAACAATTTTTTTTGGAATGAAATCACTTTCAAAAACCAAAGTGGAATTGAATTGCTAAAAGTGGTTTCATTCCGGAAAAAAAAAGTATTTGCTTTGCGTTTTACGAGTGAACCACTTATTCCACTTCCGAACGGAATTGAGTCTGTGAGATGACCCTTAATTGCACACTTTTTATGGTTTTCATCTAGTTTTTACACACAACAAAATTTTACTCCAAACTTAAATTGGTCTGAATTGCCATATAAGGTAAAGCCACGTTCACACTACAAGAACTTACCATGGTAAGTTGAGATGATTTTGTGATTTTTCTTTATGCTAGTACAATTTGAGATGATTTTGTAAATCACTATGTGATTTTGTTCAAAGGAAAATCACATAGTGATTTTAAAATCACGCTAGTCTGTACACAGTATAAACTATAAAAGACAAAAACGCGATGACTTTAAAAACACGTGCTGCCAAAACGTAGCAACAACGTAGCAATGGAACAACACAAATTACCCTACATTTCATCACAAAATTTTAATGACTTTAAAAACTATTTTTCTGTTGCAAATTATATTATAATTTATAAGAAACAGTCAAAAGAAACACTTATACGGAACTTTTCACTTGTAATTTCAATTACATATAACACACACACAAGTTTCAATAACAAAGCAAAAAAATATAAAATTATTTTATTTTATTAGAAAAAAGTTAACACACATGTAAAAATTACAATTAGACTAAACACGCGTGGTGTAATAAAATGTCGTATGTTTTTTTTCTGTTTTCTTTCTCTTATTCGCAACGCAGAGTTGTATTTAGTTCTAAAAAATCTTATGATATTTTTTAATGAAATTATGAAATCTAATGAAACAAGTTTCATAAAATTTGTTCATAACATGCATGAAATTTCAATCAGCTTATGAATTCCTTCATTTAGGTAATGAAAACAAAATAATGAATCCGTTTCATTAATATCAGGAAGGTTATTTTTTTCAGTGCACGCAAAAACGTACGGTGAACTAGAAAACTAACAAAAAAAAAAGAATGCTGGAGAAAATAATATAAAATGACTAAAATAAAAATAATTAATATTAAAAACAACATTAGCATAGTGATAAAAAGTAACCAGTCGAACAAATTTGTTATGAAGCTGAAATGAAGAATGGACGCCACTTACAAATAGTGTTTTTTTTTTTTTGGGCCAAAAGGAAACCATACACAATTTGATAGCATTTCGTGAGTTGTAATTAAAAAAAATAATTTTAATATTTATATAATATTAAATGTTTTTAATTTTATATGTATTTTAAAAATAATATATACAATATTTAATAGTTTAAATAAAAAAAATTATTTAAATATAAAGGCGTCTTTCTATTAATGGGGAAACCAAAAAACCTAGGTAGTATGAAGCACTTTTCTTGTCATAAATAATCATTTATAAATGGTTATTTGAATTAAATAATTTGGGTAATTTATTTGTATTTTTTGCTCAATTTTCCGTTTCCTTAAACGGCAATATTACCTAAGGTTTTTTGCACATATATTCCTTGTTTTTTTTTTTCATAAACGTTTACCTACGGGAATTGAGTATTTTATGCTTTTAACTTGGGTAGTGGTCTGGTACACACTTTCCTTAGGTATTTTATACCCTAATTTTGTTTAAATTCAGACTTGTTATTTTTTGCGTGTGTATGTTTGTGTTTGTACATCTACCATTTTATAATTAATGGCGTCGTCACATTTTTTGAGACTTTTCACATTGTTTTTGTGAAAAATTCCTAAGTTTATTGGTAATATAGTGCTGCTTTACAATAGACAAATAATGAAATGCATATTGCATAAAATGTAAAAGACCATGTGTTATTCTAAAAAGCCATGGATTTTTTACCTAAGGTTTCCATTATGTAATTTACGCTTTATTTAGATAAATTTTAACAAGCCGCGTGTGTATTCATTAAACTCCATATAAAAAAAAAGTTACCAAGTTCGATTGGATATTTTAACGCACGTCTTTTTTTGTGTGTATGACTCTATTCGCAAGTATGAATGCCATATTAGTCATACAACATGTGTTGTGTCTATAGGTCACTTAACAACACAACAAAATCACCAAAAAAATTCCCGAAAAACGTCATAATAGCAACACTGCTGCAAAACATCTGATTTCTTATTCACCACTAAAAATGTGAAATACAGAACAAAAAAAATTGTTAAAAAAAAACAATATTTTTACACAAACAATGAAAAAACAGATCTTTTCGTGATAAAGTGAAGTGCGTGATGACAACAGAGTGCGACAATTGCTGTTATACAAGGAAACGAATCGGTTACTGTTTCATTTGTTTTTAATTTTGTTTATTGTTTTAGTTACTATATAATAATTTTTGATACGAAGTACCAATACTTACAAATACACAGGAAAGGATACGTAAAACAAAACATATAATTTTTCGCTTATTCATTCGTCGAATGGAAACTTCTTGCGGCCTAAATGTCATGTAACAACTGAAAGAAAGTGAAAAAAAACGAATTTATTATAATTTCAATTCAATAGTTAAGGTAATTATAACAAATAACTCAATACCAAGTGTGCCTTAATGCGGAATGTCAATATTTTATTAATTATTTAGTGGATCAATTGATGATCATGGCATGTAATGTAACCAAGTCTTCAATTCCATGTATATGTACAAATAGCGGTACTTTAATTAAACTTGTACAGATGGATATAGTTTTTTTCCGTCTTGCTTTTGTTATTTGCCCCAATTCACATAACACATGTTGAAAATGTGAAGAGCATTTAATGTCGAGTTTATTAAAAACAAAAAAAAAAAAGAATGCAAAGTCCATGAACTTTTGTTTCATGGATGCTCATGTGTGTGAAAGGGGCGATAAATATTTATTGTTTACCTCATTCCCCAACAACAAAAACAACATACATATCAGTATTACTACATTGTAATGTGAATGATATTTATTTATGCCTACAACGATAATAATGATTGTTAATTATTTAGAGGTCACACAACTCCTTGAATCTGACAAGTAGTTTAAACTGCTTTATACTGCTTTTTTTCTTTTTTTTGTTGATTTGTACTCAATTTACTTAATCAACTCAACACAGGCTGTTAACGACACTGCCCCGTCTCGCTGTTCTTTTGCAAAAACACGTCACCATTTGGAATAAAGAAATATGTATAAGTATGTCGGTCAATACATATTTACTTTGTTTCGTTTTTTTGAGTACCCGTTTGCTCCGAATTGCCTTAAATATTACAATATTCCACCAAATGCAGTAAAGATCATACACATACAAAGCAATTAAAACAACAATAACAACATCAACAACAATTTCTATCTGTATGTACATAATTTATTTACTGCTCATTGTTTTTATTTAATTGTAAATATTTTTACAGGCTAGTGTCATTGTTGCCCGACATTATTTATACCATTCATTGATAACGTTTATTTATTTTTTTCAAAAACAAACTAAAGGAACCCTGCGTAGGTTGCCATAACACTACTCACATTCTCTTTTAAACAAATTGTATTTATTTAAAATTTTTGTTAAATATTCCTACCACAAAACCTAGATAAATAATTTAAGGCAATTGAGTTTTATGGGAAATGTCCTATAAAAATGTGACCCCTCTGGAATTTAAAAATAAAATATTTACCATTCGTACGACAAGTTATTGTTTTTTGGTCTGCAAACTCCATAAGTTCAGCCATGGATAAATTGAAAGGGCTGTCATCAACGACATAAAACAGAAAAGTAACAATTTTAGACTTTTGAATTATTACAACAAATTAATATAAAAAAGAAAGTTAAAGTAGAAAATATGAAGGAGTTCCCATAAAGCAATTCTGTTCTGTTTTAAAGGTCGGGCACCGTTTTGATAAAAGTATACTGTCCTTTTAAGAAAAAAGTCACATCTCTATTTTAGTACTTTTGAGAAATTTAGGTTTATACCCTATTCACACGTACAGTTTTAAATCGTTTTTAGCAGCAATATTTTTAGCACTTTATTCTATTACAGTATTGCTAAAAAGGGTTTAAAACTGTAAGTGTGAATAGGGTATTAGGCTTTTATCTTTCGTGCCTTTAAATTTAATATTTTGTATATCTATGTATACATAAATAAATAATACTACTATCATTTACAGTTGAAAACGGGTCTTTTTATACCCTATTCACACTTACAGTTTTAAATTTTTTACCATGCATCAAAACGAAAAAAACGACACCTTAACTTCCAAAAATTTCTCAATTTAATTTAGCGTCGTTTAAAATAGTTTTGTAAAATATTACACATTTTCGAAGAAATATTGATAAAACTAGTTTATTAGACGCAATTTAGCTTGAAAGCAACACAAAACCATTTATCTTTTTTATTAATACCAAAGAAGGCCATTAACAATAAGAGAATCATTCACAATGTATGCAAGTTAATTTTTAACTTCAAGAATTTTGAGCGTTAACACTAATGTGAACTTTGTATGGTAGAACACTGATAATTATGCCAACAAAAAGGGCCTATTATAGAGTCTCTGGGATCGGTAAAAATTTTTAGTTATACATTTTAAAATGATTCTATCTCGGAAAGTATAAGAGATAACCACACCCACTAAACAGGTTTTTAGGCCTCTACTAGCACATTTTCCGCATATACCTATTTTAAAAAATATGATAACAAACAAAAAAAAAAAAAATGGCAATTGTTTTAAGTGTTTATATATATATACTTTAAGGGGTTCTGCTGCCTCCCCCGTTCAACCGCTGGACTCCAACTACCAAACCTAATACACTCGAAAATACGTTATCTATAACCACTACAAATTTTATGGCTCTCGGTCCAGTACTTACTGAATGGATGAATTATTTCCAAAAAATTAGCAATTTATTCAACTTTGTGATGTTATGTCGTTTTGTTTCAGAAAACACGATTCCACGAAAATCGTAACCCACATATCTCAAAAAATGTTTACAAAAATTACTTTTTTATTTTAGAAATGGATTTATCGCTGTACTTTAAGCTAACACTTACCAAAAGTCTTTTATATTGCAAATATTTTTCATTTAATAAGGTTTTTTGCTTTTCCTGTAAAATTGTAAAAAGTGTTGTTACGTTGTTTTGCTTTTAATTTGACGATATACATATTTTTCTAGTATATTTTGTATTTTATATTTGAAGGCGCGAAAGATAAAAAATGTTAAGCTAAATTTACAATGACGGAGTACTCTGTGCCAGAGAGTGGATTTTGTTCCTTTCTCTTTCGCAGTTACACATTTTTTGTATCATGTCATCTCTATTTTTAGAGATGGTACTCTGTAGCAAAGGTTCGAAAGAATTAATTCTTTAATTCAATTTTCTAATTCGAATTAAAAAAATAGAATTTGACATTCCCTAAAATCATTCACCTTTCATAATCATTGAATTAATTCCTTCAAGAATTCATTCCTTAAGAATGATCATTCAACATGAATCATTATTTTTTTATCCAAATCAATCTACTACAAATTGAATGGTGAATTTTTTTTTTTTTACTTTTAATTATGGCAAAACGTTCGTTTATATGCCAGTGCTAGCAGATGTGTAACCAAGTCACATGTTACTTATTCTTCTTTCATAGATTCCCTTTTCCTAGGGCTGGTAACAACCCTTAATGAAACAGGGCAAATCCTTTTAATTCTTCAATCGATGAGTTTTAATGGCACTCAACCATATTAAACATAAATTAGACGGCACAAATAGTATAAATATATATACTAAGATGAGTTTTTTGTGGTCCTCCACCAATTTCTAGTAATAGACGCCACGAGGCGTCAAAAAAGTGTGAGAAATTTTCTTACCATTCAATTTTAAACAGTAAAGCGCAACACACATACACACACATTTATGCTTGTGTGGGAAGCAGCAGACAAAATGTCGATAAAACAACAGCCGATCGTTTACAGTGTACGCCATTGTAATAGTTGAACCAACTATACTGATTATTCAACGATATCAACATTAATTTTTGTTGAATACGGCATGGTTTTACTATTTTTTTTCTACTAAGATATTTCTATGAGTGTAGTTTGGTCAAGCCACAATTTTCATCCGATTCTTTTGAAATTTTAAACGAGTAATTACAATTATATGCCGATTCCAGCCATGCAAATTTTTTAACAAGTCTCTTTGAAATTTTTTTTAATAAAATGACTTCAAACTTGAAAATTGTACACTTTTTTACAAATTTGTATGGAAAGTGGACGAGCCGGGACGGATAGTAGTTTGGTCGCAATTTTCATCGGAATCGTTTAAAATTTTAAACAATAAAAAAATCTTTTTTAACTTATCTAAGGCGACCAGATTTTGAAAATAAAAATAGAGGACATAAAGAAAAAAGTAAAAAAAATATTCGATTTCAACATTTTTATATATTTTACAGACAAATCTACATTCACATAAACGACCGCGAGTACCATCAAGCGGTGGTCACCACATTTTTAATGATGTATGTATTAGAAGTGAAAATCGGACAAAAAATGGAAGGAGGTGTTGTTATGGTATGGGGTGCGCTATTCTACTGTGGCATCATTACTGTTCATTACGTCACCATCGATGCTTCTTAAGTTTGGAACTAAGGGGTGGCTTTTTTTTTTTGCAATTTGCAACAGACTATGAACTCATTTAATTTTTAATCGTGATGGACTGTACAAATACCCATTAAATCACCATTTTCTTTGAGAATTTTGCAACCTGTCAACGTGGAATTCGAGGGAATTCTTAAAATTTTTTTCGATTTCGTTCTGTTGTTGCCATTTTAGTTCGCCCATTCGTGTTTTTTCCATAGTTCTTAATGTTATTTAAATAATTGCATTCAATAGGTTTGCCCCTCTCTATTATTTTCGCGATTTCATCTGCCTTTAACAGTTTGGACTTTAAATACAGTACTTTTTTTTCGGAAGATCTAAGAGCTGTTGTGAGTCTCATTTTTGTTTAAATTCGAAACAAAACTTTTTTGTGTTTATTGTTTAAGGAATTGCTATCCATAACAAATTGGATTCAGGTCCTACTTGGTCTGTATTACAAAATTCCTTATTCAAGTGATTCATAAATAAAAAACTAGTAATTTTTTAACAAGTTGCCGAAAAATATTTTTTTAAAGAGTTCTTTCAATCTTTTGATTATTGTTATTATTTGACATTATTAGCTAGATAATGGTCTCTATCAGTGCATTTTTTTATATTTTTCCGCTTATTCGTTACAAAGATATATTCAATTAAAAAGTGAAAAACTCGATTCCTTATTGATGTGATTCGCAGTGTATGACACCTACTTAAAGAACATAGCAACTAATCAAAAAAAATGTACAAACTTAAAATTCTCAAAACAAACCTTCACTGAAATTTTAAACTGATATTTAGCAAAAAAAAAACGAGATGCCAATAAAATTTAAATAATCTTAAAAATTGAGTTTCATGAAACGTTTTTTTTTTTTATAAAAAAAAAAAAATATGAAACATCTAAAATTTCAGTAAAACATTTGTAAAAACAGAATTTAAAAATTTTAAATTGAGATTCATGCAATTTATTTATAAAAAAAAAACTGAAATTCAATTAAAGCTGGATTACTCAATGCTCCGTTATAAAATAACTCTCCGTTAAATTTAACTTTTTCATACAAATTTTGACATAAGGCTCCGTTAAATTGGCAGTTAGCAGCTAACTTTTCATTGAGTAATCCGCCCTAAAACATTTTCGAAAACATTTAAAAAATCACATCATATTGTACAAGAAAATCAAAATAAACAAAAATTCTACTTTAAAGAAAGCCAAAATGTTCTAAAACCCTGAGAAAGAAAAAAAAAATAGTAACAGTCCTTAGGTGCAAGGACTTTAACCGGCTGCGCCATTGTTGTATTATAAAAAACGGAGCTAGGATATTTCTCCTGGAGGAAAAATATATCTTTTTTAAATGAATTACGTAAAGTTGTGTGATGTTATTGTGTGGTGATATTTCTCCTGGAGGAAAAATATATCTTTTTTTAAATGAATTACGTAAAGTTGTGTGATGTTATTGTGTAGTGTTTACCTATTGGTGTGTGGTCCGGGTGTGTACCTATTGTTTGTCCGTTCTGCGCGGACGTCGCTTGAACCGTCAGGTTACAGAGCCTACTTTTCAAAAGGGGTACCCGACTTCTAAAAGAGATAAGGGGAGGCATATACTTACAAATGCAGCATTTCCAATTAAAAAGTCACACTCCGTTACTTTAGTTGAAGAAAAACCAATCTCCCCCTTTGAAAAAAAGGGACCCGTCTTTTGTAAGATAGGGGGACTAACCTGAAATGAGAATAAATAAAACAATTTTATTTTTTCCATACGAGGCGACAGCACTTCTGTCGCCCTCTCAATCAATAGACAACTTTATTTGTTTTCTTCCCCTCTATTTATACTTAAAAATAAAACTTAACTTAAATCTTACTAAAAAATAGCTAGAAAAGCGGTATTCGGTATAAAATAGCTACTTTGACAACAGCGGAATGTAATAACAAAAGCTGTTTGAAAACTCACGTAAAACAAGTACAGTCACGCTTTGTAGCATAAAATCATAGCATTAATACTACCATTGCAAAAATGCTATCAAGGGCGAATACCGCTATTGTATTTTTGGTTAGCAAATGAACCAATTTTATGCTAGAGTAAGTTCAAGGTACTGATCTTGGACCCAGGGAATAAGAAAATGTCGGTTTTTAAGCCCGCCCCCTTTTGTGGGCGTGAGTACAAAAAATAACACGGAGGAACACAAAAAATGCTCAGACTTGCGACCCAACTTATCTAATAGTTTTTGGGACGTAGATTACGAATCTGCACACCAAATTTTAAAGTTAGCTTTAGTTTTTGAGATATTTTCAAATTTATTTTTATGGAAAATTCACTTTTTTCAACATTTTTATACCCTCCAACTACAGTATGGGGGTATACTCACTTTGTCATTCCGTGTGTAACGCATCGAAATATCGGTCGGGGACCCCATAAAGTATATATATTATTGATCAGTGATCGATTCTAAGACATTCTAGCGATGTCCGTCCGTCCGTCCGTCCGTCTGTCTGTCCGTCCGTCCGTCCGTCTGTAGTTAACACGATGCAGTCCAAAATAAAAAAGCTAGACCCCTCAAGTTTGGCATAAATATGTCTTATGCTCCTAGGCAGGTTAAGTTCGGAAATGGCCCAAATCGGACCAGGGGGAAAAAAGTTCCCCCTTGAAGAACTAAACCAACCTCTTAAAAATGGTAATTTTTTTGACGTTTTTTTGTATTTTTGTGAACCATATGAGACATTTTTATGTTCGTAGAAGTTTATAGTCCTGCACTTGGACCCAGGGGATTAAAAAATGACGCTTTTTTTGCCCCGCCCCTTTTTTAAGGGCGTGGATAAAAAAATAATTTAAATAATTATTAAACTATAATACTTTAGTGCACAAAGCAGACAAAAATGAACTTGTAAACATATACCGTGAGGGCCAAGGAGTCACCCCAGCTCACCGATCCCTCCCCCTTCCTTGCCCCCCCCTACCTTAAAACAACGCCCCTGTCAAAAATTTTTTTTTTAATTTTTTTACATGTTGGAGGGTATAATAGATTCGGCACAGCCGAATTTAACACTCTCACTTGTTTTTTAATAACTTGCGAACTGTTTTAAAACGTTACTCTCACTTTATATTATTTTTAAGTACGTACCTTAGGTATTATAATTAGCATGTAACGAAATTTGGGTAATGCAAAAAAAAAAAATATGTATTGCGAATTTTTTTGGAAAATTTCACTTTTTTGCATTTTTGTTAGGAACCAGTCGTCTGATTTTTAAAATCTTAACGTTCTTTTGTAGAAAACTCATTGGTCTTTTGTATGAATAAGTGATACTGAATAGGTAGTGCGTAATTTTTGCAGAACAAATTTTTTAACAAATGTTTTTTTATTTATTTTTTATTTTCTTTGAAGATCTTGCATACCCGACTTATCTTAAATTAAGGTCAACATTAGGGTGGATCGAATTTGGCTTTTTGACGAATTTCGTTCCGGCTCACCGACAGATGTGTTGGAATAGACCTAAAAACAATATGGTTAAATTTTCATGCAGATCGGTGGTCATCTTCCGCTGCCGAAATGACGTTGAAAATCCGCGATTTCTTAGAAAATAGTATTTATTTAAAAAAATTGCCAAAATTATAAAAATCACTTAATCTTCTTTTTCATTTCAGTCAATCTTCTCATATTTTCTTAGAAAAAAGTTTCAGCTTAATAGGACATTGTTAACCCCTCTAAAACACCATATCTAAATGACCCATACATTTTGCCCTAAACTCAAAACCACCAAATTTAATTTTTTTTTTTTTTTGATTTTAAGTTGCACAATCTAAAGTTTTTATTGCATTTATTTCAAGTATATATAAGTTCGTTTGACAAAAATTTTTTTTGAAAAAATACGAGATTCTTAAACAGCGCGTGAAACGGTCTGTTTCCAGGACATTTTGGAAAAATTGCATTTTTTTTCTTAAAACTCAACATTTTTAGTTAAAAACTTTTCATTTTACACTAGATTTTTTATAAATTATAAAACTTAATATAGAAATGTTGGATTTTAAGAAATTCTTTAACCCTACACAGCTTTGGGCCCTAAATGATCCACGATGAACAAATGCATCTAACAATAAACCGCTTTTGGCGGGCTACTAGCCATTGGAAACATATTTTTTCAATTTAAAATGGGAGTGTGAGTAAAAATGGGAGCGTGAGTAGAGATGGGAGCGTGAGTGAATTCGACCAAAATAATTTGTCACGCAAGAAATTTTTGAATTTTGCATACATTTTACTCAGGGTTACATGAGTGTCACATTTTAATCTCACTCAAGCTGAATTTTGACGTGTTTCATTTTTCTGTAACCATAAAAAACCATGCACGAAATTTTATTCACGTTTAACAGTGCAATTTTAAAAATTATTTTTTTAATGCAAATGAAACAAAAAAAGTTCAAATAGCATTCCCGCTTAAATGCACCCAACCTTTAAGCTTTTTCCGTACCCACCATTTATTTATATTTGACACAAAAAGTAATTCACATTAAAACAAGAATATTGCTGAATAATTTCAATAGAATATTTACTTACTGCATTCTGGCATTTAAGGGGATAATGCTTTCGGGGTGAGTGCATTTACACGGGAAATAGTATATAAACTTGTTGAAATAAAATATATGGATCACTTTTTTATTTTGCATTAAAAATATAATTTGTACAAATGCATACGTGGCACAAATTTCACGAATCACTCGTAAACGTGAGTGAAATTTTGTGAGTTTGTATGATTTTTTTATGGTGACAAAAAAATAAAACACGTGTTTCACTCACGTGATCCTGTGAAAAATGTATGCAAACTTAAAAAATTTCCTGCGTGAAATTTTTTTTTTCTTCGTGAGCGTGAGTTGGTCATATTCACTCACGCTCTCATCTCTACTCACGCTCCCATCTTTACTCACGCTCCCATTTTTAACTAAAAAAATATGTTCCCAATGGTTAGTCGCCCGCCAAATGCGGTTTATTTCTAGATGCATTTGTTCATCATGGGTCATTTAGGGCCCAAGCCTGTTTAGGGTTAAAGAATTTCTTAAAATCCAACATTTATATCGTCGAACTATATTCAATAAATGCCAACTCGAAAAAGCTTACTGTTCAGGAGAGCTAAAAAACTAGTTATTTCGCATATTATTGCAAAAATAAACAATGTACCTTCCACAAGATGGTTTAAATATTCTAAACAATTTTTACCTATGCAAAAATTTTCATATTTTGCACTTGTTTGCGTATTTTTCAGAGATGGCATTTATTACTATATCAAAAAACAAATATTTTTTTAGAGTTGGCATATTTTGTCGGAAAATAAAAATACATTTTTTTTTGGAAAAATTTTTAAAATTTTTTTTTTTGGTTTTTGTTATCCTTAGTACGGTAATTGCAAAAACTGAACAAAAAATTAAAAATCTTTGCATATTTTTAAAAGTTACTAGCTCCGAAAGCCTTTTAATCTCAGGGTGGTCAACTTTGGCACTCTGTAACTCACGCTGTATTGCAATAGGGTCACTTCAAACCAGCTATTTTGAAAGCTTATATCATTGACTTTATTTGCCCCATTCATAATGTTTCAATCTGATAAATAGTTTGAAAGTTACATAAATATAAGCAATTTTTTTTTTGCAAACACTATTTACCGATATTTTTAAAATGGCAATATCTCGAGAACCAGTCATTAGATATCAAATTCTTTACAAGATTCGTGTTTAGCATGGCAAATGCAATAAGATGTGTGGTCTAATTTTTTTTAAAAATTTTTTTGAAAAATTTTTGGAAATTTACAATGGGAGTTGGCATTTATTTCCACTAAAAAAATATGTACTTTGAGTTAGCAGAATAACAAAAATGGATGTAAAACGATAACAAATTATTTTTTTGCTCTGAAATTTTTATGGCAGATAGGTATTACATAGAGGAGCTATTTGCCATCGGAAACTCATTTCCGTCAAATTTGAGTTGGCATATTTTGAATATAGGTTCACGATATATTAAGTTTTATAATTTATAATAAATCTAGTGTAAAATGAAAAGTTTTTAACTAAAAATGTTGAGTTTTATAAAAAAAGTGGAATTTTCCCAAAATGGCATGGAAACAGACCGTTACACGCGCTGTTTAAGAATCTCGTATTTTTTGAAAAAAAATTTTTGTCAAACAAACTTATATATACTTGAAATAAATGCAATAACAACTTTAGATTGTGCAACTTAAAATCAAAAAAATTATTTTTTTTAAATTTGGTGGTTTTGAGTTTTGGGCAAAATGTATGTGTCATTTTTGGCAACAGTTTTAGAGGGGTTAACAATGTCCTATTAAGTTGAAATTTTTTTCTAAGAAAATATGATCGAATTGAAAGGATCGACTGAAATAAAAAAGAAGATTAAGTGATTTTTGTAATTTTGGCAATTTTTTAAAATAAATACTATTTTTTACGAAATCGCGGATTTTCAACGTCTTTTCGGCAGCGGAAGATGACCACCGATCTGCATGAAAATTTAACCACATTGTTTTTAGGTCTATTCCAACTAGGGATGCCAAACGGGAAATCCCGATCCCGAAAATCCCGGGATTTGCATGTCAAATGAGTATCGTGGAACTTACCATTTTGAAATTAAGCCTCAATGATAGAGTATAGTCTGTAGATTAAACACAATTTAACAAAAATTGTAACGGTCTCCAACTTAATGCTACTTTGCAAAAAAAAAAAAAATACCCTGAATTTATCAAAAAACTTAATTTGCCAATATCGGAATCAGCATACCAAAATCTACTAGAAATTATGTACGGCATTCTATAAGCATCAAATTTCTTAAATTTTGTTCCTCCGTGTAATTTAAATAATTATAAAATTGTATTACCTTAGTGCAAAAAGCTTAATAATTAAATAAGTTAACATTTGTTCGGAAGGTGTTAACTCCACACTATGCCAAACCCCTCCACCCCAACAAAAAACGTCCCTGAATTTTTTTAACATGTTGAAGGAATAAAAGATTCGGCACAGCCGAATTTAACACTCTCACATGTTATATCTTTTTTAACAATTTTGTTTTTTTTTTCAGATTATGGATAAGGACAAAGCTTTTAAGAAACAAAGTTCCATAAGTAAGAAAAATAAAGCTAATGGCGCAAACGAACCATGTGATAAAACTAGTAAGTGCATTTCTACAATACCCGAGTAAAAATAAACATTTATAGCAATATCTAACTTGATAAAAACATAATAAATTAAATAAAATACCGAATAAATTAAAAACATATGGCTCATTTACTTGTATAGTGTCATAATTCAAAATATTTGATTTTGCAGAAATCGAATTTAAAGTTTTCAATTGAAACTGGGTTTCCATTTAAAAAGGCCGGTATATTGAAAATGTAATAATGGCGTGTTCACTTTGCAAACGGTGAGTTTATATTGAGATATTAACACGAACTTTTGACACAATATAAAGCATGATATAACAAATTAGACTGCATTATTAACTCACAAATTAATTTTTTGAGTTATGACGTTATACAAGTAAATGAGCGATATGTATATTATGGTCGATATTAACACACACTAATATTGGGCAAGTTCCTTTTTTTGACTTGAAAATCGAAAAGTTCCGAACAAAGTGAAAAAAGCAAACATTTTTTGATTATTTTTTTTTTTGCTTAAAATATAAGTTTATATTCGGACATTGCTGAAAAAATGTTTTTAAGGTAAACATTTGTCAAAAAATTGAAGCAAAAATTTGCGCAATAGGTATATTATTAATAAAATTTTCTTGGAGCAATGTTGGTGAAGGGTTGCATCTAAAAGACGGAAGGGAATGTTCTTATTTTTTTTTTTTCAGTTATTTTTTACTAAGATTTTGAATTAAAAGCTGTTTTTGTCAATTTTTTTCGTTATTTTCCCAAAAAAGGGTCCTAAAGGCGCATCGTTTGGGGACAAACATGCGCAAACGTGCATATCTGTAAATTTTTTTTTTTTTTTTAAAAGAAGCAACACTCAGGCAATGCTGCCTATCAATTACCAATGTAACCGTGATGCTTCTTTCGGAAAGGGAATAGAAGAGAGATGAAAGATTTGAAAGATAGAAGGGCTTCAGTATGGCAACACTGTAATTGCGCGTGTTGATAATTTGAGTACAGTTGTTGCATCGCCATCTGTTATTGATCTGCCGAATTATTTTTGAAGCTGTGTTTATAGCCATTATTTTACTTCGTTGACGTTTTGAGTGCTATTTATCAACGAAGGAGGGTGCTGCGATAGATATTAGTTATAAATAGAAACTAATAAATATCTGAAAAAAATGTTGTTCTGCCTGAGCTGAGATTCGAACTCAGGCTTGCTGGCTAGTAGTCCAACGCGCTAACCACTAAGCCACAGCACCCTAAGTGATATGGATGTTACAGTGGCTAGCTTAGAACTTCATGGGAAGTCTATTTGGCTCGCCTCTGCGTATTTTCCTAATCCGGGTCCAATACCCCCGGAGAAGGTTGGCGGTCTGATTCGGAAGTCTGAATCCAGGGGACACCAGTTACTAGTGTGCTGTGATGCTAATGCACATCATTCGATATGGGGAAGTACAGCCACAAATGATAGAGGCGAAACACTTTTGGAGTTTTTGTTAAGCACTAACCTGTATATTTGTAACAAGGGTAGTAAACCAACTTTCGTTACAAGTACGCGGCAAGAGGTTCTTGACGTAACACTTGTATCAGATACATTGTCTGATAGAATTGATGACTGGAGAGTTTTAGAAGACCATTCTTTCTCAGATCATCGCTACATTGAGTTTTTACTCAGGGAGCGTGCCCCGGTTGAGACAGTCTCTAGAAATCTGAGGAGAACAAACTGGGTTAAATATAGGGAAACTTTTTCTTTGCTTTTGGGTGAAGTACCCTTATCTGAACCGCATAGTTTGGCGGAAATTGGCTGTCTGGTTGACCATATAACAAATGTTTGTAATAGGTGCCTGGATGCGTCTTGCCCTTCTACAAAGCCTAGAGGGAAAAAAAGCCACCTTGGTGGTCAAATGAGTTGCAGACGAACCGAGATTCCTGCAGAAAGCTCTTTAATAAGGCTAAATTTTCAAGAGCGGACGAGGAATGGTCTGCATACAGGCTGCAACTTAAGAGGTATAAGAAGATGATCAAAAATGCAAAATTTGATTCTTGGAAAAACTTCTGCGGAAACATAGAAGACGTTTCTGAGGCATCCAGGCTGCGCAAGGTTCTGGCTTCTTCACCTTGCACTCTGGGATACCTGAAAGATCCTAATGGGGTGTGGTCTTCCTCCAGTGGAGAGTCGCTGGATCTCCTTTTAAACACGCATTTTCTGGGCAATTCCATGACGCCGTTTCAAGCTTTGGAACTTTCTGACGCCCAAGCATCTGAAATTGCTTCGGAAATAATAAATATGCCAACATTAATCTGGGCGATAAAAAGCTTCAGGCCCTATAAATCCCCGGGTACTGATGGTATAATCCCGGCTGAGTTGCAGCAAGTGTCGGACTATATAGCCCCGTTGCTGTATAATCTATACACATCATGCATCAACTGGTCGTATATTCCTTTAAAATGGAGGGATACCAGAGTCGTATTTATCCCGAAGGCTGGGAGAAGTTCCCACACAGCTCCGAAGGATTTCAGACCAATTAGTCTGTCTTCTTTTTTGTTAAAGAGAATGGAACGAATGATAGACTCATATTTGCGTAGAGTGATTGACCCGAGGTTGCTTTCGACAAAGCAACATGCATACAGCAAGGGTAGATCAACGGAAACAGCTCTGCATGAGCTCGTTGGTACCATCGAGAGATCGCTTTCGGTAAAGGAGTACACTATGGTGACCTTTCTTGATATAGAGGGGGCTTTTAATAATGTCATCCCAGACTCGATAATTTTGGCATTGTCTGGTCTAGGAGTAAAGCGTGGAATCGTTTTAATGGTGGAAAACCTACTTGCCAATAGACGTATAACGTCTGAATTGGGAGCGTCCGCACTATGCTTCGACCCATGGACAAAAGTCAAAAAAAAAAATGTTGTCTCAAACTGTGTTTAAATACAGATTTTTTGAAAGATAATAAGGTATCTCAAATAAATATTAACAGAAATATATTTTCTGATTACTTTTGTCACCACGAGAGGGCGCTAAACTCAGAGAATTTTATGCAAAAACTACTTAACAGGAAAATGTTTTTTAGCTGTTTCACAAAAATAATTCTCAAAAATTCATTTTTTAATAAAATGGTTCGAAATTTTGTTTTAAAGTACTTTGATATATTTGTAGTGAAGTTAAAATATAGAATTTTGTATATATTTCCAAAAAAAAATATTTTTTATTGCGCAGAAAAACAAGTTTTTTTTGTTGAAAATCCAAAAATAACTAAAGTTTGATGGAGTGTAAAAAAAAAATATAAAAAAATAGATATTTTTTTTTTCTTTTTTTTGTAAGTTTAAACTCTTATCTAACAGCGTATTCAAAAATTAGCGCCTATTTTTTACCACAAATTAGAAAAAAATGCGTTTTTTTAAATGCCTAAATTCATGATTTTTACTCAAATATCATGCATTTAGGAGTGTTAAATATCATTGTGCAACACGATTTTATGTTTTGAAAGGGTAAAAAAGTAAAATAAATGTATATTAATAGTAGATCGAAATCCCCGCAGAATTTTGAAAATTTAGCTCGAGTTTTTTTTTATGGCCCACTGAAGTTTTTAATTATTTTGCAAAGGAGTTCAGAATAAGTAAAAAAAATTATTAAATTTAATTTTGAGCTAAATGAGGTTAATAGATGTAAAACGAAATTTGATGACGGTTCTTTTCTTAGAACATATTAACCCTCTATCTCCTATTTTTAGGGGTCACTTTAGTCCCTTTTCCAAATATCGTCCTAGAGCACCACTTACACTTGCTTTTAAAGGGTTAACATGTTCTAAAAAATTTTTCTGCATAGAATTTCATTGTTAGTTGTAAAAGACCAAAAATTCGTGAGATATAAGCAAAATGCTTAAAAAAGTAAAAATTTTAATTATCATATATTGTTAAATTGTGATTCACCACAATTGAAATAATTCGACAAAATATAACAAATGTACTTCTGAGCCTAATACTGTTAATAGCTATCTTCGGTAAAATTTTATGTTTCTTTTTTCTTAAAATATATTAACCCTCTATCTCCTATTGTCAGGAGTCATTTCAGTCCCTTTTTTAAATATTCTTATAAAAAAACACTTAAACATGCGTTTAAAGTGTTAAAACGTTCTACAAACATTTAATAGATATCTTTAATCATTCCAAACCCATAAAAAGAACTCGAGCTAAATTTTCAAAACAATTCGTTTTTGGTTTACAAACGGTACATCTTCATTTTTAGTTTTGTCCAAATTAAGATGTGAAAATATGTGAAATAACTCTTAAATTATAAATTATATTCAAGAAACTTTAAAAAAGTAATTTAGTATTACGCTTTAACCTATAAACGCTCGTTTTATTAAATTTTATAAAAATATTTGAAATAAGGACTAAAATGACCCCTTAAAATGGGAGATGGAGGGTTAATATATTCTAACAAAAGAACCGTCATTAAATTTCACTGAAGACATCTTAAGACATTTTTTATGTCAGTAGTATTTTTAGTACATTTTTTCGACCTATTTCAGTCTACTCTGGTAAAAGCTATTTAACAATATATGATACTTTACAATTTTACTTTTTAAAGCATTTTGATTATATCGCACGATGTTTTGGTATTTGACAACCCCTAGTGAAATTTGATGCTTAACATTTTTGTAGAACATTTTAACTATTAAAACGCACATTTTAGTGTTGTTCTATGAGGATATGTTAAAAAAGGACAAAAATGACCCCTAAAAATGGGAAATAGGGGGTTAATGTATTCTAAAAAAAGAACCGCCATCAAATTTTACTATAGACATGTATAAACATTATGTAGCTCAGAAGTAGATTTAATACATTTCTTTGACCTTTTTTAGATGACTTTAAAAATAAAAATAACTTATTTTCCAAAAAAGGATGTTTTTATATTTTCCACACTGCTAATCCGATTTTCCCCAAATTTGGCATTAATATATATCTAAGGAATATTAATTTGCTTACAAAGTTTTTTTACGATCGGACAATTTTTGTAGGTGTTAAAGCGTTTCAAAGAAAAAGGATATATGGCAGAACCTTGAGTCCTTGCTCCGATTTAAGTGAAAATTTACATACACGTTGCTAGTGGAATGTGTATCAGCATGACCACTTTTTGTAATTTTTTGTGCATTATTGAAGCTAAAATTACATTTTTCAATTTCAGGACACATGGGAGGTAAGCGTGTCCTTGCACCGATTTTTCCAAAAATTCATATTTTTCTTAACTAATATATTTTATGTTAGTGTACCAAATCTCAAAAATATCTGACAACTCCTTCTAATTTTGTCCCTTCGTTACATGGGAACGAAGCACTGTGGTCCGTCATATCTCGATTTGTTAATAGGGGCACACCACAAGGAGGTGTTCTTTCGCCGCTTCTTTGGAACCTGGCACTGAATTCAATGCTGCTATCTCTAGAAGCACGTGGTTGTCATGTTGTCGCATATGCTGACGATGTCGCGATAGCGGTAAAAGGGAAGCATCTGCCAACATTGAGGGACATTCTTCAGGGTTCTCTGAAAGATCTGTCTAAATGGGCAAGAGACTGTGGTCTAGGAGTTAATCCAAGTAAAACAGATCTTGTTTTGTTTACAAGAAAAAATAAGATTCCTGCTTTTGATCCTATTTCTCAAGTATCTTGGAGTATTTCTAGATAGGAAGTTGAATTTCAGGCGTAACATTGAGGAACGGATGAGAAAAGCAACGATTGCTTTATATTCCTGTAAAAGGGCCATTGGAAAACGATGGGGTTTTAGCCCTCAAGTCGTTCATTGGATCTATACAGCAGTGGTGCGTCCAATTTTGCTGTATGGAATCATTGTATGGTGGCCTGCTTTAGAAACAAAAGCGAACTGTGTCTTTATCACGAAGGTACAGAGAATGGCGTCGATGTGCATCACTGGTGCTCTTCGTACTACACCTACGGCTGCATTAGAAATCCTCCTTCAGCTGATACCATTGGACATATTGGGTAGGCAGTATGCGGCTGCGTCGGCAATTCGACTTAATAGCACGCTGCAATGGAGGAGCAGCGATTGTGGCCATAGCGCGATCCTGAAGAAGTTAACAATACCACAAAATGTGGACTGTGCTCCCTCTTTGAGCTTCTTTGAGCGCCACTTTACCATTATGATACCATCCAGGGAGCCTTGGATGGGGGATACTCCGGGTAGTGGAGCTACCATAAATTTTTACACAGATGGATCGAGGCTGCACGAACAAGTGGGCTTTGGAGTCTATTCTGAAGAGCTTGGGTTGAGCCTGGCTCGTAGATTGCCAGATCATTGCAGTGTTTACCAGGCAGAGATGATGGCAATAAAGGAAGTGGCTGACTGGTTGAGCTGCAATGTCTTGTCTACAACCGCAGTCAACATCTATACTGACAGTCAAGCCGCGGTCAAGTCCCTGGATTCAATGTTTCTGAAAACAAGATCTGCCCTTAACTGCCGCACGTCTTTAAATGAGCTGGCCAAGCAGTTTAACATACGACTCATATGGGTCGCAGGGCACAGAGACATTCCAGGGAATTGCAAAGCCGATGAGCTTGCAAGACTAGGAACTACCTTACAGGTTCCAACAGAATTGGAATGTGTTGGTATGCCTCTAGAAACTTGCAAGCAAAACCTACGGCTTTGTTCTGCGACGGAGACTAATCAAAGATGGGCAAATGGATGGACGTGTGAGACAACACGACTGATTTGGCCTTATCTTAATCAGGGGCGAACAAGTGAGCTGATATCGCTTCCAAGAGGAGAGATTTCGACGGTGGTTTCTATAATTACCGGACACTGTCTTATAGGGAATCACGCAGAGCGGTTAAACGGGCCGTCGAATGACTTTTGCCGAAGTTGCATGGATGAAGAGGATTTGGAAACTATCGAACAGAGACTTGCTTCACTGGGATCTAGGGAGGTGTACGATCTTTCTGATTTGTCGGATGTCAAAATTCAACATCTAAGGAGTTTCATAAGAAGCTCAAACTGGTTTAACGACAGGGACTAGTAGGGAAACCTATTACGGTCCCGTGGTATCACAATGGACCTTACAGTCTACGTGTGTTGACGTAAAACGTCAGCAGCCACTTACAACCTAACCTAACCCAAAAAGGTCCAATATAGAACCGGATTTCTCCCCCAAAACGATTTCAGAAAAAAAGAAAGGAAGGAAAGGAAAATAATTAAAAAATGAGATAGAAAACAAATGAAGAGGATGTAAAACAATAATTAGTATAGGTATATGTTTGCTGATGCTTAAGTCAGCACAAAAAGTCTCTACTATAAGGATTTTTTAAATCTTTAGGATAAAATACTATACAATCACAGAAATTGCACTTAAAATTGCAATGGAGATTTTCTAACTGAGTTTGATAACCTTTGTTATCATTTTCTAAGAGAAAAGTATTATCCCATATACTTTTTATAGAAACATTTCTCAGAACTTAACCTCAAATTTTTTCTATAGGAAAAATATTTGAGAATCGTATTACTTTTCTACAGAAAAAATCTCTTCGCAACTAAGAATGAAAAAATGTATCAGAATCTGCCAAGAATTTTTCTGCGAAAAAATTCTATGAATCGCATAACTTTTCTACAGGAAAAATGTTTCAGAATTTGAGAGTTTGTCATTGCAGGCCACACCTCCGCACCGCGTCCCTCCCTAAAATGCAGGTTTCTCATGAGGCATAAAATTGAGATTTTTCTGCTGATTTAATACGAATATTTGAATATTTGTTGAATTACAATATTGCGTAATTATTTTAATTAAATCGCGTGTTTGAGTATGATTAGACACCGTTGTCTAACGGTACTCGCGGAGAAATAACCAATACTAGCGACCGACAAACACAAACGCGTTTATAAATTTATAAAATAATTTCAGCGACGCACAGTGGGTTGAAACATATATGTAAGTAAACTGGGGATTAATTCAGAAAAGCCCTTTATTATTAATATTTATTTTTTTTAGACTAACTGTACATTATTTAGTAAAAAAAAAATTTTTACAGAAAAAAATTATAGAAAATATTTTTGTATTAAAAAAGAAGATATAACCATTTTATAAAAATTGGCTCCTACCGCTCTAACTGTTCCAATAATGCCCCAAGTAATGTGTGTGACTGACCCCAAATATATTTTCAATCCCAACATTTTCTTAGAATATACCTACCCTCTATCTTTAACCCTTAAGGTGATCCCCATACAATAGTTTTTTATTTTTTTTTTAATTTATTTTATGAAATCAGCTCCTACCGCTCCCGTCTTAGAGTATTAATTAGGGATGTCGCGAATATTCGTCACTATTCGGTATTCGGCATATTCGGCATGTTTTTTGAATATTCGGTTAAAAAAATATTCGTCAATAGTTTGCCGAATATTCGGCAAAATTTAATTTAGTTAAAAAAACACTTTTTATTAACCTTTGACTCTTTTTTGTAGTCATTTAAGTTTGTTTTTTATACAAAAAAAACTTGAGCACTTGAATAAAATTCCAGTTGTCAAGGTTCCAGAAAAAATAGTGACAACAACAGCGTTGTTGTCTCTTAGTCTGGTATTTTTTGTTTTAATATTTTACATAGGTAAAATACAGGCGTATGAATAATTAAATTATTCGGCAAATATTCGTATTCGGTTCAAACCGAATACCGAATAGTAAATATTCGGTAAAATGCCGAATACACTATTCGCGACATTCCTAGTATTAATCAATAGGACCGACCCCCATTAATTTTTACCCCCCAAATTTTTTTTGGAAAATACTTATACCGCATCTCCACTCGATAATGGGGATCCCATACAAAATGCCATTTTTATAAAATCTGCTCCTACAGCTCTAACTGCTCCAAGGGTGCCCCTAGAAATGCAAATGTGTGACCGACCCCCCATATTTTTTTCAACCCCAACATTTTCTTAGAATATACCTACCCTCTATCTTAAACCCTTAAGGTGGTCCCCATACAATTTATTTATATTTTTTATAAATTTGTTTTATGAAATTAGCTCCTACCGCTCCCATGGTGCGTCTTAGAGTGGTATCCACTAAGACCGACCCCCATTAATTTTTAACGTGCTAAATGAAGTTTACAAGAAATTTTTGCTAACTTGCTAATTTTAACTAAAAATTTGCTAAAAGTTAGCTAACCAGCATTAGCAAAAAAAAAAAATTAGTAAATCTACTAACGTATTTTTTTGAGTGTAATTCTAAGGTCCCGACGTTTTGCAAAAATTTTAACATAAAATTCTTCTTTTATAACAAACTCTTATAACGAATCCTCGGTTAAAAAAATACTTATGGATTACAAACTCCATCCCTTAGACGCCTGTGTAGTGTATTCATGGATTCGGCCGAGTCGAATTTAATCTTTTACTTGTTTCTTTTCAGTTAGTCTTTTAAATTCAAAGTCAAAAGATGATGGTATTGAATATGATTTGGTACCTCCTGATGGTGGCTGGGGTTGGCTCGTATTGGCCGGATCGATGATGGTTAACATTCTAATTCCTGGTACTATCAAAAGTTTTGGTGTTCTTTTTGTAGAGTTTTTGGAAGCATTTGAGGCATCGCCGGCAACAGCTGCCTGGATTCCTGCATTATGCTATTTTTTGTACAGTTCGTTGGGTAAGTACAAGGAAAGGATTGCAAAAAATCGCATACATAATAATGACAACAACCCAAAAACATAAAACAAATCATAAAATCTAGGTCCACTTTCTAGTATTCTTTCCGTAAAATATTCATACAGAACAGTAACGATATTGGGCGGAGCATCTGCCGCCCTTGGTATGATAACATCATTTTGGGCATCATCCGTCACTTATTTATATGTGAGGTACTGAGCTAACTATTTATACATTTTAATTTTTGTGTTTTTGATACATCAAAATGTGTTTGTACCTTTAGCTATGGCGTTTTGGTTGGTATTGGTGCTGGTTTATCGTTTCCACCAACGGTGTATATAGTGACATCATACTTTGTTAGACTTCGTGGGCTTGCTAACGGACTTTGTATATCTGGCAGCGCTTTGGGCTCAATAATCCTGCCACCTGTTTTAAGATGGCTTTTGGAAACATATGGCTACAGGTACGTCTGCGTTGGTTAAGGTTGTTTTTAAAAATTAATGAATATTTTTATTCAATTTGTTTACGATTTCAGAGGATCTGTGCTTATTATGGGCGGCATTACACTTAATGTCTTTGTAGCAGCAATATTTTATGAACCAGTTGAACAACACATGATTCGTGTTCCTAGAGTTAAGAATACATTGGATGACATCGAAGAAGAAGACATCGGCATAGTACTTAAATTCGAAACGGTCGATATGTCGGCTGGTGAGACAATGCACAACGATACTTTAGCTAATAAACAATTAATACCCTACAACTCGCCGCCACTGCAATCACCCGATTTAAATAATTACAATCTTGTTGGAGTAGATGATCCCCAATTTGTACGAAGTGCCTCGGCAACGGTGGTCCAAAACTTTGGAAAGAATCAAGATGACTTTAATACATCATCGTCATCCCGCATACGAAAAATCAGTACGCCCGTACGTCTGCCACAAAGAAATCAAACTTTCACACCCGGTCAATTAAATTCACAATCGTCCTTATATGCCGTACCAGAAACTGGACGATCCAGCCATAAACTAGAACGCCTCCATGCTTTACGTAACAACTCTAAGAATCGTCTTTCTCGACGTTCTCCCTCTGTCAGTAGTTTTCAGTATATAAGCACACCATATCACGGCAGCACGCTGTCATTTCAACCCAAAGAGTTTTCGTCACATCTGTCATTGAGGTCTGTAGCCAGCGGTGCTGGGGTGGGTGAAAAAGCAAGCGCCAGTGCCAATGGAATGTTGGATAGTACAACGAATATGGAACATCATTCTGATGACGGTGAACGCACAAAGTTTTTTGACTTGAGTCTTTTGAAGGACCCCACTTACTTGGTAATACTAATATCGAACTCTACCAACGCCATTGGCTATACGAATTTTATAATACTACTTCCTGCGTATGGAATTGCATTGGGCTTTGATAAATCGTTAGCTGCGTATCTTATTTCAATTGTATCGGCTACAGATCTTATTGGACGAATTGGTGGCTCGGCTTTATCGGATTTAGGTTTCATACCAAAAACTTGGTATTTTATCGGAGGCTTAGCAGTTTCGGGAATAAGTTTAGCTCTGCTACCATTCGCCACTAGCTACAAAATGGTTGGCTTTTGGTGTGCGGTCTTTGGATTGGCATCAGGTATCTATGTTGGCATTACAGCTGTCATAATGGCTGATATGTTGGGGACAGAGCGTTTGACCTCATCGTACGGTATAAGTTTGTTTGTAAACGGCATTCTGCAGCTGATAGGTCCGCCATTGTGCGGCCTGTGGTTTGAGGCAGTCCACACGTATAATCCACTATTTCATACTCTTGGTATTATCCTTCTTGCGGGGGCAAGTCTTTGGAGTTTTATGCCGTTTATCAATAGGCGAAAATCAAAGAAAGCAAACATGGTACAAGTTGTTGAATAAAGTAACAAATGCAACCACAAACCAGACAGCAGCCATTCAAATCACAAACATATGAGAACAGGACATATGTATTATTATTATTATAATTATTTATAGTTTTATTTTTTTTATATCAATTAGTTAATGTATATTAATTTGTTTTTTCTCCATTTATCCTATGTTATGATGATGATTATATCAATTGTTGTGAGGAAATCATAAATGTTATGATACAGGCTTTTCACTTAATTTAATTTTGACTTTACCTTATAAACTACTACTATGTGCATGTTCATTGTACTGACATTTACGTCAAATTTTTATTATTTTTTTCTTGTAATAACACAATCAATTAATGTCTCTTATTGTACTTATACAATATTTAAACAATATTATGAAAAATTTATGGATCTTTACTACAAATTATATACATACAATTTTTTTTATATATTATTTAAAATCAGCCCTTAAATTCGAATTTAATAAAGATCCAAAATATCCAAAGTCTTAATCGTAACGTAAATGTACTTATTTATTCCATACGAATAGAATAAATTTTTAATAAAATTATATAAAGATGTTTTGATACGATATTTCAATGTACGTTATTTGTGGGCGAAAAAAAAATATAAAATCCAGAAATTTGGGCTTTACGGGGTTTTTTAGAAACATGCATAAATAACACAGTGCAACAACCAAAATCGGAATAGGATGAAATCAAAAGCACATGAAAGTTGACATATTCCATAACAAAAGCCTCAAGTCTTTTTTTTTTTGGTTCAACGCTAGATTTTTTTTACACGCGTTTAAAGTTGGTGAACTTTTATTATAATTATATTAAAAATTGCTTGAAAACTATATAGAGCGTATACTTAATGTTGTAATTGCCTTTAAATAACAATCATACGCAACGGTGCATAGTGATTTATTTTTAATAATTTGGGTATTCAGTAGTGTCCGACCGAACGCACTTTTTCAGACCGAACACGTACCCGAACTTCGGTCAATTTTACAAAGTTCTGCCGAACCCGTACCCGAACTTTTGTTTATTAAAAAAAAAATTGTTTTTGTGAATTATTATGAAAAAATCAACTAAAAAGGGTTTTTTTTCTTAGTTGTACTAATTTATAGTTAAAAAAATAAATATTTTGTACTTTTGTATACTTAAAAAAAAATTAAAAAACAAGTTGATTTTTTTTTTTTTTAAATTTAAGTTGATTTACAAAAATACTGATCTTACACATGCTTCATAAAAGTAGCTGTTTTCAAAAACATTTGGCAGTTACCCAATGCACTTTAAGAACGAGTAAACACTGCCAACAAAGATTAAGTCAAAGGTTCCTTGAGAGCTCCACTATGGTGAGATGTAACTTTGTAATTAGTCAGAATATATTTAGAAGGTAAAAGTGCTTCAAGAAAATTTTATGTACCCAAAATTTCAGGTGCAATTTCACCAAGATCTGAAAGTAATAAAGTAATTTAATTATAGTATTTAAAATAAAAAAAATGCATAATCGTCGGGGTCAGGAAAGTTGCCTAATAGGGTCGATATTAACACACAAAAATATTGAACCTGTAGGATAATGGCTTTGGGTTCCTTTTTTGACTTGAAAATCAGAAGTAAAAAAAAAATTTCGTTGACCGTTTTTTTTTTTTTTTTTGCTTAAAATATTAGTTAATTTTAGGGCATTACTGAAAGCATGCAACAAAATTGAAGAATACAACAAAAACAATTTGAATTCGGCCTTTCCAAATGTATTGATAAACAATGTAAACAAAATATAAAAAAAATCCGCGATTTTTTTGGTTTAAATACTATTCGGTAACTATTCTGAGGGCCAATTCTGTTTCTGTGATAAATTTATCACTGAAAAAATAATGTCACTTTGCCTATTAGTTTTCAATGAAGTGAACTGACATATTTTTTCATTCATACATTTTTCACAGAACCAGAATCGACCCTCTGTTTACATATTTCAACCAGCCGCTGAATTAAAGCATATGTTATGTGGAATCTACTAACATTTTCGAGGTGTCCTTACATGTTCGTTCACAACTTTTGAACCGCTAAACCCATATCTCTCAAATGAAATTCCAAACTGCTCAGGAATACAATAAGTAAATATGTTAAGTTTCAGTCATATCTGTAATATTTTGGCCGTGATCGCCAGAAGACATTCCGATGTCGCTAGAATGTCATAGAATAGATCAATAAAATATGTATGTATACTTTATAGGGTCCCAGACCAATATTTCAATGAGATACAAACTTTTATATATCCTGTACCACTAAGTGGAGGGTATACAAATTAGGATTTTGCAACCGCCATAACCTTAGACTTTTGAACACGTTGTGCAATTCAATTGACGCGAAAGAATTTCAAATCATTTAATACTTCCTAATACCTATGCCAAATGGTGTTTTATTTAAAAAATTGTGTTTTCCTGGGGTTGTGTTAGCTCTTTAAGGGAAACTTTTTTCCCCTGGTCCGATTTTACTTGTCTCCAAACTTAGCCAGCCTATGACCATAACACGTATTCATGACAAACTTCAGAATAATAGCTCTCTTTTACATTAGCCTGCATCGTGTCTTCCATTTTCCAATTTTTTAACAGTTTTAAGTATCCTTTGAAAACTCCTTCCTGGCAAATTTTCATATTTTTTTGATAAAGTTAATTAGTCCAAATTCAGACAGGGCAATTTTAATTGCCGCAATTCTGATTTTATAGTGTATCGGAGAGAGAGGGAAGAATCTTATCTCTCTCTCTGATACACTAAAAAATCAGAATTGCCGCAATTAAAATTGCCCAATGTAAATTCGGTCTTAGAAAAGCTTTTTGGAATTTTTTTTTATAGTACATTCAGACTAGCCTCGAAACCCCGTTGAAAATACGTATTTTCATTTTGAAAACTTTACCGTTCACACTCTAAATTTTTGACACTTATCACGTTTTCAGAATTCACCGAAGAAAATTTGCGATCAAACCGGCATTAAACCCACATAATAAATTAAATTACGCGTTTGTTTACAATATTTTATATATTTTTTTTGATTTAAGCTATTTTTTATGAAAATATTTATATATTTTTAATTTTTTGTTTTTGACACTTTCTTTAATTTATTTTCTTTTATGAAATTTAAAAGGTTTCGATCGTACATTCGTTGAAACCTCATAGCAAAAAGGTTTTAATTTGTAGGGGAAAATACGTATTTTCAAATGAGGTTTGGCCCGAAACCTCGTTATACGGGGTTTCGATGCCAATGTGAATGCACTATTACAAATTTTGAAAAAAATTCTAGGTCCCGAAAAACCCTTTGATGTTTTTTCGACATGTCACGATTACACCGGAACGGGTTACTATTAAAACAAAACGGGTTTAATTATTACCAATTTATCATTATAATATCCTTTAAATCCACGCTCATAAAAGCGGCGAGCCCAAAACAATTGTTAAAAACTTATTTAAGTCCGATTTTTTGCATTTAAGAGCTTAAGCAGCAATGACAATAACAAATATTCGGCTGAAATTTCGGCACTTTTGGTTTGGGCTGCATCGTGTTTTCCGCAGTCGCCAGGAAGGATGAATGGAGACATCGCTGATGTGTTTGAAAATCAATCAAGTAGCAATAAAATATATATGTACTTTATATGATCCCAAGGGCACTAAAAATTTGGGGATAACATTTTACCTTTCCCTAACGAAAAGTGTTTTGATATTTGCTTTTTATGATGGTACATGTGACTGAGTCTATAACGTTCGACAGTGATATTAAATTTAGCTCGGAAAACGAGAAATCAAGATTTTCCAATGTCACATAAAAAAATATTATATTATTGACTTTTTTTCAATTTCGATTATTAAGGTGGATATCAACTTATTCGTATCATATTAATTTGCTCACCTTTTAACTATCCGGAGCTGTTTTAAAAAGCGGTACACAATCTGTTGCAATTTAGAATGTCATTTGTATGACCCAAAATAGTCTCTTAATTTCCCCTTGAGTTGTTTGTATGTATATTGAATAACTAAAACAGGCATCTCCCAAGTATTTGTATTGCTTTAATATAACATCCGTAAAACTTATGCCAACCAAATTTGCGGGAGCATTAAATAGTTTACGTAATTGTACGTTTCGTTGGCAAAGATTTTGAGCCGCCATCAATAAACAGGATTTGGTGGAATTACGACAGGCCCCCCACATCAATTAGAACACCTCGCGTACTTTAATAGAGAAGCTTTCAAAATAAAAAGATGTTGGAGATCCTTTTTATCTTTATCATTAAACATATCCACTAGAAAATCCAGTTTACATTTTAAATCCATAATTGCAAAAAATATGTGCTTAACAAATCCTTAAACTCCAAGGAACTACTGCATTTGGAAGACACCGCTCTGATTTTAATATTTTTTTTTTTGATGATAGCCCTTTTTATACAGATTTTAACAAAAAAAAAAAATCGGGTCGTACAGCTATATTTCGCGCGATATATCGCTTCAAAGTTTAAAGCGAAATTCGCCATATCTCCGTCAATACTTATCCGATTAAGACGATTTTAGTATCGTTGGAAAGGTAATTTAAATACCTTTCAAAAAACAAAAATTGGTCAAAATCGGTTAACCCATTGCGAGCCAAATTACGTTTTTGTGTTTTTTTAAAAAACGAATTTTGTTTAAATTATTTTATTTTAAAAAATCGTTTATATAGTGACACAATTTGTATACATATTATGAAAGCTAAGGATACAACCTTTCTTTTAAGACCAGTCCTAAACTTGTAGCTCTTTTAACAACGAAAATATAAAGGATCAAAGTTGAACCGGAATTTTGGGTTTTAGTGTGAATGCGAAATTCGCCATATCTCCGTCAATACTTATCCGATTAAGATGATTTTGGTACCGTTGGAAAGGTAATTTGAATACCTTTAAAAAAACATTTGGTCAAAATCGGTTAACCCATTGCGAGCCAAATTACGTTTGGAACAACTGCATTTGAAAGACACCGCTCCGATTTTTATAAAATTTTTCTAGATGATAGCCCTTTTTATACTGATTTTGCCAAAAAAAAAATATCGGGTCGCAGAGACATATTTCGCGAGATATATCGCTTCAAAGTTGAAAGCGAAATTGTCCATATCTCCTTCAATACTTATCCGATTAAGTTGATTTTGGTATCGTTAGAAAGGTAATTTTAAATACCAAAACGAATTCGGTCATAATCCCCATAACGGTAGTGGGGACTATGACCGAAAAAAATTTGGACATAACCCCAATAAAAAATGGACATAATTCCCAGTTTTTTGGGGACAATGACCACGTAAAAAGTGGGCATAATCCCCATTACAGGAATTATGTCTATTATACTAATAGGTCATAATCCCAATAATTATGTGGTTTTTTTGTCTTAAAAGTTTTTCTGCGTAGCCGGCCTTCGGCCTGGCTTAGGGATTACAAACTCCATGCATTAAACCCACCCTCTCCGCAAAATAAAGGGATTATGACCGAAATTGTTTTGGACTTTTTTTCTTCTTTTTTTCACAAGGAAATTTCGCTTTAAACTAAAAACCCAAAATTCCGGTTTAATTTTGACCCTTCGTATTTTTGTTGTTTAAAGAGCTACGATATAGAGACTGGTTTTATATGAAAGGTTATATCCTTGGCTTTCATATAATGTAAACAAACTATGCCACTATACAAGCGATATTTTTAAAAAAATTGATTTAAACAAAATTTTTTTTTTGAAAAAATACAAAAACATGATTTGGCTCGCAATGGGTTAACCGATTTTGACCATTTTTTTTTTGTTTGAAAGGTATTTAAATTACCTTTCTAACGATACCAAAATCAACTTAATCGGATAAGTATTGAATGAGATATTGACAATTTCGCTTTCAACTTTGAAGCGATATATCTCGCGAAATATGTCTCTGCGACCCGATATTTTTTTTTTGTTAAAATCAGTATAAAAAGGGCTATCATCTACAAAAATTTTATAAAAATCGGAGCGGTGTCTTTCAAATGCAGTTAAGCCAACTCCAATAGTCGATTTTTTAAAATTTCTTTAACAAAAAAAATAAAAATTTTAAATTGGAGATTTGAAAACCGTGCTTAAAAATTCAGACCTTTTAAGCATAAAATTATAACAAGTTAGAAAAGAACAATATGATTAATACTCATCATCTTAGGACATTGAAGCTTGAAGAATAAAAAAAATTTATTACAGTAGATAATTTCAATAAATTTCAAAAATTGGGCTCGAATTCCTTGATCAAGTGGTCTGCCACACGTTAGTTGCGGGAGAAGTTGTAATAACTCGGTTAATTTTTAACCGATTTTAATTTTTAATACCTTATTTGATAGACAATTACTCTTTATCAAAATTTGAATTCAAACTTTACTTAAAATATCAAAAAAATTGAGAACATTAAAAAAAGTCATATTTTCCCCTTGTAATCCGTTTTTCAAACTTCAGGACCGATGCGGCACGCCTTACATTATCCTTAACATTAAACTTGAAAGGAAAAAAAAAATTGTGTTATTACAAAAATCGCGAATAAAATCGCGAGTTTTTGGAATTTAATTAAACTGTAAATGGGAATGTCTAAATGGCTCCTTAGAGTATCTGGCTTCATAATAAAAAAAAATCTGGAGACCCAAGTCCAGATTTTTGTTTTTAGCGCCCTCTGGCGGTGGTTTAGAGCAAAATAAATATTAAATATACCAGGTACACCTCTTAATACAAAATAAAAGCAAAATTTATTAGTCAAACAATTGGGGTTTTCACAGTGACGATTAAATTTTCCATTTTTAGTGTGGTATTTGGCAAATTTGCCATTTTACTAAACGTCAAGTATTTGCCACCATTTCTTCTTTACATATCGTATGAGCGCACTTTTTGTTAATGACTTAATAATTTAATAACTTTTTACATTCACAATTTAAAAAAAAAAACACAAAAAATTTGTATTTTTCTTTTTGTATAAATGTTTTTTGTTGCCGCGTTCGAAATTTCAGCATAAGCAATCACATCCGTTTTCATTTTTACGTTTTTTTTTTTTATTTGCACACTGGCATTTTGTTTTTAGACAAGAGGTGTGTTCCAGAACGTTACCGCGGGTGCCCGCGGGTACCCAAACCAGCCCGAAAAGCGTTCCCGTACGCAAAAATTGGGTAAATGAGAGAGTTTTTGAGAGAATAAATTACTTTCTCATTTTACCGAACTTACCCGCACTTTTTTTTGGGTAAATTGGTACACTCAAAAAATTATGTTAGTAAAATCAACTGAAAATGTCAGTTAAAATAACTACTTTGTAAGTTGTTTTGGGGTCAACTACTTTTTCAGTTAAAATAACTAACATTAAACAATGTTAGTTATTTTAACTGACAAAAAACAACTGACTTATGTACACTCAAAATAATTCTACAGTAAAAGGTTTAGAAGTTGATATTGTACCAAAATCTACTAATTCGTTACTAATTTTAGCATCTTCAAAGTACTAACATTAGTAATTTTTACTGGATTTGACTAATATTAGTTAAAAATTTTAGTATTGGTTACCAATTTCTGCACTAGGTCCTTTTGGACTAAAATTAGTTAAATTTTTAGTATTGAATACCCACGTTTTTTTTGGGTGTAGTAAAAATTACTAACATTTGTAGTCAAAACAACTAATATGTAGTAAAAATAAAATAAACAATATACAGGGTGATTCAGTCACGACCCACCGAATTTTACCAGCGTATTCCTTGGCTCATTTCATGAAAATATGTCCATTACAACCAATTTTCGGATTGGTGGTTGGAGGGTAGTAGGGTAAAATTGATAACTTCTGAACCTGTGGTCCGATTTTTTTTGTTTTTGAGCTTGTTAGAAAGTTTATTAGGAGACCTTTCGGAATCAATAACAAAAAAATTTAGAGATACAGAGCTTTTAAAAATAAAATTTGAAAAAAAAGACATACAAATTTGCATATAACCTCAATTTATTCAGCCAGAATGCAGGTAACTGATATTTTTTTCTCTCTTAAAATATAGCCCTACGTTTTACCTTTCCAAAATGCCCTAAATTAAGCCCAGAGGTAATTCTGTTCTAAAGTTATGACTAGGGCAAGTACTTTCATGAAAATGCATATTTTTACTCGTCACTTTTATCATACAACAAGCTAAATATCTATCCGAATCAAGAAATTTGCAATAAAATAGCATCGATTTGTAGTTGCATATATTTGCATATTTTGGTATAAATGCATATTTTTGCGTATTTTCATACAAATTGCACTTTTTGTTTAATTTTTATCACTTTTTTCAAAACTCACCTTAGAAAACATCAATTTCTATCAACTTTTTTTGGAGAAAAATTATTTTTTGTTATAGAAATGATATTCTGAGGCATTTCTTGCAAAAATTGGATTCAGGTAAAAAAGTTTTTAGATTCTGCGAATTTTTTCCCATATTAAAATTTAAAATTTTCCTATTTTGAAACATTTACAAATTAACAAAAAAAATGTCTCTGAAATACCTATTCAAGCGAATGCTTTTTTGACAATTTAAAAAAAAATCATTGATTCTGGAACGATAAGTATAATCGATTTCAAGATAATATACTGGGTTCTGGAACTAATTGTTTTAAACGGAAAATTTTTCTGGGAAGGTTTATGTAAATAAGTTTGTCATTCCGTTTTTATAAACTCAAAAAAAAAAAATTAACTCATATTTTTTACAAAAATGACAAACATTTTTTTTTCCGCCCCAGGAATATTAAATCATCGATTCTGAAATATTAAGTTGAATCGGCTGCAGGGTAATATGTTGCGTTCTAGAACCGAATATTTGGAACGGAAATTTTTGTTTTATAGACACATCACAAAATGTGTCTATGAAACAAGATGTTTTACCAATTAAAAATGGTTTACAGTAACAAAAACTTTTTTAAAAATTGTAGGGGACATCAAATGTTTAAAAAACCCATATTTTATGTTAACAACATTATTTTTTTTGGTAGAACAATAATTTTTAAATGCATATTTTTTAAATTTTTAGTGCATATTTTGGATATTTAGATGCATATTATAGGCACATATTTTCGATTTTTAGATGCATGAAAGTACTTGCCCTAGTTATGACCATTTGACTGAAATGCAAAAAAAAAAATTTTATGTATGGAGGCGAATAACAGCACACATTCATTTGATTTTGTAAATTAACAAGTTTAAGATTTTATTTTATTGAAATTTTTGGAAGGAAAATGGTCATAACTTTGGAACGGTAAGACCTCTGGGCTTCTTTTAGGGCATTTTGGAAAGGTAAGACGTAGGGCTTCCTTTTAAGAGAATAAAAAACATAAGTTACCTGCCATCTGGCTGAGCAGATTGAGGTTATGTACAAAGTCGTATGTCTTCTTTTTCAAATTTTATTTTTAAAAGCTCTGTATCTCGACGATTTCACTTTATTTTAATTTTTTTGTTATTGATTCCGAAAGGTCTCCTAATAAACTTTCTAACAAGCTCAAAAACAAAAAAAATCGGACCACAGGTTCAGAAGTTATCAATTTTACCCTACTACCCTCCAACCACCAATCCGAAAATTTTCAAACCGCTGCCATTTCGCACACTTGCATTTTTTGGGGATGGTCGTAATGGACATATTTTCATGAAATGAGCCAAGGAATACGCTGGTAAAATTCGGCGGGTCGTGACTGAATCACCCTGTATAATTTTTTTTTCAAAAATTTTTTTTGAAAAAAAATTGAAGACCAAATTTTTTCAGTTTTTTTTTTTTTTTTTAAAGTTGTGAAAAATAAAAAAAAACGAAAATTTATTTATTTTTTTTGGAAAAAACTTTGAAAATTTTTCAGAGATAAAAAAATAAAATTAACTACACTTTTTTGTTAGTTATTCAAAAAAACGACTCAAAATAACTAACAGAAATAGTTGTTTGATATTTTTCATACAAAAATAACTGACTTTGTAGTTAAAAACAACTTACTACTGTAAAATATACAAACAACTAACATGTAGTAACTTACATAATTTTCTGAGTGTAACAGTCAGATGTTAAAAAAACAGCTGATTTTTTTGTGAAGCTAAATTGGAAATTTAAATAAAATAAAGAACTAAACCAAGGAAATGTGTTTTTTCAATACAAAAAAAGAAAATTTGTTATTAAAATAAACTTTTACAATTTGTTTTCTTGTTTAAAGTAATTTTTCTTACGAAAATATTTTAGCGTTATTGGTTTGTTTACATTTTCTATTATTTTGGGCTTGAAATGTGGTTTTTAGCATTCCCGTACTTTTGTGCATTTTTGTGGTATTGTGAGAGGTTTTTTGATTTTCTCTCATTTTACCGAACTTTACCCGGAAAGTTCTGGAACACACCTAAGGTTTGAGTTGGGCATTTTAAGAAAAATATGCCACATTTAAATTGGCATTTTTTTTTGACGTTTGGCACATTTGCCAAATACCAAACTTAAAAAGGCAAATTTAATCGTCACTGTGAAAACCCCAAATATATTCCAAATACACTCATAGAAATATCTTAGTAGAAAAATTAGTAAACCCATTGTAGATCAAGTTTTACAGAATAATGCCGTATTTAACAAAAATTAATGTTGATATCGTTGAATAATCAGTAAAGTTGAATCAACTATTTACAACGATTATACAGAATTCAATAGATAAATCAAAATAGAAAAAACAACCCTGTTCGTTAATTTTTTTTATTATTATTAACGAGTGACGAGTGCACTCAACCAAAAATCATTGTATTCCCAAAGAAAATCGTTGTGAATTCAACAGAAATCATTGTTGATTTTGACCCTACAAATATTTATGTTGATTTCAATAAAAATTGTTGTCAGTTTTTGTAAAAGTTGATCAACTCGTTTTTTTGTAAATCAACTCGTATTTTTTGTAAACTCAACTCATATTTTTGTTGATATAAGAAATTTTATTAATAAAAAAAAGCTTGTTGTTATTTGTAAATATTCTTTTATTAAGTATAAATCACAATATTTTTTAGAATTATCACCGGCTTTTAAAGCTGCAATATTTTAACACAAAATTTTCACACACTCTTCGTTTATTTATGTTATGCACTCGTAAGCCATTCTCCAGTTTTCTAATGACACCAAATCAAAAACCTTAAAAAAAACAAAAAAATTTATAATATAGTAGGAATACATAAAGTAATCAATGTATTTTATTACTTACCAAATATTTACAGATCAGAATCTGATCATCAGATCCTATTTTTATTTATTTTTATAATATTAAATATTTTTATAAGAAACAAACACATAAAATAATTTTATAAGAGACAAACAAATTTCAAACATTGCTACCAACTTGATAATACAAAAATGAACGAACAGGGTTGTTTTTTCTTTTTTTGGTTTTATCTATTGAATTCTGTATAAGCGTTGTAAATAGTTAATTCAATTTTACTGATTATTCAACGATATCAACATTAATTTTTGTTGAATACGGCAATATTCTGTAAAACTTGATCTACAATGGGTTTACTAATTTTTCTACTAAGATATTTCTATGAGTGTGAGTTGGTAGCAATGTGATAGCACATTCATACTGACCTCGAAACCCCGTTGAAACCTCGTATTTTCATTTTGAAAACTTTGCCGTTCACACCCGAAGTTTTTGAAGTGTATTGAGTTTTCAAAATTTGCTACACAAAATTCTTCAATTTTACGCGTTGAAACAGGACGTTTATATTAAATACACGTTTTTTTACAATAATTTATCGAAAAATATTGTTTAATTGTTGTTTTTTGTTTAAATTTGTAAATATTTTTATTTTTTTATTTTTGACACTTTCTTTAATTTATTTTCTATTCTTCTAACAGTTGTAAAAAAAAGGAGAACTATGAAATTTAAAAGGTTTCGATCGTACTTTCGTGAAAGCTCATAAAAGAAATGTTTTCAATTTGTATGGGAAAATACGTATTTTCAAATGAGGTTTGAGGCGAAACCTCGTTAAACGGGGTTTCGATGCCAATGTGAATGCACTATGAATCGTGTTTATCTCTTATAAAATTATTTTATGTGTTTGTTTTTTATAAAAATATTTAATATTATAAAAATAAATAAAAATAGGATCTGATTTGTAAATATTTGGTAAGTAAAAAAATACATTGATTATTTTATGTATTCATACTATATTAAAACTTTTTCGTTTTTTTAAAGGATTTTGTTTGGTATCATCAGAAAACTGGAGAATGGCTTATGAGTGCATAACATGAATAAACGAAGTGTGTTGGGAAAATCTTTGTGAAAATCTTCAAATATTGCAGCTTAAAAAGCCGACGATAATACAAAAATATTGTGATTTATGCTTAATAAAAGAATATTAACAAATAACAATAATATAAGAAATTTTAATAAAATTTTTTATATTAACAAAAATATGAGTTGAATTTACAAAAAATTAGAGTTGATTTACAAAAAATCGAGTTGATCAACTTTTACAAAAACTGACAATAATTTTTATTGAAATCAACATAAATATTTGTAGGGTCAAAATCAACAATGATTTCTGTTAAATTTACAACGATTTTCTTTGGGAATACAATGATTTTTGGTTGAGTGTAATAAGCCCAGCTAAAACAAGTCGTATATCGTGCAAAACTATTTTTGAAAATTGGGGGGGTCAAAACCGATTTTTGAGACATGGTTTGTTCGGCATTTTTTCTTAGAATTTTATGCAGAATCCGAATATGCTAGACGATTTTGTCGAAAAAAAATTACCCCGCCCTAATAAACAGGAACAAAAATAGTGATGAATGGGTAATGTAATAAATGTTTGGGATCAACCCGGAGGTACTCGGAACTAAAAAAAAAAATTTAAATATGCATAATTATTTTTATTATTTTTTTAAATATGCATTATTATTGTTTTTCTGTAAAGACAGTCGAGCTCAGGCTCTAATTATAATTATGTATTATAATTTTTTGATTTGTTAGACATATATGGTTTTGAATTGAGAAAAGTGTGAAAGAAAAATTTTAATTTTTCTAAAAATTTAGACATCCTGGTTTGTTTCTTACTAGTTTCATATTATTCAGTTATAATAATCTTCAGAAAAACTTTTAATGTCAAATTTATTTAGTTAATAGTCAATAAAACTCTATATGTGAAAATTATTTACAGATCGCAGCCGACAAGAATTGAACTCATCATCATCTGTAATACTTTGCTATTAACTGCTTGTAACGTACAATCACTCTAGACCGATACGCCAAGTAGGCTGTTAAGCAAGTATCAACTAAATCTGATTTTTTCAATTCGAGTGTAGTTGTTGCTGTTGTTTTTTCTCACAGAAGACTTGTTATTGTAATGTGTAAACAAATATTTATTTTTAGTAATCATTATTCTTCTTCCTCTCCTTCATCAATTCTGATCTAAGTACTTATTTTTGCAAACATTGCCAGACATGGTCTATATTTTAGACACAAATGTTAGGTGTTGCCATTTTTCCAAAGATACTGATTGCCACTTAGGGCGACTTATAGTCGTTATTTTTAAATTATTGTTTTTCTGTTTTTTACAGAATAATGCCGTATTCAACAAAAAATTATGTTGATATCGTTGAAGAATCAGTATAGTTGGTTCAATTGTTACAATGGCGTCTACAGAATTCACTGTTGCCAATTTAGCTATTTTGTAGCTAGATTTAGCTATTTTTTTTTTGCATTTAGCGACAAAAAAAGTCATTTAGCTCTTAGCTACAAATCTAGCTACTTTTTTTTGGTCGCAAAATTTGTAAAAAAGTGTTTTTTAAAACCGTTTTATTAGCCATATTTTCAAGTTGACATTTCGTTATGTTGCTATTTACCCGCTGTCTACACCTGGGAGAAACACTGAGATATTTGTATTAAGAAACGTCAAAATCAATCACAAAGAAATTTTTCTCAGGTGTGGACTAAATATTAGTCTCAGTATTTGATCTCATCAGATAGTTGTTATGAGAAATCTCATAACAACAATCTCTTGAGATCAAGTGTAAAATTCACTGATATTTATATGTTTACAATTGTCTTTTTGGGATAAATGGCGTCGAAAAAAATAAAAATAAAATAAAACAATTAAAAATAATTGTATAAACAAATGTATGTGCTTAAATAATAGATTGTACATATATTTATGATGAAAAACATACATAGTTATTCCACGGCTGATTGCAAATTATGAAATTTCATAAGAATGATTGCAGCTCGTTTTCCACACCACTTGATATTGAGATAAATATTGAAATTTCCTAACTGTTTCTCTGCCGACGTTATCTCTGCTTTCATGAAAAAATGCTCCCACGTGTAGATGGTGCGTTAAGTATGTATGACATCTGCTAATTTTTTAACTTTTCAAAATATTTTATCTAGGGTTTTCTATGCTATTTCCTTTAACTTCAAACAAAAATTTAAAATTTATCAAAAATCTCTCCATGATAAAGTTACTTAAAAAGTTTAAAATCAAGCAAGAGAATGAAGTTTTATATCTTCCACCCATAATGTAGAATACATAATAAGTTGTCCGAGCGCTGAAGTTGTCGTCGCTGGGGACTTCAACGTTCACAACTCCTCTTGGCTTCGGCATTCCAGCCATACCACTCCCGATGGCCAATACGTTGAGCTCTTCGCAGCGCACAACCATCTGACGCAACTGGTGGACGAACCAACGCACAATGCATGTGTTGAAGGGCAGCAACAGAACACTCTCGACCTTTTTCTGACCTCACACCCTGAAAAGTATGAGGTAAAGGTACTTGATCCTCTCGGTAATTCGGATCATAGCACCATTTCTGCATCCTTTTCGTACTCGGCACTTCAGAGCGCTTCCCGATCGGTTACTAAACGCTCAGTTTATATTTACGAAAAGGCTCGTTGGTTGGAACTGAATGAATTTTTCCGGCAATTCAACTGGAAACTTTGTTTCCTCGACGGCAACGTCGATGCCGCTGCAGAAATGGTGGGTAATGTGATTGGGTTAGGAATGAAGAAATTTATTCCTTCAAAACTGGTTTCGGTTAAGCCAAACGACAAGTGTTGGTTTAATCAGACTTGCAGGACTGCAGTCAGATCCAGAGAGGAAGCATTCAGAAATTGGCGGAATGACAAAAACGACATTTCTGATATGCTGCGCAAACAGGCGAGAACCAATTGTGCCAAGGTATTGAGACGCGAGAAGCTTCTATACGAACAGCGTCTTCGTGCTAAAGTTCTTTCTGCCCCTCGGGGCAGTAAAAGCTTTTGGTCATTCGTAAAGAGAGTAAGGAACAATGCTAGTTCTTCCATCCCGACTCTCATAAAGGACGACCAAGTGTTCACTGACCCGGTTAATAAGGCTAATCTTTTCGCTGGATTATTTGCAAGAAATTCGTTATTGCCGGAAAATGATCAACCACTGCCAGAACTTGAAAGAGTATCCAGTACTATGCGCAAGATATTCTTTCGAGCTCGTGCAGTTAAAAGGGTACTTCAGGATCTCAACGTAAATAAGTCACCGGGACCCGATGGCATACCAGCACTGGTGCTAAAGCAGTGCTCCTCGGCCTTAGCCCGTCCGTTGGCAATCCTTTTCAGCTTTTCGTTACACAAGGGTATCTACCCTTCTTGCTGGAAGGTGGCCAACGTCCAACCAATCCCTAAAAAGGGTACGTCTTCAAACCCTGAGAACTATCGCCCGATATCCATTTGTTCTACGCTCTCGAAGGTAATGGAGAGCATGGTAAATCATCACCTTGTTGATTATCTGGAGTCAAATTCACTTTTCAGTGACCGACAGTATGGCTTCCGTAAACGCCGTTCTACGGGAGACCTGATGGCGTTCCTTTCGGAACGTTGGAGTCGTTCCATTCACCAATTTGGTGAAAGTAAGGTGGTTGCTTTGGATATTTCCAAAGCGTTCGATCGAGTGTGGCACGACGCACTTGTAACTAAACTCATTGCTTTTGGTGTAGGCAATGATTTCTCTCGATTTATATCGAGTTTTCTCAGGGACCGAAGTATACGTGTTGTTGTAGATGGGGTCTCGTCGGAAATGTTTCAACTCAACTCAGGGGTACCGCAAGGTTCTGTTCTTTCTCCTACTCTTTTTCTTATCTTTATTAATGACCTCCTTAGTCAAACTTTTAACCCTATCTATTCTTTTGCAGACGACAGCAACATTTGCCATTCATTTTCCTTCGATCATAGGCCAAGCCTTGTAGAGGTTGGGCTCGGGAGACAGAATATGAATAACACACTCAATCAAGACCTTTTGACAATTTCTGAGTGGGGTCTGGCGAATAAGGTCGATTTTAATGCACGCAAGACCCAATGTTGTATGTTGACCCACAGACGAGTTGTGGAACAAACATTGTCGTCTGTATCTATGGGTGGTATTGGTATTGAGGAATCGGAAACTCTTGATGTTCTGGGCATGAAAATTCAGGGTGATGTACGTTGGAATAAACATGTTTTTCAAGTGTCGAAAGAAGCATTCAAGTGTCTCGGTTTCTTAAAACGGTGCAAGAATTACTTCACTCCTCCCGATCTCCTTAATATTTATACCACTTATATCCGGCCGAAGATGGAGTACAACTCCCATATATGGGCTGGGGCTTCAGAGTCTATTTTGAAGTTTCTGGACCGTGTTCAAAGGAGGGCGTCGAAGTTAATCAATGACAGTAGGGTATCCAACTCTATTGACTCTTTGGAGCATCGTCGGAATGTGGGTTGTGTAACACTGTTCTATCGATATTACCACGGTAAGTGTTCTGCTGAGATAAGCGAATTGATTCCGCGAGCACGCGTTTTTGTTCGGAGTACTCGCTTGTCTAGTAGGGCTCATCCATTTGTTGTCGATTGCCCAGTGTACCGCACAACGCATTACAGAGAAAATTCATTTATAAGTCGAACAATCCGTATGTGGAATATACTTCCTGCAGACGTCTTCCCTGTTAACTACAATCTAGAAAAATTCAAATCTAATATCCACAAACACTACTCCCTCTTTCCTCCTTCCCATAACCTATTTTCCTAATTACCAACACAATGCACTGCATTTATAGGGGACATCCCCTGAGTGTTGGTTAAGTCAAAAAAAAAAAAAAAAAAAAAAAAAGAAAGCACAGGAAAACATTATGAAGTCCTCTTGTATTAACTCAATTATTTTTTTACTCTATTGTACGAAAATATATAAAAAATGTAATTTTAAAAAATCTACAATTTCAAATAAAATTAGCATAAAGCATCTTTAAACCACCTAATTTTTAGTCTTCCGAATGCTTTTAGAGCGCTTTGAAAACAATCATATGAGCGTTTAACGACGTTATCATTCGGACGTTTTAAGAGTACTCTAAAAGCAAAAACCATGACGTTTTGGAAATGCTTGTACCACCATCTGGAGTATTTTTAAAACGCTTTGATGATTGTATTTTTCTGTCTGGGAGTTTTCATCTCTCGAATAACGGATAAAATTTTACACCAGTATTCATTACCAAAAAAACGACTGGCTATAATCGAGCTTTTAATTCGCATTCAGAAAATTGTTTATTAAAAAATTTGGTACTGCGAAATAACTCCCAAATGAAATAAATCCCAATTTAATAATTCCTATACAGTAAAAAGTTTTGGGTTAATTTTAATTCCTAGCTGGTGTGTATATATATCAAAGACAAAATGAATTAGATTTATTCCTTTAAAAGTGTACTTTTAAAGAGATAAAAAGAGAGTGAGAGAGTGGCTTTTAAACCTATTTTTTGGTGTTAAAATAATTCCCAAATAGTATTATTAATGTAAACAATTTAATACCTAAACGGGTGTTAATTTTAATCTAGGCAGGACTAAAATTAGTATAAAATTTACCCAAAAATAAATAAAAAAAAAGGTTGTTTTTTTTTAATATTTTTGTGTATTGAATAAATAAGAAGACTCAAAATACAGCTCATATACCTGAATAAAGTTAAAATGAAGAGGAATGTTGATCCAATTTTCACCCAAACTCAGTAAAACTACTTGGAAAAGTGATAATTCTTCTATATTACGAAATCATTCCTGGAGGTCTTCCAAATCAATTTCGGCACGGTTTGTTGATGTCGTTCCATCAAAAAGAAACAAAAGCAGCTGCTGGATCAGTATTGTGTAATTAATTATTTATGGAAGGTTTTCAAAGTTAATGAAAGTTAAGCTGTTTTTGATCAATCAATATAACAGCTGTTTTCAATTCCTTGTTAAGTGTTTATTTTAAACTTGATGAAATACAATTGTTCTAAGGATCGTAATTGTTGGTGTAAAATAAAAATCTTCTGTTGTCGTCACACACTTAACATCTGTAATGAAATACGAACAAACCAACTTCTGCTGTTCGTTTGTCAAGCAGGGCGATAGCTCAGATGGTAGAGTACTTGCTTTGCAAACTGATGGAAAATTTGAAGAACGTGGGTTCTATTCCACTCAGAGTTAAGTCTGTTGATGAAAAAACATATAGAAAAAACAGTCTTACAAATAATCAAACAATTTATCTAATGTAATTTTCTCCACTGATGACGTAGAGGTGGCTACAGAAACCATGGTCTGGAATAAATCCACATTAAAAATAATCTTTAGAAATACAATGTTTTCTTCTTCAATCACAAACCCTTAATAACAAAACAGAATATGGCATGCGCCGATAAAAACACTTAAAAATACAGAATTGTTGATGACGTTTGACGTTTATTTTTTATTACTTTTTTAAGAGAGAAATTTAATTATTTTTTGGCATTAAAACAAAACTAAAAGAAATAACATAAAGAAAAACAAATTTTTAATTCCTATATGGTTTAACATATAAACCATTTCGGATTTAACTTTCAATTTAATTCCAAGGTGGTTTAAAATGTGTTCCAATAGGTTTTAAATTTAACCCAAAACTTTTTACTGTGCAATGATATAAGTCCTAAGAGAAATGAATAAACTTCCAACTTTAAAAAATAAAATAAGTCCCAAAGAAAAAATTAAATAAGTCCCAATATTTGGGAGTTATTTAAAATCAAAATACTTACTCTCAAAAAAACTAAAGAACTCCGAATGAAATAAGTCCCAAAAAATAATATAAGTTCCCATTACAAGAATCATGTCTATTATGAGTTCTTTTTACAAAATGAGGCAATGTGTTCCAACTAGGAGTTTTAAAGGACTAAATATATAAAATGAGGTGCCGATTTACAGAAAATAGTCATAACTCAATCATAACTCATTTTTTCCCCAAAGCATGGCCGAATATTTGCAATATTTTATTTAAAATAAAAAGAGTCCCAACAACTCTCAATGTTAGAAAAGAAATAAAATAGTTTTCGGAGCTATTTCATTAGGCAATTGTTTCATAACGAAATAACTGCCAACAAAAATTGTGAAATAAGTCCCCACGTACTAGGACTTATTTTATAATAATATAATTTCCAATTCATATGTAAAAATTTTGGGAGTTATTTCATTTTTATTTTAAGAGTTATTTCGCAGTACCGAAAATTTTGGTGATAATTCAGCCATTTTTTTGTGATCTGATATCTGCGATATAAAATATGAGTATTTAAACTTTTTTGTTTGCAAAATTTAATAAAAATATTCGTTTTAAAACCAAAACTAACTTATTTTATTATTAAATTAAAAATTTAGCAAATAAAACCTTTTAAAAACCACTAATCCAAAATCTAGCTATAAAATAGCTAGATTTTTCAATACAAATCTAGCTACAAAATAGCTAGATTTTTTAACTGTTTTTAAATTTAGCTATTTCTAGCTATTTTTTTGTCCAATCTAGCTATATTTTTTAAAAAATAGTTGGCATCAGTGTCAGAATTCAATAGATAAAAGAAAAAACAACTTTGTTCGTTCGTTTTTTTTTATAACAACGAGTAAACGAGTGAGTTGGTAGCAATGTGTTTGTCTCTTATAAAATTATTTAATGTGTTTGTTTCTTATAAAATTATTTAATATTAGAAAAATAAATAAAAATAGGATCTGATCTGTAAATATTTGGTAAGTAATAAAATACATTGATTACTTTATGTATTCATACTATATTAAAACGTTTTTTTTTTAGGATTTTGTTTTGGTATCATCAGATAACTAGAGAATGGCTAATGGGTACATAACATAAATAAACGAAGTGTGTGTGAAAATCTTTGTGAAAATCTTCAAATATTGCAGCTTAAAAAGCCGGAAATAAAAAAATATTGTGATTTATATTTAATAAAAGAATATTTACAAATAACAACAAGCTTTTTTTTTTAATAATATAATTTCTTATATTAACAAAAATATGAGTTGAATTTACATAAAATACGAGTTGATTAACAAAAAAACGAGTTGATCAACTTTTACAAAAACTGACAACAATTTTTATTGAAATCAACAAAAATATTTGTAGTGTCAAAATCAACAATGATTTCTGTTGAATTTACAACGATTTTCTTTGGGAATACAATGATTTTTGGTTGAGTGTAGATTCAGAAAAAAATTATAAAAAAAATTTCTGGACTTGATTTTATCCATTTTTTAACTAAATAGAGTTAATCCTAATCTTAATCCGGTCTGTAAAAAACAAGACTAATAATTTTTGTTTTTGTGTTAAAAAAACTGAATTTGTATTATTTACATTAATTTTGATTTAAGATGGTTAAAACTAAAAAAACAGCAGTAATGTTAGCAATTTTAAAAGAGCTATACAAAATACTTATTTGAAAGATAAACTATTGTAATATTTTTAAAAATGTATAACACAAAATTTGGTCAACTAGAATTTCCAGGGTTGCCACTTAATTGTGGGTTGTTTTTTTAAGAACAAAATCGGCTGCAGTTGTGCTGCAAAAACTAATGAACCTATTTTGATGATTGTTTTTGTTTTATTTGTATATTTTTAAATTTTCTAGTATTAATAGTGGTAATATTTTGAAAAATATTGGCTATTGTTGAAATTAAGTTACTGTAAACTTAAAATATGGAAAATTTACTTTTCTTCTTTCATTAAAAAATTAATTAGGTTAAATTAAAAAAAAAAAAAAAAACTGCAACGATAAGTATTAGAGAATTAAATAATCTACAAATTAAAACAAATGTTATTAAAAACAGTTCATTAAAAAAATGATCCAACAATTGAGTGTCAACCCTGGCAATTCTAGTTTAAAAATAAAACTATTAAAATAGTTAATCTTTCAAATAAAAAAAAATAATGTAAAAATATTGCGTATTAATTTGTAATAGCTGTTTAAAAATTACTAAAATTAAGGCTGTTTTTTTTTTTTAGTTTCAACCCCCCCTAAATCACGCGCCTTTTAACCTTTCAGACATTTTTTCCAATATATTGGACATTTGGTTTTCTCTGTTTGGAGTCTTGTAGATTTGGCGCAAATGAACCGATTTTTCACATATACCGTTTTCGAAAGACAATTTACTTAACTTTATATACATGTGATTTTCACTGGTAATTTTTCATTAGTTTTTGTTAGATTAAGTGGTTTTTAATTTTTTTTTATTATTTCAAAAAAATTGTATGTTTATTTTTTTTTACAACGCAGAAGCAATTGATTTTTTAACTATCACAAAAAATTATTTTGTTTATTATTTTTGTCTCATTTAATTATATTGTATACTACACTCATAGAAATATCTTAGTAGAAAAATTAGTAAACCCATTGTAGATCAAGTTTTACAGAATATTGCCGCATTCAACAAAAATTAATGTTGACATCGTTGAATAATCAGTAAATTTGAATCAAATATTTACAACGCTTATACAGAATTCAATAGATAAAACCAAAAAAGAAAAAACAACCCTGTTCGTTCAATTTTGTATTATCAAGTTGGTAGCAATGCATTGCAATGTGAAATTTGTTTGTCTCTTATAAAATTATTTTATGTGCTTGTTTCTTATAAAAATATTTAATATTATAAAAATAAATAAAAATAGGATCTGATGATCAGATTCTGATCTGTAAATATTTGGTAAGTAATAAAATACATTGGTTACTTTATGTATTCATACTATATTTTTTTTTTTTTTTTTCTTTTAAGGTTTTTGATTTGGTGTCATTAGAAAACTGGAGAATGGCTTACGAGTGCATAACATAAATAAACGAAGTGTGTGTGAAAATCTCGTGCAGCTTAAAAAGCCGGTGATAATTCTAAAAAATATTGTGATTTTTACTTAATAAAAGAATATTAACAAATAACAACAAGCTTTTTTTTATTAATAAAATTTCTTATATCAACAAAAATATGAGTTGAGTTTAAAAAAAATACGAGTTGATTTACAAAAGAACGAGTTGATCAACTTTTACAAAAACTGACAACAATTTTTATTGAAATCAACATAAATATTTGTAGGGTCAAAATCAAAAATGATTTCTGTTGAATTTACAACGATTTTCTTTGGAATACAATGATTTTTGGTTGAGTGTAGCTGTTTAGCACCCGGCGTTGCCCGGGTTGAAAAAAATATTATATTATGAATAACAGTTTGTAATGCCCTATGGTTGCAGCCTCGGTTAGCACTACATCTGGTGAAAATTTTAATTTCGCATTACTTTAAACCACCTCTGTCCGATCGCGCGCTGATATGACCCATTATTCCCGCCTTGTTTAGTACTCGACGTTAAAGCGTGATAAACGAATAGGCAGATATATTTTTCAATATATTATAAATCGGTGTGGCAATTTACGTCCCTTAGTTCGATCGCACACTGATATGGGCCCGCATCGGTTAGTCAGTTATTAAAAATTGGCTCAGCCGTTTTTGAGTGATTGCGGAACTGGCAAAAATACACGCCTTTGCCCAATCACGCGCTAATATTTCATATTGTTCCCGCCTCGGTTAGTAAGTACTATATGTGTTGAAATTTTGTTAAAATCAGTTAAGGCGCTTAAGCGTAATTACGGAACAGACAGAAAATAACTTTCAGTGTGGTGCAAAGGGGCGTGACAACTTACGCCCCGTGGTCTAAACACGCTCTATTATGGTTTGTTATTCCCGTTTCGGAAGTACTATATGTGGTGAAACTTTCAATGTAATACAAAAGATTGTGGGATTTTACTCCCCTTTGTCAAACCGCACTCTTTTGTGGCCTATAGTTCCTGCCTCGGCTAGTACTATCTGCGGTGGAAATTTCTTCAAAATTAGTTAAGCCGAATAAGCGTGATTGCGAAAAAGGCAGAAAGGAGGTGCAATAAATTTATCAGGGCGTGTCATTTTATGCCCCTTTGCCCGATCGCTCATTTTATGTTCTATAGTTCCCGCCTCGTTTAGTACTATCTGTTGCGAAAATTTCATGTTAATTGATTCAGCCGTTGATGCGTAATTGCGGAACTGACAGAAACAACTTTTAGTATAGTACAAAAGAGCGATGCAACTAATGCCTCTTTGTCCAAACGCGCTTTATTATGGCAGTCAAAAATAATTTGAAAATAATACAAAGAGCGGAATTTTAAAACGCCTTTGCTCAATAACGTGCTGATATGGCATATTGTTCCCGCTTCGGTTAGTACTATCTGTGTTGAAAATTGCAATAAAATCTGTTCAGACGTTTAAGAGTGATTACGGAACTGGCAGAAATAACTTTCGATGTAATACAAAGGGGCGTGGACTTTTACGGCCATCCGTCAGAGCGCCCTCCTATTATAACCTATAGTTCCCGCCTGGGTTAGTACTATGTGTGGTGAAATTTTCATTAAAATCGGTTCAGACGTTTAAGCGTGATTACGGAAAAGCAGTGACGGTCCGTGAAGTTGTCACTGGGTGTTCTCTACTTATTTAAAATATAAAAATTATGTATATAAAATACGTTTTTCTGGACGTAACACGTTCCCGTGATACACAAAGCCTCAGTTTTAATTTTTTTAATTGACATGCATCCAAAATTAATTTTTGTACTGCATTTATTTGCGAAATAATGTTTTTTGTTAATTGTCGATGTGGTGAGGCAACAAAATGACAATAAAATAGAATTTGGGCTGCATCTAATTTAAAAATATACAAAACTAGTAACATCCCATCTTCACCTATCTCGGGAATGCGTTAGGTCCAGAAAAACACGAATTATATACTTAAATTTTATGTTTTTATAAATTAGAGAACACCCAGTGACAACTTCACGGACCGTCACTGCGGAAAAGGTAGAAATAACTTTCAATGAAGTACAAAGGGGCGTGGCATTTCCGCCCCTTTGTGTGATCGCCGCCCTATTATGAACTATATTTCCCGCTTGGATTAGTACTGTATGTCTCTATTCTCTCTATTTATTTACAAACTCATTTTTAATAAATTCCACCTAACCGAGAACTGGTAACAATGACCGTCGTCTCGTTGTAGCGAAAAAAACCAAGGGTTCTGGTGGGAATCGAACCCACGACCCCCACGTTGAAAGGCTAGCACGCTACCAACTAGCCTACGGGGACCCCCCGTACTGTATGTGGTGGTGAAAATTTCTTTAAAATCGGTTCAGCCGTTTAAGTGTAATTGCTGAGAAGGCAGAAATAATGTTCAATATAATACAAAGGGACGTGGCATTTTACGTCCACTTGGCCGATCGGTCTCTCTTATGGCCTATAGTTCCCGTCTCGGTTGGTACTATCTGTGGTGAAGATTTCATGTAAATCGGTTCAGCCGTTTATCCTTGATTGTGGACAGACAGACAGAAAACCCAAAAGATGCCACGCCCCTTTGTAAGGATCTTATATTTACAAAAAGTGGGCGTAAAAAGAGGCGTGGCTTCCAATCAAGATGCGGGATGGCATATATTTCCTTGCAAAAAACGCCCTATTAGTATGCCAAATTGCATGTTTATCGGTAACAAACATCCAAATATAGTACAACAACCAAATATATTGAAAAATCTGACATTCACAAAAAGTGGGCGTAAAAGGAGGCGGGGCATCCAATCGAGATGCCATTGGTGGCATTTTTCATTCCAGGAAACGTACTATCTACATGCCAAATTTGAATCGGTTCAGTAGTTTTTTTCTGAAAGCGACACAAACAAACTAACATGTCATTTATATATATATAAGGATTAGCCCGATTTTTTCGCAGACCGGATTAAGATTAGGATTAACTTTATTTAGTTAAAAAATGGATCAAATCAAATCCAGAATTTTTTTTTATAATTTTTTTCTGAAATTACATACAATTAGTAAATATAAACAGAAAAGCAAATTAAACTTTGTCCAAAATGTAAACAATGAAAAATAATTTTAGTCAAATCCTAGGATTATTTATACACTCAGAAAATTATGTAAGTTACTACATGTAAGTTGTTTGTATATTTTACAGTAGTTAGTTGTTTTCAACTACAAAGTCAGTTGTTTCTGTATGAAAAATATTAAACAACTATTTCTGTTAGTTATTTTAAGTAGTTTTTTTGAATAACTAACAAAAAAGTACTGTGATGTAGTAACAGTTATTTAAAGTAGTTAATTTTATTTTTTTTTATCTCTGAAAAATTTTCAAAGTTTTTTTTCCAAAAAATTATAATAAATTTTAGTTTTTTTTATTTTTCACAACTTTTAAAAAAAATAAACTTGGATTTTGTCCTCAATTTTTTTTTCTTAAAAATTCAAAAAAAAAAAATTCAAAAAAAAAATAAAAATAAATTTTCGTTTTTTTTTATTTTTCACAACTTTAAAAAAAAAAAAAATTAAAAAATATTAAATTGATTATTTTATTTTTACTACATGTTAGTCGTTATGACTACAAATGTTAGTAGTTTTTACTACATAAGTCAGTTGTTTTTTGTCAGTTAAAATAACTTACATTGTTAGTTGATTTAACTGACAAAAGTAGTTGACCCCAAAACAACTAACAAAGTAGTTATTTTAACTGACATTTTCAGTTAATTTTACTAACATAATTTTTTGAGTGTACCATTTTACATTTTGGACAATCCTTAATTCCTTTTTATATTAACTAATTGGATGAAGATTCAGAAAAAAAATATAAAAAAAATTTCTGGACTTGATTTGACCCATTTTTTGACTAAATAGAGTTAATCCTAATCTTAATCCGGTCTGCAAAAAACAAGCCTATTGTCTACTTTAATTACACTAAGTTTCTTAAAATTAAAATGTGGGAAAAGTGCCCACCGGGAATTTTGTCCAATATCTTGGAAGGCACCTTGCGCCCAGATGTAAGAACTTACATGTTATCTGACTTCAGATTCTTAATCAGAACCCTCGAATTAACTAACAATCAAATTTTCAATTTTTTTCTCAACTAGATTTAAATAATAGCCCTGTTTTTTTGCAGACCGGATTAAGATTAGGATTAACTCTATTTAGTTAAAAAATGGGTCAAATCAAGTCCAGAATTTTTTTTTATATTTTTTTTTTTTTGAATTTACATCCAATTAGTTAATACAAACAGGAAAAAAAAATTAAGCGTCGACCAAAATATAAAACGGTATAAATAAATTTGAGTTAATTCTAGCATTTAACTAAATTTATTTTTCATTCTTTGCATTTTGGACAAAGCTTAATTTGGTTTTCTGTTTATATTTACTAATTGTATGTAGTTTCAGAAAAAAAATATAAAAAAAAATCTGGACTTGATTTGACCCATTTTTTAACTAAATAAAGTTAATCCAAATCTTAATCCGGTCTGCAAAAAACAGGGCTAATGTCTGAAAGGGTTAATTTTTCACACCATGCAAATATATAAAAACTAAATTTTCTTTATGTAAAGTATTAAATTCTTAGTGTTGTTAGTTTTTATTCTTATATTGTATTATAATATAAGTTCAAAAGACTGAATTATTTTTGTTACCTGAAAAAAGCTTTAATTTTATTTAAATAAATAAAACGTATTGTTGTACAACATACAACTATACATAATATTACTTTTTTAAGAAATCTAATATGTAGGGACATTTTTAATAAATCATATCGTCACCACAAATGCAAAACAACGTAACAACACTTTTTAGAATTTTACAGGAGAAGAAGAAAACGTTATTAAATGAAAAATATTTGCAATATAAAAGACTTTTGTTAAGTGTTAGCTTAAAATACAGCGATAAATCCATTTCTGAAATAAAAAAGTCGTTTTTGTAAATATTTATTGAGATATGTGGGTTACGTTTTTCGTGGAATCGTGTTTTGTAAACCAAAACGACGTAACATCACAAAGTTGAATAAATTGCTAATTTTTTGAAAATAATTCAGCCATTCAGTAAGTACTGGACCGAGAGCCATGAAATTTGTAGTGGTTATACACTCAGAAAATTATGTAAGTTACTACATGTTAGTTGTTTGTATATTTTACAGTAGTTAGTTGTTTTCAACTATAAAGTCAGTTGTTTTTGTATGAAAAATATCAAACAACTATTTCTGTTAGTTATTTTAAGTAGTTTTTTTGAACAACTAACAAAAAAGTACTGTGCTGTAGTAACAGTTATTTAAAGTAGTTAATTTTATATTTTTTATCTCTGAAAAATTTTCGAAGTATTTTTCCAAAAAATAAAAATAAATTTTCGTTTTTTTTTTATTTTTCATAACTTAAAAAAAAAAAAAAGAACTTGGAAGAAATTTGGTCTTCAATTTTTTTTCTGAAAAATTTTTTGAAAAAAAAAAAAAATTATATATTGATTATTTTATTTTTACTACATTTTTGTTGTTTTGACTACAAATGTTAGTAGTTTTTACTACATAAGTCAGTTGTTTTTTGTCAGTTAAAATAACTGACATTGTTAGTTGATTTAACTGAAAAAGTAGTTGACCCCAAAACAACTTACAAAGTAGTTATTTTAACTGACATTTTCAGTTGATTTTACTAACATAATTTTTTGAGTGTAGCTAACATATTTCGAGCTTATGTTTGGAATTTGGATTCTAGCGGTTGAACGGGGGAGGCAGCAGAAACCCCCAAAGTAGGGCACCTTTTGCATACGAACACTTAAAACAATTGCCATTTTTTTTGTTTGTTATATTATTTCTTAAAAAAATATATGCGGACAATGTGCTAATAGCGGCCTAAAAAACCTCTTTAGTAGGTGTGGTTATCTCTTATACTTTCCGAGATAGAACCATTTTAAAATGTATAATTTAAAAATTTTACCGATCCGGCTCCAGTTTTATGCTAATAGCACAGCCGAATTTATTCCAATTTATTTTAAACTAATTTCACTTGAAAACTATATAGATTTCTGATTTATAAAAAAAAGATAACAAACCGATATCTTGTTTTAGTCCGAAAATACATTATTTTAAAGTTAAAAATTTAAAAAATACGATTTTTTTTTTGTACAAAGTACCAACACTCTTTTGACTCTACATAAAAAGTTTTGCATATTTTTCTTTGAATTATCTATTTCTCTTTGTCTATTCGGATTTGCTTTTACTACCTTCGCATAGGGATGCATTCGGTGCATGTGTTTGGCAGCTTCTTGTGTGTTGTTGATGAACTTATCTGGTTTCGTTGGAATTCTGGGGAAGCTAGTCTCAATACCCCCCTCCCCTAATATTTCGAATCGGTTTCCACCAATAATGCCTGCATTAGACTGCCCAGAAAAAATCAAAGTTGTTATTTTCTTGGGGGATACCTGCGAATTTTGTTCCTTTTTGTGCAAAAAAATTTCGGGTTTTTTTTTGGGATTTTTAAAATAATATCTAGAGGTCGCGAACTCGCGTTTTATAACGATTTATTTTTTTTGAGTTTTTTATTACTTTAAATTGTAAAATATGATTAATATGATAAAAGATTAATAATTTCAGACAAAAAAAAAATTAAATTAAAAATTAAATATCGCTCATTCCATGAGATGTCTCCCAGCATCTAATAAAATGTTCTTTAATTTATTTGAAATTTCGCACACAGGTACACTATGGAGCAATTAAAATAAATTCGTTTTTAGTTTCGCGAAAATCCACGAATTCGCGAACGCGAATATATTCGCGAATTCACGGATTTTCTCGGAACTAACAACTGATTTATTTTAATAGCTTTATAGTGTTCATGTGTGCAAAATTTCAAATAAATTAAGGAACATTTGATTAGATGCTGGGAGACATCTCATGGAATGAGCGATATTTAATTTTTAATTTAATTTTTTTTTGTCTGAAATTATTAATCTTTTATCATATTAATCATATTTAACAATTTAAAATAATAAAAAACTCAAAAAAAAATAAATCGTTATAAAACGCGAGTTCGCGACCTCTAGATATTATTTTAAAAATCCCCAAAAAAAAACCGAAATTTTTTTGCACAAAAAGGAACAAAATTTGCAGGTATCCCCCAAGAAAATAAAAACTTCGTTTTTTTTCTGGGCAGTCTAGCCTGCATATTTCATTCTTGCCTCTCTTATGCTTAAATTTTCAAGGACCATTAATCTTTTCAAATTATAGGCTTTTTCCCTAGCTGGGCAGTTTTTATAAGTAGGGGGGGTGAATTTCGCTACAATTAGTACAAATTACACTACGTGACAGCTTTTTGACCAAATGTATCTGACACCTAATCTTTACGTATAATTGTCCGCTGAATCCGAATGTGAAGTCAGAATGGTCAAAAGTAGAACAGTTTTCGAGATATTCGAAAATAAGCGTTATTGTGTTTTTAAAAAAGATGATGTCACTTAAATGCAAATATCTTCAAAACTATTAGTCGATTTATGTATTTATTTATTTTTAATGAAAGATAATAAAATTACTAAAATAACCATGGGTCGCTTGTGAAGATTAGTCAAGAAATGACACGAGTTACAGTGGACAAAAGTTCAAACTTCATGAAAAATTTGATGATTTTTTGCAATTTTGCTCTTTTCAAGTTATTTTTTTTAAACCAAACAATTAAAAATTATAATGTTTTATTGCATATGACATTATTTTATTTCAATACGAACATTTTGCGCCCAACAAGACCTAGATTGGTGCAAAAATGACAAAGCTACAGAAGATTTAGTGAATTAACCCACGTTTCATTACTAACATTTCGCTTTGTATATTTACTTGTGTTTTTAAAAAAAAAGTCAAAAATTCAATTAACCTACTGTAACTTTGTCATTTTTGCACCGATCTGGATCCTATTGGGCACAAAATGTTCGTATTGAAATAAGCTAACGTTCTAAGTGATAAAATTTTAAAAGATTTTATTGTTTGGTTTTAAAAAAATAAGTTGAAAAGAGCAAATAACGGTAATTTTCTCGATTTTCTCGTAAATATCTCGAAAACTGTTCTACTTTTGACCGTTCTGACTTCATATTCTGATTGCAGTTGCCTGCCATATGGTTAAATCGATAACAGTTATAGCACTGCCCAAAAGGAATAAATGGTTTAGTAGCTATCTTAGTATATTCACAGTCTAATTCATGGGGGATTTGTAATCCTTTAAATACTACCTTTACTTTCATTGTCTTAATCCGTGTTCTGGTCATTCTGACCAGTTTAACAACCGGTACAGGTGAAGAAATAAAATCAAAGAGCTCACTCATAGACATTTCCTCAGGAATGCCAAATATTATTCCAGTTTTCGTTAACAAATGGGTAAATATCTTAGGTTCATAACCTTGTCACAGACTAATACAGACTCGACATAAGTGACAGGTGTCAAAAAAGTAGTTCTGAACCATATGGTTAATATTTTAAAATTATTCTACGAATTAGGTTAGAAAGAGAAAACTAATATAACGCGCCATAAGAAAAATATATGCCAGATCGGTTTTTGTTGTTTCACTCACTCCTAAGTCGTAGAAAGTGTTGCCATGTTAGCGTAAAACGGACTAAAACCCGCTCCGTTTTCTCCTAAAATCGCTTAGTTTTTCCCCATTTTTTCTCATAAAACTCTACTGTCGAGTCTGTTTATAGTCTGTGACCTTGTTCTATCACACGTCTATCATTTACAAATTCGTTGGCAGCTGCTCTTGTCTTGAAAAAGATCTTACAACGACTATAACCTATCTTAACAATATTATCAATACCAGGTACCTTAAGATCCATGAGTTTTCTAGTCAGTCTTATTTGGTTTATTGGAGTTCTTGGTTCCGTTCTTTGTGCATCTACGTACGCCACATACGGGCCCTTATGGTCATATTCGTAATTCGTTGGCATATTTATTGCGGTATATGTCAGAGTTTCATCCACTACAATGTTTCCAACCTCTTCAGTTTCTTCTACTGCCATCTCCTCAGTTGATGAATCACTATTAATATTGCCGCTTGCTAGAATATTTCCAGCAAATCTTTCAAAATTTTCAGCACTAGCATTATAACTGGGAATGTTGTTCGTATTCACTACACCATCTGGATTATCAATATCACTATTCGCATCATTTGTATCCTCTGATAAACGAATAAACTTTGAAGGGGGTCCAACCCCAACCCGCTCATGGCGGGGATGCACCCCGCCCGAGCTATCACCCATCGTCACACCACAAAGACACCAAGTACTCGGTTAAATCAATATAAAATCAATCAAAATGAAACTTAATTTAGATGAAAAGTAATCTCAAGAGATGAAATTAAATGATAAATGAGTTTTCCGAATTAATTGAAATGATTTGCAAAATTAAATTAAAATTTTATCAAAAAATACAGAAACAGCAGAAAATTTCACAACCGACGCGCTTGGGCAACGTTGCCAGATCCAGGGTTATTTTTTGGTTTGTTAGGTTTGCTGATAGCTATAACCTTGGCATTTTTAAAATGTTTTGGAAAGTAGTTAAGTTTAATGCAGCTAGTAAATAATGTTACCATTAGTTTTAAGGCTTTGATTGGAAGTTTCTTTAAAAGAAGGTTGGGAACATTGTCGAAACCCGGGGATTTAGAAGCTTTTAATGATGAGACAATATTTGATACTTCTTCAAGCGTTGTAAAAAGAGCAGATTCAGAACATGGGTTCTCCTTTTTGAAGTTATTTATCTTAGTATTTACTAATTTATCATGTGAGTGTTTGTAGCTTGAAGTGAGATTATTAGCTTGTACAAACGTGTTTGCCAGTATTTCTGCTTTCTCTTTATTGGTACACTAAGAAAAAAAAATTCTCAAATCAAGTAAAAACAATCTCAAATTAAAAATAAAACAGTGACAAAAGTCAACAAACTTTGTTTTTTCTCAAATTGAAAATGTTTATCGACACTTTTAATATGGCTTGAGTAACAAACAAAATTTTAAAAATGAAATGAAACAACGTTGATTTGAGAATGTTTATATGTTCAAATCAAAAGTGCACACAATCAAATTAAATATTAAATATTATTTATATAATTTTCTTTCTGTTTCCTTAAATTTTCAATGTAAACAAAACAATTGGAATTTTTTTATATTTATATACACATTTTATTTATTTTTCTTTACCACAGAAAAGTTATAAAGATGCAATTTTCTATATATAGATATAAAATAATATATCGTCGCTGCTCTGACGAAAACACCCATGTGATTATCAAAAATTGTTTGAAGACGTCTACGAATTCGATTAATTTTGTACTTTCGCGATCTTTTAAAGATACACCTCTTACGTACATATTTAAATAATATTGCAAATCTACTTTTTCCATTAAGATTACCTTAAAATTCAACGCAAACGTTCACAAATTAGCTAGTATCTTTAATAAATACACATAAGTGTTTTTGTCAGAGCACCGACATTAAATTGACATCAAATATTACAAAAATTCCGGGATTGCTGTCATAAAATGTTAATTTTCTTCTGGATTATAGGTACTCCACATTAATTTCCGCAAACAGGTACTCCACATTAATTTTCACATTAATTTTCACATTAATTTCCACACTGTTTTTTTTAATTATGTCAATACATATGTATTTGCTTTTGACTTTTGTCACTTATTACAAAAATTTAGTTCATTGTTTTACTTTCAGAAAATATTTATTGTTTTTCGTTTACTTAATTTTTATGGAAATTGAAAAGTTTTCACTTATGATACGCCACGAGACTTTTCTAAAATAATTGCGTAATTTATATGGCGTCGTTTTTAAAGTTGTTTAAAACTCATTTTGCTATTGTTTACAATCAAAATGATTATTTTCATCATGGCAGCATCATGAAATAAAAAGGAGTTTTTTTATATTTAATTCAAAAAATATACTTTTAAAATCAAGACCGAAACATATTTAATTTTATAAAATTTCATTTCATTATTAAAATGTCTTTCAAAAATTTGAGAATTTTAAAAATGAGTACGAAAATGTTTGATTTGACGACGATTTTTTCCCTCAGTGTAGTTATTTTATCATTTCCAAATTTTAATTGCGGTATTTGGTTTTTGCCTTTACCTCGCAAACTTCTGCTTATTTTCCAAAATGATTTGTCACCTGGTTTTAATTTGGATAATAACTGGCACCATTTTTTATTACGCTCTGCTGCAATGCTTTTATCAATAAAGTTACTTAAAAACTTAATATACTGATTGTATAAATTTTTCTGACCTTCGTTACGAGATCTTTGAAATTTTCTTTTGTAGCTTCTTCTTAACTCAATATAATTTACTATATTTTCTGGCAATACATAATTATTTTTTTGTGTTACTTTTGGAGTTGAAACCCGCCTTCTAAAATCATATGAATCATTTTTTCGACTTCTTCATCAATTGCTTTCTCTGAATTGTATACGGCTGTATTAGAAATAATTTTATTGTCAATAAAATTCATAAAAATGTCCCAGTTGGTGAGCCTATAATCGTAATAACTAAGGTATGCCAATAATGCTTTCGATCTTTTTAGCGTACAAATAATTGGGCGATGATCTGATGGTATTTCGTAATCCAATGTTTTAATATCAATGTTCAGAGCGATATTACTAATAACAATGTCGACCGTGGACGCTTCTCGATTACGTTGGTGCGGATACAGTGTTGGACTATTAGGATGATGTATAAAAAAGTCTCATGATTGTTGTAAATTATTGAGTATGTTACCCGCAGTATTATTTGTAGGGCAATTCCAAAAAGAATGTTTGGCATTCGTCACCAAAAATAATGTATTCATTAGTGGAGGGTGTGAGATTAACGATATCGGCGGAAAAATGTTGCGTATAATGAGGCGAATAAGCTGAAGACACTATGATATGCCTGTTGTTTATTGTAACTTCAATAGAAATGTTTTCAATTGATTTGGTTTTTGAAATAAAAATGTTTTTATGTTCAATTGATTTGTGAATTACCAGAGCGACTCCTTCTCCTCTTGCGTCGGACCTGTCATTTCTGTATATAAAGTAATTTTTAAAAAATAGTTTATGATTTTCTGTAAAAAATGTTTCGTTAAGAGAAGCAATTTTTATGCGTTCTCTTTCGAGTAATAGTTCAAATTGTTTTAATTTGGAAAAGTTTGAAATACCGTTGGCATTCAAGTGAAGCATTTTGAAATCGTTTACATTAGTATAATCCAGGAGCGTATTTTACCATTGACATAACAACTTTGATTTGCTGCACTTTTGATGTGCATCTTTGTAAATCATCCATAGCTGTTGTGAAAATATCAAAAAGCTCGTCAATGCTAAAAAGGTCGTTACCAGTTTTCAGCTGATTCGCATATGATGAATTGTTGTTAATTCTTCTATTATTGGTGTTATTTGTGTTGTCGATGTTGTTGTTGTTGTTGTTGTAGCCCCTACAGGATCGTACGTAAAGAAAAGGAAGAAAAATAGAAAAGAAAAGAAATTGTTAAATTAAAGAGAGGGGCATCTATGAAACTTGGTCCAATTCGAGGAAGAGAGCTGCCTCTATTGGATGGGTCCAAAGGGATAAGGGTGTCAGATTTGTGGGATTTGCAGGACACATAAACAAATGTCGGGTGATATGGGGTGACTGACCACATCGTGGACATTCATCGGGTATCTCGGGATTAAGGAGGGATAGGTAGCTGTTCAGTGTCCTGGATAGTCCAGAACGCAGCTGTGACAGAATGGCCCTGGTCTCTCTCGGTAGTAGTTTCTCCTCACCGCTTATGGGTGGAGGTCTACCACCCAGGACTATACTGCTCGGGTAGTCATCTATCGCCTCTTTTACCATCTCAGTATGCGCCTTTGCCGTTGCCTCAAGTATCCCCTCAGTCGTGTTTGTGATGGCGACTAGTTTGGCGCAGGACTAAAATTTCGTGCCATAAGAATCGTAGCTATAAAAGTTATCATCTTCCCTACCTTAGTTTTATGGCCCTTAACTTTTTTACCCGTGGATGTTACTAACATTTTTGTAGGGGTGTAAAAACCAATTTCCACTCAACTATAAATTTCAATTTTGTGTTGAAATCTAGTTCGATTTGTTTTTTTATTTTTGGTTGTCAGAGAATTTTTCAAAATTTTCTTTCAAACGAAAATTTTTCTTGTTGGAGACGGTCGAAAGATTTTATTGTTGCTGAAATAAAAGTTTATGAATTTTCTTGCGTCTATTGGACATATTGTAATAATTTCTGTGGTTCTCCTTTTTGGATAGTGGATACAGTTTTCGTGGATTTGTGTTGTTAAGGATACAAAAATTGGTAAGGATAATATCTTAACATTTTTCTTGGGAAATTTTCTGATTAAGTGCGTTTGGTTATAGGTATCGGATTGTGTGAGGATTTTAATCTAGCGATATTCCCTTTCCCGCGGGAATTTCTTTGGAGGAAAAGCCAGAACTTTGGTTACAGTTATTGGTCGCAGTGTTTTCCATGCCGGCAAAAGTGGTGGTGCTAGGAGCATTTTGTTGTCTACGTTGTGTCAACAGCAAAACAGTCCCAGTTTCCACATTTAAGTTTAACCGTCAGCTTTAACTTATTCAACCATCGATTCGGTGTTAAAAATTGTGTGAAAGTTTTTTTTTTGGTGATAAAAAGCTACCGGGAAAACCCACCCTTTAAATACCATCTTCTCGTAAGGTGACCAGTGTAAAAGTAATTTGTGTGCGCGTAATATCGTAGTGTCGAAAATCGCATTTTAAATTTTTATTGTTGTGGCGTATTGCCGAGTTAAATAACCGGATTTGAGTTAACCCTACAAAAAGGGATACTACTTGTGATTTTCGTATAATTTATTCGTGAATTTTAAAAGACTTTTGCCTAAATTTTTTTTAATAATTTATCGGTTGTGTTTAGTTTACTTTCAAATTTTTAATTTTCGTAATTCATGATGTCATAGTTCATATGTGTTGTTAAAGTAATCTTAAATTAGTAATTATTCATAAAATAAGTTTTGTTTGATTTAATTTAAATTCCCGATAAGTTTTTTTCTTAATTGCATACGGTCACCCCATTTCATTTTTTTTATGGTGTAACATTCGGAAATAACCACATTCACATCACTCAACACAGATTTCCTTTATCCCCATACCACACACACACGCACGCATACTCTAACTTCTTAGAAACAGGAGAATTCTAAGAATTCTCTTTTCTTAGAAACTCATGCACACTTAAACATACCTACATAACCACATCATACATACAGACACTGTTGTGTTGATTCTGTTATGAACGGAACTAACGTCTCTCAGTAGTAACAGAATCCACACACGCACTCCACACATTTACTTCACCCCTATTTGTGTTATATGGTTGAAAAGTAAGCTACGCAGCTAATCCTGCAGTCACCGGCGCCTGTTGACATCGTTGGATTTTGAGAATGTAAGTTGTATATTTGTTTTATTTATTCTGCCATATTTACAAAAACTCTCTTACACTCAACTTGAAGTTTTTTTTTGTTTTGCTAAATCTTGATACACGGACAACGTAACATGTATTTTCGTTTATAATTGGTTTTTTTTTTGTTTGTTTTAATGAGTTACTATCTTCTTAAATAGTAAAAGCAACAAGGGTTGCCCAGTAGCAAATAAATTTATATTCTTCGGTAGTCATGTTACGTTTTCCACAATCACCCTACACCTTTTAAATTCAAATACAATTTTTTTTTTAAATTGGTTAGTCACCACTTTACCTGCATTTTTTGAATGATTTCTTTTTAATTATTTCGCCTGTTGCTATCGATAAAAATTAAAATTTGTTCATTTCATTTATAAATAGTTTAATTTCAATATAATTTGCTAACTTCTTAAAGATTTAATATCGAATCAAATGGTGACCGATTTACATAAAAATTCAAATTATTATACACTTTTCGTAGAATTATTTTTCTATTTTATTTATATTTAATTTTTTTCCCCCTCTAAATTAAATTTTAATAAATTTGTAAAATGTTTTTGAAAATGAAAGCTTAATTTTTTTTTATTATCGCGAAAAGTGAAGTTGGAGGTATGGGATAGATAGGGAAGTAGATTTTAGTTTTTGGTTTTATTGGGCTGACAGTAAATGGTTCGAATTTGTCAGCAAGGAGGGTGGGCAATGGAAGGTGTAGCGACTGCCACCTATAGTTACACCATCAACATCAGCGGGTACCTTTTCTCTTTTATGTCTTTAGGAATCACCTGTATTGTCGTTTCTGCTACCTAAAATTATAAAATCCCAGTTAGCGTATTCCGTGTAATTATTATTTTTTTTTTGTTTTGGGGGACTTGACAAACCCTCCCCACCGACGAGCACAGCCGTATCTAATAGGTAGCTCTGTTCCCCTAAGGTAGTACACCGACCACGCGGAATCGTTACAGGATTTAATGGCTCCCAACGTGGGGCCCGAGTGATCGTAAGTTTTAAAATTTTTCTTGTGCAATATCATCTGGATACTGAGGGCCTCTGAATCTTAAGTGGGTTGTGATTCTTTATGGACATTTTTTTCTTTTAAGTTTTACCTTTTGATTTTTTTCCTATAACTTTTGTGTCGGGAAATGGTAGGTTGGACATAAATTGTTTATTGTGATTATGATTTACAATTCCTTACCTAACATTTTCGTTTTGAACAATGGTTATCGGGGTTTGGGTTCGAGCTCGAGAAGTTGTTCTGGTTGGTATCGGTTCAATTGTCGTTTGACCCTTACTCTTCTTTATCTCTGTATCTTTTATTTTTCCCTTCGGTTTGGATTTCTCTTACGAAATTTTTCCTTTTGGTGGATTTTTCCGGGTGTATGGACCTAAAAGGTTGTTGATTTTACATTATCGACAACTTTCCTGCATCGGATAATTAACTGTTTCTTTATTTTTTTGCTTTTGCGCGGTTTTGTCGTTTAGAATAAATTCTTTTGGCGGGTGTCAGAAGTTTCTCGCAATTTCGAGTTTCTTTATGTTTTTATCTGTTCTTTCTCAAGCTGGTGTTGATTTTAATAATTTTTTTTTTTGTTTTATCTCTACTTTCCCATACCGAGATACTTCACTGAGTAGTGATAAGCTTGTACGGTTATTGTTTTATATAGAGTTGTTTTTTTTTTGTTTTAAGATCGGCTTTGAAAGTTGACTTCTTGAATATTTTGGTTTTCCCTGATTTTGGTTTTAACTATGATTTTGTTTAATTTGATATAAAATTTTCTTTTTGTTGGTTATAATTTTTTTTTATATCCTTTTCTTAATTTTAGATTTGATTTTTATTGTAGGTTTTAATATTGAGATTTAATTTTTATAGTTTATTTAGGTTTTTTTATATATTTATGTTATTATTTTTTTTTTGTTGTTGTTGTGAGTTTTCTTTTCTCGGAAGGTTACTATATTGCATATTTTTCCCGGAAATGCCATTAGTTCGTAGCAATGATAATATCCCTGCTCAGGTGGAGCATGAGGATGACGATTCGTCATATGCGGAGGAACAAGGTGCAGGTGGTGATGCAAGTACCTCTGCAAATCGACCAGGTAGACCAAGAACTCGACTACAGGCTCGTACAGAGTCAAGACAGCAAGGCAGTGTAGAGGATGTTCGTGTACGACGAATTGTAGACGACTCGTTACGAGGGTTCAGGGACGAAATCGGAAACATGATAGCAGACGCATTTCAGAATATGAACGTGGCGGGTACAAGACCAGTTGAACGTAATGAACCCGATATTCAAGATGATCGGAGTACGACTTCCCAGAACGGACGAAATGGACGTGAAAATCGTGGACCTCGGCATGCCGAGGCGGACTTTGATAGAGACGCGGAGAAGATTATGAACTTGATACGTAACTGGAGAATACGTTTCAGCGGAGATACGTCGGATGTAACGGTCGACGAATTTATCTACCGAGTTAAAAAGTTAACGGAGAAGAATCTACGCGGAAATTATGACAAGCTGTGTGAGCATGCCCATTTACTGTTCGAGGGCAAAGCTCTAAAATGGTATTGGCGATTTCATAGACGTTGTGAGGACATGGACTGGGACGACTTGTGTGACGCGTTGGAGTTACGGTACAAGGAATATAATACTGACTTTGACATAAAGGACGATATTAGACGGAGAAAACAAAGACCCAACGAGACCTTCGACGAATTCTATGAGGCTGTCCTGGTACTTTGTGACAGACTTAAAACTCCTTTCCCGGAGGCGGAGCTGTGCGAAACTGTTCATCGGAATTTAAGACAGGAAATTAGACCCGAGATCCTTCATCTGGAAATCAACCGAATTAGTCAATTACGTCGTGCACTGCGAAAGCACGAGAAATTTCTTAAGGATCTGCCTATTTCAAACGTCAACAAACGCTCGTATCAAAAGGAACAGGTGTCGGAAGTCATCGAAAATGAAGTTCCAGCTGACCTGGAGGAAAGTTCAGAGGAAGAAGACACGGAAGTGTGTTTAATGGTACGGACGGGGAAGTGTTGGAATTGTGACAAAGTCGGCCACAGCTTCATTGATTGTGTGGAACCTCGAACCGTATTCTGCTACGGATGCGGAGCGAAAAACATCTATAAGCCCCAATGTCCCAAGTGTTCCCAGGAGCGGGGAAACGGATCGAGGGATGTCCGTTTGAAGAAGGACGGGCATCCGAGACAAAAGTAAGACCCATTGACACACCTGATATACCTGCTTGTACAGATCTACCTGCTTTAACAAATTTACCTGATATGACAACTAAAACGGATGTGAAGCGAATTCATCCATTACAACGACCCTACCATATTCGTCTGGAGGAATATAAACGAGCCAGAGAGCGAAGTTTTAATGTTGCTGAAGTTGACCGAAGGCCGAACAGGTCATCGAGAAGAATTCGTGAATTTTATAGGAGAAGCAAACATCTAGGAAAGTACGTTATAACTTCGTTGGTTAGTAGGGAAAATGACAATAGGCCATATATTTCACTGGATTTACATCACAGGCATCGTTTTGCTTTACTGGACAGTGGCGCGAATATTAGCGTAATTGGAGGTGATTTAAGCAATGAAATCGTAGAATCCGGAAATTATACACGAGGCGTTGGTAATGTCAGAACAGCGGACGGACAACGACAACGCGTATTAGGAACAGCGAAGCTTGAAGTCGGATATAACGGACAAACCAAGGTGACAGACTTTTTGTTAATTCCATCTATAAAACAGGATGTCATCTGCGGTATGGATTTCTGGGAGAAATTTGGTATAAGGATTGCTACAATCAACACCGTGAGTGAATTAGTGGCGGATGAGGATCCCGATAAGATTCCAATGACGGCAATTCAAAAACAGCAGCTTCAAACAATCGTGGATTATTTTCCAAATTCGGAACGTGATGGTTTGGGATGCACCACCCTTATCGAACATCGCGTCGATACCGGGGATGCAACCCCAATCAAACAAAGATATTACCCGATATCACCAGCAAGGGAGAAATTGTTATGCGGCGAAATCGATCGTATGTTGCAGCTAGGAGTCATTGAGGAATGCCCAACATCTCCATGGTCATCTCCTGGAGTTTTGATTGTGAAACCTGGAAAAGTGCGATTTTGCTTGGACAGTCGAAAAGTGAATTCCGTGACGACAAAAGACACGTACCCGATACCGAACATTGACGGACTTATTTCGAGGCTTCCTCCAGTTTATTATATTTCCAAGGTGGATCTGAAAGATGCATTTTGGCAAATTAAACTGGACGAAACCTCAAGACCAAAGACTGCGTTTACAATCCCTAATCGGCCATTGTATCAATTTACGAGAATGCCGTTTGGATTGTGCAATGCACCACAGACAATGTGTAGACTGATGGACCAAGTCATTCCGTACAATTTAAAGACGAACGTGTTCGTTTACCTTGACGACTTACTTATCATTTCGAAAGACTTTGACGAACATTTACGACACTTACAGGAGGTTGCTACTCAACTCAGAAGGGCGAAGTTGACAATAAACGTGAAGAAGAGCAGTTTTGCAATTCGACAGGTGCAATATCTGGGTTATATTGTAGGGGAGGGCTCCCTTAAAATTGACCCAGATAAGGTTAAGGCAATTTCTCAATTTCCCGTACCGAAATCAGTGCGACAACTCCGCCAGTTTCTCGGTATGGCCGGCTGGTACCGGAGATTTATTGACGACTACGCTACCGTAACTTTTCCAATGACCGAGTTGCTGTCGAAGAAAAAGAATTTTTCGTGGTCTGAAGATGCGCAGAAGTCCTTTGAAGCAGTTAAGGAGAAGCTGACGTCAGCTCCTGTGTTGGTACACGCCGATTTCGACAAGCCGTTTATCCTTCAATGCGATGCAAGCACGGTTGGCGTGGGAGCTGTGTTAGCTCAGGCAGACGCGGATGGGAATGAGAGGCCTATAGCGTACATGTCTCAGAAATTAAATAAGGCACAACGAAATTATTCAATCACCGAATTGGAATGCCTGTCGGTAATTCTAGCTATCAAGAAATTTCGAGCGTACATAGAGGGACAAGAATTTAAAGTCATCACTGATCACGCCAGTCTCAAGTGGCTCATGCGGCAAAAGGACCTGTCAGGACGATTGGCGAGGTGGTCTCTGAAGTTGCAGGGGTTCGACTTTACAATCGAGCACCGCAAAGGTAAGGACAACATTGTACCGGATGCGTTATCCAGGGCTTTTGAAGACGATACAACTGTGGCGGAGTTGGAAGTTTTACCCTCGATTGACCTTGATTCAGTAGCCTTTGACAGTCCCGAATATAGCGGAATGAGAGAAGAATTTGCAAAAGACGATTTTCCTGATTGTAAAGTTATCGGTAAATTTATCTACAAAAGGACCAACTTTTCATGTGGAAACTTAGATGAATCCGAATCGTGGAAGTTGCTTGTTCCGGAGGATCTTCGTAAAGACGTAATTTATGCTGCCCATGACGTGCCAAACGCGGCCCATGGAGGTATTGCAAAAACGGTTCAGCGTATTAGGCAATTTTTCTTTTGGCCAAGGCTGGTTACCGACGTGAAGGACTACGTAATACATTGTGATTCGTGTAGAACGTCAAAAGCACCGACTTTTTCGTTAAGACCACCTATGGGAGAAATGGTTGAAACCGAACGGCCTTTTCAACGGCTATATATCGATCTAATCGGACCGTTCCCACGTTCCAAAAATGGTAATATCGGAATTTGTATTATTTTGGACCATTTTACGAAATTTACCTTTTTGAAGCCACTGAAGAAATTCGTTACAAAACCTATTTTGGATTATCTGGAGAAGGAGATATTTACCTGCTATGGTGTTCCTGAAATTATCGTTTCCGATAATGGAAGCCAATTCAAGTCATCTGAATTTAGAAGGCTTATGGACAAGTTCGGAATTCGTCATCAATTCACAGCAGTACACAGTCCTCAATCGAACGCGAGTGAGCGTGTAAACCGATCCATCAACGAAGCTCTTCGGTCGTATATTCGTAATGAACAGCGGCAATGGGACGAACATTTGGCGAGTATTAATGCTGCAATACGCAGTAGCGTACATCAGACTACTGGACGGACACCGTATGAATTAGTTTTCGGACAGACGATGATTAACCATGGTAAGGATTATAACATTTTACGAAACTTAAAACTTTTGGCAGAAACGGACACGGAAATAGAAAGGCAGGACAATTTCTCACTTTTAAGGGACTCCATACGGACAAAAATTAAGGAGGCATATGAGCGTAACGTTAGATCATATAATTTGAGATCTCGGAGGAGAGAGTTTAACATTGGTCAAGTGGTAATACGTCGTAATTTTGTCCAGAGTTCCTTGGTAGACCGATTCAACGCGAAGCTTGCACCGGTTGGGGTGAAAGCGATTGTAAGGAAGAAAATTGGTAATGTAAACTACGAACTGCAAGATGTTAACGGTGGGCATATGAGCGTATATCATGTCAAGGACATCTGGACATGAATGATTGTTATATGTTTATTATTTTATTTTTGTTATCAGATTTTGTATTTTATGTTTTTTAAGGAGGTCGCTTTTTTCAGATTTAGTTCTGCAGCAGGCTTGGCTCTTAATCTGCTTTGTGATGGCGACTAGTTTGGCGCAGGACTAAAATTTCGTGCCATAAGAATCGTAGCTATAAAAGTTATCATCTTCCCTACCTTAGTTTTATGGCCCTTAACTTTTTTACCCGTGGATGTTACTAACATTTTTGTAGGGGTGTAAAAACCAATTTCCACTCAACTATAAATTTCAATTTTGTGTTGAAATCTAGTTAGATTTGTTTTTTTATTTTTGGTTGTCAGAGAATTTTTCAAAATTTTCTTTCAAACGAAAATTTTTCTTGTTGGAGACGGTCGAAAGATTTTATTGTTGCTGAAATAAAAGTTTATGAATTTTCTTGCGTCTATTGGACATATTGTAATAATTTCTGTGGTTCTCCTTTTTGGATAGTGGATACAGTTTTCGTGGATTTGTGTTGTTAAGGATACAAAAATTGGTAAGGATAATATCTTAACATTTTTCTTGGGAAATTTTCTGATTAAGTGCGTTTGGTTATAGGTATCGGATTGTGTGAGGATTTTAATCTAGCGATATTCCCTTTCCCGCGGGAATTTCTTTGGAGGAAAAGCCAGAACTTTGGTTACAGTTATTGGTCGCAGTGTTTTCCATGCCGGCAAAAGTGGTGGTGCTAGGAGCATTTTGTTGTCTACGTTGTGTCAACAGCAAAACAGGCCCAGTTTCCACATTTAAGTTTAACCGTCAGCTTTAACTTATTCAACCATCGATTCGGTGTTAAAAATTGTGTGAAAGTTTTTTTTTTGGTGATAAAAAGCTACCGGGAAAACCCACCCTTTAAATACCATCTCCTCGTAAGGTGACCAGTGTAAAAGTAATTTGTGTGCGCGTAATATCGTAGTGTCGAAAATCGCATTTTAAATTTTTATTGTTGTGGCGTATTGCCGAGTTAAATAACCGGATTTGAGTTAACCCTACAAAAAGGGATACTACTTGTGATTTTCGTATAATTTATTCGTGAATTTTAAAAGACTTTTGCCTAAATTTTTTTTAATAATTTATCGGTTGTGTTTAGTTTACTTTCAAATTTTTAATTTTCGTAATTCATGATGTCATAGTTCATATGTGTTGTTAAAGTAATCTTAAATTAGTAATTATTCATAAAATAAGTTTTGTTTGATTTAATTTAAATTCCCGATAAGTTTTTTTCTTAATTGCATACGGTCACCCCATTTCATTTTTTTTATGGTGTAACATTCGGAAATAACCACATTCACATCACTCAACACAGATTTCCTTTATCCCCATACCACACACACACGCACGCATACTCTAACTTCTTAGAAACAGGAGAATTCTAAGAATTCTCTTTTCTTAGAAACTCATGCACACTTAAACATACCTACATAACCACATCATACATACAGACACTGTTGTGTTGATTCTGTTATGAACGGAACTAACGTCTCTCAGTAGTAACAGAATCCACACACGCACTCCACACATTTACTTCACCCCTATTTGTGTTATATGGTTGAAAAGTAAGCTACGCAGCTAATCCTGCAGTCACCGGCGCCTGTTGACATCGTTGGATTTTGAGAATGTAAGTTGTATATTTGTTTTATTTATTCTGCCATATTTACAAAAACTCTCTTACACTCAACTTGAAGTTTTTTTTTGTTTTGCTAAATCTTGATACACGGACAACGTAACATGTATTTTCGTTTATAATTGGTTTTTTTTTGTTTGTTTTAATGAGTTACTATCTTCTTAAATAGTAAAAGCAACAAGGGTTGCCCAGTAGCAAATAAATTTATATTCTTCGGTAGTCATGTTACGTTTTCCACAATCACCCTACACCTTTTAAATTCAAATACAATTTTTTTTTTAAATTGGTTAGTCACCACTTTACCTGCATTTTTTGAATGATTTCTTTTTAATTATTTCGCCTGTTGCTATCGATAAAAATTAAAATTTGTTCATTTCATTTATAAATAGTTTAATTTCAATATAATTTGCTAACTTCTTAAAGATTTAATATCGAATCAAATGGTGACCGATTTACATAAAAATTCAAATTATTATACACTTTTCGTAGAATTATTTTTCTATTTTATTTATATTTAATTTTTTTCCCCCTCTAAATTAAATTTTAATAAATTTGTAAAATGTTTTTGAAAATGAAAGCTTAATTTTTTTTTATTATCGCGAAAAGTGAAGTTGGAGGTATGGGATAGATAGGGAAGTAGATTTTAGTTTTTGGTTTTATTGGGCTGACAGTAAATGGTTCGAATTTGTCAGCAAGGAGGGTGGGCAATGGAAGGTGTAGCGACTGCCACCTATAGTTACACCATCAACATCAGCGGGTACCTTTTCTCTTTTATGTCTTTAGGAATCACCTGTATTGTCGTTTCTGCTACCTAAAATTATAAAATCCCAGTTAGCGTATTCCGTGTAATTATTATTTTTTTTTTGTTTTGGGGGACTTGACAAACCCTCCCCACCGACGAGCACAGCCGTATCTAATAGGTAGCTCTGTTCCCCTAAGGTAGTACACCGACCACGCGGAATCGTTACATGTTGTCCCCTAGTAAGTGTTGTACATAGGGTTTCTCCTTCCGCAGATCAAACCTTATGGGTATAGCTCTTTCCGATAACGGCCTTCTTGTTGAGCAATGGTTTGGGTGTGCAGGGTTCTCGCTCCTGAGCAGGTGTTGTCTCGTGAGGAGGTTGCAATGTCTGCGGACCGACAGCAGCTCGCATTCGTGCTGTAGGTGTCGTTCTGGTGCCTTGGAATGGCATCCTGTTGTGACCCGTAGGGCTGTATTTTGGACTGTTTGTAGATTTCTCCACTGTGTGTCACTAATGCCTGGGGTCCACACGGGAGCTGCGTAGTCGATCTGGGGTCGGCCAATGGCCTTGTAGGTGTTAAGGATTGTCTCCTTTTCCTTTCCCCAGGTGCTACCTGCCAAAGCTTTCAATATGCGGTTCCTACTCCTTACCTTTTTGGTCACCACCTCGGCCTGTTTAGAGAACACGAAAAGGTTGTCAAACGTGACGCCGAGGATTTTTGGGTTCCTGTTCGTGGTGATACTCTGGCCACGTATGTGGATGTCGAGTTCCTGGTTGACCTCTTTGGTCCATGTGGTAAGGAGGGTGGCTGTTGACTTTGGGGCAGATAGTTGTAGGTTCCGACCGGAGAAAAAGTCGGTTAGAAGCGGAAGGTAGCCGTTAATGTGTCTTTCCGCTTCGCTGATATCCCTACTTGTGGACATTATTGTACAGTCGTCCGCGTACGATATAAGCTGTACATTACTGGGTGGTGTGGGTGCCTTTGACACGTAGAAGTTGAAGAAAAGAGGGGAGAGCACGCCGCCCTGGGGTACACCTTGTTTGCTCTTTCTGAGCGTGGATTTGGTGCCCCTAAACTCTACGTATGATTGTCTGCCCGACAGGTAGTTTGCTGTCCATCTCTTCAGGGTGTTCGACAGGGTAGATTCAGAGATGTCACTTAGGAGGGTAGTGTGGCAGACAGTGTCAAAGGCTTTGGACAGGTCCAAGGCTACTAGGACGGTCCTTTTGTGTGGTCGCACACTGTTTAGGCCTTCTGCTATTTTCGCCGTGATTTCGCATAGGGCCGTGGTGGTACTCCTACCTGCGCGGAAACCATGTTGATGATCAGCAAGTTCGAAATTTGCTGCAAACATTGGTAGTAGAATTGCCTCCAGTATTTTTATTACCGGTGACAAGAGGGTGATGGGTCGGTAGGAGTTTCCCATGTGGGCTGGTTTGCCTGGTTTCAGTATTGGAACTATCTTACCAAGCTTCCACATGTCGGGTATCACCAGGGTATTCACACAGAGAGAGAAAGTGTGCGCTAGGAATTTCGCACCGTGTATGCCGATGTGTTTTAACATCTTCGTGGCTAGACCATCTGGGCCAATGGCTGTGGAGCTTTTGGCATTTTTGATCGCCTCTAGAACGTCGTCATGGGTAAGGTGTATGTAGTTCGGTTCCGGCTTAAGCACGTGGATTGTGCGCCGGATTTTCCTGCGGGCACGGTTTGGGGTTCCCGGGTGTTCAACAAATTGCCTGTTAAAGAAAGTAGCACATTTCTTGGCATTTGCAGGGGTATGCCCACCGAACGATATTGTCGTCTTATCTATCCGTCGGGGATTTGACAGATTTTTTATTGTGTTCCACAGTTTTTTGGATCCCGGGTTTGACTCCTCAAGGTGCTTGCGCCATTTGGTGCGGCAGTGTTCGGCGACAAGCTTGTCTATCTCTCCGTTAAGAGTTTGTATCCTTGGGTCGGATGGATCTTCTTTCCTAAGCTCATCTCTCTCATTTGCCAGCTTCGATGCTTCGGTTGGGAAATTTGGCCTGATTGTGGGTATCCTACCTGCGGGTATGCATCGCTTACATGCATTTTGGATGATGTTCCTGAAAATCTTCTCACCCGCTGGGGTTGTATTTGGTAGGGGACAGGACGCAAATTCCCTTTCCGTCAGCTGGGTAAACATTTCCCAGTTTGCCTTCCCAAAGTTGACGTAGGTCAGGTCCTCTGTTGTGATAAAATCGGTGTTCGTGTTTATCTTCACTGTTATGGGAAGGTGATCTGAATTTAGAGCAATGTCCACATGCCATGTGGTGGTGGTCAATAGGTCCGCACTGACCACAGTTAGGTCAGGGGAGCTGCGGCATGTGGCTGTGACACGGGTGGGGTGGTCCTCGTTTATCGTACAAAAGTCGGAGTTGTCCACTTGTTCGGCGATATGATCACCACGGTTGTCACAGCCTAATTCAGAATACCAGCTGTCGTGGTGTGCATTTAGATCTCCAAGGATGATAGTGCTGTCATCCGCCAGGTAGGGTGTGATATCGGGTTTATAACCTTGGCGGCATGTCGTTTCGGGAGGGATATACACGTTCATGATCCTTAGATCAGCCTCACCTGATTTGACAGCTATTCCCTGGATCTCTAGGTGTGGGTCCGTAGATCTGACTTGTAGCGGAGTAAAAATCACTGATTGGTGGATAAGGAAAGCAATACCACCACCCGCGTTCCGTTCTCTGTCTTGCCTAAGGACAGAGTAGCAGGAGGATGTTGACAGGCTATTTCTGCTAGAAAGCTTTGTCTCTTGGAGTGCGGCTATTTGTATTCCCTTCCTGTCCATGAAATCAGTGATTTCAACTAGCTTCCTACTGAGGCCGTTGCAATTCCACTGCAGTATCCTGAGATTCGACTTACCAGGGGTAAGTGTGCTAGTGGATGGACCTGTTGTTGACCGGGTAGTGGTCTGTCCATTGGGTGTTATTGCACCACGACCAGTAGGGGGTGTTGTGTGTGTTATTGTGTTGTCAGATTGACTACGTCTGCAACAAGGGCCTATGAACTCCGGGGTGTGTAAGTTGGAGTTCCGTAGACCCGAGCATCGAAGGTGTGACCTTGTGTCACAGATCGAGCACTTTACTGGCTTCGTTGCCCTGGTAAAGGCTCTTCGGCATATACGACAATGTGTCGTTGGAGTGTGTGTGAGTGTGGGTGTGTGTGTGGGTGTGTGTGTGGGTGTGTTTGTGAGTGTGGGTGAGTTTGTGAGTGTGGGTGTGTGTGTGGGTATTCGGGATGTTGATGGGTGTGGGTGTGACTGGGGATTTGAGGAAATTCCAGCTGTTGGACCGGGTGTTGTGGTCGCAGCTACATTGGAAATTCTAGCATGTGTGCCGGGTGGAATGGCCATGGCTAGAACGGTTTGGGTTGGCGGCTGGCCGGGTGTTGTGGCAGTGGCTGCACTGGAAATCATAGTCGGAGTGCCGGGTGTTATGGCATTGGCTATGATGGGTGTTTGTGTGCTCATAGTATTGCACTTAGGACAGGTGTATCGTTGGTCATATTGACCCACCTTCCTAAGACCTGAGCACCTAAGATGGATCCAATCCTGGCATCCATGGCATAGCACCGAACATTGTTTATGTGTGATCTGCCTATGACAGATCGGGCACACATATATCCCAGGACCTGGGTTTCGTTCGATGTCACCGGCGCAGAGGAGAAGGATTCTGAGCAGGCAGACCGGTGTTGCTTGCCCAGTTAGGGGAAGAAAGGGATAGGGTGGAGGGTAAAAATGAAAAATGAAAAGTATACGTACTTGTGATCCTGTATTGGGGAGGTTACGGTCCTTGGGCAAGGACAGGATCCCTGCGTCAATCCCGGGGCATAGACCCGACCGATGTGAGGACTGGTGTTGTCGATGTTGTTGTGGTTAGTGTTGTTGTTTCTTAAATTAGGGAATTCTCCCCCGTTAAATTGGAATGAATTATGTTGTTGTTGCTGTTGTTGTCTGTTTCTCTAAGGTTTCGATGTTACTCTTGCTCTTGTTTCCAAATAAAGAGAACGTAACGGACAATTGATGTCATTTGCAGAATGATCAGATCTTTCTTTTCCATGTTTTTTGCAATTAAAACATGTGAAACTACTGGTTTTTTTTCATTTGTATTAAATGGGCATTCATTAGTATGGTGTAGTTGTGCACATACAGGCAGCTTTACGTTGACAGTGCTCACCACCATGACCATACATTAAACAATTCCAGCATTGAGTTGGTTTGTCGTTATTCTTTGGTTTGTATTTTTTCCATGTTATAATTATATTGGAAATTGTCCTCACATTTTTTAATGAGTTGGAATTAAAAGTTTTACGGTTAAATTGAACCTTATAAACGGCATTGTTGTCCGTACTGAACTTTGTAATAATTTCCACAACAGTATGTGGGGTTAAATTGTAGTTTTTTAATTCTGTAATAATATCCTCTGTGTTGGTACGGGGTAAACCGTGTAAAAAGGTTGTATATAAACGATTATCTTTGGAGTTATACGAGTGGAACTCCATTTTTTTATACCCTCCAACCACAGTATGGGGGTATACTCACTTTGTCATTCCGTGTGTAACGCATCGAAATATCGATCTAGGACCCCATAAAGTATATATATTATTGATCAGTGATCGATTCTAAGACATTCTAGCGATGTCCGTCCGTCCGTCCGTCCGTCCGTCTGTAGAAGACACGATACAGTCCAAAATAAAGGAGCTAGACTTCCGAAGTTTGGCACGAATATGTCTTATATTCTTAGGCAGGTTAAGTTCGGAAATGGGCAAAATCGGACCAAGGGGAAAAAAGTTCCCCCTTGAAGAACTAAACCAACCCAAGAAAAATCGCATTTTTTGCAGGGTTTTTTGTACTTTTGCTAAGCAAATGCAACGTTCTTATCTCAGAAGAAGTTCAAAATCACAAGGGGAAGGTGCCCCCTAACGTCTCCCACCAGCCCCCCCCCCCAAAAAAGACGCCCCTGGATTTTTATTATATTTTTTTTTTTTTACATTTTGGAGGGTATAAAAGATTCGGCACAGCCGAATGTAACACTCTCACTTGTTTTCTTTTAGTATTTGTTTGCAACAATCATACATTTCCTGACTTGGAGCAAAAAATTTTGGTACCAGTTGAAGTACGTTTGTACATGCAATCCTTTCCAATTACTTTTTGAATTTCAGTAAAAGATGTGTTGACATCAACAACAATAGGTGGTGGCTTACGTTGAATGACTTCTGTTATGTTTGATTCAGGAGCAATGTCCATATCAGCCAGAAGGCTAAATCTGTTGCGTGAGGTAGACGCAATGTTTGGATTGACGTAACCCGTAAAAGGTTGTTTCAAAATCTTTTTCTTCCCAATGGATTTTTTATATCTAGATTTGGCCCCTGGGGCCATTGTAAATTCGAATTTTTCTTTGTTTTTGTATATAAAATTGACTACCAAGTGTGAGTTCAAATGAGAACCAGAATAGGCAATATTACAATAACAAAATATATAGACTACCCGGTGAAAAATGTCAGATGTTATTCATATATTATTCATATATGCGCGTCCATATGTATTACATATATGAAGCAAATGCGAAAATTGGCGGCATATGTAAATATATGGACACATATGATCACATATGTAACATATATTTTTTTAATTCCGTTTTGCATTTTGGTGTAAAGAATTTCATTAAAATTGTTTTAGAAAAAAATGCTTCACTATTTTTGAAGTCTTAAAATCTTTTTTAAATTTCAGAAAAAAACTTTTTCTATGTTTTTTATTTTATTTTTTTTTTAATTTTCAAAGTTCCAAAATTTTTGGTTTTTAAGTCCCAGACAGAAAATTTTTTTGGCAACTTTTTTTCGGTTTTTAATAAAAAAATAATTAAAAAATGTTTTAAGAAAAAAAGTTTTTGAAAAATTTTCTAAGTTTTTTTTTTTTAATTTTCGAAGTACCAAGTGTTTGTAGTAGAAGTCATTAAAAACTGTTTTTAGAAAATAAATTTTGAAAAATTTTCTAAGTCTTGAGAAAAATTCAAACACATTGTATCGGGACACATATGGAAGTACATGTCATATATGTGCAAATGTGTACATTAGGGTTAGTACTTTTTGCATTTTTTGCAAATATGCAACCTCCATCCTCGGAATCGTGTAGGGCATGAAAAATAACTAAAAACTGTTAGTTTAGTTTTTCGCGATCGTGAAAAAACTTCACGCACCAAATGCATTGAAGTTTTGTATATACGATTTTTTTATTAAAGTTTTACTTTTTTCTTAATAACCAAGTTTTTGTGGTTCACTGCTTACAAAACCGTTACCCACAATTTTGGAGATGAAAGTTTGACCAATTCGCGCTATTATAATAAAAAACAACAAAAATTTTAGTTAGTTATCACTTTTATTAATTTAAAAAAAAAATTGTTTACATAAAACTTCAATGCGTTTGGTGCGTGAACTTTTTTCACGATCGGGAAAAATCATAAGCATATTTCTTAGCATTTTTCCATGCCCTACACGATTCCGTGAATGGAGGATGTCGCAAAAAAAAGTCATAACCCTAGTGTACATATCTGAAATTTTTTTTTGAAAATTTTCTGTTTTTTTTTTGGAAATTTTTTTATGCGTTTTGGAGTAAAAAATTTCCTTTCAAAATTTCAGTTCAAATGCTTTTGAAATTTTTTTTTGAAAATTTTTTAAGTCCCAGACATATGTACGTGCAGATGTGTGCATATGTGTTTTCATACATCAGCATATATGAAAAAAAATCAAGAAATATTGGTTCATATATCGCACCTTTACTTGTATAGTGTCACAACTCAAAATATTTGATTTTGCAGAAAACACGTTTAAAGTTTACTATTGAAACTGGTTTTTAATTGAAAAAGGCCGGTACATAGAAAATGTAATAATGGCGTGTACTCTTCTCAAACGGTGAGTTTAAAAGATATTAATACGAATTTTTGACACAATATAAAGCACGATATAAAGAATAATTCTGCATCATTAACTCAAAAAACGCATTTTTTGAGTTATGACACTACAAGTAAAGGAGCGATATGTATTCATATGGAGCATATATGATCACGTATTTTCATATGTGATCACATATGAAACATGTACAGTGAGCGTCAAAAGAAAGTGTACAGGTCTAAAATAGATGTAATTCCTTAACGAAAAATTTGACAATAAAACCCCCTTGTTATTATTAATCGATTGTCATTTAAAAACACGCTTTAAAGGAAATTTTCCAAGCTTTAATTTAATCTTGATAGCGTCCAGATTGAGCAAATATTAAATGAGATACGGGGGTCGCACTGGAAATTGAAAATTTTTGTGGACGGTTTTTAGAAAATTTTTAAAAAATATTTCTCATTTGATTTTTTTCAAGTTCAAACATTAAAAATTTAAAAAATAGTACAATGGTTTAAATTCAGTTATCAACTCATTTTTCCAACGACCCAAACAAAAATCAAAATTTTTTAAATGCAGTAAAAAAATATGAATTTTTTTGACCTCAAATTCTTTTGACCACCAATTTTTTGTAAACAAAGAAAATTATTAGCTATTTACATATCTCTTTACTATGCACTTAGGTGTTCTTAAATTAGTAAACAATATAATCTTTTCTTTGTTTACAAAAAATTGGTGGTCAAAAGAATTGGAGGCCAAAAAAATTCATATTTTTTTACTGCATTTAAAAAATTTTGATTTTTGTTTGGGTCGTTGGAAAAATGAGTTGATAACTGAATTTAAACTATTGTACTATTTTTTAAATTTTTAATGTTTGAACTTGAAAAAAATCAAATGAGAAATATTTTTTAAAAATTTTCTAAAAACCGTCCACAAAAATTTTCAATTTCCAGCGCGAACCCCGTATCTCATTTAATATTTGCTCAATCTGGACGTAATCAAGCTTAAATTAAAGCTTGGAAAATTTCCTTAATAGCGTGTTTTTAAATGATAGTCCATTGATAATTATAAGGGGTTTTATTGTCATCTTTGTCGTTAACGAATTACATCAATTTAAGACCTGTACACTTTCTTTTGGCGCTCACAGTATGTGCATATATGAACATTTTTCACCGGGATTACCAAATATTTACAAACTGATCCTATTTTTATTTATTTTTATAATATTAAATAATTTTATAAAAAACAAAAAACAAACACATCAAATAATTTTATAAGAGACAAACACGTTTCACATTGCTACCAACTTACTCGTCACTCGTTAATAATAAAAAAAATTAACGAACAGCGTTGTTTTTTTCTATTTTGATTTATCTATTGAATTCTGTAGACACATTGTAAATAGTTGATTTAACTATACTGATTATTCAACGATATCAACATTAATTTTTGTTGAATACGGCATTATTCTGTAAAACTTGATCTACAATGGGTTTACTAATTTTTCTATTAAGATATTTCTATGAGTGTACCTAAAAATTTTAAATGCACAAAAAAGTACTTTTTGTTCTGCGTCTCCTCATGTATGCATCATACTCACATAAAAGACAATTTTAGTACTTTTTTATTGTGTAAAGGAAAAACACATTCGGCATTACCACAGAAAAATAAAATAAATTTAAAATCAACTTTTAATTTTATTTCCATACAAATTGTTTATTTTAAAATCGACATTCAAAAAATGTACAGAAAATTTGAAATTTAAAATAAAACTTTTGTTAAAATAGACTTTTTATTTTTCTTTGGTACGGGCCATTGTTTCTTTAAGCTTTTGGATATAATGTAAAATATCTCGTTTTATTTACTTAAACATATCTCATTTTATTTACTTAAACATATTCCCCGTTTTGACGAATGTTCATGTTTTTTGTACTGTAACAATAACAAAAAAAACATTTAAATTCTTCAGAGACAAACAAGGTTCGTATTAGAGAAACTGGGGGTAACTGTCAATATTCAAAGAGAAATTAAGAAAAATTTTATTTGTCAAATAGTGTAGTTTAATTTAACTCCTAATTTTTATTTTTTTATATTTTTAGTTTTTAAAAATCCTTTAGATCGTAAATATCGCACAATAAATGGAGTAGCTCCCAGAGTTATACTTATTCGAACTGGAGCAAAAACTTTATGAACAGCGTAAGCAATCACAAAATTACTAGCCCCAATCGCTATGTTATTTTTAAGTGCTGCTGGTGCAAAATCAAGGCGTTCGAGAAATGCGACTAAATCGATTCCACTGAAAAGAGATAAAAAAAAAATTTATAATTTTAGTTATACAAAGATGTTGTGAAAAAAAAATAAGATTATATTTTTTACGGTACAATGGTCGATTTTTAGTCTGAGCGCCATGAACAGTCCTAAAATGTACTTTTCTCCCACTCTCAACTCAACAAAATTTTATTATTATAACAAAATATTACAAAATTTTTTGCCATACAATTTTTATACTTTCTGTTATAATTTTTGATAAAGATTTGTTTAGTAGATTTTGAATAGAGCCAAACCAGGGATGGATAGGGGTTACCTTTAATGTGTATGCGGAGGGACAAGGTTTGGTGAGGACTCAAGATATAATAACATAAAATCTCACATGTCAAAAAGATTTGTAGTCAAAACAACTAACATAAGTAGTTAAAATAAAATAATCTATATATAACTAAAAAACTTGGAATTTTTCAGAAAAAAAAAATTTAAACTTTTTAAAGTATTTTTTTTTAAAGCCGTGAAAAATAAAAATAATGCAAACTAATTTTTTTTTAAATTTGGAAAAATTTTCAGAGTTAATAAAAAAAATTAACTACTTTAAAAAAACGGTTACTACATTACAGTACTTTTTTTGTTAGTTGTCAAAAAAACGACTTAAAATAACTAACAAAAATAGTTGTTTGATATTTTTCATACAAAAACAACTGACTTTGTAGTTGAAAACAACTAACTACTGTAAAATATACAAAAAACTAACATGTAGTAACTTACATAATTTTCTAAAAAAAGCTGTGAAAAATAAAATTAATTAAAATATAAATTATTTTTTAAAACTCAAAAAATTTTTCAGAAATAAAATTAACTACTTTTAATAACGTGTTCTTCATTACAGTACTTTTTTGTTACACTCAGAAAATTATGTAAGTTACTACATGTTAGTTGTTTGTATTTTTTACAGTAGTTAGTTGTTTTCAATTACAAAGTCAGTTATTTTTGTATGAAAAATATCAAACAACTATTTCCGTTAGTTATTTTAAGTCGTTTTTTTGAATAACTAACAAAAAAATACTGTAATGTAGTAGTACAGTTATTTAAAGTAGTTAATTTTATTTTTTTTTTCTCTGAAAAATTTTCAAAGTTTTTTCCAAAAAAAAATTAAATTTTATTGTTTTTATTTTTCACAACTTTTTTTTTTGAAAAAAACTTGGAAAAAATTTGGTCTTCATTTTTTTTCTGAAAAATGTTTTGAAAACAAAAATTATAGTAGTATATTGATTATGTTATTTTTACTACATATTAGTTGTTTTGACTACAAATGTTAGTAATTTTTACTACATAAGTCAGTTGTTTTTTTGTCAGTTAAAATAACTAACATTGTTAGTTGATTTAACTGAAAAAAAAGTTGACCCCAAAACAACTTACAAAGTAGTTATTTTAACTGACATTTTCAGTTGATTTTACTAACATAATTTTTTGAGTGTAGTAAAAAAAAGACTTAAAATAACTAACGAAAATAGATGTTTGATTTTATTTATATTAAAACAACTGACTTTGTAGTTGAAAACAACTAACTACTGTAAGATATACACTAAAAAAAACCTTCGTGACATAAATGAAATGGATTTATTATTTTGTTTTCATTTAACCAATGAAGGAATTCGTAAGCTTAATTAAATCTTAAAATTTGCTTTATTAGATTTCATAATTTTATTAAAAAATGTCATTAAATTTTGTTTATAAAACTTGTTTTTTTTTCGCCTTTCGAGTCGAGTCTATTTAGCGTCTCTTTACAATATGTACAGCAGAAAGCAGCAGACAGCAAAATTTTTCATACAGCAAACACGAAAATACATGGGAAAATGTTGCTGTCTGCTGCTGTATTGTGAGAGACACTAAAGGCCTAGGCACTTGAGCGCTACTGGAGCGGTGCTGTAGCGTGACGGGCTGTTGTATTTTTAATCACTTACTGAATCTGTTTAAACGTGTCACATTAATTTACAAATTTAATTTCAAAAAGTGGGTATTTCTGATTTTTTATTTATAGAAAAACATTTTTTTAACGTTTATTAATATTTATTTGTCAATTCTGCTACACAAATACAAAGTTTAAACACAAAATAAAAAAATAAAATCAGCTGACACGCAAAACGTACGGAAAATCAAAATTTTCTAGGTTCGGCCGCTACAGCACCGTCACGTATTCGTTTAAGTACCTATTTCCATATATTTTAATTCTTCTTCTTCTTATAATTGTCAATCAATAATTAGAATAACAACACACTCAGAAAATTGTGAAAGTTACTACATGTTAGTTGTTTGTATATTTTACAGTAGTTAGTTGTTTTCAACTACAAAGTCAGTTGTTTTTATATGAAATATATCAAGCAACTATTTCTGTTAGTTATTTAAAGTCGTTTTTTTGAATAACTAACAAAAAAGTACTGTAAGGTAGTAGCAGTTATTTAAAGTAGTTTATTTTTTTTTTCTCTGAAAAATTTTCAAAGTTTTTTCCAAAAAATAAAAATAAATTTTCTTTTTTTTATTTTTCACAACTTTTTTTAAAAAAAAAACTTGGAAAAAATTTGGTCTTCAATATTTTTTCTGAAAAATTTTTAGAAAAAAAAAATATATGTACACTCAGAAAATTATGTAAGTTACTACATGTTAGTTGTTTGTATATTTTACAGTATGTAGTTAGTTGTTTTCAACTACAAAGTCAGTTGTTTTGTATGAAAAATATCAAACAACTATTTCTGTTAGTTATTTTAAGCAGTTTTTTTGAATAACTATCAAAAAAGTACTGTGATGTAGTAACAGTTGTTTAAAGTAGTTAATTTTTTTTTTTTTTATCTCTGAAAAATTTTCAGTTTTTTTTTTATTTTTCACAACTTTTAAAAAATTTTTTTTCTGAAAAATTTTTTGAAAAAAAAAAAAAAATATTTATTGATTATTTTATTTTTACTACATTTTAGTTGTGTTGACTGCAAATGTAAGTAGTTTTTACTACATAAGACAGTTGTTTTTTGTCAGTTAAAATAACTAACATTGTTAGTTGATTTAACTGAAAAAGTAGTTGACCCCAAAACAACTTACAAAGTAGCTATTTTAACTGACATTTTCAGTTGATTTTACTAACATAATTTTTTGAGTGTAAAAAATATAAAATTAGATAGGACAATACAACTATGCAATAAAAAGGGCACCCTTAGTGTATAAATAATTACAATGAAGGGATTGTTAATACATACCTAGTTACTAGAAGATAAAAACCACATAAAGACACAAGTGATATTGCAACATGGAATACTATTATTGTTGAACCGTAGTCTTGAAATGCTTTCTTCAATTTGTCTTTTTTTGATAAAGTTTGTGGCTTTATGTCTTCAGATTTGGTACAATAGCTCCGTTCACTTCGAACATTCCATACGATTGTAGAATCTATATACATACAAATGGAAGTGTTAGTCGAATGGCATAGAAAATGAATGTTGCACATAAAAACTTCCCCAACAAAACACCCCCGACTGGGTCTCAGTTGATTTGAACAATTCCCTGCAGAACCAGTGATCAGTCCTTGATAGGCCACGTGACATACACTCAGAAAATTATGTAAGTAAAATCAACTGAAAATATCAGTTAATACCAAATTCGCATTCATTTTTTTAAACATGTTTAACCACTTAAACATGTTTAAATTTAAACTTGTTAAGGTACATAAACATGTTTAAGTTCTTAAACATGTTTAAAAAAATGAATGCGAATTTGGTATAAAACTACTTTGTAAGCTGTTTTGGGGTCAACTACTTTTTCAGTTAAAACAACTAACATTTTTAACTGACAAAAAAAAACTTACTAATGCACACTGGGACAAAGAAGGTATTTTCCGGCCAAAACTCTTTCCACTTGTCGTAATCATGCCAAAAATTGGTATCTTAAAGTTTTCGGGGTCAACGATTTCAAAATTTGAGCTCAAAAATACAAAATTCAAAATGGCAGTTCCAAAAAAAATAATGAGGTTCACCTAAATATTGGTCAAGGGCAGAGAATTACATGTGATCAAACTAAGGTTGATTGTTTTAACAACTATTTTTTAACGGCCATAAAAAACCTTAAGAGTAATTTGGTTACTGAATCGTTTCACCATTGAAAACATTGATATCGATGATGTAATTGGGGTAATATTAGGTATGGATAAAATAATAAAAGTCCAGGCTGTGACAATATTTCACCGAAATTTGTCAAGGAATGACGAGTAGAGGTTGCTCCAATTTTATGCGATATTTTTAACAAAATGATAAATAATTCAGTTTATCGTGATATTTTGAAAGTCCATAAATTAGTACCAATACCAAAGGAAATAAATGTGAATTCTGTAGATAAATTTCGACCGATTGCAGTTTTATCTTCAATTGATAAAATTTTTGAAAAAATATTGTATGATAAACTGCTATTTTACCTGGAGGAGAATAATTTTCTGTATGATTTTCAATTTGGATTTAGACGCGGATGTGGTACCGAAGATGCTGTCCTGAATGTTGTTAAAAACATTTGTAAGGGGCTTGAAGATGGTTTTTCTGGAGTTGCTGGAATATTTTTTGATTTCACTAAGGCTTTTGACTGAGTCCACCATAACCTAACCTAATCATCAGATAATGCTACATAAATTAAAGTGTTATGGTGTTAAAGATAGTGAACTTTTGTTGTTTGAAAGTTATTTTACCAACAGGAAGCAATATGTAAATATAAATAATTCAAAGAGTTTTGTTGGTTCTGTTGAATATGGTGTGCCACAGGGAAGTGTACTTGGGCCCTTGTTATTTTCAATATATTTAAATGATTTAAAAAATCTTGATTTAGGTGGTCAGCTGTGTATGTTTGCTGATGATGTGTGTGTATTGTAGGGCTGTCAAACGGGATCGGTTTTTTTAAATCCCGGGATTCGGGATTTGAAAATCAAAATCCCGGGATCCCGGGATTTTTCGGGATCACGGGATTTTTCGGGATCCCGGGATTTTTCGGGATTAAATTTCTTTGATTACAAAAGTAAAAAATAGTAGACTCTTTATGTTTCAATTTTATTGTGCATATTAAAGGGCTACTATGAAAACCATTGGGTTTTCGCTACAACGAAATTATTAAAAAAAATATTTCTAATTATTCTTATTGTTATTTAAAGGCAATTAAAAATTAAGTATACGCCACTTATGCAGTTTTCAAGTAATTATTAGTATTAAATATTTGGCAATGAACTAAAAAAGCCTTGAGGGGTTTGTTATGGAAAATGACAACTTTTATTTGCTTTTGGTTTCATGCCATTCCGATTTTGGTTGTTGCTGTATAATTTTAAAACTTATTTAAAGAAAATTTAAAATAATAAAAACATTTAAAGGGGAAATGTAATAATATAATACATTAGACTTGCATTTTTTGTATAAAAAAGTTTTTCTTCCAATTTTGAACGTCCCGGAAAATTTTTATTCTCTTAGAACTAAATTTTATGGGGTACAAATTTGAGGCCAATCGGATTAAATTTACCCGTGGCGCCCTTCGATCAAAGTTTTGGTTTTTTAGAAAATTTTCGCCTAAACCTGCAAACTTTGGTCAAAGGGCTCCGTGACTGTGGCTTAATGGTTAGTGCGTTGGACTATTATTCAGCAAGCCTGGGTAGAATTCTCAGCTCAGCAAAATTCGTGGCCAGCTACGTTGAAAATTCAAAAAATGTTTAGTTTTAATTTGTTGATGTAAATATATCAATAATTGAACAAAGTTGTATTTTTAAAAATAAATTCTCATACATCTTTAATATTTCAAAAATCCCGGGATTTGAGCTAAAAAATCCCGGGATTCGGGATTCATTTTATGACAAAAATCCCGGGATTTCGGGATTGACAGCCCTAGTGTATTGTATCTATATAAGTATGATTTAGTACTCAAAACTCAAATTGAAAGAGATGCTTCACTGATTTTCGAATTTGCAAGGTTAAATCGATTACACTCAAAAAATTATGTTAGTACTTTGTAAGTTGTTTTGGGGTCAACTACTTTTTCAGTTAAATCAACTAACAATGTTAGTTATTTTAACTAACAAAAAAACAACTGACTTATGTAGTAAAAACTACTTACATTTGTAGTCAAAACAACTAAAATGTAGTAAAAATGAAATAATCAATATGTAATTTTTGTTTTTCAAAAAAATTCAAGACCAAGATTTTTTGGTTTTTTTTTAAAGTTGTGAAAAATAAAAAAAAAAAAAACAAAAATTTATTTTTATTTTTTGGAAAAAACTTTGAAAATTTTTCAGAGATAAAAAAAATAAAATTAACTACTTTAAATAACTGTTACTACATTACAGTACTTTTTTGTTAGTTATTCAAAAAAAACGACTTAAAATAACTAACAGAAATAGTTGTTTGATATTTTTCATACAAAAACAACTGACTTTGTAGTTGAAAACAACTAACTACTGTAAAATATGCAAACAACTAACCCGGGTAAAAATGAAATATATATGATCATATATGAAGATATATGGATCATATATGGATTTATATAATCATATATTATCATATATGCCTCCATATATGTTCATATATGATCTGATCCGAAAATTGGCCTGATATTTGCATACCGGTGATTTAATCACCATGATTCAAAAATCACTGGTAACTGCAGTTATCAAATATCTTAAATCACTGCTACTTGCAATATCGTTCTTTTCTGTTATACACACATGTTCGTTCAATCATATTTTTTCTTCTCTTGTTATGGAATGTAAAAAAAACACACACAAGGCAAACGCAATGTTTTTAATACGCACACAAGCAACGAAATTGCCAAAAATATTATTTTGCTTTAAAATGAAAACTGTTATTGAAAGAACTGTGATTTTAAAGAACTGTCATTTAAAATCACGTTTATATCTACATTTAAAAACGGTGATCACAGTAACTGTTTAATATATTGGTTATTTGAAAAGAAAGTCGTTCCTCAAAAATAATTAAATTTCTCATTTCTACTGTGGTTTTATAAATTTTTCCAGATTTTCTCTTAATTTTAAATAAATAATTTCTCAGAAATAACTTGAATGTACTTAATTTGAACTTAATACAAATTAAGTTATTAAATATGAAGTCCGGCAATACAAATAATATTTAATACATACTAATCTAAAGGAAAACATTGTATTGTTTTTTTTTTGCTCACATTAAAAAACAGTGATCACGGTAACTGTTTAAAAGAACGGTGATTTGTAAATCACGGTAACTGAGAACGGCGTGATTCAAAAATCACTACATTGCTCATCTCTATATGACACGTGTATAGTACTATACAAGTAAATGAGCGATATATAGTAAAAACAACTACCAAAAAAGTATGAATTACAGAAATTGTATAAATAACGTTTATTCACAGTGTTTATATAAATTGCAAAAAAAAATATATCTTTTTTATTTATTTACAAAAAAAAAAACAAACTGAAGACCAACATTTTTTTAAGTTTTTCAAGTTTTTTTCTTTAAAAAAACCTGCCAAAAATAAAAATTAAGAAAATTTAAAAAAAAAACTCAGAAAATTGTTTAAATTAAAAAAAAAAAAAAATTAACTACTTTAAATGACGGTTACTACATTACAGTACTTTTTTGTTCGTTAAAAAAAAACGAATTGAAACTAACAAAAATTGTTGTTTGACCTCGAAAGTCGATTTGAAACATTTATGCATACATTTCCAAACGAAACGTTTAATACGTTAGTCGACTACGTCGCATCTGTGAAATGACAGAGTGTTCACCAACGTGCATGACACACGCAAAAATTAACATGTTTGTGGTGATCATAATGGAGGGGCAAAATAGTATGTTTGGGATTATGATTGTAGCAATCATACTGTATGATTATAACAAACATAGTTCAAACACCCTTTTTAAACATATACCTTCAAATTCATAAAAGTTACAAGAGGTTTATAAAAGGTTTATAAAGAAAATTTTGTATGGAAATTCTACTACTAAACGCTTTTGTTTTTTTGAATTTGGACGATAATGTTTGTGGCCAATCACACTGTATGGTTGTAGCTAAACATAGTCCGAAAACCATTTTTAGCATATTATGATTGTAGCCAATTATAACATCACGTATTAATCATAACATGATTGTACCTAGATAAATAAAAAAATCATATACTTACGTATTTACCAAACAAACACAAAACGGATTTTATAAATTGTCTTGTTTTTTTTTTATTAATTTTTTTTTTTAATTGTAAAATTTATAAATATGTATGTACATTAACTGAAATTAAGAAAAATTCGTTCATCTTCGAGAGACACTGTATATGACAATGTTGCGTCACTGTCAGCACAAATTCGGGGGTGAAAATATATTCGGCCACCAGCTCTAAAATATCTCCGACTCATTTGGCAAATTAAATTTTGTCCCCACTAAAATTTATAACAAAAAAAAACATTTTATTAAAAACAAAATACTTATAACATATTAATATGATGTAACTTCTTCTATAAACATATTAAACTCATTATCACCATTGAACTTGATTACACTGTGCAACAAATTTCGGGTCATCGCATTGAGCCTCAATGCCTTCAACGCCATATGAAAGTAGACAATCAAATGGACAAAATCACCAAAGGAATTTGCAAAGTCAGTTCGGATTTCTTTTTTATAGCCCACTGAAGTTTTTATTTTTTCATCAAAGGCGTTTGGAAAACGTCAAAAATACTAAAATAAGAACACATCTGAGCTTCAAAATATGATTTGATGTCTGCAGTGAAATTTTATGGCGGTTCTTTTCTAAGAACATTTTAACCCTCTAACTGCCATTTTAAGGGGTCATTTTAGTCCTTTTTTAAAAACTAAACACAGAAGTCTAATAAAACATCCATTTAGAGGGTTAAAATGTTCTACAAATATTTTCCTCATAAAATTTCACTAGGGGTTGTCGAATGTTCAAAGTTTGTGCGACATGCGCAAAGTGCTTAAAAAGGGTCAAGTATAAATAATCAATGTTACCCGACTAAAAATAAATATACAGGTCCATATATAATTTGAAATTGAGCAATACATAATTTGATATGGCCCAACACGTATTTGGATAAAATAAGATGATGAAATTGGTGGATCAAAATAGCTCAAAATTTGTTATATTAGATTAAATATGATCGTTTTTGATCCGAATATTGGGTTTATCTAATTTGATATAATTGTATATAATTTTATATCATAAGATAAAATATGTAGAATTTTGCATAAAATATTTTGTTTTTATCTCATAATTTTCAAATTTATCGCAAGTTTTTTCGGGAATTGCAAAAAAAGATCTGTCCGGGACTTCGAAATTTAAAAAAAAAATCGAAATTTAAAAAATTGTTTCTTAAAACTTTGTTAATAAATTTTTACTTCAAAACGCAAAAAATTTACCAAAAATATTTTTTATCCAGAACTTAGAAAATTCTACAAAACTTTTTCAGGACTTGTAAAATTTTTCAAAATTTGGCTTAATTTTTTTTTTTTTGTTTTAATCATTTTTAAAGAAATTCTTAACTCCAAAACGCAAAAATTATTTGTGTCTGGAAATTTAAAAAAATTTTCTCGGGACTTAGAAAACTTTTTTCTCCCGATTCGGCATCATATGTATATGTATATCTCATCTTGTATGAGGTCAGACATGGAGTTGTATATCATATATTTATTTATCTAATCGTGTATGAGGTCATTCATGGAGTCATATTAAATATTATATGCAATATCTAATTTAATAAAGCTTTATATATTGTATGTGGAGCAACACATGATTTGATATCCTTTTATATGGCACCATATTAAATTTTGGGTGTAAAACTTAATACAAGATACATTTACATATAATTATGTAAAGTACTGTGTATGGCCATATATAAATATATTAAATAATATGTTCCTATATCTAAACTTTTTTAGTCGGGTAGTTATTTATTTTTACCAAAGCAGTGTTAAAAAATATCGACAAAAAACAGTGCAAATTTACTTTTGAGCTAAAAATGATGTTTTGATGTGTTTTATAAAATTTTATGATGATTCTTTTCTTTGACCAAATTAACCCTCTAGCTCCCGTTTTAAAGGGTAATTTTTGTCCTTTTTTAAAAGAAATACAAAAAAGTCTATAAAAAAAAATGCAGTTAAAGGGTTAAAATGTTTTACAAATATTTTCTGCATCAAATTTTACTAGGGCACGTCTAAGACAGAAAGTTCGTCCAGCATATAGAAAATGCTTAAAAATTTTAAACTATTCAAAATTTTTTTTTATATTTTTTTTGGGCCGAAATAAAAAAAAAAAAACAAGTAACCAAGTTAAATTAGACTTTGTCGAATGTATTAATAGCCTCCACGATGGAAAAAAGTTTATTTGCAAAAAAAAAAAAAAATTAAAAAAAAAGAAATCCGCGAAAAAATTTTTTTGTTAAAAAAAAAAATTCGACGAAAATGTTTTTTTTTTTAATATGTTTGTACTTGTTTAAATACCATTCGGTGATCGATTCTGTTCACATGTGTCAACCAGCCGCCAAATCAAAGCATTTTGTGTTTTTAGGTTATGTTGTTTCGTTCATAACTTTTGAACCGCTGAACCGATTTCGCTCAAATACAATACCAAACTGCTTAGGGCAACAGCAAGTAAATATGCTAACTCTTTGTTATATCTGCTCAATACTTTGGCGGTGATCACCATTTCAGATATCTTGGGAAAAAGTCGCGTGATGCCGTTCTAGCGGAAATTAGTTGGCGGAGAAAAAATATATTCGAGGACGAAGAAGAATTAGGTGAGGAAAATACCTAAGCTTTCTTTTTAGTCAAATAAAGGGTCCTATTTGACAAAAAAGTCAAAAAAGTTTTGAATTTAAAAAAAATCTAAATTTTTTTTTAATTTTTTATAATTTTTTTTCGATTGAAGAAATAGCTATCTAAACTATTTGGGACACATTTTGCTAAAAACAATTGGTAAGAAGTTACATGGACCTTTTTGGCCAAAATATCAAATTCGACCCCCACTAACCCAGAGAATCCTTGACCGATCTCGTTGAAAAATTGTGTGCACTACTATCCAATAGGATAGTAGATCGGGATCAAAAGTTGTGTCAGTTGACACGAAAACCCCCATATATATTATTGATCAGTGATCGATTTTAAGACATTCTAGCGAGACATTCTAGCGATACCTGTCCGTCTGTGGAAATGGTGATCAATGTATTAAACAGATATAACAAAGACTTAGCGTATTTACTTGTTGTTGCCCTAAGCAGTTTGGTATTGCATTTGAACGAAATCGTTTTAGCGGTTCAAAAGTTATGAACGAAAATGTAAGAACACCTCGAAAATTGTGGTACATTCAACATAACCTAAAAACACAAAATGCTTTAATTCGGCGGCTGGTTGACACATGTTAACAGAATCGATCAACGAATGGTATTTAAACAAGTCCAAACATATTTAAAAAAAAAAAAAACATTTTCGTCGAAAAGAAAAATATAAAAAAAAAATTTGAATACTTTAAAATTTTTAAGCATTATCTATATGCTGGACGATCTTTCTGTCTTAGACGTGCCCTAGTAAAATTTGATGCAGAAAATATTTGTAAAACATTTTAACCCTTTAACTGCATTTTTTATAGACTTTTTTGTATTTCTTTTGAAAAAGGACAAAAATGACCCTTTAAAACGGGAGCTAGAGGGTTAATCTGATCATAGGAAAGAATCATCATAAAATTTTATAAAACCCATCAGAACATAATTTTTAGCTCAAAAGTATATTTGCACTGTTTTTTGTCGATATTTTTTAACACTGCTTTGGTAAAAATAAATAACAAACATTGATAATTTATACTGGACCCTTTTTTTTGCACTTTGCGCATGTCGCACATACTTTGAACATTCGACAACCCCTAGTGAAATTTTATGAGGAAAATATTTGTAGAACATTTTAACCCTCTAAATGGACGTTTTATTAGACTTCTGTGTTTAGTTTTTGAAAAAGGACTAAAATGACCCCTTAAAATGGCAGTTAGAGGGTTAAAATGTTCTAAGAAAAAAACCGCCATAAAATTTCACTGAAGACATCAAATCATATTTTGAAGCTCAGAAGTGTTCTTATTATAGTATTTTTTACGTTTTCCAAACGCCTTTGATAAAAAAATAAAAACTTCAGTGGGCTATAAAAAAGAAATCCGAACTGAATTTGCAAAACCCTTTGGTGATTTTGTCCATTTGATGGTCTATTTTCATATGGCGTTGAAGCCATTGAGGCTCATTTTTCTTGTTGCACAGTGTTATTAATACACATATCTTTCTTTGTTTTATTAATTTTGACCACCGTTTTGTAAAAAAAATCAAATAAAAGAAGGAACAAAAAACGCTTTGTAAAAAAAAATCAAATAAAAGAAGAAGAAACAAAAAACGCTCAATCATAGTATAAATTGTAGCGATTAAAGTATGAATAGTATGTTTAATAAAAGTTTATTTTATACATATTTTGCAATCATATACTATACACACAAAAAGACGTTCACAAATTTCTCTCACATTTTTGTTATGAATTAAAAATTACATTTTGTTTTCACTATTTTTTTTTTAGTTTTTTTTTTTCTTTTTTTTTGTTCTTTTTTTTTTTTTTTTTTTTTTTTGTTTTTTTTTTTTTTTGTTTATTTCTATATCACTTTTGTTAGTATAAACAATTTGAACAACCACCCTGTGGGGGTGTTCTGTAATTTATGCGAAAAGTTTTCGCATCGAAAAGTATGAAACAAAAAATTCCATCGTTTCTCGATTCTGGAAAAAAAGTTGTTTCTGTATATCAATGCGAAAACGGCAGCATTTTTATTGGAATATTCCAAATCAGCTGTCAAAAAGGTAAATAAGGCGAGAAAATAATAAAAATCACAACAAAAAAAACTCAATTTCTCATTTTTTTTAAACAACACTCGTAACATTGGCAAACAAAAATGAAATAATAAATTAACTTAATGAAAATAATGTGTAGTATATCAGTTATAATATTAGTTGATAGTATATTCTTGAAAAATATTGTTTTTCATTTATTATAACTCAAAAGTTGATTAATTTACGAAATATCGCACCATTTTTAAATGTGAGTGATTTTGACACTTCAACTTCAAAAGTTTTCGATCAATTGGTTTACAGAAACAGTTTTTATCTCATCTTTCCAATAATTTTGAAAAAAATCATATTTGACAGAAAGTTTCCGCATAACAAAATTACAGAAACAGTCGAATACGAAAAGTCAGGTTTTGTGCCGATTCACGATGTTTCTGTTTCGTTTTTCATGTTTCATGTGAGAAATCTTTCGATTCGAGAGTTATAGAACACCGCTACTGGTTGACATAATGTCAGGCCACTATGTTTGTGGTTATATTCTTCGTAACAATACCGTTGTTCCATCCAAACATGTTTTTAATTTTAGAGTGATAATCATGTTATCATGATCCCTGCAAGCATTATATTGTTAGACAAACATTAAAACGAATATAGCATGATTGCTATAACAATGTATTTTTGTAGAAGCCATAGAATGGTTGCGTGCAGTGCTCAAGTCAGACAACGCCTTTCATGAACTTTTCACGCAGTTTATCGATCTAACAGGCGACTCAGGTACTCTGGTTAAACAACCATCTGAAGTTCTACATTTTATTGAAACTAAAAAGAAACCCGGCGACTTTAGGCGCATTAAGGCGACGACCACTCACGACAGCTATCCAGTTCGTCACATCCAGGATTTTTTAAATGAATTGGAAGGTAAGAAAGTTTTTCTGTTATTGATTGTAAAAAGACGTATCATCAAATTGCAGTGAACCCATAGGATGTCGAGAAAACGGCCGTAATCACGCCATTCGGCCTATTCGAATTTAGGTATATGACATTTGGGCTACGAAACGCCGCCCAGGCATTCCAACGCTTTATGGATGATACAGTGAAAGGCCTCGATTTTGTTTTTTCGTATTTGGACGATGTGCTCGTGGCGTCAGCGTCAGTTGAGGATCATTTACATCATTTGCGACAACTATTTCAACGTTATAGGGGAGGGGTCTGGTTATTAACACTGATAAATGTCAGTTGGGACTGCCAGAAGTTGAGTTTCTGGGTCATATAATTACGGAGGGTGGCATTAGACCCCATCCCCGAAAGGTGGAGGTTACTATTGGTCGTAAAAGGTCCGTACAGGTACAGGACTTACGGAGCTTTTTAGGCGCCGTAAACTTTTACCGAAAATTTATACCACATGCTGCTGAAATTGAGTTACCTCTACAAAAGATGATGGGTCCGTGTAAAAAGCGTGACCGAACCAAGTTGAAATGGACCCAGGAAACAGAAGGCGCCTTTGAAAAAGTTAAAACTGAACTCGCGAACAAAACATTATTAACATTTCCCCGAAAATTCGTTACAGTGGCACTTATGACAGACGCAATGTGAGCGGCCATTCAACAACGAGTCGACGGGCACTGGCAACCATTGGGATTTTTCTGAAAAAAGTTTACCGCAACAGAACAACGCTATAGTACAAACGAACGCGAACGTATGGCTATTTACTCATCAATTCGATACTTTCGATACTATTTAGAGGGAACACAGTTCATTATTTTTTCGGACCATAAGCCGCTGGTACAGGCTTTTGAGCAAAAATGGGAACGTTTATCGCCACTGCAGACTAGACACCTAAATTTTATAAGTCAATTTTGCGTGGGTATTCAGCACATTAGTGGCTCTCAGAACATTGTAGCGGATCTCCTTTCGCGCATGGAAGCAATTGAGATTCCGGCAACAATCGATTACCAAATGCTTAGTGATGAGCAGGCCAAGTGCACGGAACTACAAAATCTTTTGCAGTCAAATTCAACATCGCTGACTCTGCAGAAACTCAGAATACCAGGATTCAATGGTGGAATTGTATGCGATACTTCCACGGGTAGATTACGTCCATATATCCCTGAAACATTACGTGCACTGGTGATAGAATCTCTGCATGGCTTATCGCACCCGGGTGTCAAAGCTACAACTAAGTTGATTTCTAAACGCTTCGTATGGAATAAGATGAATAGAGAGATAAGGACATTTGTAAAAAATAGTCAGCAGTGCCAACGATGTAAAATTTCACGAATAATTGTTCATACTGCTTAACTTGTGTTGATAGATATTCTCGATGGATCGAAGTTATTCCTATTTCGGATATTACGGTCGAAACCGTGGCAAAAGCATTACTTGGCGGATGGATAAGCCGATTTGGTGTTCCAAAATACATAACGACGGATCAGTGCCGACAATTTGAAAGTGGCCTTTTCAATCACCTTTCCAAAATGTTGGGCATTAAGCATATCAGAACAACGGCATATCATCCACAGGCAAACGGCCTTATAGAGCGTTGGCACCGCATGTTGAAAGCGGCTTTGAAGTGTCATGAAGCTGATACAAATTGGACTGAGTTGCTTCCCATAGTAATGTTGGGTCTAAGAACAGCAGTGAAGGAGGATTTAGGTGTGTCAGTAGCCGAAATGGTGTATGGGCATGCTATCAGACTTCCTGGCGAGTTTTTAATGGAAGAATCAAGTTCACGGGTAGCGAAAATGAATTTTTGGTAAGGCTACAGCAATATTTTGAAAATTTACGCCCAAGTGCAACGACACAGCATGGCAAAAAAAACCGGTAATCGTTCCAAAAGATCTACGTTTTTGCAATCATGTATTCCTAAGAGATGACACAGTACGAGCTCCGTTAAAGGCACCACACGACGGTCCATACAAAGTGTTAGAGCGACATCCAAAGACCTATACAATACTATTTGGAACCAAACCAAAGACAGTGTCTGTAGACAGGTTAAACCCTGCGCACGTACCCGTCGACATTACTGAGTTAGGTGAAGGACACTACAAACAACGCAAGGTGAGGTTCCTGGACCAATTACCCTTCTCAACGAACCATGATTCTGGAAGGGGGTGGTGTAGGGATTTCCCTCCCACAATCTGGCAACTAATACAACGAATGTGGCAACGCTGCTATTGTTTTGACAGCAGTTTGAAATCAACATACGCCGATTGCGTCAGACAATGTGTTTCTTCACAATACAGCAGCAAGCAGCAGACAGCAAAATTTTTATATGAATTTTGTTGTTGCGCCAACAACAAAATACATGTAAAAATTTTGCTGTCTGCTGCTTGCTGCTGTATTGTGAAGAGACACAATCTTTGACTTTTGTTGTTGAATAAAAATACAATTTTAACGCGTTAGTCGCAATACAAACGAGAACAAAATACTTTAAAGGCGCGTTTACACGGGAGAGAAAACTGCTAGACAAAGACCAAAAAACGACTCCGAATACCTGTAATTTTTACTTTTTCCATAATTGTGTCAAATCAAATTCCTCTAATACGCATTATTTCTTACCTTTTTTCTTATACTGCTACAGACTTTTGGAAAATATTGATATTATTTTCGATTTGAAGTCTGTATTTTGTTTAATAAAAAAATTATAACGTAAACAAAATTAATTTTTTAGAGATGATATTTAAAAATGCTAGAGTTGACAAATTTTCGATTTTTCTATCGAGATTTCTTTCTCGTGTAAACGCACCTTAATAAAAACTACAATTTATAACTAAACAGAAAATCTTGTTTTATTGGAAGCGCTAAAACATTATAGTCCAATGGTCGAATTTTTAAATTTTCTTTGACAAAAAAAATAAAAAATTGGAGATTACCTTTTTACCATTAATTTAAAACAAGTTAGTATAACACAATAGAGGTATTCAGAGTCTTGTTGCCAGCCCTGGCAATGTAGCAAAAGAGTACCTTCTTTCAAAAAATACATGTATTTTGAAAAGTAATTTTAAAAAGTGCTATTTACCACCAGTACCAGGGCTGGCAAGCAAGACTCTGAATACCACTAATATGAAAAATACCTATCACCTTAGTACATTGGGACTTAAAGAATAAAAAAATGTTGTTATAGTAGATAATTTCAATCAATTTCAAAAATGGAACTCGAATTCTTTGATCAAGTGGTCGGCCACACGCTAGATGCCTGGGGAAGTTGTAATAACTTGGGTGATTTTTAACCGATTTAAGTTTTTATTGCCTTAATACAAAGGTAATGTACTCCACATCACATATCTGTGACCATTTAAATTCAAACTTAACTTTAAATATCGAAAAAAATTGAGAAAATGAGCAAAAAGTCATTTTTTCCCCTTGTAATCCGTTTTTCAAACTTCAGGTCATTTCCGCGTCCACTTAAAGTTATCGGATTAACTCCAATTTTTTTTATTAAGTTTTTAGTACAAAGAAACATAATTCTGCCCAGTGAAACACAAAAATCCGATATTAAAAAATATGAACACCTCTAATATACATATAATAAGAACACCTCTAATATACATATAATATACGTAGTTTTTATAATTATAATTGTTAATTACCTTTATTTTGAATAGTTGCATCCTTATCATACGTTGACCAACCAGCACGTGCAGTTTTTCTTAAGATAGTATAATGGGAACTTTGCAAATTTTGAGACATAAATTTGCAGTCTTGGGACCATTGGCCCCCCGGCATATTGAGATGAGTAAACTTGTGCATTCCACCAAATGGACTGGGAACATTACTTTGCATGGCAGAGTTTAGACTAATGGCCCCAAAACAATCGTATGATTGCACATGTGGATCTTGTTTGACCGACTCAGCTGAACTATACGAATTGTCGGCTGTAATGTCAATTTTGGGAGTCGATATGCCCTGATAATTTTGTGATAATATTACTGTAGCAGAAATTTCACGACTGCGATGGGGTGAAAAACGTGTGGTTTCTGCCGCATCGATATTGTTAGGTATCGGAAGTACATCAGTAACAGCTAGTATGTTAGAAATTTTGGATGTAGTATAAATGTTACGCGCTGTAAATATATAAATAATAAATTGTAATTTATTAATAGACCAATGAGGCTTTTAAACAAGGTTGGCAATCGAAACGAATAACGGTATTGGTATTTTTTTTTCGGTATCGGTTACGGTGTTTGAGTTGAAACGGTATTACCGATTAGGGTTCTATAGTGAAAAAGTCGACTTTTTTGTCGACTTTATTTTTTTTTTACTTTTGCCAGATGAAAATAATTTCGTTCTTCTGAAAAAATATTTAAATGTTACCATGTATTTTGTATGTGAATCAAAAATGCCAATGCCAAATTCATGAGTTAGAAAGTGTTGAGAGCAATAATTACCAATATGTTTGATTATTGCAAAAACCTCAGTGATTGGGTTCTCTAAATGGAAATTCGACTTTTGCTCTCGATTTTTTCAATCTTTTCCACTTTTTCGATTTCTTCAACTTTTTTTTAACCTTTACGATAGTACCCAATATTGATAAATAAAATACAACCAAAAAATAGCACCGAAGTGCTACAACAAGTCAAAAACAAACTTTTTTATATACAAAAAACGGACTTTTTAAAAGTCAAAAAAGTCGAAAAATCAACTTTTTAGAAATTGAAAAAAGTCAAAAATTCGACTTTTTGTTGCGATTATATAACCCTATTACCGATTCCGAAACGTCAATACCGGTACGTATGGGTATTATCGAAAAAAAATGCTAAAACTATGTATAAAAAAAAACAGATACAGATACGATCACTCTAGACCGATACGATAAGTTGGCTGCAAGTATCAACTTAATCTTGTTTTTTTAATTCGTGGTTGGTCGTTGCTGTTGTTTTTTCTAACAGAAGTGGTCTTGTAATTTGTGTGAATAAATCCTATTTTTAGTAATCATTATTCTTCTTCCTCTCCTTCATCAATTCATAAGTACTTAATTTGCAACGTTGCCAGACATGGTCTATATTTTTTAGACACAAATGTTAAGTGTTGCCATATTTCCATAGATAATGGTTATTGCCACATAGGTAGGGTGACCATTTTTTTCTGAACTCAAATCAGTACACTCAACCAAAAATCATTGTATTCCCAAAGAAAATCGCTGTAAATTCAACAGAAATCATTGTTGATTTTGACCCTACACATATTTATGTTGATTTCAATAAAAAATATTGTCAGTTTTTGTAAAAGTTGATCAACTCGTTTTTTTGTAAATCAACTCTTATTTTTTGTAAATTCAACTCATATTTTTGTTGATATAAGAAATTTTATTAATAAAAAAAAGCTTGTTGTTATTTGTTAATATTCTTTAATTAAGCATAAATCACAATATTTTTATATTATCGTCGGCTTTTTAAGCTGCAATATTTGAAGATTTTCACAAAGATTTTCACACACACTTCGTTTATTCATGTTATGCACTCATAAGCCATTCTCCAGTTTTCTGATGATACACTCATAGAAATATCTTAGTAGAAAAATTAGTAAACCCATTGTAGATCAAGTTTTACAGAATAATACCGTATTCAACAAAAATTAATGTTGATATCGTTGAATAATCAGTAAAGTTGAATCAACTTTTTACAACGCTTATACAGAATTCAATAGATAAATCAAAATAGAAAAAAACAACCCTGTTCGTTCATTTTTTTTATTATTAACGAGTGACGAGTGAGTTGGTAGCAATGTGAATCGTGTTTATCTATTATAAAATTATTTTATGTGTTTGTTTTTTATAAAAATATTTAATATTATAAAAATAAATAAAAATAGGATCTGATTTGTAAATATTTGGTAAGTAAAAAAATACATTGATTACTTTATGTATTCATACTATATTAAATTTTTTTTGTTTTTTTTAAGGATTTTGTTTGGTATCATCAGAAAACTGGAGAATGGCTTATGAGTGCATAACATGAATAAACGAAGTGTGTGTGAAAATCTTCAAATATTGCAGCTTAAAAAACCAGTGATAATACAAAAATATTGTAATTTATGGTTAATAAAAGAATATTAACAAATAACAACAAGTTTTTTTTATTAATAAAATTTCTTATATTAACAAAAATATGAGTTGAATTTACAAAAAATAAGAGTTGATTTACAAAAAAACGAGTTGATCAACTTTTACAAAAACTGACAATAATTTTTATTGAAATCAACATAAATATTTGTAGGGTCAAAATCAACAATGATTTCTGTTGAATTTACAACGATTTTCTTTGGGAATACAATGATTTTTGGTTGAGTGTACCAAACAAAATCCTTAAAAAAAAACAAAAAAGTTTTAATATGAATAATAGTATGAATACATAAAGTAGTCAATGTATTTTTTTACTTACCAAATATTTACCAATCAGATCCTATTTTTATTTATTTTTATAATATTAAATATTTTTATAAAAAACAAACACATAAATAAATTTTATAATAGGCCATTTACATATGCCTCGAAATCCAAAAAAAATGGGATTTCAATGAAAATCCAAGTAAATCCAATTACTTTTTTGGATTTCAAATGTCAAATCCCATACAAAAAAAAAACTTGGATTTTGGGAAAATCGTAAAATCGTAATTTAAAATCCAAAAAATTTCTACTACTTAATTGTACAACTATGGGTTTTCCCAAAATAATCATCCCTAATGCTTTTTTTACAACGCTGCACACGATTTTTTATCAGCTGTTGTTGTTTTTTATAAAGTAAAAAAACAATTGAAATTTATTTTTTTAAAACTATTAAAAGATTAATAGAAACAATGTTTAACAATGTTTCATTTAAAATTTACCATTGCAAATGGTAAACGCACAATTTAGTTGACCAATTTGGTCTTCCTAACAAAGAAAAACACTCAATGGTGGCGGCCCCAAACTTGGCAAAAATGTTAATTTTCTTGCATTTAAAGAAGCAGCTCTACATAAAAACACATTTTTTGATATTGTGGTCCCAGCATATACTAGTCGGATTGAAAATATTGGCTCCGGCAAAGAAAAATCATTGTTTTTAGAAATATTTATAAAATTGGATAATTTTCCAACTAACAACCCTGTACACAAATCAAAAGAAAATACAGAGTTAGTACAAACAAAATCCCGCTAAATGTCAAAAAAGCATATGTAAACGGTATAGATTTTAATTGGATTTTAAATCCAAATTTATGTGGATTTCGGGGTATATGTAAATAGCATATAAGAGATAAACACGATTCACATTGCTACCAACTCACTCGTCACTCGTTAATAATAAAAAAAAATGAACGAACAGGGTTGTTTTTTCTATTTTGATTTATCTATTGAATTCTGTATAAGCGTTGTAAAAAGTTGATTCAACTTTACTGATTATTCAACGATATCAACATTAATTTTTGTTGAATACGGCATTATTCTGTAAAACTTGATCTACAATGGGTTTACTAATTTTTCTACTAAGATATTTCTATGAGTGTACGCCCTATTTTTTATATGTGCTTTTTTTTCTAGAAAATAAGATAATCCCTCTGATTCTGAGGACTTTTTCGGCGTACGGACATAGCGCCCAAGGTCGTATCGCCCAAAACCGTAAATGTCATATCGCCCAAGCTGCGACATATAGCCCAAAATGATAGGTCTAAAAATTTTATTTCTCCCAAAACAAAATTGTCAAAAAATCCCAAAATTTTTTTTTGGGCGAAATGTCGAAATTACGACTTCTATGATTTGTTTTTTTGTAATAAAGGTTTTCTGCGTAGCCGGCCTTCGGCCGGGCTTTGGTATTACATACTCCATGCATTAAACCCACCATTTCTGCAAACCAAAGCTATTTTGGTTATCAGGCCTTTTTGATGCATAACAAATTTGATAAAGTAAAGGCCTGATACCCTAGAAAACTTTACTTTGCTGAGAGGGTGGGTTTAATGCATGGATTTTGTAATCCCTAAGCCCGGCCAAAGGCTGGCTACGCATTAAAACTTTAAAATATTGTGTTAAAAAAAACAATATTGGAGAGTTTTATGATTATTTTTTTTGGGCGCTATGACATTTTATAAATTCAACATTTTGATATTTGGGTAATATGACATTTTTGATAATTTATATTATTTTAAAGAAAATTGTTAAAATACCCAAAAATAATGACCATATCGTCCAAAAAATTTTGCAACAACAACTAACACACATTTTTTTGGGTGGAATGACTTTTTAAATTGGGCGATATGCACTTGGGCGTTATGTCCGTACGCCGACTTTTTCTCTTAAGTTTTGATAACCTTTCTTTTTTAGAAAACTTCCCAGATAATAAGCACATGTTTTAAGCACCTTTTCCAATAAAATCTGATGAAATTATTACCTTATCAAACACCTCAGGGTCATTTGAATTAGTGCAATTACATTATCTTTCTTAAAAGATAGAAAATTCATTATCTCGTGAAATTTTCGTTATACACTCAGAGAAAAATACTTCATAATATTTATAACATAGTTTCATAAATATTTTTGTCATAAAATTTCATAAATATAATGAAGTTTTGTGTAAAAAATTTATGAAATGCACTTTTTTTACGATTTCATAAAAAAATTCATAAACGTATCATATGATTTTTTATAATATGATTAAGAAATTGGGGCAACACAATTATAGCTCCTAAATGGATTTTTAAAATTTTAATTCGCGAATTAAAAAAAATATACAGGTCCATATATAATTTGAAATTGAGCCATATATAATTTAATACGGCCCAACACGTATTTGGATATAAGATGATGAAATTGGTGGATCAAAATAGCTCAAAATTTGTTATATTAGATTTAATATGATCATTTTTGATCCGAATATTGGGTTTATCTAATTTGATATAATTGTATATAATTTTATATCATAAGAAAAAATAAGATAAAATATGTAGAATTTTATATAAAATATTTTTTTTATCTCATAATTTTGAAGTTTATCCCATGTACCCAGTTTTTTTCTGGAAACCCAAAAAAAATTGCCAAGAAAAATTTGTGTTAAAAAAAAAAATGTGTCTTTCTTAAAACTTTGTTAATAAATTTTTAATTCAAAACGCAAAAAATTAACCAAAAATCAGGGACTTAGAAAATTCTCCAAAACTTTTTCGGTCGGGACTTGTAAAATTTTTCAAAATTTGGCTAATTTTTTTTGTTTAAATCATTTTTAATGAAATTCCTAACTCCAAAACGCAAAAACTGTCTGTGTGTGGAACTTGGAAAATTTTCTCGGTACTTAGAAAACTTTTTTAACCCGATTTGGCACTATATATACAGTGCCGGTCAAAAAATATCATCAATGACAAAACCTCTATTCATTCAATTAAAACAAAATATTGTGTGCGTATTCGTTTAAAGTAAATATTCCATACTCTTATACTAAGTATAAACCTTTTAAATGTTTTTACTTTTTCCAAAAATTGTGGACGGTTCTTTTTTAATGATCGATATTTTAAAAAACTCAGAATCAGTGCAGTCAATAAAATAGCACCGAATGACAAATTTTTTTAAAAAAATTAATATTGATTTAATTATTAATATAAAAATGTTAAATATTAAAGAAAGATCGTTTTTATTTATAAAAAAATTTAATTCATTACAAAATTTGACATTTATTTTCATAAAAATATGACGTGGAAGGAATTACACCAGAGTACGTATTTGCTCACGAAAGAAGCTTTCATTTTGGCACATTCATTCATTTTTTGAAAATGAATTTTGTTTGTTTTTAATTTCATTTCATTTTATGTGCTTTCAAAAAATTCGATTGTTTTCATTTTTCGTTGCTTGTGTGTGTGCAGTGAAAGAAGAAGTAATCAAATGAGAATGAATGAATGAAACTTAAAAAAAAAGTTTCATTTTCATTTATTATTTCATTTTCATTTATATTTCATTTTCGTGTGCTTGAGATTTTTATATTCCGTGCACACGAAAGTGGCGCACGAAATGAGACAGTTTCATCTGCATTTCAGCTTCATTCTCACGGAAAAACATTTTTAACGGAAAATTTAATATTTACCGATTTTGTTTTTTTTTTTTGGAAACCAAGCCATTTAGAACAAATAATTTTTCAAAAAACTTTAATTTTTAAAAAAAAAACAAATTTTTCATAAAAAGTTGAATTTTTCAAAAAAGTTAAAAAAATATGATATTTTCAAAGAACTTTAATTTTTCAAAAAATTTAAATTTTTTACAAAAATTTAAATTTTTAACAAAAATTTTAATTTTTCAAAAAAAATCGAATTTTTAAAAAAAAATTTAATTTTTCAAAAAAAATCGAATTTTTTTAAAAAAATTTTAATTTTTCAAAATTAACAAAATTTCTCAAAAAAGTAAAATTTTTTCAAAAAACTTATATTTAAATAAAAAAAAATCACAAAAAGTTGAATTTAAAAATTAAAGTTTTTCAAAAAAGTAAAAAATTTTTAAAAAAGTCAACTTTTTCAAAAAACTCAAAAAGTTGACTTTTTCAAAAAAATTTAATTTTTCAAAAAAAATTCAAAAAAGTTTTAATTTTTAAAAAAGTCAAATTTTTTCAAAAAGTTGTAAATTTTTTAAAAAAGTGAAAACTTTTCAAAAAACTTAAATTTAAAAAAAAAAAAAAAATTTCACCAAAAAGTTGAATTCATAAAAAAATTGAAGTTTTCCAAAAAAGTTTGTTTAAAAAAAAAATCAAAAAAGTTAAATTTTTTAAAAAAAGTCTTAATTTTTTCAAAAAACTTTAATTTTCAGAAAAAGTTTACAAAAAGCTGACTTTTTAAAAAAAGTTGAATTTAAAAAAAAAATTCAAAAAAAGTTTTAATTTTTAAAAAAAGTAAAATTTTTTCAAAAAGTTTTAATTTAAAAAAAAAAATATTAAAATACTAAATTGACGTCCCTTTGCTTATATTTTGATTATTTAAAAAGTTATTCGCAATTTAAAAATCTAGCAAAGAAAAATTTGATCTGGAACCGCTAAAGAGGTTACGCAGGGGTAAAAATGACAAAAATATCATCCATTTTGCTCTACATCGATTATTTTTTGAGATATAAATAAAATACCAAATTAACGTCCTTTTGCTTGTATTTTAATTATTTAAGAAGTTATTCGCAATTCAAAAATCAAGCAAAGAATAATTTGATCTGAAACCGCTAAAGAGGTTACGCAGGGGTGAAAATGACAAAAATATCATCCATTTTGCTCTACATCGATTATTTTTTGAGATATAATTAAAATACCAAATTAACGTCCTTTTGCTTGTATTTTAATTATTTAAGAAGTTATTCGCAATTTAAAAATCTAGCAAAGAAAAAATTGATCTGGAACCGCTAAAGAGGTTACGCAGGGGTGAAAATGACAAAAATATCATCCATTTTGCTCTAAATCGATTAGTTTTTAAGATATAATTAAAATACCAAATTAACGTCCTTTTACTTGTATTTTAATTATTTAAGAAGTTATTCTCAATTTAAAAATATAGCAAAGACAAATTTTATCTGGAACCGCTAAAGAGGTTACGCAGGGGTGAAAATGACAAAAATATCATCCATTTTGCTCTACATCGATTATTTTTTGAGATATAATTAAAATACCAAATTAACGTCCTTTTGCTTGTATTTCAATTATTTAAGAAGTTATTCGCAATTTAAAAATCTAGCAAAGAAAAATTTGATCTGAAACCGCTAAAGAGGTTACGCAGGGGTGAAAATGACAAAAATATCATCCATTTTGCTCTACATCGATTAGTTTTTAAGATATAATTAAAATACCAAATTAACGTCCTTTTGCTTGTATTTTGATTATTAAAGAAGTTATTCGCAATTTAAAAATCTAGCAAAGAAAAATTTGATCTGGAACCGCTTAAGAGGTTACGCAGGGGTGAAAATGACAAAAATATCATCCATTTTGCTCCACATCGATTAGTTTTTAAGATATAATTAAAATACCAAATTAACGTCCTTTTGCTTGTATTTTGATTATTTAAGAAGTTATTCGCAATTTAAAAATCTAGCAAAGAAAAATTTGATCTGAAACCGCTAAAGAGGTTACGCAGGGGTGAAAATGACAAAAATATCATCCATTTTGCTTCACATCGATTATTTTTTGAAATATAATTAAAATACCAAATTAACGCCGTTTTGCTTGTATTTTAATTATTTAAGAAGTTATTCGCAATTTAAAAATCTAGCAAAGAAAAATTTGATCTGGAACCGCTTAAGAGGTTACACAGGGGTAAAAATGACAAAAATATCATCCATTTTGCTCTACATCGATTAGTTTTTAAGATATAATTAAAATACCAAATTAACGTCCTTTTACTTGTATTTTAATTATTTAAGAAGTTATTCTCAATTTAAAAATATAGCAAAGACAAATTTTATCTGGAACCGCTAAAGAGGTTACGCAGGGGTGAAAATGACAAAAATATCATCCATTTTACTCTACATCGATTATTTTTTGAGATATAATTAAAATACCAAATTAACGTCCTTTTGCTTGTATTTCAATTATTTAAGAAGTTATTCGCAATTTAAAAACCCCTGCGTAACCTCTTTAGCGGTTTCAGATCAAATTTTTCTTTGCTAGATTTTTAAATTGCGAATAACTTCTTAAATAATTGAAATACAAGCAAAAGGACGTTAATTTGGTATTTTAATTATATCTCAAAAAATAATCGATGTGGAGCAAAATGGATGATATTTTTGTCATTTCACCCCTGCGTAACCTCTTTAGCGGTTTCAGATCAAATTTTTCTTTGCTAGATTTTTAAATTGCGAATAACTTCTTAAATAATTAAAATACAAGCAAAACGACATTAATTTGGTATTTTAATTATATCTTAAAAACTAATCGATGTAGAGCAAAATGGATGATATTTTTGTCATTTTCACCCCTGTGTAACCTCTTAAGCGGTTCCAGATCAAATTTTTCTTTGCTAGATTTTTAAATTGCGAATAACTTCTTAAATAATTAAAATACAAGCAAAACGACATTAATTTGGTATTTTAATTATATTTCAAAAAATAATCGATGTGGAGCAAAATGGATGATATTTTTGTCATTTTCACCCCTGCGTAACCTCTTTAGCGGTTCCAGATCAAATTTTTCTTTGCTAGATTTTTAAATTGCGAATAACTTCTTAAATAATTAAAATACAAGCAAAACGACATTAATTTGGTATTTTAATTATATCTTAAAAACTAATCGATGTAGAGCAAAATGGATGATATTTTTGTCATTTTTACCCCTGTGTAACCTCTTAAGCGGTTCCAGATCAAATTTTTCTTTGCTAGATTTTTAAATAGCGAATAACTTCTTAAATAATTAAAATACAAGCAAAACGACGTTAATTTGGTATTTTAATTATATTTCAAAAAATAATCGATGTGGAGCAAAATGGATGATATTTTTGTCATTTTCACCCCTGCGTAACCTCTTTAGCGGTTTCAGATCAAATTTTTCTTTGCTAGATTTTTAAATTGCGAATAACTTCTTAAATAATCAAAATACAAGCAAAAGGACGTTAATTTGGTATTTTAATTATATCTTAAAAACTAATCGATTTAGAGCAAAATGGATGATATTTTTGTCATTTTCACCCCTGCGTAACCTCTTTAGCGGTTTCAGATCAAATTTTTCTTTGCTAGATTTTTAAATTGCGAATAACTTCTTAAATAATCAAAATACAAGCAAAAGGACGTTAATTTGGTATTTTAATTATATCTTATAAACTAATCGATGTGGAGCAAAATGGATGATATTTTTGTCATTTTCACCCCTGCGTAACCTCTTTAGCGGTTTCAGATCAAATTTTTCTTTGCTAGATTTTTAAATTGCGAATAACTTCTTTAATAATCAAAATACAAGCAAAAGGACGTTAATTTGGTATTTTAATTATATCTCAAAAAATAATCGATGTGGAGCAAAATGGATGATATTTTTGTCATTTTCACCCCTGCGTAACCTCTTAAGCGGTTCCAGATCAAATTTTTCTTTGCTAGATTTTTAAATTGCGAATAACTTCTTTAATAATCAAAATACAAGCAAAAGGACGTTAATTTGGTATTTTAATTATATCTTAAAAACTAATCGATGTAGAGCAAAATGGATGATATTTTTGTCATTTTCACCCCTGCGTAACCTCTTAAGCGGTTCCAGATCAAATTTTTCTTTGCCAGATTTTTAAATTGCGAATAACTTCTTAAATAATTGAAATACAAGCAAAAGGACGTTAATTTGGTATTTTAATTATATCTTAAAAACTAATCGATGTAGAGCAAAATGGATGATATTTTTGTCATTTTCACCCATGCGTAACCTCTTAAGCGGTTCCAGATCAAATTTTTCTTTGCTAGATTTTTAAATTGCGAATAACTTCTTAAATAATCAAAATACAAGCAAAAGGACGTTAATTTGGTATTTTAATTATATCTTAAAAACTAATCGATGTAGAGCAAAATGGATGATATTTTTGTCATTTTCACCCCTGCGTAACCTCTTAAGCGGTTCCAGATCAAATTTTTCTTTGCTAGATTTTTAAATTACGAATAACTTCTTTAATAATCAAAATACAAGCAAAAGGACGTTAATTTGGTATTTTAATTATATCTTAAAAACTAATCGATTTAGAGCAAAATGGATGATATTTTTGTCATTTTCACCCCTGCGTAACCTCTTTAGCGGTTTCAGATCAAATTTTTCTTTGCTAGATTTTTAAATTGCGAATAACTTCTTAAATAATCAAAATACAAGCAAAAGGACGTTAAGTGCCAGTTTACAGAAGGCGAACGATAGACACGAACGAAAATTTTACATGTAATTTATTGTTGTTACAATAACAAAACACATGCAAAATTTTCGTTCGTGTGTATCGTTCGCCTTCTGTAAACTGGCACTAATTTGGTATTTTAATTATATCTTATAAACTAATCGATGTAGAGCAAAATGGATGATATTTTTGTCATTTTCACCCCTGTATAACCTCTTAAGCGGTTCCAGATCAAATTTTTCTTTGCTAGATTTTTAAATTGCGAATAACTTCTTAAATAATTAAAATACAAGCAAAACGACGTTAATTTGGTATTTTAATTATATTTCAAAAAATAATCGATGTGGAGCAAAATGGATGATATTTTTGTCATTTTCACCCCTGCGTAACCTCTTTAGCGGTTTCAGATCAAATTTTTCTTTGCTAGATTTTTAAATTGCGAATAACTTCTTAAATAATTGAAATACAAGCAAAAGGACGTTAATTTGGTATTTTAATTATATCTCAAAAAATAATCGATGTGGAGCAAAATGGATGATATTTTTGTCATTTTCACCCCTGCGTAACCTCTTAAGCGGTTCCAGATCAAATTTTTCTTTGCTAGATTTTTAAATTGCGAATAACTTCTTTAATAATCCAAATACAAGCAAAAGGACGTTAATTTGGTATTTTAATTATATCTTAAAAACTAATCGATGTAGAGCAAAATGGATGATATTTTTGTCATTTTCACCCCTGCGTAACCTCTTAAGCGGTTCCAGATCAAATTTTTCTTTGCTAGATTTTTAAATTGCGAATAACTTCTTAAATAATTAAAATACAAGCAAAACGACGTTAATTTGGTATTTTAATTATATTTCAAAAAATAATCGATGTGGAGCAAAATGGATGATATTTTTGTCATTTTCACCCCTGTGTAACCTCTTTAGCGGTTTCAGATCAAATTTTTCTTTGCTAGATTTTTAAATTGCGAATAACTTCTTAAATAATTGAAATACAAGCAAAAGGACGTTAATTTGGTATTTTAATTATATCTTAAAAACTAATCGATGTAGAGCAAAATGGATGATATTTTTGTCATTTTCACCCCTGCGTAACCTCTTAAGCGGTTCCAGATAAAATTTTTCTTTGCTAGATTTTTAAATTGCGAATAACTTCTTAAATAATTAAAATACAAGCAAAACAACGTTAATTTGGTATTTAAATTATATATTAAAAACTAATCAGGATAGAGAAAAATTTATGATATTTTTTTATCATTCTTACCCATTCATAACCCCCTTTAGCGACCCCAGATCAATTTTTCTTTGCTAGATTTTTAAATTGCGAATAACTTTTTAAATAATCAAGATACAAGCAAAAGAACGTTAATTTGTTATTTTTTTTTTTCACTTCATAACCTCTTTAGCGATCATAGATCAATTTTATCTTCGCTAGTTTTTAAATTAAAAAAAAAAATTAAAAAAAAAAACACATTTTTTCCAAAAAAAAAAAAAAAAACATATTTTTCATCAAATTCAACTTTTTTGATTTTTTTTGAAAAATTACACTTTTTTTAATTTTTTTTTTTAAAAAATATTTTTTTTTTAATTTATTTTTTTTTTTTAAATAAAGTTGAAATATTTTGTGAGGAAATATTTAAAATTGTTTTCTTAACAATGTTAATGTTTTTAAAACATTAACTTTTTTTTGAAAAATTATTTTTTTTTTTTGAAAAAATCAACTTTTTTTAAAAAAATTAAAGTTTTTCAAAAAACTAATTTTTTTTTTTTTAAATCAACTTTTTTAAAAAATTATTTTTTTTTTGAAAAATTCAGTTTTTTTTTGAAAAACTAAAGTTTTTAAAAAAAATTTTACTTTTTTAAAAATTTAACTTATTTAACCTTTTTTTTTAAATTTCAACTTTTTTGAAAAATTAAATTTTTTTTAAAAAATTAACTTTTTTTTGAAAAATTTAATTTTTTTGAAAAAATCAACTTTTTTTGAAAAAATCAACTTTTTTTGAAAAAAATCAACTTTTTTTGAAAAAAATCAACTTTTTTTGAAAAATTAAAGTTTTTTAAAAAACTAAATTTTTTTTTGAAAAAATCAACTTTTTAAAAAATTTATTTTTTTTTGAAAAATTTATCTTTTTTTTGAAAAATTCATCTTTTTTGAAAAAATTAACTTTTTTTGAAAAATTTAATTTTTTTAAAAAAATCAACTTTTTTTGAAAAAATCAACTTTTTTTGAAAAAATCAACTTTTTTTGAAAAAATAAATTTTTTTTGAAAAAATCAACTTTTTTTGAAAAATTAAAGTTTTTTAAAAAACTAATTTTTTTTTGAAAAAATCAACATTTTAAAAAAATTATTTTTTTTTGAAAAATTTAGCTTTTTTTTGAAAAATTCATCTTTTTTGAAAAAATTAATTTTTTTTTGAAAAAATCAACTTTTTTGAAAAATTAAAGTTTTTCAAAAAACTATTATTTTTTTTTTAAAAAATCAACTTTTTTAAAAAATTATTTTTTTTTTTAAAAATTCAGCTTTTTTTTTTGAAAAACTGAAGTTTTTTAAAAAAAATTTACTTTTTTTAAAATATTAAACTTTTTTGAAAAATTAGCTTCGGCACAACCAAAATCGTAAACTATTGAATAAAAGAAAAAAATATTTAATCCGTGTGCATGAAACTGAAATACGCTGAAACTAACTTTCATTTTCGTGAGACTGAAAATAAAATAAAAATTCTCACGAAATGAAAGTCTCATTTGCCTAAAATGAGAATGAAAATTATTTAAAAGTTTCATTCATTCAATTCTCGTTTGATTACTTCTTCTTTCACTGCACACACACAAGCAACGAAAAATGAAAACAATCAAATTATTTCATAGTTCATGAGTGAGATATACAATTTTTATTGTCATTTTAGAGTTTCATGAAACTGAAAGAAAAAGAGTGAGCAAATACGAAGCCTGAATTACACTCCTCAAAAACGTGCTGTCGTAAAAAATATGATTTCTGAACTTAAACCATATTCTGAAACAGGAAAATTGGTTGGATGCGCTTATAAAATGGTTGGAAATTTAACAAATTTAACTTTAGAGCTTAAAAAACTTAGTCACAAGCGATGTTTGTCACCATTAGTGGTTAGGTGTTTGTAAAGACAATGGAAGGAAGCCCCATTTACGGCAGCTCCAGAGCTAAAAAAGGACAGAAAATGGCGAAAATGTTCGTAAAAGATTACAAAACAACAACATTTCCGCTTGTAGATTCGAAAAAGTGCGCCTACACTCAAAAAAATACGTTAGTAGATTTACTAATTTTTTTTTTGCTAATGCTAGTTAGCTAACTTTTAACAAATTTTTAGTTGAGATTAGCATGTTAGCAAAAAATTCTTGTTAACTTCATTTAGCACATTAGCAATTTTAAACAAACGTTGAACAAATTTCTTTTGCTAAGATTTGAAATTGAGTTAACAACATTTTTACAAGATTTTTTGCTAACATTAGCAAAAATAAATGGTAAATTTTTTTTTTATTTTCAGAAAACTTAAAATGGCTCTATCTCGGAAACTAAGCCAGATAGAGCAAAATGGAGGGCATTTTTGGTTCTTAGAATCTCCATACTTTCGCAGGTCCTCTTCACATGTGTGGACCCTAATGGGCCCTAACTTTGGATCCAAAAAAGTTAGCATTCCCGAAAATTTTAAAATGCTCATATTTCGGTAAATATTGCCGACACAACAAAAAGTCCAAAAGCATTTTTGTAGCTCTCAATACGTAGAACAAGACCGCAAAATAGTCAAAAGCTCTCCGAGTAATATTTTTGAAGTTATCGTGTTTTTTAATTCTCAAGACCCCAGTGGTCCCCTATAATCACGTATCTCAAAAACTAAGCAAGGTAGAGCGAAACGGACACAAATTTTGGATCAAAAACTATGATGATTTTTAAGGAACCCAACTAGGTCTAGGCCCATCGGGGTCTGGACCTATCGGGTCCGAACCCAATGGGGTCCTCAAATGTGTCAAAAAAAAAAAAAATTGTTAACTAATTATTGGCAAAACATTTTTGCTAACTTTAGCAAAAAAATTGTGGGTTCAAAATCAGCAAATTTTCTTGTAGGTTTACAAGCTTTTTTTGCTAACATTACAGTTTTTTTTTTTTGAGTGTACTCATACTTAAGCATGCTGCAAGTCTTTTGAAGTTTGCTAACAGTAACTCAGAATGACCAGCTTAAAAGTGGATCAATGTTCAATGGACAAATGAATCCATTGTTTTATTTGGAGACATGGGATCACATACCTACTTCAGAAGACCCTATAACGCGGAATTCAATCCAAAATTCGAAATAAAAATAGCTTAAAATGGTGCTTATGGTGTGGGGGATATTTTCCTACTGCGGAGTGGGATTCATATATTGGACTATGGCTCACATATTGGACTAGATCAACCGTGGATATACACTTAACGTTTATATCCTTCAGAAAGTAATGTTACCATAAGTTTCTGAGCCACTAAGGTCTTTAAGCACGTCAATTACCCAAAGCATGACGAGAAATTGGTGAAAAATTGTGTCTGGACAATAAAGTAAACGTGATGGAATGGCCTGGACAGTCCCCAGATCTAGACCAAATCGATATAGATATAGAGAAGCTCTTTGGGTGGCTGTTCAGCAAATCTGGAGCTCAATTTTAAATTAAAGATCCAAAAATCTCGCGAATTCGTTACAAAAACGTTGTACAGAGGTAATTGTCAACAATGAGCACTCGACAAATTATTTTTTTTTTAATATCCCGACTAAAAATAAATATACAGGTCCATATATAATTTGAAATTGAGCCATATATAATTTAATATGGCACAACACGTATTTGGATAAAATAAGATGATGAAATTGGTGGATCAAAATAGCTTAAAATTTGTTATATTAGATTAAATATGATCGTTTTTGATCCGAATATTGGGTTTATCTAATTTGATATAATTGTATATAATTTTATATCATAAGATAAAATATGTAGAATTTTGCATAAAATATTTTTTTTATCTCATAATTTTCAAATTTATCCCAAGTTTTTTCGGGAAATGCAAAAAAAAAATTGCCAAAAAAAAAAAAAATTGTGTCCGGGACTTAGAAATTTAAAAAAAAAAACAAAATTTAAAAAAAATATCCTAAAACTTTGTTAATAAATTTTTACTTCAAAACGCAAAAAATGTACCAAAAATATTTTTTATCCAGGACTTAGAAAATATTACAAAACTTTTTCAGGACTTGTAAAATTTTTCAAAATTTGGCTAAATTTTTTTTTTTGTTTAGATCATTTTTAATGAAATTCTTAACTCCAAAACGCAAAAATTATTTGTGACTGGAAATTTTAAAAAAATTTCTCGGGACTTAGAAAACTTTTTTCCCCCGATTCGGAACCATATATATATGTGTATCTCATCTCGTATGAGGTCAGACATGGTGTTGTATATCATATATTTATTTATCTAATATTGTATGAGGTCATTCATGGAGTCATATAAAATATTATATGCAACATCTAATTTAATAAAGCTTTATATATTGTATGTGGAGCAACACATGATTCGACATCCTTTTATATGGCACCATATTAAATTTGGGTGTAAAACTTAATACAAGATACATTCACATATAATTATGTAAAGTACTATGTATGGCCGTATATAAATATATTAAATAATATGTTACTATATCTAAACTTTTTTAGTCGGGTATTTATGTATATCAAAACAAAACTGAATTCATAATCCATTCGTTTTTCAAATTTAAGAATTTAATTTTAATGCAAAAATTACTGTGGTGCTATTTTTTTGACTGAGTCTTTTTTAAGTTTTTTTAAAAACTCTGAAAATTTTTAATAAAATAAACAAAACAAATTAGCCTTTTCTTATATAATATTGTTTCACACTCTTGTAAGTATCTTATGACACGTTCTCAGTGGCATAAATTGAAATTGTTAAAAAAAAAACCAACGAAGAAAATTTTGTTTTATCCTGGAGTTATTTTGGCCGCAGCTGTATATGTATATCTTATCTTGTATGAGGTCATACATGGAGTCGTATATCATATATTTATTTATCTAATCTTGTACAAGGTCATACATGGAGTCATATAAAATATTATATGCAATATCTAATTTAAAAAAGCTTTATATATTGTATGTTAAGCAACACATGATTCGATATCCTTTTATATGGCACCATATTAAATTTTGTGTGTAAAACTTGATACAAGATACATTTACATATAATTATGTAAAGTACTGTGTATGGCCATATATAAATGTATTGAATAATATGTTACTATATCTAAACTTTTTTAGTCGGGTCCTTATTTTAGTTCTTCCAATGAAAATATCATAAATTTTCAATATATGGGCAAAAATATTTTTTTGTTACTCTTTGACATTTTTTTTTTTTTATTTTTTTTTTTTGCCACATTATTATCGTTTTGTTCGATTATAAGCTGATACTTAAACAAGCGAAATCTGTTATAGTAACTCACTTTCATCAATGCGCGCGAAAGTTATGGCGGTTTTAAGTTGGACAATTTTAAAAAAATTCTTAAAAACCCAGTTTTTGGTCGATTTTAAAAAATTTGGCAAATATTTATAGAACATACTATATAGAACATACTATATATGGGGCATTCCATGTGAAATCGGACACTTTGAAAAACTTTTTTTTTAGATTTTCCCAATTTGTTTACGGTTTTTAGTACCCTTCGAAAACTCCTTCGTGGTAAATTTTCAGATTTTTTTGATGACCCGTTCAAAAGATATCGAATTTTTAAAAATTGGTAGTTTGTTCCTTTACTCAAACTTCTTTTAATCATAACTTCTTCGATAATGGTCCAAATTTCAATTTTTTTTTTTCAAAATTTTTATTTTTTTACGTACTTTCTAAAAAAAAATCCAAAAAAATTCTTAAAAGCCCTCTAGTATGCGATTTTTAAGTTTTAAAATTTAAATCTCATTTTTGAAAATGTTTGTACTCTTCGATTTTTTAGAAATTTTTTTGTGTAAAACTTCTATTAATTCTACAAATTTTTTGCCCAGGAAGATCGTGGGATAACGATTATTACTATTTTTTAAAATTTTTTGAAAAAATTTTATTGTAATTTTTCAATCTTAAAATCATTTCTACTGCTCCAATGGTGCGTCATAGAGGGGTCCTTTATAAGACCGACCCCCATTCATTTTTACGTCTTAACATTTCTTTGGAACAAACTAATACCCTATCTCCAATTTCTAAGTGGGCTCCCACACAAAACGACATTTTTTAAAATTTGTTCCAACCGCTCTAACTGCCCTAATAGTGCCCTTAGAGCAACAAAATGTATGACCGACCCACAATATTTTTTTAGTCCAAACATTTTCTCTGAACACACCTACCCTCTATCTTTAACTGTTAAGGCGGTCCTCATACAATTTTTTTTATTTTTTGTAAATTTGTTTTATTTAATCAGCTTCTACCGGTCCAATGGTGCGTCCGAGAGGGGTCATTAGTGAGACCGACCCCCATTTTTTTTTACCCTACAACATTTTTTCAAAACATACCTACGCCCTATCTCCACTCCCTAAGTAGTAGAGTTGTCAAATATTCGTCTATTTAAAAAACCGGTTTTCGAATACTTCGAAAAACCGCCTTTTAAAAAAATCGGTTTTTCGGTTTTGTAACTAAAAACCGGTTTCGAATAATCGGTTTTTCGGTTTTTTTAAATTATTTATTTAATAAAAAAGGAAAACAAGCATGTCCGTCTGTATAAAACACGATTCAGTCTAAAATAAAGAAGCTATACCCCTTTGGCACAAATATGTCTCATGGTCATAGGCCGGCTACGTTAGTGACAAAATCGGACAAGGGGGGAAAAGTTCCCCTTAAAAAAATAAAACAAACCTCTGAAAAACGACACTTTTTAACATGTTTTTTTGTATTTTTGTAAAACAAAAGAAACATTTTTATGGTAGAAGTTGGACCCAGGGGATTAAAAAATTTAGTTTTTTTCGCCTCGTCCCCTTTTGTGGGCGTGTATATAAAAAATAGTTTAAATAATGATAAAATTGTGTAACCATAGCGCCAAAAGCATTATAAATGAACGTGAAAACATTTACCGCGAAGAGCAAGGTGTCCCCCAATGACCCATCCAAAACACCCCCCCCCCCCACAAAAAAAAAAAATAAAAGGCACCCGCAAAAGTTTTATTTTTTGCATGTTGGAGGATATAATAGATTTGCCACAGCCGAATTTAACACTCTCACTTGTTTTTTTTTAAATAGTATTTAAAAAACGGATACAGTTCAAATGATTTGGGAGCATACGATTTCTCAACTTACAATTAGTTTTTATGGTGGATGATACTGAAAAAACACGTTCACTAATCGTTGAGTTTGGGTTATAGGTGTATGATACTTGCTTTTTTCAAGTTACAAGTGACTAAATTTATTATGGTTTTTCTATGGGAATTACGATAAATTCAAAATTGTTGGTTTAAGATATCGAAATTTTCATAAAAAACCATAATAAAGTAAGCAACTATTTACTTGAGAAAAGCAAGTATCATACGCTCATTACTTTTTAGTAATGCCTATTAATGCAGATCTAATTTGGAAGATCTTTGAAATAATTTATCTATGCAGTATCTACTCAAAATCCTCTTTCTAATCAGGATTTTGAATATCTCTTAATGTATAATTAAACTGTTTCTTAAAGTTTTGAGGAGGCTACTAAAAAACGACATTGTATACAAAATAACAAAAGAAAATTAAATATAAAAAAATCGATTATTCGAGACCAAAAAATCGGTTTCCCGAATACTTCGAAAACCGGCCTTTTTAAAAAACCGGTTTTAAAAAACCGGAAAAATAGAAAAAAATCGATTTTTCGAATACTTCGGAAATCGGTTTTGACAACTCTACCTAAGTAGGCTCCCATACAAATAACAGTTGGAGCAAATTTTATAAAAATGTAATTTTGTATGGGAGCCTACTTAGGGAGTGGAGATAGGGCGTAGGTATGTTTTGAAAAAATTTTGTAGGGTAAAAATAAATGGGGGTCGGTCTCACCAATGCCCCTCTCGGACGCACCATTGGGCCGGTAGACGCTGATTAAATAAAACAAATTTACAAAAAAAAAAAAAAATGTATGAGGACCGCCTTAACAGTTAAAGATAGAGGGTAGGTGTGTTCAGAGAAAATGTTTGGACTAAAAAAATATTGTGGTTCGGTCATACATTTTGTTGCTCTAAGGGCACTATTAGGGCAGTTAGAGCGGTTGGAACAAGTTTTAAAAAATGTCGTTTTGTGTGGGAGCCCACTTAGAAATTGGAGATAGGGTATTAGTTTGTTCCAAAGAAATGTTAAGACGTAAAAATTAATGGGGGTCGGTCTTATAAAGGACCCCTCTATGACGCACCATTGGAGCAGTAGAAATGATTTTAAGATTGGAAAATTACAATAAAATTTTTTCAAAAAATTTAAAAAAATAGTAATAATCGTTATCCCACGATCTTCCTGGGCAAAAAATTTGTGGAATTGATAGAAGTTTTACACAAAAAAATTTCAAAAAAATCGAATAGTACAAACATTTTCAAAAATGAGATTTAAATTTTAAAACTTAAAAATCGCATACTAGAGCGCTTTTAAGAATTTTTTTGGATTTTTTTTTTAGAAAGTACGTAAAAAAACAAAAATTTTGAAAAAAAAAAATTGAAATTTGGACCATTATTGAAGAAGTTATGATTAAAAGAAGTTTGAGTAAAGGAACAAGCTACCAATTTTTAAAAATTCGATATCTTTTGAACGGGTCATCAAAAAAATCTGAAAATTTACCACGAAGGAGTTTTCGAAGGGTACTAAAAACTGTAAACAAATTGGGAAAATCTAAAAAAAAAGTTTTTCAAAGTGTCCGATTTCACATGGAATGCCCCATATATATATTGTATGTTAAGCAATACATGAATCGATATCCTTTTATATGGCACCATATTAAATTTTGTGTGTAAAACTTGATACAAGATACATTTACATATAATTATGTAAAGTACTGTGTATGGCCATATATAAATGTATTGAATAATATGTTACTACATATATCTAAACTTTTTTAGTCGGGTCCTTATTTTAGTTCTTCCAATGAAAATATCATAAATTTTCAATATATATATGAAGGGCTTACTGCAAGAACTTGATAAGCAACATTTGATTTTTTCGTGTTTTTCGCCTTCGGCTGATGTTCCATTGACAGATTTTTGGCAGAAGTCTTGCTTTAACCCTTCGTACAAGTATATTGAAAATAAAAGGTCTGCAAAAGTCCTATTTTCTACATTATTTTAAAAGTTTTAAGGCAAAAACCACTATAAAATGAAATGTTGCTTGTCGAGTTTTTACAATAAGCCCTTCATATATATAAGTTCCCGTTGATCCTATAAGGAGCATAGGGCCTCAACAAAAGTTCTCCATTGGGATTTATCTGATGCCATGTACTTAATTTCACCCCAGGTTTTAAATTTTCAATATATGGGCAAAAATATTTTTTTGTTACTCTTTGACATTTTTTTTTTTTATTTTTTTTTTTTGCCACATTATTATCGTTTTGTTCGATTATAAGCTGATACTTAAACAAGCGAAATCTGTTATAGTAACTCACTTTCATCAATGCGCGCGAAAGTTATGGCGGTTTTAAGTTGGACAATTTTAAAAAAATTCTTAAAAACCCAGTTTTTGGTCGATTTTAAAAAATTTGGCAAATATTTATAGAACATACTTACAAGGGAAGTCTCCCTGGTGTCACCCTCCGATCTTCATGAAATTTGGATATGTTGTTAAGAACGAAAATTAATTCGACACGAATTTTTTTTAGCGGCCCAAACTCATTTTTAGGGGGCTCGATTTGTATGGGGGGAAATTGACCTTTTTCAGTTTTTTGCGATTTACGCCTATTTAAACAAAACTAATATAGACATGTGTGGTATCAGATTAAAGGTATTAAAAATACCTATCTCGTGGTGCTAACAACGGGCCAAAGAAGTTAATATTTTTAGACTTATTAACAAAAATGTCCTAAAATTTGGGTATTTTACTCAATATGAAGAAAAGTTGTGCATATTTGGACACGTTCTTCGCACACGTAGATAGGCTTTCCAAAGACCTTTCATTTGGTATGTAACATGACTAGTTTCTTTGCATAATATAAGAGATAAACGAAAAAAACTGAAAAATGGCCTTGTCTTCCCCCCCCCCCTACTTTTTACCCCCTAAATATGAATTTGGGCCGCTAAAAAAAATACGTGTCCCTTTATTTTTTCTGATCTACAAAATAAAGATCCGCAGGTGACACTAGGGAGACTTCCCTTGTTAGAGCTATAAATATAGTCCAAAATGTATGTCCTATGTTTATTATTTGGCGAGATACACTGAAAAATATATATTTTTCAATATTCTTTTCACCTTCATTAAGAGCAGCTAAGAACGCATTAGGTTCAAATTTTTTTTTAAATATAGCTAAGAAGAGAAAATTTCCAATATTATGCAAAAAAAATCATTCAAATTCCTTCAACCGTTCAAAAGTTACAACGGTTTAAAAATGGTTTACAATGTCATATTATTACATTTTTGGTACAAATTATAAAGAATACACATTTTTTCCTTTTAAGAGTAAATACGCCAATTTTTCCAAACTTAAAGTTGATTATTGGTTTTAAAGGCTAAATTAAGACAAGGCAGAGTTGTTTTAATAAAAGAAACAGCAAAAAATAAATGAAAAATAAAAAAAAAAAAAAAATCTTTGAGGATTCTTTTTAAGGTTAGGAAAATTTTGTTTTATCTGTAATTTTTAGAATCTTCAAAATTTTTTAACGCCCTTCCGATTTGCAATAAGGCGTTGAAAAAGCTTTATATTTTTTTTTTATTTCAAGTGATTTGATGCAGCGCCTTGGATGTGCCATCGCAAAATGTCTGGAGATAAAAGTGCAGATATTTCCGCTTACAATGACTTTTATGACAATGCTATGCACGAAATCAATTATTTGCATCGCCGCATTACTTCCTAGTCACTTAACATTAAATTTTAGCTTTGTTGTAAAATGCCAAAACAAAATTTGCAAATTTTGTAAATTTTTAAAATGTCCCCTAAAATTTTTGCAATTTTAAATTTTAAGATGCCCACTTGACTTCGGACATGTTAATAATGAAAAACTTTAACCTCAAAAAGCGCTGGCCAATTTGAAATAAAATTGCGAATGTGCCCGGCGAAAAACAGCTCTTTTAAAAAAAATTTCGCTCATTCTCTCAATTTTTGAGGAGACGGTACAACGCCCCTAGCTAGGGCACATTAAGTTGTTCTTCCATAAGTTGTAGATAATTACAACAGCTATCAAATACTTTGATCGGAATTCAATTATGTTAACGCGCACACATTCCATGGCCAAAAAACTACAAAAATTATAAAAAAATGCTCAAATGGACAGTCTATTAATGTCAGATTTATCTCTAAGGTATAATCAGTCTATCGTATGCTGGTTGACATCTAAAACAAAAACCAAGGTCGCAAAATAAAAAAGAATGCAAAAATGTTGGTTAGTGTCAAGCCGTTTTTACTCAATTTTAGACTTAAAATGGCTACAAATTTTGCAGAATTTGGCAAAAAAAAAATTGGGACTAGTTTTTTATATTATTGATCTTTTTGTATTCACAGATTCATGTAAATGTGTGGACAAAAGAAATAATTGACAGCTAAACTCAGGTATCAAGAGGTGCAAAAGAAAAATATTCTTGCCCATATATAAATTTTCATAATATTTACACACAAAAAAAAGACGTGTGTCAAAATATCCAATCGAACTTTGTAACTTTTTTTTTATATGGAGTTTAGGGCCTAATTTTGTAAATCACTCGCGTTGAACACATCACCAACGCTAACGTGAACGCGAGGCTGAAAAAATGCAATTTTGTAAATCACTACGTTTTTGCGTTCAATCTTTACGTTATCACTTGAAATCACTGTTGCCAAGTTGGAGGTTTTCCCGCTAAATCTAGCGCTTTTTGTTTGGATTTAGCGGGGGAAAATTGGTTTTAGCGGGAACGGTGTTTTAGCGGGAAAATCTAGCGCTTTTGGTTTGGATTTAGTGGGAAAAATTTAGAGGTTTTTTTACAATTTTTCTTTTTTTTTCAATCGAAAACGCCAAGTTTGTCGAATTTTAGCGCTTTTTTGTGTAACTTAGCGGGAGAATTTTATATTTTCCCGCTAAATTTTTTTCGGCGCGTTTTTAGTGAAAATTTAATTTTTGTAGAAAAAATAATTTGGAGGTTTTTTTTTAAATTTTTCTTTTTTGTCAATCAAAAATGCCAAGTTTTTCGGTTTTTAGCGCTTTTTTTCGTAATTTGGCGGGAGAATTTAAAATTTTTCCCGCTAAATTTATTTTTGGCGGTTTCTAGCGCTTTTTTAGTGAAATTTAGAGGTTTTTGATTAAAAATAGTTGGCAACAGTGCTTGAAATGTCAATTACATTAGAATCGGTGTTGCCAGATATTATAAAATTGAGAAAATTGCCTACCCATTTTGTAGGGGATACACACCCATTTTCGTGAGGCAACACATATATATGATAAGGCAACACCTACAAAGAGAATATTTGAGAAACAAGAGAACAAAAAAAAGTAAACAAAAGAAATGTTGTATTTTAAACATAAATTAGTTGAAAACAGCCATGGGCCGTCAAGCTATTTTCGATGGTTTTCTTCTGCCGGAGAAGATTTTTTTACATATTCCCCTATGTGATGGAAATCGATCGATTTCAAATCGATCGTTTTTGAATTTTGAACTTCGATTATTTTAAAATATATGAAATTAAAATGACGTAGAATTGTATAAATTCATATATTTGATTCAACTCCAGCCTTGAAAAACCATTTCAAGTAATTTTGGCTTTTCTATTCACTTTTCAGATTTCGATTTTTAGTGAAATCGATCGAAATTGAAAACGTTCGAATTCCATCACATACCAGATTTATTACTTTTTTATTTTATGTTTACATATTCCAACATTATTAACTTATATTTTGCTATTTAAAAGCATTTTTGTTACATCAACGCCCCAAAACTTCAAGTGATCATTTTGACATTTCAAGTGATGAAAAAAACTCTCTTGCGTTTTACAAAATTCCATTTTCCATACAATTTGTTCTAAAAACACGTAAGTCAACGCGAAAAAAACAGCTGTTCAGCGTCCGCGTTTTACAAAATAGAAAATTGTCCAACGCGAGGTAAATAGCCGCGTTGCGTTTTACAAAATTAGGCCCTTAATGAATACACACGCGGCTTGTTAAAATTTATCTAGATAAAGTGTACACTCAGAAAATTATTGCAGTTACTACATGACGGTCGTTTGTGTAGTAAGTAGTAGCTGTTGTTTTTAACTACAATTTCGGTCGTTTTTGTATGAAAAAATCTCAAACAACTTTTTTTGTAGTAGTTTCAAAAAATAACTACAAAAAATATACTACACTGTAGCAATAGTTGATTTATGTAGTTGTTTTTAGTTTTTTTTCTAAAACTCGTTTTTTTCTAGAAATTTTTATTGCAAACGAATGTGTCGAGCGAGTTGGTCGTGCGGGATGCGGAAGGAATTATTTTTATACCAAAAAAATAATATCTAAATAAATTAAATTACAATTTATTAAATTTAATTATAACAAAAAATATGTTTTTGGAAAAATATTCTTGAGCGAAAGAAAATAAGTGGATAAATGAGATAACAAGTGTGTATAATATAGCGCTCACATAAGCGTGCGTAAAAACCAATCGGAAAAAAACAAAATAAAATGTGCAGTGTTTTGTTTGCTTATGAGCGCGCCATCTTTCTTTTCTTTGTATACACAACAGAGCAGGTACATACTTTTTTGAAACATTGCAAATTAATTCTTTTTTTATAAATCAATTTTGCCAAAGCATTTCGTTTTTTTTATTCCAGACAAATTTTGATCAGTAGCGGTGAAAATTTGAAATGAACTATTAAAAAAACAAAGGTAAATACAATCAATTTATTTTGTTTAACATTTTATTAATATAATTTTTTTCTTCTATAATTCCAGATAAATACATCAAAAAATTGTCATCATGTCGAAATTCTATACAACCAACTGAAATGTATTGCTTTTTAAATAAATAAATATCAATCATTTAAACGTTTAAGAAATTTTTTAAATAAAATTTCAGGCAATTGTAGAAAAAACAACTGTATTAAACAGTTTTGTAGTAGTTTTTACTACATTTTGTAGTTGAAAATCAATAGTTAAAAACAACAACATGTTCAGTTGTTTTTACCGTTATATGTAGTGGACGCCTTTTCAGCGACAAAATGTAGTCAAAACAACTGTCTTTTGTAGTAGATTTTACCGACATACTTTTTTGAGTGTAAACTACATAATGCAAACCTTAGGTAAAAAATCCATGGCTTTTTAGAATAACACATGGTCTTTTACATTTTATGCAATATACCTTTCACATTTAATATTGTACTACTTCTTATTTCTATTTTTGTTAATTATATATCTGTATGATTTTGCGGAGCTTGTTTCTAATAGGCCATTTACATATGCCTCGAAATCCAAAAAAAATGGGATTTCAATGAAAATCCAAGTAAATCCAATTACTTTTTTGGATTTCAAATGTCAAATCCCATACAAAAAAAAAACTTGGATTTTGGGAAAATCGTAAAATCGCAATTTAAAATCCAAAAAATTTCTACTACTTAATTGTACAACTATGGGTTTTCCCAAAATAATCATCCCTAATGCTTTTTTTACAACGCTTTTTTATCAGCTGTTGTTGTTTTTTATAAAGTAAAAAAACAATTAAAATTTGTTTTTTTAAAACTATTAAAAGATTAATAAAAACAATGTTTAACAATGTTTCATTTAAAATTTACCATTGCAAATGGTAAACGCACAATTTAGTTGACCAATTTGGTCTTCCTAACAAAGAAAAACACTCAATGGTGGCGGCCCCAAACTTGGCAAAAATGTTAATTTTCTTGCATTTAAAGAAGCAGCTCTACATAAAAACACATTTTTTGATATTGTGGTCCCAACAAATACTAGTGGGATTGAAAATATTGGCTCCGGCCAAGAAAAATCATTGTTTTTAGAAATATTTATAAAATTGGGTAATTTTCCAACTAACAACCCTGTACACAAATCAAAAGAAATACAGAGTTAGTACAAACAAAATCCCGCTAAATGTCAAAAAAGCATATGTAAACGGTATAGATTTTAATTGGATTTGAAATCCAAATTTATGTGGATTTCGGGGTATATGTAAATAGCATATAAGTCGCTCTTAAAATTCATACGGTACTCTTTACTTATATTTATAATATTCAACATTTCGAGTGTATATCGTCTATGGCAGCGGTTACCAACCTATGGTACGCGTACCACTAGGGGGTACGCGAAACTGTCCGCGGGGGTACGTAAAATTTTAGTAATTTGGACATTCATCTTAGATTAACCTTTCAATGCTAGTTTCGCATCTGGCTTCCAAAGTTTTCCATAACGTTATTTTTAAGAAAGTTGAGGTCAAAATTTACAAAAAACGTATTTTTGTGCAATTTAGAGAGTTTTTTGCGATATTTGAAATCCGACCACTTGTTTTCGATTAACCTTTCGATGCTGATTCCGAATATGGTTATCAAATTTTTCTAAAATGTCAGGTTTTTGAGAAAATGTATGCCAAAGTTTCTGAAAGAGTGAAATTTCGGTACCATTTTGTTAAGCTCAAAATGTCCTTTAATTGTACATCATTGGCGTAGGAAGCCAACATTTCTGGGGGGGGGGGGTAAAGCCCCCCCCTAGATTTTTTTTAATTTTTTGGTATTTTTTTTAATAGAAAAACCCAGACCTATTCCTGAAGCGTTCCCTTTAATATGCGTCTAGGTGTCCTAGAAACGAATGCCCCCGAAAGCAGATAAAAATTCATATTTTTTTTTAAATTTTGATTCTGTAGATTTTTCGGAAATTTAGAACTCCTAGATATGTTTTGAGAATGAAAGATTTTTAACGTTTTTCCTATAGTAAAATCATTAGATTACTATGATTTTTTTCAAGAAAAAGTTCTGATGACTGCAAAAGTTGATGATTATTAGTCAAAATTCTCAGATTCTTTCTTTCAATAACTTTTGTCTATAAAAAACCCCTTAGAATTTAGAAACTTTTTTAAATCAAAGAAGTTAAAATGTTTTCCTGAAGGTAAAATATTGTAATTTTCGATGTATATTAACCAATTTTCTATCAGGAAAATAAAGCGCGATGTTAAGTTGTCAAATGATTTATTAATACTAAAACTTTACAAGTAAAAAGAACTTAAACGCCCGTGTAAAAAAAACTGATATGCTGCGAGATCCAAAACTTATCTGATATCATATCTGATTTAAGATATGTTAGATCCGAAAAATGGGGACAAATCTCGGATCCAATTAGATCTAATTGTATCAGAACTGATATAAAGAAATACGCCCTATTTTTCGAAAATATTTATGCAATTGCAAATAAAGCCTGATAAATTTAAAAAGGTTTACCTGAAATAAATTTAATAAACGTTTTGTTACAATTATCTTGAATTAGTTAATATTTATTTAAAAAAAATAAAAAACAGTAACAAAGAAAAAATATTTTAAATGATTAAAAAAATTATCAATTATCAAGAAATCCTTAAGACTTTCCGAGCCATTTTTGTCGGTTTAAGTATATCAGTTTTTGGAATATATAACGACGACACACATTGGGAAAACTGTTTAATTTGGCTATTTGGTGTCCATTTTGATTTTATAAAAATAATACCAAATTTTTGTCTGCCTGAAAATAAAAAAATGTTTTAGTAAAAATATTGCGAATTTAAAAGCGTTTCAATAATTATATGAGGTTATTTAAGCAACTCTGCATTTACTTTAAGTAAAAATTGTAGAAAAACAATCACTACAAGCACTGCATTTTTCTTTTCCTTTAGCTTTATGTTTATGAAGCATATTGAAATCCCATTTGGGAAGAAAAAGGAAAACTGCCTTACGTATGTATGTATGAACATAAGTTCATTTATTTAACAATATCTTTTTCATTGTTGTCCTAAGGCCGCGAATACAGAAGCACTTAAATAATCTTTAACAACTAAGATTTTTAACCGTCAATTAAAATAATGACTTACCTTTATTTCTTAATTTTTCGAGTCTTCGATATTTTTTTCCTAATTTTGATCTTGATCTGCTCACATTAGGAGTTTTTTCAAGGATTCTTTTAGTAGATGCCGCAAATTATAATCACATTTCTAATTTTGTTTTTTTTAACATTTTTCAATATTTTTTTTTTATTTTGAAAGAAATTTCAAAATTGAAAAATAAATATGTACATATGTTTATATTTTTGTAAATTTTGTTTTGACAAAAAAAAATAAACAAAATTTAAACAATAAATAAAAAATTTTGGTAATTGCAAAATTAAAATTCACAATCGATTTTTTTATATTAGGGATGTTCGTTTACACCGGCATACTAAAAATGTTTGTAAAACGCATCATAGAATTTTGATCTGGTAACAGATCAGGTTTTATCTTCTTATATATAGCAGATATAAAAGGGCTTACTTAAAATATAGCCATATATAAGTCAAGATATCGTTATATATGGTAATAGATATAGCATATCTCGTTATATATAACTAGATATAATATCATATATAATCAGATATGACCATATCTTATTATATCCAATTATATCTAATCTTTTTTACACGGGCGTTGAACATAAAATAACGAATAAACATAAAAAGAATAAGAAAACATATAGGTGTTTCCATACAATATGTGTGTTGTTAAGACAGGGTGGTTTAACCTAACGATTCAATTCAATTTTTTTCAACACTCCTCCTCAACACACATATTTATAATTAAAATAAAATTATAAATTTATAAAGCCTAAGGCTCCTACAAGTTTAACATGAGAAGTCTTAGATAAATTCTTGGTTAAAATGTCAGCTAAATTATCGTTACTATTACAATATTCCAAATCAATTAATCCATCTACATAAACATCTCTAATATGATGATACTTTATATCTATATGCTTACTTCTACTATGATAAATAGGATTCTTAACTAGATGTAAAGCACCAAGATTATCGCCATGAATTAAGATTTTATCTGGACAATGAAGCTGGATTTCACCAAGAAGTTTCTTTAAATAAACTGCTTCCTTTGTTGCCGATGAAAGCGCCATATATTCGGCTTCCGTACTACTTAGAGCCACTGTAGCCTGCTTCTTGGACTCCCAAGAAAATACTCCACCAGCAAGTATAAAAACATATCCCGTATAGGATTTGCGATTAACTGCATCACCTCCCCAATCGGCATCGACATAACATACTACAGGGTTGCCAGTTTTGTGGTATTCTAATTGAATATCGATGGTTTTATTCAAATACTTTAAAATGCGTTTTGCTGCTACCATATGTTCTTGATGGGGATCCTTGTTTCTTTGAGACAACTTACAAACAGAATGTAAAATATCAGGGCGGGAACAAATTGATAAATACATTAATGAACCAATAAGCGACTGATACTCGACAGGATTTATTGTACCACAATTCTCGTTGTTGCATAAAACTTGAAATTTCGCTTCTAATGGAGTAGATACTGGACGACATTCTTCCATTTTATATTGTTGTAAAAGTTCACTTATGTATTTCTTTTGATGTATTGCAATTTTCCCAACAACACCATCTCTCTCAATTTCAATACTTAGAAAATGTTTAGCAGGACCTTTATCCACTACAGATACTCTTTCTGAAATTTGAGATTTTATTAAATTTAATTCATTCAAGTTGGAACAAGCTATAAGCAAATCATCTACGTATACTGCAATCAAATTAATATTTTTACCATTTGCCTTTTGATACAAACATGGTTCACTCTTACAAGGATAAAATCCGATTTCCCTCAAAATTGAATCTAACTTAAGGTTCCATTGGCGACCTGATTGTTTTAGCCCATATAAAGCTTTCTTCAATTTTAAAACACCATTAGGATTCTCCTCATCAATAAAACTTTCGGGTTGAGTCATATAAACATTATCGGTTAATTCACTATTCAAATAGGCTGTAGACACATCCATTTGATGCAAATGAAGCTCATATTCTGCAGCTAGGGCAATAATCATTCTAAGTGTTTCATAACGGACAACAGGGGAAAAGGTTTCCGTATAATTTATGCCATATGTCTGTGCATAACCTTTTGCAACTAATCTAGCCTTAAACCTTTCTATATGACCTTCTCTGTTCCTTTTTAAAGCAAACACCCATTTGCAGCCCACAATTTTCTGACCAGGTGGCAACTCTGTCATCTCCCATGTATCATTTTCAAGGAGAGCTTTATACTCCTCCTGCATAGCATCCCACCAACATTGAGAGTACTCACCCGATAACGCTTCATTTACTGTATCAGGCACCTTAATTTCATCCACACGCATCAGATTTAAAGTGTTGTACTGCTTCTTGGGTCTTCCTGGCCTACCTGTACGCATTAATCTAGGCCTCCCAGGACCAACGGCACCATCTTCTAATAATGGTTTAAAACCAACCAACTGATTACCATCCATCACTGCACCAGAGTCTTCTTCTGCGGATTCGAAATCACTGTCACTTCTTGCCTCTTCTGTAGAATTGGCTTTATCTTCAACATTACCATCAGAGCTACTAAATTCATGTTGTATTTCAAAAACGATAAAATTATCTTGTTGTGATTCATTCAGTTGTGTATTTTTCTGTTGTGTATCATTTGTTGCCTTCAAATCAAAGTTCTCAATAATATAAACATCTCGACTTACGATAATTTTTCTTGTTGGTTTTTCATATAGACGATACGCCTTTGAAGTATTGGAGTAACCAACCATGATGTATTCCTTCCCCTTTGGTCGGAACTTATGATGATGTTTTTTATCTAACGCAATTGCTACGGAACCAAATACTTTTAAGTGACTTACTGTTGGCTTACGATTGTACCATACCTCGTATGGTGTTGTACCTTTTAACGCTCTCGTTGGAGCTCTATTACGTAAATAAGCCGCTGTATTTATAGCCTCTGCCCATAGATTCTCATCAATATTAGAAGACACCAGCATGGCTCTAGCCATTTCAACCAGAGTTCTGTTAAAACGTTCTGCTACCCCGTTCTGCTGTGGTGTGTAGGGCACAGTGAGCTGACGAACAATACCATTTACTTTCAAAAAATCATCAAAAACGTTATTAACGAATTCCGTGCCATTGTCGGAACGTAAAATTTTAATTCTTTTGCCCGTTTGGCATTCAACCATGGCTTTAAATTCTTTAAAAATTTCGAATGTTTGGTTTTTGTGTTTTAAAAAATATACGAAAACAAAACGAGATTTGTCGTCTATAAACGTCAATATATAACGTGCACCACCAAGTGATTCTGTATTTACCGGACCACAAATATCGGTATGAATTATTTCCAATAATTCTTTTGCTCTATTTTCAGAAGTTGAAAACGATTTAGTAGTACATTTACTTTTTAAACACACTGAACAATTAATTTCGTTAGGAAATTTTACTTCCATACCATGTACTAAATTTTTCTCTGACAATTCTTTTAAACTTGCCATATTCAAATGTCCATAACGATTATGCCATTTTGTAGCATCAGACATTTTATTTACAAAAAACAAATTATTTTTCATTTTATTGTACAAAAACAAATCACCACATTTTTCTGCTGTTAAAATTGCTTTTCCTCTTTTATCGATTATTCTTGCGTTTTTATCATTAAATTTGACAACATCTTTTGCAGCTACTCTGCCGACAGAAATAAAATTGCATTGTAGGTCGGGTACAAACAAAACATCATTTAACACAATGTCACATTCTGCAATACGAACTTTACCCTTACCCTTCGCCTCAATTTTATTTTCTCCAGCAAGTACGATCATCTCACTACATGTTTCAAATGTATCAAACAATTTTCGATTACAGCACAAGTGTGAAGAAGCGCCACTGTCAATACACCATACATCACGATTCAAATCATTGTTGTTGCCTGTTGCAGAAAAAACTGAATATGCATGCGCATTTTTGTTCTCACTTTGTTGTTCTGTTTTGTTGTTTCTGCACTGCGCTGCGTAGTGGCCACTGCGACCGCAGTTAAAACATTTAAAATTTTGTTTTTTATGGCCGATGTAACGGTTGTTCTTTTCGTTGGTATTTCTACTCACATTTGTAGTTTTGTCTTTTCTATTTTGCTGCGACATAAAAACTTGAGTGGCACCTTCAGCGTCTTTCGATTGGTTACCAACTTTTCTTCTTTCACCCTCTTCCGTTAACTTTAATTTTAACGCACTAAGCTTTGGTAGGTCATCCCGTGTCTCCAAGGCTATAACAAAATTTTCATATGATTTGGGTAAACTTGCCAAAAGCATTATTGCAAACAGCTCATCCTGTAGTGCAATACCCGTTTCAGCCAACTTATCGACAATGGATGAAAACCCACAAACATACTGCTGAACACATTCCGATTCACTCATACGCATATTCAAAAGTTGTTTGAACAGTGTCACCTTTCTGACAGGACCCTTTGGCCTGTGCACCTCACGGAGTATGTCCCACGAATCTTTCGCTGTTTCACAATTTCTTATGTATGAAATTTGTATTGGGGTGATACTTAAAATAATCGTTGACGTTGCCTTTTCATCTTTTTTCTTCCACACAGCAATTTCAGCTTCCACTATTGGCTTAGCTTCCGAAACGATAGACCACAACTCCTGATGAATGAGTACAGCTTTTATCTGTAGACTCCACGAATCATAATTGGTTTCATTTAACTTTTCAATGTTATACATCGAGGAACTCATCTTAAATCTTAAGCACTGCTGGGTACATAACCTATTGTAATTTTCGATGTATATTAACCAATTTTCTATCAGGAAAATAAAACGCGATGTTAAGTTGTCAAATGATTTATTAATACTAAAACTTTACAAGTAAAAAGAACTTAAACGTTGAACATAAAATAACGAATAAACATAAAAAGAATAAGAAAACATATAGGTGTTTCCATACAATATGTGTGTTGTTAAGACAGGGTGGTTTAACCTAACGATTCAATTCAATTTATTTCAACATAAAACCCTAAGATTCGGTAAAGTTTTTATTACTGACAAAAACATCAGATTCATATAAAAACTTTTTTCAATAATTCAGACTATTTTTCAATGGGAAAAACTATTAGATCTTATGTAATAATCATTACGAGTCCTTAAGACTCATTGAACAATCATAACGAGTCCTAAAGACTCATTACATATTATTATTATTTATTGTTGCAAAAATTAATGAAATCATTAAATTATTAAAAAAAAAAAAAAATGTGAATGATTAAAATTCTGGGGGGAGGGCTATCTACGCCTATGTTGTACATATATACGGGGGTGTTTCATTCGAAAAGTCACGAATTTGTTGATCTGCCCTTGTATTAAAAAAAAAAATATTTAAGAAAAATAAAAAACATTTTTATATTTTAATGACCAATTTTTCGTAAATATTTATTATTTTGTTATTGGGCTAATTTTGGTCAGGTAATTTAAAGATGTAAAAATAAAAAACAAATTTATTTCATCATTTTTCTCGACGTTTCGTTAATGGGTTTTCAACTTTTTCAAGAGATTTTATTAATTTAATTTTTAAATTCACATTATCAGGTATTTAGGAAATTATTTTATAAAACTGGACATCACGACACATATTGTATAAATAATTTAATAAATAATTGTAGAAAAAATAAAATAAAAATCACAGTTTAACCTAATAACTAATATCACAGAACTTATTTGCTGTGTTTTTCAATAAGTGGATTTATTTTCGGATTAATCTTATTTAGTTTAAAATAAATATTTTAACATGCCAAAACAAATTTGCAATATTTTTTTCCGTAATGAAAATTGGATAAAAAAAATTGGAAAATGAAAAAAGTTATAAATAAATCAAAATTAATCCAAAGTGGACTTATTAAATCCTAAAATTTAATTGGATTAATTTTGATTTATTTATAACTTTTTTAATTTTCCAAATTTTTTTATCATGTTTTCGGATTATAATTGCTAATTTATCATAGATTACGGAAAAAAATATTCCAAATTTGTTTTGGCATGTTAAAATATTTATTTTAAACAAAACAAGATTAATCTGAAAATAAATCCACTTTTTGAAAAACACAGCAATTGTTTAACTGATGGCAATTGAATATTGAAGCTTTGTATTGTCTTTTATTGTATTTTATTGTATTGTATTTTATTTTATTTATTTTTTCTACAATTATTTATTAAATTATTTATACAATATGTGTCGTGATGTCCAGTTTTATAAAATAATTTCCTAAATACCTGATAATGTGAATTTAAAAATTAAATTAATAAAATCTCTTGAAAAAGTTGAAAACCCATCAACGAAACGTCGAGAAAAATGATGAAATAAATTTGTTTTTTATTTTTACATCTTTAAATTACCTGACCAAAATTAGCCCAATAACAAAATAATAAATAAAAAACATTTTATTTCCGCCCTGTGATGATTAAAATTCTGGGGGGAGGGCTATCTACGCCTATGTTGTACATATATACGGGGGTGTTTCATTCGAAAAGTCACGAATTTGTTGATCTGCCCTTGTATTAAAAAAAAAATATTTAAGAAAAATAAAAAACATTTTATTTCCGCCCTGTGATGTGTTTTTGGAACTTTTTTTAAGAGTTCAAAAACGTCCTTTGTTTAAAATTTTGGTGTAGAATCGACTGGTGAAATCAGGACTGTGATCATGTAAAACAATAGTTGACTATCGTCGATCTTTGGAGCCTTGTTGCTCCTAAACTAATCAAAATGTTTTCAAATTTTTTAAAGATTCTGGATTAGACACCACTGCTTAATAATTATAAAAAGAAAAACTTTCTAATTTTCCTTCAAAACGATATGTATTTTGATGTCGTTTATGGGTCGTCTATCGTTTTCGTTTTACGTGATTAGCCTCCAGATTTGCAATATTTTCAGCTGTTATTGCTCTGCAGAAAAATAAGCTTAAAATCCGCGTTTTTAGATGCATTGAACCACCCTAAGGAGCGAAATTTTTTCCCAAAAAATGACACCATTATTTTGAAAGCCTTCAAAAAATTATCATTTACCCGCAGATCAAAAATTTAAAAATTAACTCTAATATTTATATGAGAAATTTTTTAACGAAAACAAAAAACTCGCTAGGGGGTACGCGGCTGATAAAATTTAAAATTAGGGGTACGCGAGCCAAAAAGGTTGGTAACCGCTGGTCTATGGTATTTGTCCTCTCTTTGTAAAATCTCTACATCATTAAAGTTTGGCGTGTGCCTTTTATCTGCACAATGGGATGATAGTGCTAGTTTTATAAATATAAGTAAAGAGTACCATATGAATTTTAAGAGCGACTTAGAAACAAGCTCCGCAAAATCATAGAAGTAGTACAATATTAAATGTGAAACCGCTTGTTACGTGTATTTTATTATTGTTCCTCATTGTAAGTTTTTTATTTTTGTGCGTTATATTCTTTTTTGTTTGTTTGTTTTATGACACAGTGGGACAATGTTTATCTTTTTAATGTTAAAAATGTTTTTTGTATATAATTGTAGATTCCTGAAGATGCAACCCAGTGGGTTTGCGAAATATCGATTTTTTAATAAATAAAATAAAAAATTATTAACGAACATTGGCCTTGAGCTTAAATAATTAGTTTTAATCAAAATTACAACAAAAGGTCGAATAACACACATATTGATTATAAACAAAATTATTTAAAAGATATCGTTAAAAAAAGTTTAATTTCAATAAATCCCGAAATCCCGGGATCCCGGAATTTTTCAGGATTTTAAAATCCCGAATCCCGGGATTTGTAAATATCAATCCTGTTGGGCATCCCTAGTATCGATTGCCAACATTGAAAAAACTTAACAATTTTCAATTTAAAATTAAAAGTTTTATCTGTGGTAAAAATTTTGGAAAAAGTCTAGTTGGCAAACATTGCACACAGGGCCAGCACGATCCAATTCCGGTCAAAAGTCTTTACCGCTGTTGGATCCGTCTGAAAATGTGCTTCGAGGTCGCTGACACAGACTAATACAGACTCGACATAAGTAACAGGTGTAAAAAAAGTAGTCTTGAACCATATGGTTAATTTTTTCAAATTATTCCACGAATTAGGTTAGAAAGAGACAGCAAATATAACGCGCCATAAGAAAAATGGATGCCAGATCTGTTTTTATTGTTTCACTAACTCCTAAGTCGTAGAAAGTGTTGCCATGTTAGCGTCAAACTAGCTAAACACCGCTCTGTTTTCTCCTAAAATCGCTTAGTTTTTCCCCATTTTTTGTTATAAAACTCTACTGTCGCGTCTGTGTATAGTCTGTGTCGCTGATTTCAAAATAAAAACCAAAAAAAATCAAAACGGCGGATCCAATATGGCGGACAATATTTTTTTTTAAATTGTCCGATTGAACTCAAATTTTGTTTTATGCGGGTCTTGGAGTTAATGAATAAGAATTGTTACTCCGAATTTTGAAAAACAAAATGGCGGACTAAATATGCTTCTTAAAGTTTAAAGAAAGATCCAACTCCGGCCAAAAGTCTTTATCGTTTTAGGATCCGGCTGAAAATGTGCTTCTAGAGTATTTCGGGGTCGCCGATTTAACTCAAATTTTGTTTTATGGGGGTGTTGGAGTTACTGAATTAGTATTACTGGGGTGAATTTTGAAAAACAAAATGGCGGACTAAATATGATTAGTAAAGTTTGTTACAAGTAATTAAAAACCAGCTATAGTGTTTCTTCACAATACCGCAGCAAGCAGCAGGCAGCAAAATTTGCACATGTATTTTGTTGTTGCGGCAACAACAAAATACATGTAAAAATGTTGCTGTCTGCTGCTTGCTGCTGTATTGTGAAGAAACACATATTCCTTTTCTTTGTTGAAGCTATCTGAAAGTGTGGCCTAGTAAATTTCCGGGTCTGTTATCTTAAAATAGAACTAATAAAATTCAATATGGCGGAAACAATATGGCGGCTAGTCTTTTTAACTTTGTCTGATCTAACTAAAAATTAGTTTGAAGAGTATTAAGAATGTCTGAAGTAAAATCTACGTACATAATTTTTATATATATTTTTGATATAAATATGGAAATGGTGTAAATTACTTAGTTTCAGAAAAGCATTTGGAAATGGTGACGACAAATTATTCACTTTTTTTTCTTTACTTTGGAAATTCAATACAAAACCTTTGAATATAATTGGAAATGGTGTAACTGATATTTTTTTTCATAATTCTACAAAAAAAACCAGAAATGTAAATATTTTTTTTCCCTACACTTAATAAGGCACTCTCTGACGATAAAAAAATTAATCAAGCCGTTAAACATTATTTTGGGTTTAATTATTTTTTTTTAAACATATCTCGGACCACTGTATATATAGCTGTAATTTCGCCATTTACCATTTGGAGCAAGTTTGGGCTTTTTTCGAAAGATATGGATCCATTCTGTATAAAAAAATAAAAAATAAAGACTGATTGTATCAAACTGAGGATCGCTGAGGATTTTTTCAGCGCGAAGTAATTAACTAAAAAATCATAGTTATTTTCACAAAAACGCGAATTGCTGTCAGGAAAATGAGTTTTATTTTTCCATATTATTTTCGTTACAAAGGCTAATACATCCACTTACAAATTTTTTTTCAACTTTTTTAACTTTGAAGACCTGTTAAAGGAAATGGTGTAGTTGGATCATAAAGATAAGTTCAGGAAACCAACAAATTGGTATAGATATTTTTTTAAGAAATTAAATATAAGGACTTTTGACCGGAAATTTATCTGGCTGGCTCTGTGTGAAATTGGTCAGGTTTTTCTTAACAATAGGGATGATTTAGGTGAGTAAAACAAAGAAAAAAAATTGTAGGTTGCCCATGGTTACAATCCTAAAATAAGAAAATTTTCAAACAAGTCCATGGTGCTCAGACTTAAGAAGTTCATTGTACCGTTTGATATTTTTACCCTAAGTTTTTGAAGGAAGTGGGTAAAATTTTAAAATTAAGCATTATTGAGGTATTTATTTTTATAACTAGGCTTATAGCTTAGATATTAAGCTATAATTTGAGCACTCATTTGACCATTTAACCCTTATAGAACCGGAGTTAATAACGTTTGAACATAGGAAAACATATTTAAATATGTATACCAGACCTCTGTGCAGTTTATTTTTTTGCCTTAAGTTTTTCTACGTAGCCGGCCTTCGGTCGGGATTAGGGATTTCAAACTCCATAAATAAATTGAGCGGCTTCGCTTAATAGTTTTTTTTTTTGTGTTAAAATATAAGCGGAATCAATGGTTAACAGTCAATAACTCGGTTTTATAAGGGTTAAAAGGTCCAATGAAAGCTCAAATGAAAGCTTAATATCTAAGCTTTTAATCTGGTTGTATAAATATGCCTTAATAAGGCATAATTTTGAAATAAAACGGATTTTCTCAAAAAAAAATGGTTTAAAAATTTAAAACTTGGTGTTGTGCCACAATGGATTATTTTTAAAATGCAAAATTTAAGGTATTTAAATAATCTTTCGAATTAAACCAATCCTGGTCTGATCGGACCATTACTGAAGATATATTAAATTCGATATCCGAACTTTGGAGGCCCATAACTCGGGTACCATGGGCTGCGGACAATTTTTTTTCTTTGTTGGATACAGCACTTAAAGTTCTATCTGTGATAGAGTTCTTTTTTTTAATTACAGAAATGTCTGCCAAATAGACTTTAGCCAAAATTTGGGAGCGATCGGAGTAAAGTCAACTTGAATCAGGTAATAAAATAAGCATTTGAATCAAACTAATCTTGGGCTGATCGGACCATTATTTGAAAAGATGTTTCACTCAATATTTTAACTTTGGGGGCCCATAACTCGGAAACCACATGCCTATGCAGACAATGTTATCTTTGGCAAAAGTGCACTTTACGGGGCACAAATATTTTGTGGAGGAAAAAAATTGCACCCCCTCTGGAATAAAAAAAGAAAAAAACCTAAATTGAAATTTAAGGGGGGTGGGCCCCGGGGGCCTCCCTGGAGCCAAAAAACCGTCCCATCCACTTATAGGTTTGTCTGGGTACTTAAATTAAAGGTAATTAAAAAAGCAAAATAAAAATAAAGGAGGCTAGGTCCCTTGGCCCCTCTAGATCCAAAACAACGTCATGATGTGATTTTTCCAAAAAATCGTCCACCCAAAAAAAAAAAATTTTTGCTTAAATTTTTTTTTCTGTGTAGCAGGCCTTCGGCCGGGCTTAGGAATTACAAACTCCATAAATTAATTTAGCGGCTTCGCTAAATAAAGTTTTTTTTGTATATTAAGCCTTTTACTCGGTTAATTACTGAATGACAAAATTATTGAACTGAATGATACTATAATGGATTTAAGGGGTACAATATTGTTAAAATACACACAAAAAATACATACAGTTGAACCTCGATTATCCGCGTTGCTCGGGACCGGACTTAGCACGTATAATCGAAAAACACGGTTGAAATAGGTTAAATAATTTTTTACATTTGTAGGTATATGTTCGTGAATATATTGCACAGATAATAGAGGTAAAGCACGGTTAATAGAGGTAAAAACAATAACAAAAAATGCAATATGCACGTACATGTATGAATTGCACGGATAGTAGAGGCAAAGCACGGTTAATAGAGGTAAAAAACAAACACATAGCATGCCGGTTAATAGAGGCAGCCGGTTAATAGAGGCAGGCGGTTAATAGCGGCAGCCGGTTAATAGAGGGTCGCATAATCTAGGTTCAACTGTATTTGCAATCGTGAGCAAATTACCTTTCATTTGAGTACCCATACATACATGTTGATGGGTGGGGCGGTTTTTGGCTCCAGGATAAATATTTGTCAAAATATTTGTGTCCCGTAAAGTGCACTTTAGCCTTATCTTTTTTTGAACTCACCTAAATCATCCCTAGTTCCGAAAAAAATTTAGTGATATCTGACTACTGGTCTTTTTCCTTTATTTTTCCTGGTATTTTAAGTGTAGGTGACTGGTGACTTGCGGAAAAAGCCTCAATGTCATTTTATTGACCTTTGAGATGCACCAATCGCCAAACGCAAACATACAGCCAAACGTACATACCTAAAGTAATTATTTACAAATATATTTTGTTTGTTCTTACCAAAAATCGCTTTTTGAACGCTTTGTTGACCAATTGTTTTTTGGAAATTTAATATATTTAAATAAATAGGAAAATTACGCAGTGATGAAAACATCATTAATGATCGTTTCAAATAAACATTTTTTTTTTTAATTTAAATGACATTTAGAAAATGTTATGGTACAACACTGATGTCAACTAATTTTTGGGAAAAACCCGCGAAATCAGAACAAAAATCGCTAGAAAACACAGTAAAAACAATTTAGCTATATAATTAGTACACGCAAAAAAAATCTGTGTCGGAGTTAGCAAAAATCTGGCATATTTTTACCAAAAATTTGCTAATACCATATTCGCATACAATGTTTAAAACATCGTTTAACTTTTGTGTTTAAAATGAACGAAAGTGTTCGCATTGCCAGTTGTTTAAAAAAGCATCCGCTTCTCTTCTGGTTCGTTTAGCAGCGGCTGTTTTTTTGATGACAACTTAACACAGGGTTGTTATTTCGTGTTTCCAAGATGTTTTGGAAATGTTTTCGAGATGTTTAAAATTAAACGATGTTTTGTTTTGAATGTATGGGGAAACACATGTTTAAATTTAAACATGCCAATGTGAATATGGTATAAAACTACAACCGACAAAGTACACTCAACCAAAAATCCTTGTATTCCCAAAGAAAATCGTTGTAAATTTAACAGAAATCATTGTTGATTTTGACCCTACAAATATTTACGTTGATTTCAATAAAAATTGTTGTCAGTTTTTGTAAAAGTTGATCAACTCGTTTTTTTGTTAATCAACTCGTATTTTATGTAAATTCAACTCATATTTTTGTTAATATAAGAAATTTTTCTTATTAAAAAAAGCTTGATGTTATTTGTAAATATTTTTTTATTAGGTATAAATCACAATATTTTTTTTATTTCCGGCTTTTTAGCTGCAATATTTGAAGCTTTTCACACACGCTTCGTTTATTCCCGTCATTCTCTAGTTATCTGATGATACCAAAACAAAATCCTTAAAAAAAACAAAAAATGTTTAAATATAGTATGAATACATAAAGTAATCAATGTTTAATTAAAGTTGTTTTTATTCGACCTTTCTATTTATAAATAAAAATGTTTTTATTTCGAGCTCGAGGCCAGTATTGAACATAAATTTTATTTTTATTTGTTGCCGATATTTCGATACTCTTTGAGTATTATCATCTGGGCTTGTAAAAAATATAATTTATATATAACACCGACTTTAAAATTACTTTTCTTTCCTTTGCATCGTCTATTATTAAACAGTTTAGTTTGTTGCCGAAATATCGGCAACAAATAAAAATAAAATTTATTTTCAATACTGGCCTCGAGCTCGAAATAAAAGCATTTTTATTTTGTAATCAATGTTTTTTATTACTTACCGAATATTTACAGATAAGATCCAATTTTTATTTAGTTTTCTAATATTAAATAATTTTATAAGAAACAAACACATTGAATAATTTTATAAGAGACAAACACCATTGCCACAGACTATAAACAGACTCGACAGTAGAGTTTTATTAGAAAAAATGGGGGAAAACTAAGCGATTTTAGGATAAAACAGAGCTGTTTTTAGTCCGTTTTACGCTAACATGGCAACACTTTCTACGACTTAGGAGTGAGTATAACAACAAAAACCGATCTGGCATCCATTTTTCTTATGGCGTGTTATATCAGTTTTCTCTTTCTAACCTAATTCGTAGAATAATTTGAAAATAATAACCATATGGTTCAGAACTACTTTTTTGACACCTGTCACTTATGTCAAGTCTGTACACTCATAGAAATATCTTAGTAGAAAAATTAGTAAACCCATTGTAGATCAAGTTTTACAAAATATTGCCGTATTCAACAAAAATTAATGTTGATATCGTTGAATAATCAGTAAAGTTGAATCAACTCTTTACAACGCTTATACAGAATTCAATAGATAAAACCAAAAAAGAAAAAACAACCCTGTTGTAATGTGTGAAAAATCAGGTTACAAATGTATGTAATTTTTGTTAAAGAGTTACCATTTTGTGTTCTTCGCGGTTATTGATTGAGTTAAATACCGTCAGGTTATGTTACCGTCTGGTATCAAAATTATGCTGGATGATATTTATGTCAATGGTACAATAACGCACCATCTACACGTGGGAGAAGTTTTTCATGAAAGCAGAGATAACGTCGGCAGAGAAACAGTTGGGAAATTTCAATATTTATCTCAATATCAAGTGGTGTGGAAAACGAGCTGCAATTATTCTTATGAAATTTCATAATTTGCAATCAGCCGTGGAATAACTATGTATATTTTTTATCATAAATATATGTACAATCTATTATTTAAGCACATACATTTGTTTATACACTTATTTTTAATTGTTTTATTTTATTTTTCCTTTTTTCGACGCCATTTATCCCAAAAAAACAATTGTAAACATATAAATATAAGTGAATTTGACACTTGATCTCATGAGATTGTTGTCATGAGATTTCTCATAACAACTATCTGATGAGATCAAATACTGAGACTAATATTTAGTCCACACCTGAGAATAATTTCTTTGCAATTGATTTTGACGTTTCTTAATACAAATATCTCAGTGTTTCTCCCAGGTGTAGACAGCGGGTAAATATTGTTGGCATTGGTACGACGAATTCCTTTGGGAATTTGGCGAGTTACAACGGCAACCCTTAACATGTAATCGATATTTTCAAATACAACCTTGTTTCGAAGTAACGGTTTTTTTTTAGAAATAAGAATAGGGAAAAAGGGAATATAAATCATGACGTCTTGTGAATCTTTCTATTTCCGGCCGTCACTCAAAAGATCAACAGCTAAGCTAAGAAGCAGTTAGTTATAAATTTTTTTGTAAGAATAAAGTGGATAAGCTCATCGACTTGATTCATACACATCCTTGGTCTAAACCTATTCTAGTGATAGTAAATATCACTCTACTGGACTTTGGTCGCCGTTGGTGACTTTATTTTTTACATTTAACCATCTTGGAAGGTAAGGAACATAGAGAAACATAGAGGCGAAGGCGTCAAAAATTGAGTTGTCAAAGTACAACTTGTATACATGTATTTGTTGTCAAAGTACGACTTGTAAACATGTATTGTGTGGTGAATTCACATCGACAACGTACGTGTGAGAAATTAGAAAAAGATAGTGATATTATTTTCTTTCACCTTCGCCTCTATGTTTCTCTATGGTAAGGAATTTCCTTATAAGAAGAAGTGTATACCAGGCTATAACCCTTTGTTGGTCCAATAGGACATTTACTACACAGGACTTTTAAAACCGCCAGGAAAATAACTAAAGGCGTAATACGTGCTCATATACCAATTAAAGGCTACAACCATAGGTACTCCGGATCTACGTCTACTAGCGACTTCAAGAGTTTATCAGGGGACACTTGAGCCACCACATCACCCAGAAGTAAATCGTATTAAAGGTGTTAATATCAGCGAAGGAGGAGAGCGTATATGAAGTTTTCTAAAACTGGATAGTGTGTGTGCGGAATCTGAGGAGGAGAATTAAGGAGTAAAACCGCAAGTATTGTAGACGGTACCGGGTGGACGGGAGTGGACCGAAACGTACTACTGAGACCCGACAGACAAAAGTAAAACATTTCCTTAAATCAAATATTTTTACACTTTTCCGCGAGCCTGAAATATTTGGCAATAATCTTGATTAGGACTATAGGGTTAACCCGAGCGCTCAGGAACTATCGTCCCAATTCGTATTATACGTTTTAAGTCCCTTTTTGGGGTAAGCAGTTGTATACAAAAGAATAGAAAATGTTTTAGAAATTAATACCCGCAAAGTTTTTGCAGACAAGACCCCTTGTATCCTCCTTTCTATCTACACTACCGAATATAATACTGTGTTTCCTTTTTTTTTACCCACTAATCCGTATCTTCAGTTCAATCCAGTCATTAAACCCAACAAAAAAAGACTGGAAAGAAATGTTGCTCTAATTGGTGATATAAAAGCATACCTCGTGATAATTATTAGTTATTCAGCAATATCCGCTGTATCACAATACCATTATTTATTCATTTTTGTGACATTCACAAGAATTCATTAAGTATTAAATGAAAAAGAAATCGAAGTAAATAATAAATTCCTATATGTTTTACTATATTTGTTTTTCACATACACAAATGTAAACATTTATTCCCAACTCATCCACATACATATATATATTTGAAATTAATAAAACATGAATATGAATTGAAAATGGAATTTATTGGCAATATGTGTTTTGTTTAAGCTAGGGTAGAAAAAGAGGCAAAAGATAGGCTGGCGAAGATTAATACTGTATACAGACTAGCGTGATTTTAAAATCACTATATGATTTTCCATTGAACAAAATCACATAGTGATTAACAAAATTGTACTAGAATAAAGAAAAATCATAAAATCATCTCAATTTACCATGGTAAGTTCTTGTAGTGTGAACGTGGCCTTAGGGTCACTTCTATAAAACGACCACACCCAAAAAAAAACAATTGTGAAATTATTTAATTTTAGGGTATAATTTACCTAAGATTTTTCGCAGGAATCCAACTTGAAAAGTTTCTTTGCATATTACCCGAATCAACTTAGGTAAACTTACAAAATGCATTTAAGCATTATTTCAAATTTAATTTTGTTTATTTAGCCACTATATTTAAATAAATGGTACAGTTTGATTGGTCAAATAACGTATTTTTTTTTAGGTTGATTTAATAGTTTTATATATCCCCTTCCATACAAAATGCTCAATATTATAAATTTTAATTACATTTATTTTTAATATTTTTTTTAAATAAATAAAATATAAATACTAATAAAATATAAATACTAACAAGCTAAAATATAAATACTAACAAGCCTAAAATACATGCTTAGCATGATCAGGGACAACTAAATTTTTCTATAAAAACTTTCTTAAAGACAATTTTTCTATAGAAAAAAAAAAGACAATTCTTCTTTAGAAAATTTCTGATTGACAATTTTTCTATAGAAACTTTCTGAAAGACAATTCTTCTATAGAAAATTTCTGAAAGACTATTTTTCTATAAAAAATTTCTAAAAGTCAAATTTACTGTAGAAAATTTTTAACAGACAATTTTTTTAAAAAATTTCTCAAAGACAATTCTTCTATAGAAAATTTCTAATAGACAATTTTTGTATAGAAAATTTTTCAAAGAAAATTTTTAAAAGACAATTTTTTTATAGAAAATTTCTGAGAAATAATTTTTCTACAGAAAATTTCTGAAAGAAAATACTTCTATCGAAAATTTCTTAAAGTAAAATTTTCTATAGAAATTTTCTCAAAGACAATTCTTCTATAGCAAATTCCTGAAAGACAGTTTTTCTATAGAAACTTTCTGAACTCCAATTTTTCTATAGAAAATTTCTGAAAGAAAATTTCTATAGAAAAATTTTCGATAGAAAATTTCTGGTTGACAATGTTTCTATAGAAAATTTCTGAAAGATAATTTTTCTATAGAAAGTTTTTGACGACAATTTTTCTATAGAAAACTTTTTCAAGCCAATTTTTTTATAGAAAATTTCTATAAAAAAATTCTCAAAGACAATTTTTCTATAAAAAATTTCTCAAAGATAATTCTTTAATAGAACATTTTTTAAAGATAATTTTTCTATAGAAAATTTCCCAAAGACAATTATTCTACAGAAAATTCCTCAAAGACAATTTTTTAATAGAAAATGTTTTAAAACCAAAAAAGATAATTTTTCTATAGAAAATTTCACAAAGATAATTTTTCATAGAAAATTTCTGAAAGGCAATTGTTCTGTAGAAATTTTCTGAAAGACAATTCTTCTATAGAAAATTTTTCGATAGAAAGTTTCTGGAAGACAATTTTTCTATAGAAAATTTCTGAAAGACAATTTTTCTAAAAAAATTTTTGAAAGTTAATTTTTCTATAGAAAATTTTTTATAGAAAGTTTCTGAAAGACAATTTTTCTATAGAATATTTCTCAAAGACAATTTTTCTACAGAAACTTTTTCAAAGACAGTTTTTCTATATAAAATTTCTGAAAGACAGGTTTTCTGTAGAAAATTTCTGAAAGACAATCTTTCTATGGAAACTTTCTCAAACTCAATTTTTCTATAGAATACTTCTGAAAGGCAATTTTCATAGAAAAATTCTCAAAGACAATTATTCTATAGAAAATTTCTTAGACAATATTTCTATAGAAAATTTCTGAGAGAAATTTTTCTAGAGAATATTTTTGAAAAATAATTTTCCATAGAAAAATTCTCAAAGACAATTCCCAAGGACAATTTTTCTACAGAAAATTTCTCTAAGACAATTCTTCAATAGAAAATTTTTTAAAGATAATTTTTCTATAGAAACTTTCTCAAAGACAATTTTTCGATAAAAAATTTCTCAAAGACAATTTTTTATAGAAAATTGCTGAGACAATTTTTCTGCAGAAAATTTCTGAAAAACAATTTTTCTATATTAAATTTCTAAAAGACAGATTTTCTATAGAAAATTTCTGAAAAAAAAAATTTTCTGAGAGACAATTTTTTTACAGAAAATTTCTGAAAGAAAATTTTTCTATAGAAAATTTCTGAAAGACAGGTTTTCAGAGGAAATTTCTAAAAGAAAATTTCTGAAAAAATTTTCATAAAAAATTTTTCAAAGACAATTTGTTTATAGAAAATTTTTTATAGAAAATTTCTCAAGGACAATTTTTCTATAGAACATTTCTGAAAGTCAATTTTTCTATAGAAAATTTCTTAAAAACAATTTTTCTATAGAAAATTTCTTAAAGACAATTTTTCTATAAAAACTTTCTCAAAGACAATTTTTAAATAGAAAATTTTTCAAATACAATTTTTGTATAGAAAATGTCTTAAAGACATTTTTTTTCTATAGAAAATTTTTGAAAGACAATTTTTCATAGAAACTTTTTCAAAGACAATTTTTGTAAAGAAAATTTCTTAAAGATAATTTTTCTATAGAAAAGACAGTTTTTCTATAGAAAATTATTCTGTAAAAAATTTCGTAAAAACAACCTTTCTTTAGATGTTTTTTGTTTTTTTTTAGAAAGTATCTATAGAAAAATTGTCTTTCAGAAATTTTCTGTAGAAAAATTGTCTTTCAGACATTTCTAGAGAAAAATTGTCTTTAAGAAATTTTCTATGGAAAAATTGACTTTGAGAAATTTTTAAAGAAAAATTGTCTTAATACATATTTTCTATAGAAAAATTGTGTGAGAAATTTTTTATAAAAAAATTGTATTTAAAAAATTTTTTATAGAAAACTTGTCTTTAAGAAATTTTCTATAGAAGAATTGTATTTCAAAAATTTTCTATAGAAAAATTGTCTTTGAGAAATTTTTATACAAAAATTGTTTTTAGAGATATTTTCTATGGAAATATTGCTTGAAATTTTTTTTATAAAAAAATTGTCTTTCAAAAAATTTTCTACAGAAAAATTGTCTTTCAGAAATTTACTAAAGAAAACCATCTTTCAGAAATTTTGTATAGAGAAATTGACAATAAGAATTTTTTTATAGAAAAATTGTCTTTGGTTATTTTCTATAGAAAAATTTGTATATAGAAAAAGTGAAATTTTCTATATACAAATTTTCTTTGAGAAATTTTTTTCTGGGAAATTTTCTATAGAAAAATTGTCTGAGAAATTTTCTATAGAACAAATGTTTTTGAGAAATTTTTAAATGTTTTAAGAAACATTTTTATAAAAAAATGCCCAGACTCCGTCCATTTTTTCTATCGAAAATTTTTAAGTTTCTGAGACTTTTTTCTATAGAAAAAATTTCAAATCCTAAGATATTTTTAGAAATATTGTCAGATTCTTTATTTGTTCTAGAAAAATTCTGTAATTCTGAGAATTTTTTTCTATAGAAAAATTCTCTATTTTTGAGAAATTTTTTCTATAGAAAAATTCTCTATTTTTGAGAAATTTTTTCTATTTCAATTTTTCTATAAAAAAAGTCGTAAATTCTTAATCTCAGATTCTGACACAATTTTTCTAAAGAACAAATTTTAGATTCAGTGACAATTTTTCTACAGAAAAAGTCTCAGGTTCTGATACAATTTTTCTATAGAAAAAATCTTAGATTCTAAGACAATTTTTCTTTAGAACAATTTTCAGATTCTGAGACAATTGTTCTATAGAAAGTACCATATTGTGAGACTATTTTTCTAAAGAATTTTTTCTTTAGATACTGAATTATCACTAACCGGAATCTTCAATCAAAAACCTCAAGTCATTTTCTGGATCTGCTTTGGTGTCTACTATTGCACCAACACTGCGAACCGGATACCAATTGTTTTATGTTTTTTGTGGCGTTCCTTAAAATTTAAACTGCCTACATTGGGTGGAGATTCCAAGTAATATATTTTTACAAGTTCCGATTAAAAGCGTGGCGGATGCCGCAAATGTTCGGATAAACCACCACCGTCTGCAACTGAAAGTTAATATTTTGGTTAATATACGTTTATCAAATATATAAACACATTATTTTTGCTTACCTTTTTAATTAATTAAATAAATTAGTTCCTCATACATACATTTTATAAAAAATTAAAGACAATTTGTTGTCAATGTGTTGTTTACAATGTGGCATTAATATGTCGACTTTATCGAATTAAATTTATTTATATTTATAAAAAAAACTTAGGTAAAAACTTCAAGTTTGTGTATGTTAAATTTAATATTGTAAACAATGCTATTTTACAAAATAAATGTCATATACAATTTAGTTAAAACTTGAGCAATTTCTTGAACTCAATATAAAAAAAATTTACCTAAGTCACATTAGACTGTTTAACACTAGTTATTTTTTTGGGTGCATGGAGTGCAATGGTTGCGGTCACATGTACCGAGAGGGAGGGAGTCATCAGGACTAAACATCGGGTCCAGGAGGAAAAGGTTTGTGGATAGTTTTGAGACGCACTGGTACAAATATCTGTATCATGGTATGATTTAACTACTGGCAAGAACCACCCCAATAACCGCGAGCAATAGCCGAGCATAATAACAAGTTGCCAGTGCTGCCAGTCGGTTAGATAAGCAATCTTTATTTTATTTTCAAAATTGACCATGACACTGTTCGTTCATTTTCGTATTATCAAGTTGGTAGCAATGCATTGCAATGTGAAATTTGTTTGTCTCTTATAAAATTATTTTATGTGTTTGTTTCTTATAAAAATATTTAATATTATAAAAATAAATAAAAATAGGATCTGATGATCAGATTCTGATTTGTAAATATTTGGTAAGTAGTAAATTACATTGGTTACTTTATGTATTCATACTATATTATATTTTTTGTTTTTTTAAGGTTTTTGATTTGGTGTCATAAGAAAACTGGAGAATGACTTACGAGTGCATAACATAAATACACGAAGTGTGTGTGAAAATCTCGTTTTGCAATATTGCAGCTTAAAAAGCCGGTGATAATTCTAAAAAATATTGTGATTTTTACTTAATAAAAGAATATTAACAAATAACAACAAGCTTTTTTTTTATTAATAAAATTTCTTATATCAACAAAAATATGAGTTGAGTTTACAAAAAATACGAGTTGATTTACAAAAAAACGAGTTGATCAACTTTTACAAAAACTGACAACAATTTTTATTGAAATCAACATAAATATTTGTAGGGTCAAAATCAACAATGATTTCTGTTGAATTTACAACGATTTTCTTTGGTAATACAATGATTTTTGGTTGAGTGTATTAGTCTGTGCCATTGCTACCAACTCACTCGTTATAATAAAAAAAAAACGAACGAACAGGGTTGTTTTTTCTTTTTTGTTTTATAGATTGAATTCTGTAGACGCCATTGTAACAGTTGAACCAACTATACTGTTTATTCAACGATATCAACATTAATTTTTGTTGAATACGGCATTATTCTGTAAAACTTGATCTACAATGGGTTTACTAATTTTTCTACTAAGATATTTCTATGAGTGTAGTTTTCGTAATTTAGCCAAAACGCTTATGTAAAAAATTTTGAAGAAAATGCTAATGCTATTTAAGCAAAAACTTGGTAAAATGTACCAAAAGAAATAGGGTGAAATATACCAAAATTATTAGAAAGGTGACTAAAAATAATGCTTAAAATTACCACATTTATGCTAAAATAAATTTTCAATAAATTTTTGTAAAAATTTGTATATTATACGGTATTTAAACCAACGTAAACAACTTGTTTTTGAATATTTTTTTGGTTTTTGGCAAAAACTACATAAATTTTCCATACAATTTAAAAACTGCGTTGCCAACTAAAACTGAACAAAAACTAGAATTTAGGTTGTGCACCGAACCAAATCTCGTAGGTAAAATCAACAAAAAAATTTCATAGATCTTTAACAAAATTTTGTCAATTTTTTTTTTTAAGATTCAACAAATTTTATTCAAATCAACGAAATTTCGTCAAGTTTACATCCTATGAAGAAGTAAAATTGACAAAATTTCGTCAAATTGACTAATATTATTAGTTTGGACGCCATTATTTTGTCAATGTGTAGCGTCATGAAAAAAGTGTATTTTTTGTGAAAATTAATTTATTTTTTAATGAAATTTTATCCAATTGCCTAAAGCTATTAGTTTTTATGCCATTTTTTTGGCATGGTACAATGCGTCTTCAAATGCTGCAAAATTTCATGTGAAAACGTCTTCAAATTTTGAGAAACTTCATGTAAGTAATGATTATATAAAAATTAAATTTTCAAACAACTAATTTTTATTAATGTTTTTAGGTATTCTACATACATATTATATTGACAAGGGTTCAAAGATAAATAAGTTTCCGTATGGAATTTGGAAATATGTACATTTCGTTCGTCATTTGCTGTAAAAAGTCATTCGTTGTCCCCTTTGTGTAAGTTTATATTTAAATTAGTTCAATTATTAATTATTTAGTATTTTTTTTTTTGTTTATTATAGTTAACATTTTTTTAAGTTCTTTATATATTAATATATTTATTCAATAAAAAATTAAAATAATAACAAAAATAATATTTATGGATATTTTATTTTTTGAAAGGGTAGAAAAATTTAGTAAAATTGATAAAATATCGTAGAATCGACGAAAACTATTTTGTTAAATTGATGATATTTATTCAAATTGAATAAACTATTTTATTCAAATTGACGAAAATAATTCTGTTAATTTGACAAAATTTCGTCAAATTTATCTCAAATATAAATTATCGAAATTTTATTCAAATCAACACCCCTGTCACAGACTAATACATACTCGACAAATATGACAGGTGTCAAAAAAGTATTTTGGAACCATATGGTTAATGTTTTCAAATTATTCTACGAATTAGGTTAGAAAGAGAAAACTGATATAACGCGAGTTACGGCATGAGCCGTATATTATAAGTATTCTTATTATCATTATTATTATTATTATCATCACATATTATAACTTTATATGCATCCCACAATTTATATATTATACTATATTTTCTGACCACTTATAGTGGCATTAACTATATAAATGTATTTCAACACAATCAATTGTCTGGTGTTGATTCAACAATTATTATGTTTTGCTTATTAGCGACATACATACATGATTCTTGATATTTTTGATTTTTAATGTTTTAAGTGGCAACAAAGAAACTGTAATATAAACAATATCCATGGATTCTTGGAAATGTATTTTACTGACATAAACAGTTTCTTTGCTGCCTAAAGATAGATATTGATTGTGGTGATGTAGAGGAAAGTCAGTTTGTTTTTAAATGTAGAATACATCACATTGTATACTTACTTCTCTTCCAAAAAATAAGAAAATTTAAAATATAATAAAAAGATTTTTAAAGGAAACCCTTTGGTTTAGTTTTTCTTGGATAACCGATCCTCCACCCATAACTCGCGCCATAAGAAAAATGGATGCCAGATCGGTTTTTGTTGTTTCACTCACTCCTAAGTCGTAGAAAGTGTTGCCATGTTATCGTAAAACGGACTAAAAGCCGCTGTGTTTCTCCTAAAATCGCTTATTTTCCCCCCATTTTTTCTTGCAAAACTCTACTGTCGAGTCTGTATTTAGTCTGTGCCCCTGTCACAGACAGGAGAAAACACAGCGGTTTTTAGTCCGTTTTACGCTAACATGGCAACACTTTCTACGACTTACACTCAATCAAAAATCATTGTATTCCCAAAGAAAATCGTTGTAAATTCAACAGAAATCATTGTTGATTTTGACCCTACAAATATTTATGTTGATTTCAATAAAAATTGTTGTCAGTTTTTGTAAAAGTTGATCAACTCGTTTTTTTGTTAATCAACTCGCATTTTATGTAAATTCCACTCATATTTTTGTTAATATAAGAAATTTTATTATTAAAAAAAAGCTTGTTGTTATTTGTAAATATTCTTTTATTAAGTATAAATCACAATATTTTTTTATTTCCAGCTTTTTAAGCAGCAATATTTGAAGATTTACACAAAGATTTTCACACACACTTCGTTTATTCATGTTATGCACTCATAAGCCATTCTCCAGTTTTCTGATGATACCAAATAAAATCCTTAAAAAAAAACAAAAAAACTTTAATATACATAGTATGAATACATAAAGTAATCAATGTATTTTTTTACTTACCAAATATTTACAGACCAGATCCTATTTTTATAATATTAAATAATTTTATAAAAAACAAACACATGAAATAATTTTATAAGAGACAGATAAACACGTTTCACATTGCTACCAACTCACTCGTCACTCGTTAATAATAAAAAAATGAACGAACAGGGTTGTTTTTCTATTTTGATTTATCTATTGAATTCTGTAGATACATTGTAAATCGTTGATTTAACTATACTGATTATTCAACGATATCAACATTAATTTTTGTTGAATACGGCATTATTCTGTAAAACTTGATCTACAATGGGTTTACTAATTTTTCTACTAAGATATTTCTATGAGTGTAGGAGTGAGTGAAACAACAAAAACCGATCTGGCATCCATTTTTCTTATGGTGCGTTATATCTAGGGATCGCAATTTCCCGCACTTTTTCATTTCCCGGGAAAGCGGGAAAAATTTTTGAATTTCCCGGGATTCCCGGGATCCCGCACTAAAAACCATTAAATTTTTTTTGTTTGTTTTTTATATTTTTTTTTTTAATTTGTACGTCTAACAAGGTCTTATATATTTAAAAGCAAATAAAATAAGAATTCAGTCTTATAAAAAAAAAATAAGAAATTAAGCTAAAAACTCTATTAAAAAAAAAAAATTTAACAATCTCCTGTTATATTTTTTAAGAAATTTTTGTTTAATAGAGAAAAATATTTGTTTTTGCATATTATTGCAGATTTTTACAAAAATGCTTATTTTGTCATAAATAACAAAACTGAAAAAATTACACGAATTTAAATTAAAAAATATTGAAAATAAGTAAAAGTCCCAAAAAATGCATAGTATTTATGAACTAATTCATAAGAGTTTATAAACTTCTTCATAATATTTATGAACTTTTTCATAATATTCCTTATGTGGAATTGGAAAAATATTATAATTTTTTTATGAAAAAAAAAATCAAAAATTTTATGAAAGGTTCATACATTTTTAAGAATTTGTTCATAAATGCGAATGTGGTTCATTGGCAATTTGTTTTTTCTGTGTACAGATTAAAAAATAATTTGATTATAAAAACAATTTATTTGAGTTGAAAATAAAAAATATAGTTCATATGTTTTCCTTTTAGTAAAACCTTTTATAATGAAAAACGATTTATTAATACATTTTACGTTTTTAGTAAATATTTTTGAATTTTAGCGCATATTTTTGATTTTTAAGTGCATATTTTAAGCACATATTTACGATTTCGTAGTGCGTGAAAATCGGAGCCCATATATTTAAACATTTTTTGACCTAAATATAGCAGTTAACTTGTTTATGTACATTTTTTAAAATTCCCGGGAATCCCGCACAAATTTCCCGGGAATCCCGGGACGGGAAATCCCGGGATACATTCTCTAGTTATATCAGTTTTCTCTTTCTAACCTAATTCGTAGAATAATTTGAAAATATTAACCATATGGTTAAAGAATACTTTTTTGACACCTGTCACTTATGTCGAGTCTGTATTAGTCTGTGCCCCTGTTTTGTTAGCTGTATAATGATTGTTCTTTCGTCAAATTAACATGCTTTTTCGTAAATATTACTGCCGTATTTGGTTCGGTGTGGTCTATGCTACACTCATAGAAATATCTTAGTAGAAAAATTAGTAAACCCATTGTAGATCAAGTTTTACAGAATAATGCCGTATTCAACAAAAATTAATGTTGATATCGTTGAATAATCAGTAAAGTTGAATCAACTATTTACAACGCTTATACAGAATCATAGAAAAGATTAGAAGGTACGCAGTGTTGTATTTGATGTATTTTCCAATATGGTGGCAAAATGCTTGTTCTTCCTCATCTCACACGTATTTAATATCAAATTAGATTCTTTGTTTATAAAAAATGGAATTTGTCTTTCATTTAATTAAATTTATTATTTATTTTGCTTTATTTAACGTTTTTTAAAGAAAATACGCACTATTGACAGTTTAAAAACTTTTTTTTTCTCTTTTGTTTTTTGCTTTGTTGTTGTTCTCCTTTATGTTGCATTGTTTTTATTAAACGTCAAAAGTTACATAATGTGCTGTCACTAATACTTATTCAAGCGAAATACGACTCTGTTACACTTCTATTTTTTTCTATGTACAGAATTCAATAGATAAATCAAAATAGAAAAAAACGACCCTGTTCGTTCATTTTTTATTATTATTAACGAGTGACGAGTGAGTTGGTAGCAATGGGTACGTTCAGCAGAGAAAGCTGCTACTCAGCTGCTCTTCAACATTCTGCTGAACAGTTTGATTTTTGACATTTCAGTCAACATGTTGAGTGAGCGCTTCTCATCACTAGTAGCGTACACAATTTATGCTACATTTGATCACAAACTGATACATAAGCTGTTTTATTGAAATTATTTTTTTTGACGTTATTCAAAGAAGTAAACGCAACAAATCATAAAAAAGTATTTTTTACAGAAAAAAATAAATGAAAGCGTAAAAAAAAAATATTTTAAAACATTTACAAAAAAAATGCGTTCAGCAGATTCAACTAATCAAAACATGCTACATCTCAACTGTTGAGTAGCAGGTTTCTCTGCTGAGCACGCTCAATGTGAATCGTGTTTATTTCTTATAAAATTATTTTATGTGTTTGTTTTTTATAAAAAATATTTAATATTATAAAAATAAACAAAAATAGGATCTGATTTGTAAATATTTGGTAAGTAAAAAAATACATTGATTACTTTATGTATTCATACTATATTAAAACTTTTTTTGTTTGTTTTAAGGATTTTGTTTGGTATCATCAGAAAACTGGAGAATGGCTTATGAGTGCATAACATGAATAAACGAAGTGTTTGTGAAAATCTTCAAATATTGCAGCTTAAAAAGCCGACGATAATACAAAAATATTGTGATTTATGCTTAATAAAAGAATATTAACAAATAACAACAAGTTTTTTTATTAATAAAATTTCTTATATTAACAAAAATATAAGTTGAATAATTCAAATTCAAATAAATTCAACTTGAATTTACAAAAAATAAGAGTTGATTTACAAAAAAACATGTTGATCAACTTTTACAAAAACTAACAATAATTTTTATTGAAATCAACATAAATATTTGTAGGGTCAAAATCAACAATGATTTCTGTTGAATTTACAGCGATTTTCTTTGGGAATAAAATGATTTTTGGTTGAGTGTACTATTAATTCAGTGTGAATGTTTTTTTCAATTTTCTTTTGGTAAACACAAATGTCAAAATAAAAATATTTGTATTTTTGTGAAATTAATATTCAAATCTTTTAAAAAAGTATATAAATGTGTTATTTAATTTTTTTAATAACGTGTGGCTATTGTAATTTTTTGTTTTTAGTGAATTTAGAAAATAATTAATTTGATTTGACAAACAAAAACTCTTTTTATTCGGTGTAAACAGTTTGGTTTTCCAAAATGCTTTTCTGCCAAAAACAAGTTAGTTTTTATTTGGTCTAAACATAGTATTAGTTGAATTTAAAATTTTCACACAATAAATCCATATTAATGGGCGTGTGTGAAACGGTAGCAAAGTAATATGGTGAAAAATATTTTTTCTATGGTGATTAAATTTTGTATTTCTGCTGTGTGAAATGAAATCTTTTTTGACAACAGTAAATTTTTGATAGTTGTTAAAAAAAACAACAAAAAATGTTCAGGAAATTTGGTTTTATGAAAATTTCTGAAAATTATTACTTTTAGTAATCAAAAATCTCTTACAAAAGATTGCCGATTCAATTAATGATTGTTTTTATTGACCTTTATTTTAAGAATCCAAAGATAAATTACAAAAATAAATGTTAACTTCAAATTATATGCATCCAGTCCAAATTTTAACGGGAAGGCAATAGCAAGCAGACGTGTTAAATTGTGGGCACTCCTTATGTACCATTTGGAGTTTTCCTTGATGAACACAAATTGTAAGCTGCATATTTTTGTAGGTACTCCCAATGCACGATTTGGAATTTGTCAAGAACACAAATTGTTGAAAATTTATAAATAAAATGCAAATTTTCGTATTTTTCGTTTTTATTATTTATTGTGTTTTTTCTGAAACTTCACAATTTTGAATTTCTATTTATTTTTTTTTGTATTTCAAAAATTTCTACTTAAAGCTAAGTACTCTGTTTCTTACGGTGAAAATTTCACTTAAACTTTAAACGCCTCAAATTGCAATAAAACATTTAAAAATCAAGAACTTTTGACAATGATAAGAAAGAAACGATCATAACAAAACTGAAATGTCACTTTTTCACGGCAATTTAAATTGTCTTGTATAATAAAAATGAGTGAAAACTTTTTTAACAATTTCCCCTTAATTCCTCGCGTTGCCAATTTTTTTTTTTTTTTATATGGAGTTTGACAGATTTTTTCCCGTGAAACCGAACAGAGTACTTAGCTTTAATGTCACCTTAATAGTGTCAAAAATTTACCAAAGAACATACTTTGCTACCGTTTCACCACAGTACAGACTGTACTGTGCCTTTCACACACGCCCAATATAATAAATGCTTTGTAGGATTTAATTTACCACCGACCAACTGACCCTTTTTGTACAATTTTCTCCAGTGAGTGCTGCACTCAACCAAAAATCATTGTATTCCCAAAGAAAATCGTTGTAAATTTAACAGAAATCATTGTTGATTTTGACCCTACAAATATTTATGTTGATTTCAATAAAAATTGTTGTCAGTTTTTGTAAAAGTTGATCAACTCGTTTTTTTGTTAATCAACTCGTATTTTATGTAAATTCAACTCATATTTTTGTTAATACAGTCGAACCCGGTTATAACGAACTCCGAGGGACCAGTAAAATTAGTTCGTTATAAGCGAAGTTCGCTATAAGCGGGGTATATTTTTTATTAACCTAGTTTTATTTCCAAAAAAATAGATCCCATTTTGTTTTATTCGATGTTTTTTTCGTAAATAAACTACTTATTAAGAAGAAATTATTAAAAATATAAATAAATTTCATCAAAATTATAATATAAACCAAAAAATTCCAACCTTTTGTTAGTTTGATAAACATGATTGCCACACATTAAAAAATATTTATGGGAGTTCGTTATAAAAAGGTAAATATACATGAAATTGTGTTCGTGGGACCATAATAAGCAGTTCGTTTTAACCGAGGATTCGTTATAACCGAGTTCGTTATAAAAGAAGTATTTTGTTTGAAAATTGATGCTAAAACGTCGGGACTTTAGAATTAGTTCGTTATAACCGAGAATTCGTTATAACCGAGTTCGTTATAACCGAGTTTGACTGTATAAGAAATTTTATTATTAAAAAAAAGCTTGTTGTTATTTGTAAATATTCTTTTATTAAGTATAAATCACAATATTTTTTTATTTCGGCTTTTTAAGCTGCAATATTTGAAGATTTTCACAAAGATTTTCACACACACTTCGTTTATTTATGTTATGCACCCATTAGCCATTCTCTAGTTATCTGATGATACCAAAACAAAATCCTACACTCAACCAAAAATCATTGTATTCCCAAAGAAAATCGTTGTAAATTCAACAGAAATCATTGTTGATTTTGACCCTACAAATATTTATGTTGATTTCAATAAAAATTGTTGTCAGTTTTTGTAAAAGTTGATCAACTCGTTTTTTTGTAAATCAACTCGTATTTTTTGTAAACTCAACTCATATTTTTGTTGATATAAGAAATTTTATTATTAAAAAAAAGCTTGTTGTTATTTGTAAATATTCTTTTATTAAGTATAAATCACAATATTTTTTAGAATTATCACCGGCTTTTAAAGCTGCAATATTTAAACACACGATTTTCACACACTCTTTGTTTATTTATGTTATGCACTCGTAAGCCATTCTCCAGTTTTCTAATGACACCAAATCAAAAACCTTAAAAAAAACAAAAAAAAAATTATAATATAGTATGAATACATAAAGTAATCAATGTATTTTATTACTTACCAAATATTTACAGATCAGAATCTGATCATCAGATCCTATTTTTATTTATTTTTATAATATTAAATATTTTTATAAGAAACAAACACATAAAATAATTTTATAAGAGACAAACAAATTTCAAACATTGCTACACTCATAGAAATATCTTAGTAGAAAAATTAGTAAACCCATTGTAGATCAAGTTTTACAGAATAATGCCATATTCAACAAAAAATAATGTTGATATCGTTGAATAATCAGTATAGTTGGTTCAATTGTTACAATTGCGTCTACAGAATTCAATAGATAAACCAAAAATGAAAAAAACAACCCTGTTCGTTCGTTTTTTTTTTTATTACAACGAGTGAACGAGTGAGTTGGTAGCAATGTGTTTGTCTCTTATAAAATTATTTAATGTGTTTGTTTCTTATAAAATTATTTAATATTAGAAAAATAAATAAAAATAGGATCTGATCTGTAAATATTTGGTAAGTAATAAAATACATTGATTACTTTATGTATTCATACTATATTAAAACGTTTTTTGTTTTTTTTTTAGGATTTTGTTTTGGTATCATTAGATAACTAGAGAATGTCTAATGGATGCATATAACATAAATAAACAAAGTGTGTGTGAAAATCTTCAAATATTGCTGCTTAAAAAGCCGGAAATAAATAAATATTGTGATTTATGCTTAATAAAAGAATATTTACAAATAACAACAAGCTTTTTTTTATTAATAAAATTTCTTATATTAACAAAAATATGAGTTGAATTTACATAAAATACGAGTTGATTAACAAAAAAACGAGTTGATCAACTTTTACAAAAACTGACAACAATTTTTATTGAAATCAACATAAATGTTTGTAGGGTCAAAATCAACAATGATTTCTGTTGAATTTACAACGATTTTCTTTGGGAATACAATGATTTTTGGTTGAGTGTACCAACTTGATAATACAAAAATGAACGAACAGGGTTGTTTTTTCTTTTTTTGGTTTTATCTATTGAATTCTGTATAAGCGTTGTAAATTGTTGATTCAAATTTACTGATTATTCAACGATATCAACATTAATTTATGTTGAATACGGCAATATTCTGTAAAACTTGATCTACAATGGGTTTACTAATTTTTCTACTAAGATATTTCTATGAGTGTAAAAAAAAAAACAAAAAACGTTTTAATATAGTATGAATACATAAAGTAATTAATTTTTTTTATTACTTACCAAATATTTACAGATCAGATCCTATTTTTATTTATTTTTCTAATATTAAATAATTTTATAAGAAACAAACACATTAAATAATTTTATAAGAGACAAACACATTGCTACCAACTCACTCGTTCACTCGTTGTTATAAAAAAAAAGAACGAACAGGGTTGTTTTTTCTTTTTTGTTTTATCTATTGAATTCTGTAGACGCCATTGTAACAATTAAACCAGCTATACTGATTATTCAACGATGTCAACATTATTTTTTGTTGAATACGGCATTATTCTGTAAAACTTGATCTACAATGGGTTTACTAATTTTTCTACTAAGATATTTCTATGAGTATGCCTACTCTTTTTTTTTTGAAGTGAAGGATCCGCTAGTGCTTCACGAATTTAAGGTGGAAGTACATACACTCAACCAAAAATCATTGTATTCTCAAAGAAAATCGTTGTAAATTTAACAGAAATCATTGTTGATTTTGACCCTACAAATATTTATGTTGATTTCAATAAAACTTGTTGTCAGTTTTTGTAAAAGTTGATCAACTCGTTTTTTTGTTAATCAACTCGTATTTTATGTAAATTCAACTCATATTTTTGTTAATATAAGAAATTATATTATTAAAAAAAAGATTGTTGTTATTTGTAAATATTCTTTTATTAAATATAAATCACAATATTTTTTTATTTCCGGCTTTTTAAGCTGCAATATTTGAAGATTTTCACAAAGACTTTCACACACACTTCGTTTATTCATGTTATGCACTCATAAGCCATTCTCCAGTTTTCTGATGATACACGCAAAAAAAAATCTATGTAAGATTGAGCAATCCTACTTGGTAAAACTTTTTTCATACCAAAAAAAAATTTTTACCAAATTTTTGCTAATATTATGCTTGTCGATGTTAAAGTAACATAATTCATTTTTTATGTAAAATAACCAAGTAGCTTGCACAATAACGCAAATTACCTGCACAAAAATTTATCGAAAGAAAACAGCAAAAAAACAAATACAGACCGCCATTTTCATTTTTTTTTGTGTGCGTTGTTTGTTTATTTTTTGTGTTATAAAAACGTAAAAAGGAAATTGATAAATAAAATAAAAATAAATTAATAAATAAAAATAAATAATTAGTTTTCTAAAAGATAAATAAATGTAAGATAAAAGAAAAGAATCCTGCCTTTAGGTATAAAATTAAAACCTAAAAACCCAAAGCCAAGGGAGTCCATACCTGTTTTGAGTTACAAATGGAATGACAAAGTAAGTGTTCCTCCTTACCAAGAGACCAATGGGGTTTACCAATTTTTTAAATCAAAAATTTATGTTTTGTAATAATTTTCTATTTTTACAGGATGCTTTTAAATAAATTCGTGAAGCTATAGCGGATCCTTTACTTCAAGAAGAAGCGTACACGCAAAAAAAAAATCTGTGTAAGATTGAGCAATCCTACTTGGTAAAACTTTTTTCATACCAAAAAAAAATTTTTACCAAATTTTTGCTAATATTATGCTTGTCGATGTTAAAGTAACATAATTCATTTTTTATGTAAAATAACCAAGTAGCTTGCACAATAACGCAAATTACCTGCACAAAAATTTATCGAAAGAAAACAACAAAAAAACAAATACAGACCGCCATTTTCATTTTTTTTGTGTGCGTTGTTTGTTTATTTTTTGTTTTATAAAAACGTAAAAAGGAAATTGATAAATAAAATAAAAATAAATTAATAAATAAAAATAAATAATTAGTTTTCTAAAAGATAAATAAATGTAAGATAAAATAATGTTAAAGTTAATTTTGCTTTCATCACTTAAAACACCATTCATTAAGAAAAACCAATGGAGTCCCAGACGTATGTTTCGATGAATAACAAATGGAATGATAAAGTGAGTATACCCGCATTCCGAAGACACCAATAAGGTTTAATAGATTTTTAGTTAAAAATTAGTGTTTGGTAATAATTTTCTATTTTTACAGGGTACTGCTAAATAAATTTTTGAAGCTATGGCGAATCCTTCACTACAATAAAGAGCGTGGACACCAATCCTGCCTTTAGGTATAAAATTAAAACCTAAAAACCCAAAGCCAAGGGAGTCCATACCTGTTTTGAGTTACAAATGGAATGACAAAGTAAGTGTTCCTCCTTACCAAGAGAACAATGGGGTTTACCAATTTTTTTAAATTAAAAATTTATGTTTTGTAATAATTTTCTATTTTTACAGGATGCTTTTAAATAAATTCGTGAAGCTATAGCGGATCCTTTACTTCAAGAAGAAGCGTAGGCAGCAGTCACTCGAGAAAATTGTACAAAAAGGGTCAGTTGGTCGGTGGTAAATTAAATCCTACACAACATTTATTACATTAATATGGATTTATTCTGTGAAAATTTTAAATTCAACAAATATACAAATTTTTACAAAAATTTATTGAAAATTTATTTTAGCATAAATGTGGTAATTTTTAGCATTATTTTTAGTCATCTTTTCTAATAATTTTGGAATATTTCACCATATCTCTTTTGGTATATTTTACCAAGTTTTTACTTAAATAGCATTAGCATTTTCTTCAAAATTTTTTACATAAGTGTTTTGGCTAAATTACGAAAACTACTTCGTCGGTTGTAGTTTTAGCATATTTTTGGTAAAATTATGCCAGATTTTTGCTCACTCCGACACAAGTTTTTTTTTGCGTGTAGGCAGCAGTCACTCGAGAAAATTGTACAAAAAGGGTCAGTTGGTCGGTGGTAAATTAAATCCTACACAACATTTATTACATTAATATGGATTTATTCTGTGAAAATTTTAAATTCAACAAATATACAAATTTTTACAAAAATTTATTGAAAATTTATTTTAGCATAAATGTGGTAACTTTTAGCATTATTTTTAGTCATATTTTCTAATAATTTTAGAATATTTCACCATATCTCTTTTGGTATATTTTACCAAGTTTTTACTTAAATAGCATTAGCATTTTCTTCAAAATTTTTTACATAAGTGTTTTGGCTAAATTACGAAAACTACTTCGTCGGTTGTAGTTTTAGCATATTTTTGGTAAAATTATGCCAGATTTTTGCTCACTCCGACACAAGTTTTTTTTTGCGTGTACCAAAACAAAATCCTAAAACAAAAAAGCTTTAATATAGTATGAATACATAAAGTAATCAATGTATTTTTTTACTTACCAAATATTTACAGACCAGATCCTATTTTTATAATATTAAATAATTTTATAAAAAACAAACACATGAAATAATTTTATAAGAGACAGATAAACACGTTTCACATTGCTACCAACTCACTCGTCACTCGTTAATAATAAAAAAATGAACGAACAGGGTTGTTTTTTCTATTTTGATTTATCTATTGAATTCTGTAGATACATTGTAAATCGTTGATTTAACTATACTGATTATTCAACGATATCAACATTAATTTTTGTTGAATACGGCATTATTCTGTAAAACTTGATCTACAATGGGTTTACTAATTTTTCTACTAAGATATTTCTATGAGTGTAGGAACGAACTTGCTTTGCGTCCGGTTGTCAAAAAGTTAAAACTGTATAAATGAATGAAGCAAGTTACAATACAAAAGTTCAAAACGCATAGAACTCAAAAAATTTTAAAAATATTCACCACTCTTTGCGTCTTGAACATTTTTTTGACAATTTTATTTTGTATTGTTTTCGTTTTAAAATAAACAATATTTTTTAATAAATTTATACAAAAACTTAAAAAATATTACAAATAAAAAACTAGTACACTGAGGGAAAAAATCGTAGTCAAATCAAACATTTTCACACTCATTTTTAAAATCTCAAATTTTTTAAAAAAATTTTAATTATGAAGTTGAATTTTTTAAAATTTAATATGTTTTGGTCTCAATTTTAAAATTTTTCTTTTTGAATTAAGTATTCAAGAACCCGTTTTTACTTCGTAGTACCGCCATGTTAAAAATCGTCATTTTTATTGTAAACATTTTAAAAATGAGTTTTAAACAATTTTAACAATGACGCTTCAAAAAGAATGAATTAAATTTATAAAAAAGTATCGTGGTTTAACATTATTAAGAATCATTTTCAATCTAAAAAAATACTTAAAAAACAATAAATAAGTAAATTAAATAAAACCACTAAAAAAAGTGTTAAAGTGATAAAGATTAAGAACAGTAAAAAGAAAAATTAAAATAAAAGATCTTAAAAAATTTAAAATTTAGATGGAGTCTAGAAGGGGATCAACAACTTGGAATGGCCTCCTGGAATATGTCCTTTTCATTATTTGATTTATTTTTGTATACCGTCGCTGCTCTTATGAAAACCCGTGTGTGTATTTAACATTTTTGTTGAAGACACTTAAAGGAAAGCTACATTGTGAACTTTTGGGTGGTTTTTATAAGTCAACTTAATGGAAATAGGACACTGCAATATTATTAACATATTTCTAAAATATCTACATATTACTTTAAAGCACCGCTAAAATACAAAATTAAGTAAATTTGTAGGCATCTTTAAAAATGTTTGATGGTGTTTTCTTTGCAGCAGCGACGATATACTATTTATTTCTACATATAGTGCAAATGTGCCTTTTAATCTATTCTGTAGTAAAATAAAAAATATACATATAAAATAATTTTAATTGTTTTATTTTAAAAGAAAATTTTAGGGGGTAAGTACATATAAAGAAAATTATATATTTATAATGGTCAATTTTAAATTAAATATTACTACCATTTTAATTTGATTATGAGCACCTTCAATTTAAACATAAAACATTTTCAAATCACAGTTCTTTCATTTCATTTTTAAAATGTTGTTTGTTACTCAAGTCATATTAAAAGTGTCAATGAATATTTTCAAATTGAGAAAAAACAAAGTTTGTTGACTTTTGTCACTGTTTTATTTTCAATATGAGATTGTTTTTGCTTGATTTGAGAATTTTTTTTTCTTAGTGTAAACCCCATTGGTCTCTTAGTTACACTCATAGAAATATCTTAGTAGAAAAACTAGTAAACCCATTGTCGATCAAGGGCCTAATTTTGTAAAACGCAACGCGACTTTTCACCTCGCGTTGGACTATTTTATATTTTGTAAAACGCGAGGACTGAACAGCTGTTATTTTCGCGTTGACTTACGTGTTTTGAGAACAAATTGTATGGAGAACGGAATTTTATAAAACGCGAGAGAGTGTTTTTCCATCACTTGAAGTGTCAAATTGATCACTTGGAATTTTGGGGCGTTGATGTAACAAATATGCTTTTAAATAGCAAAAAATAAACAAATAATGCTGGAATATGTAAAAATACAATAAAAAAGTAATAAATGTGTAAAAAAACTCCTCCGGCAGAAGAAAAACATCGAAAACAGCTAAGCTGCTCGTTGTGATTTTTGTTGTTTTTATACCCTCCACTTAGTGATAGAGGGTATATATAAGTTTGTCATTCCGTTTGTAACTCATCGAAATATCGGTCTAAGACCCATAAAGTATATATATTCATGATGCCCGATCGATTTTAACACATTCTAGCGATGTCCGTCTGTCCGTCTGACAGACGGAGACAAAATATTGCACAGAGATGACAGAAACTTAACATATATATTGGAAGTTCTCCCGAGAAGTTTGGTATTGCATTTGAGCGATATCGGTTCAGCGGTTCAAAAGTTGTGACCGAAAATGTAAGCACACCTCAAAAATTTCAGTACATTCAAAATAACCTAAAAATACAAAATGCTTTAATATGTTAACATAATTGAACACTAAATGGTATTTAAACAAGTACGAACATATTTTTTGACAAAAAAAGAAAAAAATCACGGATTTTTTTTACCAAATTTTTTTTCGCGGAATTTTTTTTCAATTTTTTTGTTTCAAAAGTAATTTCCTTTTAAATACAGTTGTTTGCAATTGTGGAGGGTATTACTATATTCGGCAAGGCCGAATTTAACTTTTTTACTAGTTTTCAACTAATTTATGTTACTTTTTTTTTGTTCTCTTTTTTCTCAAATATTCTCTTTGCAGGTGTTGCCTTATTATGTATATGTGTTTCCCCACGATAATGGGTGTGTATCCCCTACAAAATGGGTAAACAATTTTATTAATTTTATAATTTCTGGCAACACCGATTCTAATATAATTGACATTTCAAGTGATAACGTAATAATTGAACGCAATAACGTACACGCAAAAAAAAACTTGTGTCGGAGTGAGCAAAAATCTGGCATAATTTTACCAAAAATATGCTAAAACTACAACCGACGAAGTAGTTTTCGTAATTTAGCCAAAATACTTATGTAAAAAATTTTGAAGAAAATGCTAATGCTATTTAGGCAAAAACTTGGTAAAATATACCAAAAGAATAATGGTGAAATATACCAAAATTATTTGAAAAGCTGACTAAAAATAATGCTAAAAATTACCACATTTATGCTAAAATAAATTTTCAATAAATTTTTGTAAAAATTTGTATATTTGTTGAATTTAAAATTTTCACAGAATAAATCCATATTAATATAATAAATGTTGTGTAGGATTTAATTTACCACCGACCAACTGACCCTTTTTGTACAATTTTCTCGAGTGACTGCTGCCTACGCTTCTTCTTGAAGTAAAGGATCCGCTATAGCTTCACGAATTTATTTAAAAGCATCCTGTAAAAATAGACAATTATTACAAAACATAAATTTTTAATTTAAAAAATTGGTTAACCCCATTGGTCTCTTGGTAAGGAGGAACACTTACTTTGTCATTCCATTTGTAACTCATCAAAACAGGTATGGACTCCCTTGGCTTTGGGTTTTTGGGTTTTAATTTTATAACTAAAGGCAGGATTGGTGTCCACGCTCTTTATTGTAGTGAAGGATTCTCCATAGCTTCAAAAATTTATTTAGCAGTACCCTGTAAAAATATAAAATTATTACCAAACACTAATTTTTAACTAAAAATCTATTAAACGGTTTAATTTAAACCTTATTGGCGTCTTCGGAATGCGGGTATACTCACTTTATCATTACATTTGTTATTCATCGCAACATACGTCTGGGACTCCATTGGTTTTTCTTATTGAATGGTGTTTTAAGTGATGAAAGCAAAATTAACTTTAACATTTTTTTATCTTACATTTATTTATCTTTTAGAAAACTAATTATTTATTTTTATTTATGTATTAATTTATTTTTATTTTATATATCAATTTCCTTTTTACGTTTTTATAACACAAAAAATAAACGAACAACGCACGCACACAAAAATACAAAATGAAAATGGCGGTCTGTATTTGTTTTGTTTTTTGTTGTTTTCTTTCGATAAATTTTTGTGCAGGTAATTTGCGTTATTGAGCAAGCTACTTGGTTATTTTACATAAAAAATGAATTATGTTACTTTAACATCGACAAGCATAATATTAGCAAAAATTTGGTAAAAATTTTTTTTTGGTATGAAAAAAGTTTTACCAAGTAGGATTGCTCAATCTTACACAGATTTTTTTTTGCGTGTAGTGATTTACAAAATTGCATTTTTTGAGCCTCGCGTTCACGTTAACGTTGGTGATGCGTTCAACGCGAGTGGTTTACAAAATAAGGCCCCAAGTTTTACAGAATAATGCCGTATTCAATAAAAATTAATGTTGATATCGTTGAATAATCAGTGTAGTTGGTTCAACTATTACAATGGCGTCTACAGAATTCAATAGATTAAACAAAAAACAACCCTGTTCCTTCGTTTTTTTTTTATTATAACGAGTGAACGAGTGAGTTGGTAGCAATTTGAAATGTCTCTTATTAAATTATTTATAGTGCATTCACATTGGCGTCAAACCTCATTTGAAAATACGTATTTTCCCACACAAATTGAAACCTTTTTGTATTGAGGTTTCAACGAATGTACAATTGAAACCTTTTAAATTCCATAGTTCAACTCTTTTTTACAACTGTTATAATAGAAGAAAATCAATTAAAGAAAGTGTCAAAAATAAAAAAAAAATAAAAATATTTAAATATTTACATAAAAAACAACTATTAACAAAATATTTCGATAAATTATTTTAAAATATAGCGTAAATTAATTAATTGTGTGTTTTTAAAGCCGATATAGTTGCGAATTTTGTTCGGTAAATTTCGAAAACGTGATAAGTGTAAAATTTTTCAGGTGTGAACGGTTAAGTTTTCAAAATGAAAATACGTATTTTCAACGAGGTTTCAAGGTCAGTCTGAATGTGCTATTAATGTGTTTGTTTCTTATAAAATTATTTAATATTAGAAAATAAATAAAAATAGGATCTGATCTGTAAATATTTGGTAAGTAATAAAATACATTGATTACTTTATGTATTCATACTATATTAAAACGTTTTTTTTTTTTTTTAGGATTTTGTTTTGGTATAATCAGATAACTAGAGAATGGCTAATGGGTGCATAACATGAATAAACGAAGTGTGTGTGAAAATTTTTAAATATTGCTGCTTAAAAAGCCGGAAATAAAAAAAATATTGTGATTTATATTTAATAAAAGAATATTTACAAATAACAACAAGCTTTTTTTATAATAATAAAATTTCTTATATTAACAAAAATATGAGTTGAATTTACATAAAATACGAGTTGATTAACAAAAAAACGAGTTGATCAACTTTTACAAAACTGACAACAATTTTTATTGAAATCAACATAAATATTTGTAGGGTCAAAAATTTTGACTCAAAATCAACAATGATTTCTGTTGAATTTACAACGATTTTCTTTGGGAATACAATGGTTTTTGGTTGAGTGTATAGTAGGGTTTCTAAATTCCCGGACTTTTTCAATTCCCGGGAAATCGTTTTAAAAAAATCGTATTCCCGGGAATTCCCGGGAATTTTTTAATTAGAACAAATTTTGAACTTTACCATATAAAAATTGTTATATTACAAATTATGGTCGTATTTTCCAATTTAAAACCATTTTAGATTAATCCTTTTGTAAAATAGTTTTACTAACCTCTAAAATATACGTAGAAAGTTCATAAAGTCAATTTTTTGTAGAAATATTGGACCTTATCATAGTTTTAGTATTATGCATTGACGTATTTGCACTCCATTCAAAATTGTTCACAAAACGAAAATACCTGATTTTGGCTCAAATGCGGTTTTAATAACTATTTGGAAAATTTTGACTACGCCAACCGTAAGAAAATTATATCTTGAAGATATATTTAATTAAACTTTCGAATTATTAAAATTAATTGGTTCAAAGCATTCCGGCCAAAATGAGAACACCAATGTACTATATACACTCAACCAAAAATCATTGTATTCCCAAAGAAAATCATTGTAAATTCAACAGAAATCATTGTTGATTTTGACCCTACAAATATTTATGTTGATTTCAATAAAAATTATTGTCAGTTTTTGCAAAAGTTGATCAACTCGTTTTTTTGTAAATCAACTCGTATTTTTTGTAAACTCAACTCATATTTTTGTTGATATAAGAAATATTATTAATAAAAAAAAGCTTGTTATTTGTTAATATTCTTTTATTAAGTAAAAATCACAATATTTTTCAGAATTATCACCGGCTTTTTAAGCTGCAATATTTCAACACAAGATTTTCACACACTTTTTTTATTTATGTTTTGCACTCGTAAGCCATTCTCCAGTTTTCTAATGACACCAAATCAAAAGCCTTAAAAAAAAAAACAAACAAAAATATAATATAGTATGAATACATAAAGTAACCAATGTATTTTATTACTTACCAAATATTTACAGATCAGAATCTGATCATCAGATCCTATTTTAATTTATTTTATAATATTAAATATTTTTATAAGAAAGAAACACATAAAATAATTTTATAAGAGACAAACAAATTTCACATTGCAATGCATTGCTACCAACTTGATAATACAAAAATGAACGAGCAGGGTTGTTTTTTCTTTTTTGGTTTTATCTATTGAATTCTGTATAAGCGATGTAAAGAGTTGATTCAACTTTACTGATTATTCAACGATATCAACATTAATTTTTGTTGAATATGGCAATATTCTGTAAAACTTGATCTACAATGGGTTTACTAATTTTTCTACTAAGATATTTCTATGAGTGTAGTCATTGTAACGACGTATTTTCTCTGGTTGCTGGGATAGAACTCGCGGCGGCCAAGATTCGTAAAAGAAATATTTTTGTTTAAGCACTATTAAGATTGTTGTTCTGTTCTGTACTATTAAGATTGTTGGAATACTAAATTTCGTAAAGAAGAAATCATTGGAATTTTAGATTAAGAAAACTTTTGCCAATTTGCAACCAACATTTGAAGTAAAATTTAGTTTGATTCCGTATTTTGTCACGCAATCGATTAAAGAAAAATAATTATTAGGCCTAAATAATATGCAAGCTGAAGCATATCCTCACTAGTTTTTCTTTAAAAATTTTAATTCTTTCAAAGTTTTAATGCCATTTTTATTAAATCATTTAAGATTGTGTTAAAAATGTGTAAATTAAATATATTTTTATTAAAAGATTTGCGACGAATTCCCGAAATTTCCCGAAGAAAAATTCCCGGGATTTTAAGAAAAATATTTCCCGGGAATTCCCGGGAAATTTTTCCCGAATAGAAACCCTAGTGTATAGCCTTAAGGTGGGTAAGTTGCTCGGTTTTCACGTGAAAATCTGTCAAACTCCATATAAAAAAAACGTAAATTTCACACTGGCTTTACAAAAGCGTAAAAATTTCGCTGAAGAGGTATTCTGTTCACTGGTGAAAAACCGGCAAAATAACCCGGTATATGTTGCATAAATACGCAACAACACTATAAGCAACATTTTTTTAAATTGTACAGACCATTTAAAAAGCGGTGAAATTTAACATTCACATATAAATTGACGTAGTTATAAGTGTTTGGCACTGTAAACATTAATTATATCACATAAATAGACAAAAATCATCAACAAAATTTTAATTTAAGGTATTTTATGTATGCTGATGTGCGAAACATAACCAAACATATGACTGTCAAATTTTCACTACAAATTAATTGATGTTTCGAAACTTTTTTTTTCACCGGTGAACAACTTACTTAGCTTTAAAGGTACCTACATACGACGCAATATTATGTACAATATTCAATTATATTGAAGGTGTGTGGGTAATATTGACGATTGTACAATGGTCAATCTTACCCACACACCATCAATATAATTGAATATTGTACATAATATTGCGTCGTCTGTATGCACCTTAAGGTGCGTACAGACGACGCAATATAATGCACAATATGCAATTATATTGATCGTGTGTGGGTAATATTGACGATTGTACAATGGTCAATCTAACCCACACACCATCAATATAATTGAATATTGTACATAATATTGCGTCGTCTGTAGGTACCTTTAAGTTGGTTTTCACGTGAACATTTCTTAAGGTACCTACATACGACGCAATATTATGTACAATATTCAATTATATTGATGGTGTGTGGGTAATATTGACGATTGTACAATGGTCAATCTTACCCACACACCATCAATATAATTGAATATTGTACATAATATTGCGTCGTCTGTAGGCACCTTTAAAACGCCTAAAATCGTAACTAAAACTATTGAAAACGAAAACTTTAAAATATTAGAAAAGAGAAACAATCATAACAAATCTTAAATGTCAATTTTATTGCAAAATTATTGCGATTTTATATTCTTAAAATCAGTTTAAACAAGTTCCCCACAATATAGCCGCGTTGCAAAAATATTTTTTTTTTTAATGGAGGTTGACAGTTTTTTTCATGTGAACACGAACAGAATATGCACCTTAAAATGTAAAAAAAATGTCAATGTTGAGCCGATCGGCTTGTTTGTTTGATCATAACACCCAGACACCGGAAAACTTTTTATTTTTGGTTTTTATCAAAGATATTTATCGTTGAAGTTCAAAAAAATTTTAAATATTTTCCTCATGATCGAAATAAAAAACCAAACAAAAAAAAAACGTTTTCCAAAAAAGATATTTATAAAAAGTTCAAAAAATAAAACGTGTAGCAGTGCATATTTTATTAACTAACAACAATACAATTCATTATATTTTCATACACTAACATTATTGTAGCCTTTAGCTTAGCCTTCATTCTGTTTTTACTTACTTTTGTTTTACTACCTTTTAATACAACCCTGTTCATTTAATTTGTTTCTGTCACTGTCAGCTGAGTTAGTTTTTGATTGTCAGAATTTTTGTATAAAAGGCGCGATGCTAGGAGAATTTTCTCATTTCTTGTTTGACGATCGGCGAGGTAAGGTTGATAGCGCAATGAGATTTAGCAGCGATAGTTGCTGGTTTCATTGTACTATAAGGGAAATATTGCGTTTGTGTGTTTGTTTGGAAACGTTAGTTGCCGGCATGCATAAAACACAATATAGTACCATTGTTGTACACAAGCCTCGCCTATAGTCAAACATGCTAACGTGTTTATTGTTCTTTTGTGTAGTTTCAGAAAGACAGTGCAGAACTTAGTTAATTACTCAACTTTTACTTAAATTTGTACGCTACGGCAAATATTTTAAAATAATAAATAAAATTATTTTATAAAATAATCCAACGTCTACAATTGGCGCCCAACATCGTGGCTAATTTCTGTGAAAACTCTGAAGCAACCGTTCGTCGGAGCCCTCGTTTGAATAATATGGCAAATTTTACTGCAGAGCAGTTTAATGCATTGATGCAGGCTGTGGTAACATGCAACGTAAGAATTGGATCGTTTAGTACGTGTTCGTCGCGGTACAATGGGGAACGCAATGCAAGTAAAGTGGAGGAATTTATTTCTGCAGTGACTACGTTTAAGGCAGTGGAGAAAATTAATGATAGTGATGCAATAAACGGTATGCCTATACTTTTGGAAGGTGAGGCAGCGGAGTGGTGGCGTGGCGTAAAGTCTCAAGCTGCTACGTTTGATGATGTAACACGTTTGTTGCGGGAATCTTTTTGTCCAGCTAAACCTGCATGGCGTATTTATGCAGAAATTTGTGACGTGAAACAACAAAAAGACGAACCAACTGATTCATTTATTTGCAAGAAACGCGCATTGTTCGCTCAATTAACGGAAATGCCAACAGAAGCAACCCAAATCGACATATTATTCAGTAAATTGCACGCAAATATACGGGAGCGAATAAATCGTAGTAAGGTGAATACTTTTAAGGAACTTCTAGCCGAGGCTAGAGAAAGGGAACTTATTTTAAATGAGCGCAGTCGTGGAGCGAACACTAACGATAGTAAAAGTGGTGCCGTACGCTGTAGCTTTTGTCATAAAAAGGGACACACACGTGAAAAGTGTTTTAAGGAACAGGGAGCTGCAAAGGAAGCTCGTGATGCTGCTGTTGCCGTTGTAGGAAAGCCCAAACTAGCATGCTATGGATGCAATGCACCGGGTGTTACGCGCGCTAACTGCCAGAATTGTTCGAAAAAGCCTGTTAAAAACGACGGTGGTGCCTCTTTTGTGAATTTTAATGCTTTAACAAGCGATTCCATTGGCCGAGATGTCCCAGCTGTTAATTTGCAGGTATTTGGAATCCCGGGTCAAGCCATTTTTGATACTGGAGCACGTACAAGTGTTGCCAGTCAGAATTTGAAACGTTTACTTGATTATAACAAATGTCAATACCAAACGGTTACTTGTGACGTATCTCTTGCGGATGGCAGTAAGAGTCTACAAAGTTGTTTGTCAACTGTATGCAAAATCGTTATTGGTGGAAGGTGTTTAAATATCAAATTTCTGATTCTTCCTAATGCATCAGATAATCGTACGCTTATAGGAGCGGATTTCATGGAGCAAGTTGGTATTGTGTTGAACATGGCCCAGAAATATTGGTTTTTCGAAGGTAACCCGTGTCAACAATTTGATTTTGCAAATCGAGCGGAACTGAATCTGATGGAAACTATAAAAGTTTATGGCAATGAGTCGAAAGATGTATCAGAAAACACTCAGAAGCGCAAATCAACAAATGACGTAGTTGAAACGCCAAAACATAAAGCTGTTCCTTCTACGTATATTTCTGATTTTGAAAATTTTGGTCCAGATATCACGGAAACATCTGACTACTCCCCACACTCTATTCAGGCGATTTTCAGAAATTCTTTACCTGCTGATGTAATAACACCTGACCGTAATCAATCATCCCACTTGTTTTCTGGTGTTCAACCAGACCGGGATGCTGAAGAGTACAACGAAGTGATTTTCACCAAGCTTTATTCAGTAGATTTTAAAATTTTAAAATCAACAGATGGCTCTAATTTGTCGGGTGATGAAAAAGTAAAACTGGATGAAGTTTTACAAAAACATGGTCCTGTTTTCGGTGGTTTAGGTGAGCCGACTCCATTTGCAATTCATACAATCAACACTGGTGATCATGAGCCCATATCGTCCCAGCCATATCGCATGTCATTTGCAAAAGTACGCGAGCTGAAGCTCGAAATTGATAAAATGCTAGAGATCGATGTTATTGAGGAATGTGAATCGGCCTGGAGCTCCCCTGTTGTTATGGTTCCAAAACGTGATGGTGGAATACGTGTCTGCGTTGACTATCGTAAATTGAATAATACAACGTTACCAGATCGTTATCCTTTACCCCGTATGGATGACCTGCTTCATGCAGCGAAAAGCACCAAATTTATGACCACATTGGATCTTCAAAGTGGTTACTATCAGGTTGGTGTGGCGGAAAACGACCGTGATAAAACATGCCTGATTACTCCATTTGGAACTTATCGCTTCAAACGTATGCCGTTCGGGTTGCGAAATGCACCCGCGACATTCCAGCGACTCATTGATCGTTTTAAGTCTAATATGACTAACGTAGATTTGTTAGCGTATTCGGACGATTTAATCGTTTGTTCACCAACATTCAAGAAACATTTAGAAGACCTAGAGGCTGTTTTTGAAAGATTGATGCAATTCAAGTTGAGAATCAATGAATCCAAATGTCGCTTTTGTTGCTCACACGTAAAATATCTCGGTCATATTCTTTCCACTGACGGTATTTCGGTGGATCCCGATAAAACGTGTGCAATTGGCCAAAGAAAAGAACCTAAGAATGTTAAGGAGCTGATTTCCTTTATACAAACCTGTTCATGGTACAGAAGGTTCATTGAAAATTATGCTACAATCGCCAAGCCGCTTACTGATTTGACTAAGAAGAATGCAGTATGGGAATGGGGCCCTTCGCAGCGTAATTCGTTCCAGACATTGAAGGAAAAGCTCATTACATCACCTGTTCTTAAGCAGGCACAAGACGGAAAATCTTATGTCCTAAAAACGGACGCCAGTGCTTACGCTCTGGGGGCAGTTTTGCTCCAGGGGGAGGGTGCAGAAGAGCATCCCATTGAATATGCGAGTCGTTTACTTACTAGTGCCGAACGAAATTACTCAACAACGGAACGGGAGGCTCTTGCTATCGTTTGGGCATGCGCAAAGTTTCGTGGCTACATAGAAGGTGAAGAAATCAAGCTTTTGACTGATCACCAGCCTTTAAAATGGCTTCTTACCGTAAAATCGCCATCCGGTCGTCTGGCCAGATGGGCGTTGCAGATTCAACAATACAACTTTATGATTGAATATACTCCCGGCAAATCCAACGCAGTAGCTGATATGTTGTCCCGTCCTCCATGTTCTGGAGACCACGAAACCAATGAAAACTGTATTTGTGCGTTTCACGTTGACATTCCACACAAAACTCCAAGTAAAATTCGAGAAGATCAGCTTCAAGATGCCTACATTGAACAGATAATTTTGTCGCTCGAAGCAGAAGATGAAAACGCACTACGCTGGTATCGTATTGTCTTGGTATAACGCAGCTCTTTACGCCACTATATCACCCCGAAGCCAATCCTGTGGAGCGCAAGAACCGAGATATGAAGGTTCAACTTGGAATTCTTGTCCAAAAGCATCATAATCAATGGGACCAAAATCTCTCCGCCATCCGTTTTGCAATGAATACTGCTAAGTGTCAAAGTACTGGTTTTACGGCAGCGTATCTCACATTCGGTCGAGAACTACGTACACTTGATGATGTGCAACATGATGTTCGTGCTATAGTTGAAAGCGAAAACTTTATACCCCAAATCACTCCATACCTGAAGAACTTGCTAAATGTTTATAAGGATGCTAAAGAGGTTGAACAGCAGACCCAAGATCGTAACAAGACATATGTAGATCAACAAAGACGCGCTCAACCAGATTTTAACGTTGGTACACAAGTTCTGGTCACTACTCATGTCCTCAGCCAGGCATCAAAAGGTATAACAGCCAAGTTTATACCTAAGCGAGATGGACCATATGTTATCACCAATAAAATTGGTTCTTCAATGTTCGAAGTCGCATCACCTGATGATCTAAACGTTCCATTGGGAACATATCATGCATCGCATCTCACCTTATATAGAAGCTCTGGAGAATCTCAGGCACCGGCACCGGTTCATCCAATCCGTAAGAGAGGACGCCCGAAAAGGTTCCAGGACTGATTTTTGACGCACTATCGGGACGATGTCCGTACGTCAAAGGGGGAGAATGTAGCAGTGCATATTTTATTAACTAACAACAATACAATTCATTATATTTTCATACACTAACATTATTGTAGCCTTTAGCTTAGCCTTCATTCTGTTTTTACTTACTTTTGTTTTACTACCTTTTAATACAACCCTGTTCATTTAATTTGTTTCTGTCACTGTCAGCTGAGTTAGTTTTTGATTGTCAGAATTTTTGTATAAAAGGCGCGATGCTAGGAGAATTTTCTCATTTCTTGTTTGACGATCGGCGAGGTAAGGTTGATAGCGCAATGAGATTTAGCAGCGATAGTTGCTGGTTTCATTGTACTATAAGGGAAATATTGCGTTTGTGTGTTTGTTTGGAAACGTTAGTTGCCGGCATGCATAAAACACAATATAGTACCATTGTTGTACACAAGCCTCGCCTATAGTCAAACATGCTAACGTGTTTATTGTTCTTTTGTGTAGTTTCAGAAAGACAGTGCAGAACTTAGTTAATTACTCAACTTTTACTTAAATTTGTACGCTACGGCAAATATTTTAAAATAATAAATAAAATTATTTTATAAAATAAACCAACGTCTACAAACGTTTTTTTTGTTTGTGTTCAATATTTCAAATTCTTTTGTTATTATTTGAATTTTTGTTATTTTAAAAATTCAAAACAATTTCTCTAAGCGTCCAACCTGAATCAAATTGCGTCGCGTAAGGCGTAACGCCCAATAATTTTTCGTTTCTAATATTTAAATGTGACGTACCTAAATCAAACGGACGTAAAAATTTAAAATTTGATGTGTTTGTTTTTGTTTTTTTTTACGTCTTGCGCTACGCATTTGATTCTGGTTCGACCCTAAAAGCAAGAAATTGGAATATGCCAAGGAAATTTCGATGGAAAATGATGTTTGCGGCGTACAACAATTGAGGGATGCTTCAAACAACATTGGTATGCATTTAGTTATGTATGCAACATATTTTTTAATAGTTAAAATATTGTATCTTTATTTAATTAAAAATTTTTTGTTTCATAGCTTCCTTTCATGGATTATTTAACAGTAATGCCTTATTTTCATCCAAGAGGATCGCTTTCGAAAAATCTTTTTTAATAATGTCGCAACTTAAATCATTTTCCATGCGACACGCTTGAATTTCAATTTGATGTTTGGCTTGTTGCTAAAATAAATTTTCATTGAGATTGCGATTCTTTTTATAACGCGATTTATATCGCTTTAAAGTGGAATCTTTTATGTACTTATAACAATTTTTGGAAGTGTTTTTTATTTTAATTTTCGTGATCTCTGAACTAATAATTTCCCAACAAAAAATTGGAATCCGACCATAGGCTGATGTTGCCCTAACACTTCTCTACAATTTATCTTTAAGCACATTTACCCTTTCATCTTTTATCACATTTACCCACCCATATTATTATTATACAAAAATAATAAAACCCCCTTCATTTCTAAAATTATACCTCGCTAAACAGCTTCGTTTTCAGAACATGCTTTATTTAGTCGGGCGTTATTTTATGATTATGAAATATTTAAAAAAAAGTCAATTAATGGACTGAAAATACATTTCCAATGGTATGATACTCCAATTTATCGGACTTAAGATATGAAGGATTCAATTTACATAAATACATATGAAGTTTATTTTAGTAAACATATTTCCAATTATAATTTTCTACAAAAAAAAAAACGTTTTTTTTTGGGTTTTATGTTTTTTTTTTGGTTTTGTTTTTGATAAATATCATTTTAAATTTTTTGGAAAACGATTTATTTTGAACTTGCGATGAAAATAAAAAAAAAATATTACAGAAAAATATTTTATTTCGAACACAATAAAATTTTTTAATTTTGATGAAAACTTTAAATTTTGTGTTTTTGGTTTTTAAAATCCGGTGTCTGATAACACCTTTAAGCTACGTTCACAATGTCAGAGTCAATCCAATCCATGGCACAGATTGAAATGTTAACCGTGCATAATGTAGAGTGGAGTTCTGTCACATTGTTGTTGACATATTACTTACATGCTTTGCAATTTTAGGAAAATATCCTTTTAAATTTTGGGCACATAATTCTAAAATTATGTTTTTTTTTTAATTTTTGTAACCTTTTTTTTTAAATTAACACATATTTTGTTTTGTTTATTATTTTTTTTATGACATTATTAGAGATGGCACTTTCGCAGAGGTGTATTTTTTCTCTGTTAACGGTTAACATAGGCTCTGTTAACTCCAGATTGGAACTCCAGAGTAGAACATGTTTGACTCTGGAGTGAATTGAAAAAAGATAGTCAAATTCAAAAACATGAAAGTGCAAAGGGGAAAGGTATAAAATTTTCCACAGATTGGAGTACTCCAACCACAGTACAGACTAGTATGCAAACAATGGTGCTAATTTCGTACTTTCAAATATGGTGGCGAGGTTATTAGTACGGAATAATCATTGCTGCCTAGTGTATGTGTGCCTGTACGTGTGAGCTTTTGTGTATGTATTTATGGTGTTTGTTTACGTTTTGTATGAAACGTCAAAAGTTACACCGTGTGCTGTCACTAATACTTACACACATCAAATGCAAACCTGTGAACCTACTACTCATGTACTGTGACTCCAACATTGTGAACATAGAGAAACATAGAGGCGAAGGTGAAAGAAAAAATAATATCACTATCTTTTTCTAATTTCTCACACGTACGTTGTCGATACACAATACATGTTTACAAGTCGTACTTTTTCAACAAATACATGTATACAAGTTGTACTTTGACAACTCAATTTTTGACACCTTCGCCTCTATGTATACCATAGAAAAAATAGAAGTGTAACAGAGTCGTATTTCGCTTGAATAAGTATTAGTGACAGCACATTATGTAACTTTTGACGTTTAATAAAAACAATGGAACATAAAGGAGAACAACAACAAAGAAAACAACAAAAGAAAAAACAAAAGGTTTTAAACTATCAATAGTGCGTATTATCTTTAAAAAAACGTTGAATAATGCAAAATAAATAATAAATTTAATTAAATGAAAGACAAATTCCATTTTTTTTAAACAAAGAATCTAATTTGATATTAAATACGTGGGTACCCGGAAAATACCCGGTACTTTTACAACCCTATTTTACAACACAAACTGAAAATAGCTTTTGTTTACCAATAGAAAGTATGTGGTCATAAAATTAACAAATTAATTTAGTATTTGTAGTTAATTAATTTATGTATCGTAAAATAAATTGAAAAAATCTTGCATTAATATATATGAAAAACGAATCAAAAAAAAAAAGACACTTTTAATAATTATAATCTAGCCATTTCGTCCGATTTATCGTTTTACGTTTATGAGTGAGTCACAAAAGTAGCAGCTGTGTTTGCAAGGCTATTTACTGTTTTTGCAGGTGATTAAATGTGGAATACTTTTTTGTTTAAAAAGAACCCTTAAGTGTAATAAAAAGGTGCGACCATAGACAAAATATAATTTGTCTGTGGGTGCGATTAAAATAGGTGTTGGTGACGTAAAATGCCAAACTTTGTGTTTCAGTGTCAAGCATGAGTAAACAAGTGTCTAATTGTAACGCCTATCTTCATTTGTAGAGCGAAAGATCGTCTGTATTATCTTATGGAAAGCTTTCTTTTTATCAATTGTAAAAATATATTTGGCACAGTTGCATTATTGATAAAACAAACTTCTTTTGGCGTATAGTTTACGGACATAGCTCCTCACGGTGTGGTTAAAATATTTTTATTGAAGTCTTGCAAAAATATTTTTGAAACTTTTAATGATTACCGAACTTAAAATTTAAAAAAAGCTACACTTAAAACCAGAATACCGAAATGGTTCCAAACATAAAAAAACTTTCAAACAAACTTTCGACCTGTATAAAATGTTCTTATAGTTTCTTTTGAAGAAATGGGAAATATCCCCAAAAAAGGGAAAAACCCCGTTTTCACTCTCCCCTTTGACCCGCTAAATGTAAGATTAGGCAGCTATAAACTCGTATTTAGATCCCCTCTTTCCTATATGCAAGTTTTGGGACAATCGGTGGGTGCCCTGTAAAAGACCTTCCTTGGTAAGTTACAAAATGTATGTGGAAATGATATAATCCCAGGGCGACTGAACTTTTGTTATCACTATCTAGGAAGGAATGCAGTATACTTTCCAGGGCGACAGAACTTTTGTTATCACTAGGGCAAGTACATACTTTCATGCATCTAAAAACCGAAAATATGTTAAAGTGCCATAAACCTTAAAATATGCGTTTTTTCAAAAAATACTATATTAGTTTTATTTTGCAGAATAAGAAAGCAAACATTTCCTTCATACATATTTTTAGCCTAAGTGTGAGACATCGTGGTGTTTTTAGCGGTTAAAGTAAACATTTATATGAAGACTTAATTTAAAACGACCCTCGTTAAAATTTGGACGGAGATTAAAATAGTCGGTGACCATTATTTTGTGGAGTAAGATATGTAGTTTTCATAAACCAATTACATTTGGAATTTATATGGGTAATTTCATTACAGAAGAGACCAAAGCTGACTTTGAAGTTTCGATTTTCCAAATGCTGTATACAAATTTGTGAAATTACTTTGTTTTAAACGACCCTTGTTAAAATTTGAATGAAGAAAATCGGTTTCCATGATTTTGAAGAGTTAGATGTGTACTTTTTGAAAAATATTTGGGGAAATCCAGGCCAAATCATTCACTTTTAGACCCGACCCCTTCGATTAATTTTTTTCGGATATGTTTTAGTATGTATTAAATGCAACTTGCACTCAGATGTTTAGCCTTTTATACCAAGTTGGTGTTGAGTTATCAATTTTTTAAAATGGCGTTTTTTTTTCAAAAACAAATTAAAAAATGGAAATTTTCAATTAATTTTGACCAGTAAAAAATATAGATATCTTAAAATATGTTGGACGAAGTTTTGTTGGTATTTAAATGTAGTTTTAGAAAAAAAAAAATATGAAAAAACTATTCGAAGTAATTATTACTTATTTTAAATTACACAATTTTTAAGCCAAAATTCGAGATTTAAGCACAATTCGTTATATTTTTTTCAAATTTTGAAAATTTAAGTTTTTTTTAGACTCTGGTATATTTTATATGGTGCTCCAAAATAATTAAATTAGTAGATATTGACCATAACTTACCCTTGATACATTCATTTGTGGGTAAAAATATGTCTCATAAAAATTTAGGTTGATGGGAAATGCGTGCCGCATCGGCCATTAATTTAAAAAACGGATTACAAGGAAAAATATGATTTTTTTCTGTTTTCTCATTTTTTTTTTGTATTTTAAGTTAAATTTGAATTCAGGTGATTACAGAATATTGATTTGGTGTATAACGCCTCTCTTATAAGGTACCAAAAGCTAAAATCGGTTGAAAATCAGCAAAGTTATTAAAACTTCCCCAGGCATCTAACGTGTGGCAGACCACTTGAATAAGGAATACAATCCGATTCATGAAATTCATTGATATTTTCATCTGTAATAACATTTTTTGATTCTTCAAGTTCAAATGTAATTATATGACAAGTATTTTTTATTTTGTATTTTGCTAACATGTTTTAAATTAATGCTAAAAATGCCTGTACTTTTAAACACTCGTTTGAAATCTCCATTTTTAACTCTTCAAAATCATGGATACCGATTGTATCCATTAAAATTTTAACGAGGGTCGTTTAAAATAAAGTAATTTCACAAATTTGTATACAGCATTTGGAAAATCGAATCTTCAACGACAGCTTTGGGCTCTTCTGTAATGAAATTACCCATATAAATTCCAAATGTAATTGGTTTATGAAAACTACATATCTTACTCTACAAAATATTGGACAACGACTATTTTAATTTCCGACCAAATTTTAACGAGGGTCGCTTTAAATGAAGACTTCTCATAAATTTTTACTTTAACCGCCAAAAACACCACGATTTGTCAGACTTAGGCTAAAAATTTGTATGAAGGAAATGTTTGCTTTCTTAGTCTGCAAAATAAAAGTTATATAGCATTTTTTGAAAAACGCATATTTTAAGAGTAATGACCAGGGAAACCAAAAATATGCAGTATCATGTTTTTTCCTGTACATTTTATTGATAAATGGGTAAGGTATTTATCCGTTTCAGAAGTTTTTAAGAAATCTAGCATCGATTTGTTAGAGCAGCGGTTACCAACCTTTTTGGCTCGCGTACCCCTAATTTTAAATTTTGTCAACCGCGTACCACCTTACGAGTTTTTTTGTTTTCGTTAATAAACTTGACATATAAATATTAAGAGTTAATTTTGAAATTTTTGATCTGCGGGTACATATTACATTTTTTTTAAAAGATTTAGGTGAGATCAAAACAATGGTGGTATTTTTTTGGGAAAATGTTCGCTCCTTGGGGTGGTTGGTTCAATGCATCTGAAAACGCGGATTTTTGAGCTGATTTTTATGCAGAGTAAAAACGTGTATCGTTCGCCTTATGAAAACTGGCACTTAAATACCTAAAAAGACGTTTTATGAGAACTTTGACATAAATTTGCTCAAAAACCTGACATCATAGAAAAATTTGGGAACCATATTCGGAATCAGCATCGAAAGGTTAAACGAAAACAAGTGGTCAAATCTCAAAACATCATCCAAAAATATCGCAAAGAATGCTCTCTTAATTGCACAAAAATCCGTTTGTGTGAACTTTGACCTCAACTTTCTTAAAAACCTGACGTTATGGAAAACTTTGGAAGCCAGATGCGGAAAGGTTAAAATAAAACGAATGTCCAAATTACTAAAATTTTGCGTACCCCCGTACCCCGTAACCGCTCTGTTAGAGCATATTTTTGCATAAGAGCATATTTTTAGAGCATATTTTAAATTTTTAGAGCATTTTTTCGCTTTTAAGAGCATTTTTTTACATTTTTAGAGCATTTTTTTAAATTTTTAGATCATTTTTTTTTCAATTTTTAGAGCATTCTTTTCTGATTTTTTTTTAAGACACCATTTATTTTAAAATTTTTTATCCAACAAGGATGATTTTTTTCAACAATTTCGGAATTGTGACGATTGATTCCCTTAGGCATCTTCTTGCTTCATATCGGTAGAAAATAATAAATATTAAAGTACTGCACAATTCAACATTTTCTGTAAAAATGTCTTTTTCAAAAAATCCATGTCATGCCATGTCATGTTAATTCAAACAAGGTGTTGTGCCATGTTATGCTTACTCAAACACACTGTCTAAGCATGCCATTAAAACTTATCGAAGCTGTTGTACCCTGTTGAGTTCAGTATTATGTCTTCTAATGTTCTTTTGCATCATGTTTTTAATACTGTTTGGCATACCTTACATAAAAATATACATAAATTCTTCGTTGTTTTTTTAATAAAAATCCTAAATCAAATAAATAATTGATTAAAAATAAATGAAATTGAAAGCATTTGCTATAGGTGGATTTTTTTGCTAACGTGTATAAATTATCCCATACAAATTTGACATAAATTTGCCGTATATACATAGTTAAAAAACGTCAAATTTGTATGGGATAATTTATTCACGTTAGCAAAAAATCCAGCTTATGTTAATTGAAATAACGGCAATAAAACAATTCCCCTAGTTTTTTTTTTTACAAAAACAAAGCATTAAAATACAACGCCATGGGAAAAGTCAAGACGTAAAATATAAATAGCTAAGCCAAATAATTAATTAAAAATATAAAAAAGGAAAATAAAAAGTAGTTTAAAGCGAAAAAGTTAACGTTTAATTGTTCATTGATTTGTTTGATATAAAAATTTGTTGAAAATAAGTTTTTGTTTTTTAACAAACATAAGTTTTTATTTTGTGGCGCAAAAAGTGCAAAAAGAAAAAGAATAACAAAAAAAAAAAAAAACTGGTGCCGCCATTTATTTGTTGGAAAGAAATTGTTTGGAAACCAAAGAGAATATACATATATTAATATAATCAACAAATGAAAACAACATTCTTCCAATTGGATTTGAATAATTGTGATATATAAAACATTTATTTTTTATTGTTTGATACAGCTGTTTTACTGGTATAAACAGAAATGCCTCTCAAAAAAAAAGAAACACCAAAATGTACTTGCAGTAAAAATATTACAAAAACACAAAAGAATGTTGGTTGTGTGGTATGTGGCTTGTATTTCCACATTGAATGTGCTAATGTTTCTGTTAATTTCAAAAAATCAAAATTCAGATTTGTACTATAAATTCATTTACTTTTATTTAGATCAAAATGTATTGGTTGAAAAACTAAACGGAAGTGAAAGAGTGACTTTCATTGCATGTGCAATAATGCCAAACTTCAGTGATACCAATGCACCAATATTATAGTGCAATAACATTAATCAAATGTCATTTTACAAATATGTCAAAGGGATGCCAGATTATTCATTTCTAACACTCCCCTGGACTTAATTTTACAATTCAAAATAAAATAGAAAAATTACAAAGATATAAAAATTTGTTTCCTTTAAGTAACCCAAACTTCTGGATCAAAACGAACACGTCTTCGGACTCTTGATGATCTTCTTAGTGTCGGCATCTGATTTTCATTGTGTGTAGACAAAGGCGTTTCCACTGGAGGTGGATTCGTATTTATATCAGGAACTGTTGTTTGGTTTTCCACCGGGTTCTCCACAGGGCTTTCCATATATGCCTCGAAATCTATTTCAAAAGGATCATCCGATTTAGACTGCTCTTGATCAAGTGGCCACTGGTCTCCGTGGTATAAATGGATTTGATTTTGATGTCTTTTAATGTCTCCTTTTATTGTTTCTATGATGTACATGTTTGCACCGATAATTTTCTTTATAGTGCCTTTAAGCCACCTTGACCCTCTTGAGAAATTACGTGCTAATACTGGATCATTAACTACGAATTTTGAGATATTTGAAGAACATGGTTTTGGTTTTGGAAATAGCGCTTCTAGGATTACTTTTGGTTGTCGACCATGCAATAACTCGGCTGGAGATTTTCCCGTTTCGGGATTTGGTGTGCTTCTATATGTAGCCAAGTATTTGTACAAGGCCTTTTCAACGCTTTTCTCCTCCTTTAAAATTTTTACAAAAGCTTCTTTAAAAGTTCTCACAAATCTTTCAGCTGTTCCATTTGATGCCGGATGAAATGGTGCAGTCGTAAGGTGTTGAATATCATTTTTAGAACAAAATTGTTTGAACTCATATGACGTGAATTGCGTTCCATTGTCTGTCACAATGGTATTCGGTAAGCCCTCAATGGAAATTATACGTTGGAGACACGCTATAGTAGATGTAGATGTTGCCGAAGATAACTCAATCGTATAAGGAAATTTTGAATACGCATCAACTATAATCAGCCACATCCGATTATAAAATGGGCCTGCGAAATCCAAATGAATTCTGTCCCATGGATGACTAGGATTCGGCCATGGTGAAAATTCTTTCTTTGGATAATTTGACGATTCGAGACAAATGTCACATGTATCATGTTTTTTCTCTATTGCTTTATCAATAGCAGGAAACCACACATAACGTCTGGCCATCTCTTTCATACGGCTTTTTCCCCAATGACCATCATGTAGCATAATTACGATTTCTTTTTGTAGACCTTCGGGTACGACAACTCTCAAATGCTCAGTTTGCAGAAGTAAAACTCCACTCTGCAATGACAAAGAAAACTTTCTATTATAAAACGGTTCAATATTACCTTGAGATTTTGGGATTTTTTCTGGCCATCCATGTTGAACGTAATTACAAATTGTCTTTAAAGTTTCATCCTCTTCAGTATACTTTCTAAGGACTTCGGCATTTATTGGAAATGAGTCGACAGTCAGCTGATATACCGAATTAACACTTTCAAGCATGGAATTTTCTTTCTGATCAAAACAAAGGTCTTCACCTGCTGGTAGCCTCGAAAGCGCGTCTGCATTGGCATTGTCGGCTGATTTCTTAAAACGGATAGTATAATCATATGCTAATAGCTCTATTGCCCATCGCTGTAACCGGTGCAATGTAACAACGGGCAATCTTTTTGAAGGATGAAACAGTGTTGTTAACGCTTTATGATCAGTAACCAATTCGAACCGGCTTCCATACAGATACTGGTGATATTTTTTAACGCCATAAATTACAGCCAAAGCTTCTTTTTCCACCTGCGAGTAACGTTGTTGGGATGTATTCAATGTTTTGGATGCATGCGCTATTGGCCTCTCTGTACCATCCGGAAATTTGTGTGAAATTATAGCACCTATTCCTTTACTCGATGCGTCAACTGCCAAAATAATCGGTAGTTTGTTGTTGAAATGTACTAATTTTGTTGCTTTTACAATCGCATCTTTTAGTTCATTAAACGCACTCTGCTGCTTTTCAGTCCATTTAAAGTTGACATTTTTCTTCCTTAATTCATTTAATGGTGCTGCGTGTGTCGAAAAATTTTCAATGAATTTGTTGTAATAGTTTATTTTTCCGATGAATGATTCAAGTTCCTGGATATTTTGAGGTCGAGGCATGAGTTTGATCGCTTCTACTCTTTTTTCTGACGGCATGATTCCGCTACTGTCGATTATATGGCCCACATATTCTATACTCTCTTGAGCAAATTCACATTTATTTTCTTTACATTTGAGACCGTGAGATTTAAGCCTCTTAAAAATTTCTTCAACATTCTGTAAGTGTTCTTCATTAGTTAAGCCAGTTACAATTATATCATCCAAGTATACTGCACTGTGGGGGACCCCTGCAATAACTTCCTCCATCAGTCTTTGAAATAAACCAGGTGCGCTAGAGACCCCAAATGGCATTCGTAAAAATTGATATAACCCAAAGGGTGTATTTATTACCATGAATTTTTTTGTCAAATCAGCCAGCTCAACCTGCAGGTACGCCTCGCTTAAATCTATTTTTGTGAAAAATTTACCGCCTTGTAATCTATTAAATAGTTCTTCAATACGAGGAATTGGATACCGGTCCACTTCGATTTGGGGGTTTATGGTCACTTTGAAATCAGCACATATTCTTAGCTCTCCGCTTGGTTTCTGCACTACGACAATCGGAGCTGCCCACTCGCTGCTTGTAACTGACTTTAAAACCCCTATACCTTCAAGCCTTTTCAACTCAGAACGTACGGCTTCATATTGGGAAAATGGTAAATTGTATGGTTTGTGAAATTTTGGGGTAGCATTATCTTTCAATTTTATATCGGCTTTTAACGATTTACATAACCCCAACTCTGCTGAGAAAATTTCAGAGAAATTGCCAGCCATCTGTTTTAATGATGTGATCAAACTTTCGCGACATGCCTGACCTATAAAAGAAAAATTACATTCATTAACCTCATTTTTATATGGAGGAAAAGATAATTTAAATTTTAAGATTTCAAACCAATCTAAGCCTAGTATGTTTGTAGCCTCCTCGCAGTCAACCACTAGCAACGGAAGTCTTCTATGCATATTTTGCCATTCAACATCTACTTCGATTAAGCCTTTCAATTTTAAAAGATTGCCACCATACGCCTTTAATACTTTATCGGTACTCTTACAAGTGGGGTGACCCAATTTTGCATATGTGTTGAGCCCTATGAGTGAACAAGACGCGCCTGTGTCGACTTGAAATGCGCTCCTCAGCTTATTTATCTGTAACTCTACCAGAATCTTCTTTGATTTGCTGCTATTCATAACCGGATTCACCTTACATACCTCCACCGACCTGCTGATTAATTCTATGGAACCAATAGCTTCGAATTCACATACAGCATTCGCTTTTTCCTCGTTCCCATTCCTCAATTTTCTCGGGTCAGATTTTGAGCTCTGACACACAGCAGCAATGTGACCCGTTTTTGAGCACATACGACACTTTGTTTTGTTTTTAAAATGATAGCACTCTTCACGTTGATGCCTGTTACCACAACCAGGGCATGATTTCCAAGTACTTTCACTTTCATCATCAGACTTATTACGATTTTTTCCACTTTTACGCTCAAATTTTTTCTTCGAATGATTAACAGCATTAACATCAGCTGTACTTTCCTCCCCTTTTAATTCAATACACGTTTTGACTGTTGTTTCATATACCGATGCTATTTGTAAAACCTCTTCAAGCGACGGATTTGTTTTCTGTAATGCTGCGCTGCGTACCTTATCATGTGGCGTGTGAATTATAATCATATCTCTTATATTGGTGTCAACCAAAGATTCATGGCAGTTGTCTTTAGGACATTGAAAAATGCAGTCCTTCGCTGCTCCCCTTAACTCCGCCACCCAATCTGCATAAGATTCGCTAGGTTTCATTCTAATGGAGTAAAATTTAAACCTAGCCGCTAGCACATGAAGCCTTTCCACATAATGGTTATTTAACATGGACACCAGGTCATAGAACGGTTTTTCACTGACGTTACCTACACAAATTTTTTGTAGTAACTCAAACGTTTCAGTTCCAACCCACGATAAAAAACACGCACGTTTAACTTCTCCCTTTGTGACAGCATTTGCCACAAAATGTTGCTCTACTTGCTGTATATATGTTGACCACTTCTCAACATTTTTGTCAAATGTTCTAAATACAGGAACGGTTTGTGTTTGCTCTCTACCCAAAACACGTTGTAGCGATAAAATATTGTTTTCCAGGGTTTGTTGAAGTAGCAGCTGATTTGCCTCTTGAAAGGATAGCAATACGTTTTTCAACGTTGCCTCGTCCATCCTCGTCGCCAATGTTAATTTCAAAAAATCAAAATTCAGATTTGTACTATAAATTCATTTACTTTTATTTAGATCAAAATGTATTGGTTGAAAAACTAAACGGAAGTGAAAGAGTGACTTTCATTGCATGTGCAATAATGCCAAACTTCAGTGATACCAATGCACCAATATTATAGTGCAATAACATTAATCAAATGTCATTTTACAAATATGTCAAAGGGATGCCAGATTATTCATTTCTAACAGTTTCTGAAGATCAATATAGCCTATTATATGCAAATAGAGATGTGTTTTTCTTTTTATGTCAAACATGTATTCATGACATTAATAGCAAACAATCTAGTGTTGGAAATAAATCACAACGTGATTTAAATCAAAGCTTACACGATTTAACAAGCGAGCTTGAGAGGCAATTTGAAGAGCAAAGCCGCACTTTTGAAATGCAGGTGACTTCAAGTATTGCAGCACTTGAGGAAAAGATGTTAGAGTTATTTAATGATTTTCGGGAGGAAAGAAAAAAAGTGGTAGATAATCTTCAAACAGATGTGGCTTATAACCGTAATTTAATAAAACAGGTGGACACAGCGGCATGTAACCGTATACGTACCATGGAAATGCAGAATAGTATATTGGAAAGAAGATTAAATAGATCAAATATAGTTATAAAAGGACTGCCTGTAGGTATAAAAGACCTTAGAAATATATTTTTGCGAATTGCATCGCTATGCAATACAGCTTTATCAGCTTACGATATACAGCACATAACATATTTCAGTGGTGGCGAAGCTGTTTTGGTCAAACTTAATTCAGTTCAGACTCGTGATGAAATCATGATTGAATTCTCGAAAATTAAATTTCTGCTTTTGAAGGACATTGATGATGGTAACTCAGACTCAAAAATATATCTTCGTGATCATTTTACGCCTGCAGCAGCTAACCTTGTGTCTATTTGTTGGAAGTTGCGTAATAAAAATAAAATTTTGAGTTACAACTTCATTAATACTGATGTTCCAAAAGTTAAGGTTTTGTTGCCTAATAACATCCATAAAGTTTTTGATACGGACCAGTGTTTAGAGTTGCTTGATGAAGCTAGTAGCTTGGAACAATTGTCTGGTAGTGCTTCAAGTATTGGTGATACTAATTATTTACCTTGTAGGCGTTCTTTTGATGGAGTAGATTTAGAGCAAAATTGAGTCAAATTTGTTTTTGCTTTGTTATACTTTCTTTTTAATTGTAATTTTTATTTATTTTTTTTTTTTTTTTTATTATTATTATTATTATTTTGCGCTTAGCTATTTCACTGATTAAATATTTATTCATCTGTCAGATTTTTATTTTGTGTTTACTTAAAATTGTTAATTATTAATTATTTTTATTTTAATTTGATAAACGCATATACTATTTTTTTTTATATCATGAACATTAATAATAATTTAGGATCAGTTTCTACTGATAATTCAATCTTGCGATCCCAATTCAATCGTAATAACAATATCAATGGGAATTTAAGTTTTGCCCATCTTAATTGTGGCAGTTTTAATATAAAACCAAATTCAACAAAATTGGAAGAAATTAAAAACATTTTTGAAGGTAGTGGGCTGGATGTGATTGGTATATCTGAGACTTGGTTGCAACCAAGTATTTTGACTAATGTCGTTAATTTTGGTGGCTATAATTGCTGTCGTAATGATCGTCCTAAAGGTGTGCGAGGGGGAGGTGTTGCATTATATATTTCCAAAAAGATAGATTTTAAAGTTGTATTTTCGAGCAAGCTGTACAATATTGCAGAGTCTTTGTTCGTTGAACTTAATTGTGGCAACAGACCGTTTCTGGTTGGAGTTGTATATCTTCCTCGTGGAATAAAAAAGAATTTATTGGCATTTGAGAGATCAATTAGTGACCTACTTGTAAAATATTCAAATGTTGTAATGATGGGTGATATGAATTACAATATGTTTGATATTAACAAATCGTTTTTGGTTCGAGATGTTTGTAGGAGAATGAGGGTCTCGTGTTTTCATAATTCTCTACCCACTCACTTTGATATTAAGAGTAAAACGACGTCATTAATAGATTATTTTCTGCTATCGCATCCAAAAATGATAATATCTTCTGGTCAAGTTCAGTGCCCTGGTGTATCTCATCACTCGCTTATATATATTTCTATTAATTTTTCATTAAAGAAAACAAAAAAAATTATTCAATATTATGATTACAAAGCGGTTAACATTTCCATGTTGGAAAGAGCCGCTTTGTCTTCTGATTTTACTGGTTTATATACAACAACAAATGTAGATGAACAACTTTTGGTTCTCAATACAAATCTTAATTCTGCTTTATCTATTGTCCCTTATGTCACTCGGAAAGTTAGAAATATAAAGGACACATGGTTTCAATGCGGGGAAATTAAGGAATCCATCTTGAAGCGTGATGAAGCCTATAATACCTTTCGTAATAGAAGAACGGATGAGAATTGGAAAATATATTGTAGATTACGAAATAAGACAAAATCAATAATAAGAAAAAAGAAACGTTTAGCACATGCTAAAGTATTTAATGGTTTGGATGGCAAGCAGTTATGGAATGTATTGCGAGATGGTGGTGTGGCTAATAATGATTCATACGCAGATCGTATGGATGTTAATCAATTAAATGACACTTTTGTAGCCAACCAATGTGATGATGTAGCTGTTGATTTTTCTCAAATTAGCTTTCAACCTGACGGTTTTTCGTTTAGATGTGTGGAGTTATTTGAGCTTTTAGAACAGTTTTACTTTATCAAATCAAATGCTTCAGGTTGCGATGGATATTGTTTGAAATTTTTAAAGCTTATAATGCCATATTATGGTACACATTTTTTACATTTGGTGAATACAATTTTAACAACATCCAATTTTCCAAATTGTTGGAAGGTGGCCCGTATTGTACCTATTAAGAAGAAAGGGGATTCTAGTGATCCTGAAAACTTAAGACCCATATCGGTGTTACCAGTTTTGTCCAAGGTTGTTGAAAGAATTATGAAATATCAAATTACAACTTATTTAAATCAGAAGTCTTTGTTGGATAATGCTCAATATGGGTTTAGAGAAGGTCATAGTACCTCCTCCCTTCTTGTTGGTCTTACAGACACCATTAGATCTAACTTGGGTAGTGGTAACATATGTCTACTACTTTCCCTTGATTTGACTAAAGCATTTGATAAATTAAGTCATAACTTATTACTGAAAAAGTTAATTGAGTTTTTTTCGTTTTCTAAATCGGCAACTTCCCTAATTGGTGCATATCTATTGAATCGTGGACAGTTTGTGTCTTCAAGTAGTGACTCTTCTAGTGTACTTCCCATTAAAAGTGGTGTTCCACAGGGATCAGTAATTGGACCCCTATTATTCACTATGTTTCTTAATGATTTATTTTGCAACTTTAATATTGGTAAATGTCTTGTTTTTGCATATGCTGATGATATTCAGGTTCTGTTTTGTGGCAGAAAACAGAACATGAGTGTTTTTCAGTCTATTGTTAGTTATGGGGTAAAGTGTATATCTGATTGGATGTGTGATAATAAATTTGCCATAAATGCGATAAAAACTAAAGCTATGGTATTTTCTCCCACTAGAAACTTTGTGCATGGAATAACGCTTTCCATTAATAACGTAATGGTTGAATTTGTTGATCGGCTAGAAATTTTGGGGGTAATAGTTGATGATAAATTAATTTTTGAATCACATATCTCACACCTTGTATCTACAGTCAATTTTTCTTTAAGGAGGCTGTATAATAATAATTTATGTTTGCCATTGCATGTTAAGCAGAAAGTTGTTAATAGTTTACTAATGCCCTCTTTCCTTTATTGTATAGAAGTATACACGGGTACGATTGGCAACAATATCAATAGACTTTACATGTTGTTTAAGCGGGTGATACGGTACCTATATTCTTTGCGGTTGCACTGTCATGTGTCGCAGTATGTGGAACGGTTTTTAGGGACGTCATTTCTTAACTTTGTGAAAATTCGATTGCTATTGCATTTTTACAAAGTTTTTCGAAATGGCTATCCTACGTTTTTATTAAACTTTTTTACATTTACAAGATCTACTAGATCTAACCAATTAATTGTACCTCGTAATTCATCCTGGCTAGAACGTTCATATCAGCTACGAGTTATACGCTCTTTTAATTCTTTGCCTGATATTTTAAAACACTTCGTCGAAAGTTATCAAGTTTATCGAGATAAACTCAAAAAACATAGTTGTTTAAAACCCATTTTATGAAAATACGTGAATTGGGGTAGCAAGAGCGCAAGAACGAATTTTTAATTTATTTTTTTGATTTTCAAATAATTAAATTTTTATAATTTGTTTTTAATTTATCTTTATATATGTGTTTTTTTTTTAATCAAATCATTTATTTTTTGTTCGTGTTTATCTTATAATTTAATATTGTTAAATTTGTTTAGCAGAATTATTTTAATTTATTAATTGGCCAATAAGGCTTTCGAAAATCCATTTTATGAGAATACGTTAGTTGGGATACCAAGCAAGAATATTTATATTTTTTATTTTTATACAGTTCAATTTTTATAATTTATTATTATTTTTTTTTTTTTTTAATTTATTTTTACATAGATTTTTTTAATCAAACCTTTTTTTTATTCGTTTATCTAATAATTTATTATTCATGTTTTTTTTTTTTGTAAAACTTATTTTAGTGGAATGATTGTAATTTATTAATCGGCCAATAAGGCTTTCAAATTACAAATAAATATAATTTTGACATTTCGCAAAATACAATAAGATTATTTATTAATAGACAAAATATAAATGCTCCGTTATTTGATTACCGTTATCCTTCGCATAATTTCACTAAAATGTTAAAAAAAAATGTAATGAAAAGAAGTGTGCAATAAAACTAAACGCTAGTTTATAATAATTATATTATATTTTATATGAAATAATTAAGATTTATATATGTTCTAAAGTCAATAAAAGACAATTTTTATTGTTTTAAAACAAATTAATACAAAAAAAATTATATTAAATGTATAAATAATTTCTCTTTTCCACTTAAGAACTTATATTAAAATATTTTGTTCATTAAAGATTCAAAAGAAGATCCTTTAAAGTAGTAAATATCATAATTAAATATTTTTTGCAGTTTAATTGCATATAATGCGCCATACAAATGGTAAAAAAGCATCAATTGTGTCATATGCTGCACATGTCGCATGTGTTGACATGGTCAATTTCTATGTTCATGCATGCAATTACACTTTTGAAGGCATAATTACTTGAGCGAATACGGTTCGGAGACGTGTCAGCTGATACGTTAGCTTGTATTAAAATAAATGGAAATAGGTACTTAAACGAATACGTGACGGTGGTGTAGTGGCCGTACTTTAAAACGATACAACAGCCCGTCACGCTACAGCACCGCTACAGTAGCGCTCAAGTGCCTGGGCCTTAAGACTATGCATAGATTTGTTTTGAATTTCTTCGACATGCCTTCACATGTTATTGTTAAACATGTATTAGCGACATGGCATGAATTGACACTTGCATCATGTGTAACCTGACCAACCATCCCGCTTTTGGCGGGATAATCCCGCTTTTTGAAGTCTCATCCCGCCTTGATTTTTCATCCCGCTTTTTAAGCAAAAGTCCCGCTTCATCCCGCTTTATCCCGCTTTTTGACTTTTAGAATAGTAAAGTACAATTTATAATTTTTTAAATAATATTTTGAGTATTATTGTTCTGTAGTTTTTTTTTATTTATTTTTGATCATATAAATATAGAAACATTTAGAATTTTTTACCGTGTTAAAAAAATGTAAAGGCAATAACTTCTAAAATTGTGTTGGAATTCGAAAAAATTTCCAAAAACTTTTTAAATTCTTATTTGAAAATTTCAAAAAAAAAAATTTAGAATTTAGAAAAAAATTAAGTTTTTAGACGTGTCCAAATATGGTAAAATTGACCAATTTTTGCATGACATCGCATTTTATTTAATTTTTTCAACCGTAATTCAACAACTCAGCAATTTTCGAAACACATTTATTTATAGAGTTTATATGGGCTATCGATAGGCATTATTCTGAAATTTTTCCAAAAACAAATAATGTCAATCGATAGACCGTACAAAACTCTATTAAATAGATTTATTTCGGAAACTTCAGAATTGTTGAGTTACAGTAGAAAAAAAAAAAATAAAGCGATGTCATGCGAAAATTGCACAATTTTACCAAAGTTTACGAAACTTTGAAGTTCAAAATCATTTTTCTCGAAAACATAAAATAACTGCCCTCTAAAAATTTTAAATTTTTTAGAGAATTTAATAAACTTTCATTTAAATTAAAAAAAAAAATAAAAATTGCATGTTTTTTGCTACATCGATTTTTAGGTTAAATTCAGAAAATTCAGACATAGTTCTGAGTTTTATCCAAAAATAAATAATGCCATCGTTAGCCCAAACAAAACTATAAAATAAATGTATTTTGAAAAAATGTAGAAAAAATTATATAAAGCAAATTGCTCAATTTTACAATTTTTGATCTAGCCCATCTCGCCCATTTTTCCAAAAAACTTAAACTTTTGTTCCACGATTTTTAATTCCATATAGGGCAATAAGCTCCGTAGGTATGATTTATCCACCAACATTTTTTTTCGTGGTAAGTTTAAAATAAAAAGCTTCATATGTTTCAGAGATATCTTTCCAAAGCAAGTATATTTTTAACAGACAGAAAGACGGACGGACATCGCTATGTCGACTTAAATACGATTGAAAATCATTAATTTTTCCGACCAGTTACAAACGGAATGACAAACTAATATTTATTCCCTATCGCTAATTGAAGGGTATAAAAAAGTCCCGCTTTTTAGGTAAAAATCCCGATTTTTCAACCTTTCCATCCCGCTTTTCAGCCTAAAACAGTTGGTCAGGTTAATCATGTGACACTATGTTGTATGTTATATAGTTCAACATTTGCAGGCCTTTAATAAATATTAACGGTATTTGGAGGGTCTATTCTTGTTCTTGTAAAAAACACCGCATAAAAAGGTATATAATTTTTTTAAGAGCTTATTTTTATTGTTTTTAGAGCATATTTTCCGGTTTTAAGGGCATTTTTTAAGCGAATAAAACGTGTTTTTTAGAGCATATTTTTGGTTTCCCTGGTTATGGCACTTAAAAGCTTTGTAGTGCTTTTAGGTCACTTTAGGGTCAAAAGTTCAAATCGACTGGCATGTATGCAACCGAGAGATCCAGTTCTTGCACAGATATGTATTATTTTTTATGCCCAATCTATCAGAAACTGCCGGTGGAGCGAACAAAAAAATACTTTTGCAAATCCCATACATTTTTTGGGTGGTCTAATCTATATAAGTAAATTTATTTGGAACAAAAATTACCTAAAAAAATTAAAACTAAATAATTTTTTTTCAAGAAAAATAATAAAATATTTAAAACAGCGATAAATATTTCCAACTCGTTTAACAAATCCGTTTTCTAAATATTTCTAAAAAAATCAAATTTTTTTATTAACTAAAAACACCCAGTCAGAAAAACACAATTGCAAAAGCATTGTGAAAGCGTTGTGGACGGTTGTACGAGCGTTCTGTATACCAACTTCAAAGCACCTTCAGATGATCCGAATGATAACATCGATCTACGCTAGGTTTAAAGCGTTTTAAAAGCGATGTAAAAAAGTGCTTTGATAACGTTTTTTTAAAGTCATCAAAGCGCTTTAAAAACCCAAAGTAAAGAATTGCTGTTTTAGTTCGGGTATAATAATTTGTTTGATACAAAGTGAAATCCGAAAAAAAAAATTTTTGTACTCCAAAAATTTTTTCAAAAAATTTTCGAAACTTGGAAAATTAAAAAAAAAAAAATAATAAAAACATTTTTGACAATTTTTTTTACTTAAAAAACAAAAAAAAATTGTTATTCAAAAATAGTTTCGGAACTTAGAAATTTTTTTCCAAAAAAATCTAAAGTACTCTTAAAACGCTTTTCGAATACGCTCGCAAAGCGTTGCAAAAAAACGCTTTGAGATTGCTTTTTTTTTTTGTTATAGTGCTTTCAGAACACTTTTAAAAAACGCTCACAAAGCGTTTGAAAATAGCGTTTTGAGAACGCTTTTTTTTGTTACAGTGCTTTCAGAACGCTTTTTTTTAGAACCGTCGTCAATTTCTGCTTGGGCAACTACATAAAACAACTGTTACATTTGCAAAGCGCTTGGGAAGCACTTTTTCGAATTCATACTACTTTATACACAAAAAATAAGGTGCTTCGACGAGACTTTTTCTTTGGAATGGTTGGCAGTTTCTGCCTGGGGATACAAATAAACCTATGAACCTAACAGCGTGTTTGAAAGAAAGCAAATTACAAGATTACCCGATCCTTTTACCTATCCTGATGTGCAAGTCGAAGAAACGTAATTCCAGCAGCGAATTGGTCACATACACATGCTAATAGAAATGAGTACGAGGAATTAAATAACGACCGGACCATCGAAGAAAATAACTCAATGTTTGAGGAAATAATCAGTAGTGTCCGACCGAATATTCGGCTTCGGCCTCGGCTTCGGCCAAAAAGCACTATTCGGCCACTATTCGCCTTCGGCCACAATTTTGGCCGAATAGGCTGAATACCGAATAATTGTATAATATTTGTGCTCACGTGTTGAAAAACATACTAAACTAACTTTGAATCTTAGTAAGCCACAAAAACATTTTATAAAGTGTTTTTGCAACTAAAAACATTTTTTACATTCAAAAAAAATTTTCGATCGAAAAAAATTTACACTCTTAAATATATTTTTTTTCAAAAATGTCCAAAATAATTGTTGGCTTAAAATAAAAACATTCTAGACAGCATTCTCATGCATTTGAGTATCCCGCCGAGTCGACTTTTATTTTTTTCTTGTTTTTACTACATAAATATTTTTTTTTTTTAATATTCGGCTTCGGTTTGGCCGAATAGTGAAAATTTGGCCGAATATTCGGCTTCGGCCAAAAAAGGTGTATTCGGTCGGACATTAATAATCAGTAATGAACAACTGATTGAGGAAAATATCAACCAGCCAACAAATGAACAACCGATTGAGGAAAATGTCACCGGCCAACAAATGAAGAAAACTGATGAGGAAACCAGGAACAAGAAAATTTAAACGTGAATCCTGGTCCAATTACATTCAAAAAATTATGACGGTAGATTCCACTAAAAATTAAGTTAAAACAACTACATTTGTTGTTGTTAAGGTGTCCACTACATTTTACGGTAAAATCAACCAAATTTTTTTTTTGTTTTTAATTATTGATAAACAACTACAAAAAACGGTAAAAACAACTTCAAATATTACAAGATTTTTTGCTAATATTAGCAAAAGTGAATTGTAATTTTTTTATTTCTCTTATTTTTTCTCTCCTTTTTTTCTTTTTGTGCGCGAAATTTTTAAGAACAATTCAGTACAAACAAAAGCGTTAATCGTGGTGGTCGCGATTACGGCATTTTATAATTAAATGTAATATTTTTAATTTTTATTTAAATGTAAAAAAAAAAAATATTTTGAACTAAAAAAAAAACGGGTGCTTGTGTTATTGTGTGTTTATTTAATAATTGTTTCTCCATAAGTATTGATCGCAAAAAAAATATGTAGATAATTCGGGGTTGTTTTTTTTTCTATCGTGTGTTGTTTTTAACGAATGTGTTTGGCTTTGTTTGTACATACTTATTTCCAGGCTTTAAATAACACATGTGTATGTTTACATAAAAAATTTTACGAATTAATTTATTTCATACAATTTTTGCTGTTAATAGTTTTATAATTATATAAATTATGTAATTAAAAAAAAAAATGTTAAAAGATATTAAAATCTTTAAAATTGTTTAAAAAAAAATTTTTGGACATTTTCTTATAATCCGATTTTTTTCAGAAAAATTGTCTAAGAAAACCAAAAAAATGTTAAGTAATAATGTTGAAGCATCTATGTATGAATTTTACTACAAAATAGAAAAATACACAGATGATTGATTGATTGATACTTGCATGTAATCTTTGTATCCCTCTTATTACTGATAGAGGATATATATATGGATCGAAGTTTTAATTTTTCAATTTCCAAAATTTCAATTTTCCAAAATCTTTTACATATTATTAAAAAGCTGAAACCATACTTGTGTGTACATAAAATTTGTTGTACAGAATCTTTTTTACTCAAGCTTATACTTCCTTATTCCTTTAGCTTGTATTGCCTTTATATGAGTTTTTCGGAAGCCAGTCTGGCCAAATCCCAAAAAAATGTAATTCATCACTAAGTTTGTATGTGCGAAACATCATTTCATTCAATTTAAGTTAACACAACTAAACATTGAAAAAAAAAAATTACTGTTTTTATCTTTAAGATTAAAAAAAATAAAAAAATCTTTATTACGAAAAATCTATCGGAAAAAATTGAAAAATTCTTCAGCGAAAAAATTTTTTTTTTAGTTAATTTTATATTTTTAAAGTATTTTGGTTTGCTTTAAGATTTTGAAAAAAATAAAAAAAAATTAAAAAAAAAATTTTCATATAAAAAATCGATTTTTTATTGTTTTTTGGCCACTTTGGCCTTGAAAAAAATTTAAAAATTCTTCAGAAAAAAAAAAAAAAAAATTTTAAAGTTAATTTTTAGAGTCCGACCGAAACCAGTTTTTCGAGGCCGAACCGAAACCAAACCGAATATTCGGCCAAAAAGAGATATTCGGCCGAAACCGAAATTAAAAAAAATTACCGTCTGGCATGAATAAAATCATTAAAACAATTTTTTAAAGATACAATATACAGGACTTAATGTTTTGAAACCATAGGAATTGTTGTATTTATAAAAAAAAATATTTTTTAAAAAACTTGCAAAAAAAATTATAAATTTCATAGTAGATTGAGAGAAATAAAATATTTGAACTGTCACAGTATTACAATTATTGGACAATTTTGCTTCTTTTTGTTCAAGTGAACTGAAACAAGTAAATTGGAACATGAAATTATAAAATTTAAAGACTTTTTTACATATTTTTTAAAATATCAAAAAGTTTCGGTTTCGGCTTATATTCGGCCAAAATTTTGCCGAATACCGAATAGAGGCCGAAACCCCATTATTCGGCCGAAACCGAGACCGAAACCGAATATTCGGTCGGACTCTATTAATTTTATATTTTTAACGTATTTTGGTTTGATTTAAGATTAAGCAAAAAATAAAAAAAAAAATTTTATACGAAAAATCGATTTTTTAATGTTTTTTGGACACTTTGGCCTCGGAAAAAATTGAAAAATTTTTCAGAGAAAAAAAAAACATTTTTTTTAAAGTTAATTTCATATTTTTAACGTATTTTGGTTTGCTTTAAGATTTAGAAAACAATAAAAAAAATTCTAAAAAAAAATTTCATACGAAAAATGTTTTTTTATTGTTTTCTGTCCACTTTGGTCTCGAAAAATATTCCAAAATTTTTCAGAGGAAAACTTATTTTTTTAAGTTAATTTTATATTAACGTATTTTGGTTTGCTTTAAGATTTAGAAAAAATAAAAAAAATGTTCATACGAAAACTCAATTTGTAATGTTTTTTGGTCACTTTAGCCCCGGAAAAAATTCAAAAATTCTTCAGAGTAAAAATTATTTTTTTTTAAGTAAATTTTTTATTTTTAACGTATTTTGCTTTAAGATTTAGAAAAAAGTCTAAACAAAATTTTTCATACGAAAAATCGATTTTTTCATGTTTTTGGCCACTTTGGCTTCAGAAAAAATTGAAAAATTTTTCAGAGAAAAAATTATTTTTTTTTAAGTTAATTTTATATTAATTATGTGTTGTTTTTATTCGACCTTTCAGTTATAATTTTTAAGAAATAAAATATTTGAGCTCGAGGTCAAGTGTTTGTAAAAATTCTTTATTGCCGATATTTCGCTACACTTCGTGTGGCATCATCAGAGCATATTCTCTATATAATATAAAAACAAAAACAAAAAATTGTATAAACATCAATAATAATCATACAAGAAATAACACACACAATAATTTGCACAAATATATATACATATGTAAAGCACGACAAAAGTACAAGTGAACAATATTGAGTGTAAAAAACAACAATAACAATTCTCACCGAAAAAGTTTACATTAAAAAACAAAAACAAAAATAATACATTTAATTTTAAGCGCTAAATAAAACATTGAGTGTCTTCTGCATCGTTTAATGTTACACTGATCTTAAAACTAATTATATTATTGCACTATCCTTTGTTTTCCTTTATAAACTAAATGACGATAGCTTTGCGCTACACTTTCAGTGTCGGCTTTGAAGTTTATCCTATCGTTTGTCGGTGTATTGATAATGTGAAGCATTTCAAGCATATAGCGGCGTTTATAATTGTTTTCACTGTCAATAATTTGCACCTTGTCAAAATCGGGTGAATGATTTTTACTCGCACAATGGGCCGCCAAAGCTGTTTTTTGTGAAACATCCGGATTATTTTTCATCTTTTGATCGGATTTGTGTCCAGCTAATCTTGTTTTTAATTTATTCTTAGTTGTGCCTACGTATACTTTATTACAATTATCCACAGGGTTGCCGTTGCATGGTATTTTGTACACTACATTTGATTTTTCTAACTTATTTATCTTATCTTTGGTTTTGCTAAATAATCTACCCACTGTTTGATCAGTTTTATGTGCCATTTGGTATTTTTCCTTGTCAAAAAGATTTGAATTTTGCAATCTTTCTGATATTTCAGGGACGTATATAAGGGATTTATATATTTTTTCTTCTGTGTTATGTTGCTGTCTGTTATTTTTGTTTTTTTGGTGATCTCTTATCAGTTTTTCTGCTAATCTTTGGGGAAAATTGTTGTTCGATAAAATATTTCTTATTTTCTTTAGGTTTTCTTTGTGAAATTCCGTGTCGCTAATCTTCAGTACTCTGTTTATTAAGTTATTAGCAGTATTTATTATTATTCTCTTGGGGTGTTTTGAGTTGAAGTTAATAATTCTACCAGATGCAGTTGGTTTTTGGTACCAATCAACTTTAATTTTATTTTCTTCTCTTATCACCATCGTATCCAAATATGGAAGTTTGGAGTTTATTTCCCTTTCAATTGTAAACTTAATATTATTGTTAAAATTATTTAAATTCGTCATTATCTCCTCTATTGCACTCTCCCTTACTATCCCAAACAAATCGTCGACATATTTGGTCAATACTGTGGGTTTTGTTGTTAATTTTTCCATACATGAGTCAAGTAGTTCCTCCATTACGATGTCAGCTACGATCGGAGATGCAGGTGAACCCATGGGGAGACCTTTTTTCTGCGTGTAGATCTTTTCTTTATATTTGAAATAGCGGTTGTCCTTGATACAAAATTTAAGAATACGTAAAAATAAGCCTTTTGTCATATTGGTATGTTGTGATATTTCGTCCCATTTCTTTTCTATGATTCTTAGTGCTAAGTCAACAGGAATACTCGGAAATAACGACACAACATCAAATGAAATTAATTTTTCATCTTCCTGTATCGTCAAATTCTTAATCTTATCCCTAAATTGCACTGAATCCCTTATATTATACTTTGAATTCTCCGTAATTTTCTTAAGTATATTTGTAATATATTTGCATAATGTTGTTTTTTACACTCAATATTGTTCACTTGTACTTTTGTCGTGCTTTACATATGTATATATATTTGTGCAAATTATTGTGTGTGTTATTTCTTGTATGATTATTATTGATGTTTATACAATTTTTTGTTTTTGTTTTTATATTATATAGAGAATATGCTCTGATGATGCCACACGAAGTGTAGCGAAATATCGGCAATAAAGAATTTTTACAAACACTTGACCTCGAGCTCAAATATTTTATTTCTTAAAAATTAATTTTATATTTTTAACGTATTTTGGTTTGCTTTAAGATTTAGAAAAAAATAAAAAAAAATTTCGTAGAAAAAATATTTTTTTTTAAGTTAATTTTATATTTTTAACGTTTTTTTGTATTTTTATATTATTTTTGTTTGCTTTAAATTTTCATACGAAAAATCGTTTTTTGAATGTTTTTTGGCCACTTTGGCCTCGGATTTTTTTTTTTTCGAAATCTTAAAACAAACCAAAATACGTTAAAAATATAAAATTAACTTAAAAAAAAAATAATTTTTTCTGTGAAAAATTTTTCAATATTTTCCGAGGCCAAATTGGCCGAAAACATTGAAAAATCGATTTTTCGTAGAAATTTTTTTTAGTTTTTTTTTTCATTTTTTTTTTTAAATCTTAAAGCAAATTAAAAGACATTAAAAATATAAAATTAACTAAAAAAAAATTTTTTCTCTGAAAAAATTTTTAAATTTTTCTGAGGCCAAAGTGGCCAGAAAACATTAAAAAATCGATTTTTCGTATGAAATTTTTTTTTATTTTTTTTCTAAATCTTAAAGCAAACCAAAATATTTTGGTTTGATTTAGAAAAGATTTAGAAAAAAATAAAAAAAATATTTTCGTAGAAAAAATATAATTTTATATTTTTAACGTTTTTTGCATTTTTATATTATTTTTGTTTGCTTTAAATTTTCATACGAAAAATCGTTTTTTGAATGTTTTTTGGCCTCGGATTTTTTTTTTTTTTTTAGAATTTTTTTTATATTTTTTTCTAAATCTTAAAACAAACCAAAATACGTTAAAAATATAAAATTAACTTAAAAAAAAAAATAATATTTTCTCTGCAAAATTTTTCAATTTTTTCCGAGGCCAAAGTGGCCAAAAAACATTAAAAAATTGATTTTTCGTATGAAAAATTTTTTTTAGTATTTTTTTTTTATTTTTTTTTTCTAAATCTTAAAGCAAACCAAAATAAGATAAAAAAATATAAAATTAACTTAAAAAAATCATCCATCATTTCTGAAAATTATATGAAGCATAAAGTTAAAACTTATTAATACCTTTGTTTCATTTTGTGTCTTTTTTTTTTGAATAACTTAAACATTTTTATACCCTCCACTTAGTGATAGAGGGTATATATAAGTTTGTCATTCCGTTTGTTACTCATCGAAATAACGGTCTGGGACCCCATAAAGTATATATATTCATGATCCCCGATCGATTTTAAGACATTCTAGCGATGTCCGTCTGTCCGTCGGTCCGTCTGTCCGTCTGTCTGTGGAAATGGTGATCACGATCAAAATACTACACGGATATGACTGAAACTTAACACATTTATTGGAAGTTCTCCTGAGAAGTTTGGTATTGCATTTGAGCGATATCGGTTCAGCGGTTTAAAAGTTATGAACGAAAATGTAAGGACACCTCAAAAATTTTTGTACATTCAACATAACCTAAAAATACAAAATGCTTTAATTCGGCTGCTGGTTGACATATGTGAACATAATTGAACACCAAATGGTATTTAAACATGTACGAACATATTTTTTGACAAAAAAAGAAAAAAAACGCGGATGTTTTTTTTTACCAAAAATTTTTTTTCGCGGAAATTTTTTTTCAATTTTTTTTTTTTTTTTTTTAAGTAATTTCCTTTTAAACAGTTTTTTGCAATAATCTTTTTGAAATTGTGGAGGGTATCACTGCATTTGGCAAAGCCGAATTTAACTTTTTTACTTGTTTTCTCTGCTTAAGCATAGTACTCTGTTCAATTTCACGGGAAAAAATCTGTCAAACTCCATATAAAAAAAATAAATTTTGGCAACGCGAGGAATTATAGGGAAATTGATAAAAAAGTTTTCACACATTTTTATTATACAAGACAATTTAAATTGCCGTGAAAAAGTGACATTTCAGTTTTGTTATGATCGTTTCTTTCTTATAATTGTCAAAAGTTGTTGATTTTTAAATGTTTTATTGCGATTTGAGGCATTTAAAGTTTATGTCAAATTTTCACCGTAAGAAACAGATAGGGTTTTCACAGTAACGATTAAATTTGCCTTTTTTAGTTTGGTATTTGGCAAATGTGCCAAACGTCAAAAAAAATGCCAATTTGAATGTGGCATATTTTTCTTAAAATGCCCAACTCAAACCTTGTCTAAAAACAAAATGCCAGTGTGCAAATAAAAAAAAAACATAAAAATGAAGACAGCTGTGGTTGTTTATGCTGAAATTTTGAACGCGGCAACAAAAACATTTATACAAAAAGAAAAATACAGAATTTTTGTGTTTATTTTAAAATTGTGAATGTAAAAAGTTAATTAAAGTTATTTTGTGCAAGTTATTAACAAAAAGTGCGCTCACGATATGTAAAGAAAAAATGGTGGCAAATACTTGACGTTTAGTAAAATGGCATATTTGCCAAATACCACACTAAAAATGGCAAATTTAATCGTCAGTGTGAAAACCCTAAGAGTACTTAGCTTTAGTACTTACTCACAATACTCACCTAGCAGTTGAATTTTACTGCTAGATGTTGCTAGCAGAGATGCCAACTATTTGAGAGCAAAACGCGCACAAAAATTTTATAAACGGGTAAAAACGCGTAAATTTGTTTGAAAAAAAGGGTAAAAAAGCACTGGACAGTTTTTGTAAATAGATAAAAAAGTAAACAAATAATATTTTTATTCAAACAAAATTTTTGATAAGTTTGTTGGTTAAAATTTTGAGCAACCGATATACAAAATCGTTTTACAATTTTACATGGTCTGCATTTTCCGCTTTAAAAGCCAAGTTTAGTCTTTGAACTTCACCCAGAACAGAATTCAAATATTAAGCCAAAATTTAAAAAACAACCTACAAAGAATGGCGTTTTTTTTAGAAGTTGGTTTAGTTCTTCAAGGGAAAACATTTTCCCCTTAGTCCGATTTGCCCATTTTTTCCGAAGTTAATACGACCAATAGTCATTGACCATAATAATATATTCGTTCCATATTTTAGTTTGAACTGCATACTGCTTTTCACAGACAGACAGACGGACATTCAAAAAATGTTTTTGAATCGATAATAAATCATAAATCAAATATACTTTGTGAAGTCTCCGACTAATACTTCGATGCGTTACACTCGAAATATACTTTGTTTGGAGGCTATAAAAATTTATTTTAAAAAGCACTAAAAGCACCAACTGAAAATATATAAAGCACCAATTTAGTGCATTTTTCTAATTTCGCACTAGGCCAAAAATTTTCGCGTTTTGACACATCAAAAAGCACTAGATCTAGCGCGAAAAGCACTAAGTTGGCATCCCTGGTTGCCAGATGGTTTTTTGATCTTTTGTCTAGCACACATTGAGCGTGTTCAGCAGAGAAACCTGCTACTCAACAGTTGAGATGTAGCATGTTTTGATTAGTTGACTCTGCTGAACGCATTTTTTAATGAATGTTTTAAAATATTGGAATAAATTATTATTTTTTTACATTTTCATTTATTTTTTCTGTGGAAAATACTTTTTTTTATTATTTTTTGTTTATTTTCTTGAATAACGTCAAAAAAAAAAATAATTTCAATAAAACAGCTTATTTATGAGTTTGTGATCAAATGTAGCATAATTTTTGTACGCTACCAGTGATGAGAAGCGCTCACTCAACATGTTGACTGAAATGTCAAAAATTAAACTGTTCAGCAGAATGTTGGGGAGCAGCTGAGTAGCAGCTTTCTCTGCTGAACGTACCCATTGTGTGTTTATTTTTTTTTACAAATGGTTAGTTTCTTTTTTTCTGCTGGTTGTGTTTTTTTCATTTTTGCAAACACAACCAGTGGTGCTACTTAAGGCCCATTTAGATTAGCACACTTTTTGAAAAGATTATCAAGATGAAAAAGTCTTTTCATTTTAAACCGCTTGTCAAAAAAGTATAAAAAAACTCTCTTGAATGTCTTTTGTGTGTTTAGACGTATACGCGTAAATTAAATTGTAGAAAAAAAACAGCTGTTCATTACAAACACACACCCAAACAACATTTTGCAATTGTAAAATTTACAAATCAACCATAGAATTGTGGTAAAATATTTTCTTCAATTTGCGTTCCTTAACCAAAAGATGCATAAATTTAAATCTCCACTGATTCCGACATCTCTGATTCCAACATCTCCACCGACTCCATATTCCTTGTTTGGCAGGAAGTTTGGTTAAAGTCTAGTTGGCAGACATTTCTCTGATCCAAAAAAAAAAAATATCACAGGTAGAACTTTTAGTGCTGTGTCCAAAAAAGAAAAAAAAAATTGTCGGTGGCCCATGGTTTCCGAGTTATGGGCCTCCAAAGTTCGGATATCGAATTTGATATATCTTCTTCAAAGTTGGTCCGATCAGACCAAGATTGGTTTCATTCGAAAGCTTAATCAAATACCTTTATTTTGAAATTTAAAAAAAAAAAATGGTTCCATTAACCCATTGTGGCACAAAACCAAATTTTAGATTTTTAAACCAAATTTTTAGAGAAAATGCGTTATATTTCAAAATTGTGTGTTATTAAGGCATGTATTTATGCGACGAGATTTAAAGCTTAGATATTAAGCTTTCATTTAAGCTTTTAATGGACCTTTTAACCCAAATAGAACCGGAGTTATTGACTCATAACCATTGACCCCGCTTATATATTAATAAAAAAAAAAAAACTTTATTTAGCGAAGCCGCTTAATTAATATATGAAAATTGAAATCCCTAAGCCCGTCCGAAGGCCGGCAACCCAGAAAACCTTTTAAGGCAAAAAAAAAAAATAAACTACACAGAGGTCTGGTATATATATTCAAACACGTTTTCTAATGTGTAAACGTAAATAACTCCGGTTCTATAAGGGTTAAAAGGTCAAATGAATGCATAAATCAAAGCTTAATATCTAAGCTATAAGCCTAGTTGTAAAAATAAATACCTTAATAGTGCATAATTTTAAAATTTTACCCCATTTCTTCAAAAACTTGGGGTGAAAAATCTAAAATTTAGAGTTGTTTCACAATGGGTTAATGAATCCAAATTTTTAAAAATGTCAAATTAAAGGTACTTGAATAAGATTTTGAATGAAATCAATCTTGGTCTGATCGGACCATTATTGAAGAAGATATATTAAATTCGATATTCGAACTTTGGAGGCCCATAACTCGGGAACCACGGGCCACCGACAATTTTTTTTCTTTGTTGAACTCAACTAAATCATCCCTATTTCAAAAAATATAAAAAAATAAATCGGACCAATGTCTGCCAATTAGACTTGTTCCGAAAATTTAGCCCATATAAAATTTTATTTTTTTTTACAACCACTTCATAACAGCTGTTGTTATTATTTATATTTTTGTTTACATAAAAAACATCCCTGATCTAATGAAAATAGTAATTTTTTGAAATTTTTCAAAACACAAAAATTACATCCGTATGTCAACATTTTCCTCTCCGTATTGACAAAAAGTCTGTCCGTATTTGTATGTTGAGTGTTTAGACGATGAAAAAAATTCTCTCCGCATGAATTTTTGACAAGTCGTTTTACAAGTCTGCCAATCTAAACGGCCCTTTATTGCTTTTGTTATTTTGAAAAATCAACCACCTGCTAGCTAGCTACTATTGAAATGTGTGTGTTTATGAAATTGTACCAGTTGATCGCTATGTGTTTTTGGTGATATTTTTACCAGTGCTATAGTACAATTTCAGTGTTTTTTACTACCATTGGTCTGGTTTTTTAAAGCCTGCTTATTTCCTTGTGCATGTATAATCCTTAAAAAAGACACAATACAAACAAAAAAATAACGATGCAAGCAAAAGAAAAAACGCAAATTATCTATTAAAAATCTTTATATCGTCACCACAAATGCAAAACAACGTAACAACACTTTTTACAATTTTACAGGAGAAGCAAAAAACGCTATTAAATGAAATATATTTGCAATATAAAAGACTTTTGTGAAGTGTTAGCTAAAAATACAGCGATAAATCTATTTCTAAAATAAAAAAGTCGTGTTTTTAAATATTTTTTGAGATATGTGGGTTACGTTTTTCGTGGAATCGTGTTTTGTAAAACAAAACGACGTAACATCACAAAGTTGAATAAATTGCTATTTTTTTTTTGGAAATAATTCAGCCATTCAGTAAGTACTTGACCGAGAGAAATGAAATTTGTAGTGGTTATAGCTAACGTATTTTCGAGCTTAAGTTTGGAAGTTGGAGTCCAGCGGTTGAACGGGGGAGGCAGCAGAACCCCCCATTTGCATTTTTTTGTTTGTTATCATATTTCTTAAAAAAATATATGCGAACAATGTGCTAGTAGCGGCCTAAAAACCTCTTTAGTGGGTGTGGTTATCTCTTATACTTTCCGAGATAGAACCATTTTAAAATGAATAATTTAAAAATTTTACCGGTCCGGCTCCAGTTTTTTGCTAATAGCAAATCCGCATTTAATTAATTTATTTTAAACTAATTTCATTTGAAAACTATATAGATTTCTGATTTAAAAAAAAAAAAAAAAACAAACCGATATCTTCTAGATTTTGTTGTTACCAACGTTTCGTCGGTATATGCCGACATCTTCAGGGGGTCGTCTATTTATTAAATAAAAACATTTATTAAACAAAAAACTTTTTCCAAAAACATATAAAACTTACAATATTTTACGTCGTTACATTAAAGGAAAAATTAAAAAAAACTTTACATTTAACATAAAACATAAAAAACATAAATTAAATTTAAAACATATTTCTCCTATATCACAGATTTTCTAATTTATGGCAACTATGTAGCTGGCATTAATGTTATTTGTGTCTTCTTTTACGTTCATTGTCTTCGTGATGTTCTTTTGAATACGCAAGCTTTCTTTTATATATCTTTTTCTTTCTAACTTTTCAAAGTCTAAGATTTTTACATTTTCGAAGTCAGCTATAGTGTTTCTTCACAATACAGCAGCAAGCAGCTGAGCAGCAAAATTTTTACATGTGTTTTGTTGTTGCGGCAACAACAAAATACATGTAAAAATTTTGCTGCTCAGCTGCTTGCTGCTGTATTGTGAAGAAACACATATGTGTGTTTTTTATTAAATGTTGTGCTAAACCTGTTGCTTCTTTCCCCCGCGTAACATCCATTTGATGTTCTCCCATTCTTGTTGATAGTGCTCTCTTCGTTGTCCCTATATAAATCATATCACAGCTTTCTTCTAAATTTCCTTTGCATTTTACTTCGTATACGATATTGTTCTGTTGTTCCTTTTTTACTGGTGCTTTTACCTTAGTAAAAATTGTGTTGAGTGTTTTGTTGGGTTTGTAAGCTAAGTTTACTTTATTGTCTATTGTTTGTTTTATGCTTCTATTGTCCGTAAGCACAGGTATGTATTTTACACTGTAAAATTTCTTTTTTTCCTCTGCGTTTTCAGTGTTGTCAAGGTTGTTATTTTTTAATCGCCTGTTAGAATTTTCTATTAATGTTTTTATTATTTTGTTAGGGAAACTGTTTTCAGTTAATATTTTAAATATTTTTTCTATATTTTTGGTGTGAAATTGTGTGTCACTTATTTTTAATATTCTGTCAATAAAGTTTTGTGCTGTGTTTAAAATTTGACTTCTAGGTTGTGTAGAATTGAAGTTCATAATTCTTCCCGAAGCGCACCCAAAAAAAAAACAATTGTGAAATTATTTAATTTTAGGGTATAATTTACCTAAGATTTTTCGCACAAATCCAACTTGAAAAGTTTCTTTGCATATTACCCGAATCAACTTAGGTAAACTTACAAAATGCATTTAAGCATTATTTCAAATTTAATTTTGTTTATTTAGCCACTATATTTAAATAAATGGTACAGTTTGATTGGTCAAATAACGTATTTTTTTAGGTTGATTTAATAGTTTTATATATCCCCTTCCATACAAAATGCTCAATATTATAAATTTTAATTATATTTATTTTTAATAATTTTTTTTAATAAAAAGGACAATATAATAAAATATAAATACTAACAAGCTTAAAATACATACTTAGCATGATCAGTGACAACAAAATTTTTCTATAGAAACTTTCTCAAAGACAATTTTTCTATAGAAAATTTCTTAAAGACAATTCTTCTTTAGAAAATTTCTGATAGACAATTTTTCTATAAAAACTTTCTGAAAGACAATTTTTCTATCAAAAATTTCTGGAAGAAAATTTTTCTATAGAAATTTTCTCAAAGACAATTTTTCTATAGAAAATTTCTAAAAGACAGATTTACTATAGCAAATTTTTAACAGACAATTTTTTTTAAAAAATTCTCAAAGACAATTCTTCTATAGAAAATATCTAATAGACAATTTTTCTATAGAAAATTTTTCAAAGACAATTTTTTTATAGAAAATTTCTGAGAAACAATTTTCTACAGAAAATTTCTGAAAGAAAATACTTCTATAGAAAATTTCTTAAAGTAAAATTTTCTATAGAAATTTTCTCAAAGACAATTCTTCTATAGCAAATTACTGAAAGACAGTTTTTCTATAGAAACTTTCTGAACGACAATTCTTCTATATAAAATTTCTGAAAGAAAATTTTTCGATAGAAAATTTCTGGTAGACAATTTTTCTATAGAAAATTTCTGAAAGATAATTTTTCTATAATAAATTTTTGACGACAATTTTTCTATAGAAAATTTTTTCAAGCCAATATTTTTATAGAAAATTTCTCAAAGACAATTTTTCTACAGAAAATTTCTCAAAGACAATTTTTCTATAAAAAATTGTCTCAAAGATAATTCTTTAATAGAGAATTTTTTAAAGATAATTTTTCAACAGAAAATTTCCCAAAGACAATTATTCTACAGAATATTTCTCAAAGACAATTCTTTAATAAAAAATGTTTTAAAACCAATTTTTCTATAGAAAATTGATTTTAAACCAATTAAAAAAGATAATTTTTCTGTAGAAAATTTCACAAAGATAATTTTTCCATAGAAAATTTCTGAAAGGCAATTTTTATGTAGAAATTTTCTGAAAGACAATTCTTCTATAGAAAATTTTTCGATAGAAAATTTCTGGAAGACAAATTTAAAAAAAAAAATTTTGAAAGTTAATTTTTCTATAGAAAATTTTTAAACAACAATTTTTCTATAGAATTTTTTTTTTTAGAAAATTTCTCAAAGACAATTTTCTACAGAAAATTTATTAAAGACAATTTTTCTATATAAAATTTCTCAACGATAATTCTTTAATAGAAAATTTTTTAAAGATAATTTTTCTATAGAAAATTTCCAAAAGACAATTCTTCTACAGAAATTTCTCAAAGGCAATACTTTAAAAGCAAAGATAATTTTTCTATAGAAAAATTTTTAATGATATTTTTTCTATAGAAAATTTCAAAAAGTTAATTTTTCCATGGAAAATTTCTGAAAGGCAATTTTTTTATAGAAAATTTCTCAAAGACAATTTTTCTATAGAATATTTCTCAAAGCCAATTTTTCTACAGAAACTTTTTCAAAGACAATTTTTCTACATAAAATTTCTGAAAGACAGGTTTTCTGTAGAAAATTTCTGAAAGACAATCTATGGAAACTTTCTCAAAAACAAATTTTTCTATAGAATACTTCTGAAAGGCAATTTTCATAGTAAAATTCTCAAAGACAATTATTCTATAGAAAATTTCTTATACAATATTTCTATAGAAAATTTCTGAGAGAAATTTTTCTAGAGAATAGTTTTGAAAAACAATTTTCCATAGAAAAATTCTCAAAGACAATTCCCAAAGACAATTTTTCTACAGAAAATTTCTCAAAGACAATTCTTCAATAAAACAATTTTTAATGGTAATTTTTCTATAGAACATTTTCGAAAGATAATTTTTCTATAGAAAATATCTCAAAGATAATTCTTTAATAGAAAATTTTTTTAAAAAAAAAATTTTATATAGAAACTTCATAAAAGACAATTTTTCGATAAAAAATTTCTCAAAGACAATTTTTTATAGAAAATTTCTGAGTGACAATTTTTCTACAGAAAATTTCTGAAAAACAATTTTTCTATATAAAAGTTCTAAAAGACAGGCTTCTATAGAAAATTTCTGAAAAACAATTTTTTCTGAGAGACATTTTTTTTACAGAAAATTTCTGAAAGACAGGTTTTCAGAGAAAATTTCTTAAAGACAATTTTTTATAGAAAATTTCTCAAGGACAATTTTTGCTATAGAACATTTCTAAAAGTCAATTTTTCTATAGAAAATTTCTGAAAGACAATTTTTCTATAGAAAATTTCTGAAAGACAATTTTTCTATAGAAAATTTCTTAAAGACAATTTTTCTATAAAAACTTTCTCAAAGACAATTTTTCAATAGAAAATTTTTCAAATACAATTTTTCTATAGAAAATGTCTTAAAGGAATTTTTTTTCTATAGAAAATTTTTGAAAGACAATTTTTCATAGAAACTTTTTCAAATACAATTTTTGTGAAGAAAATATCTTAAAGATAATTTTTCTATAGAAACTTACAATTTTTCTATAGAAAATTATTCTGTAAAAAATTTCGCAAGAACAATTTTTCTTTAGATATTTTTTGTTTTTTTAGAAAGTATCTATTGAAAAATTGTCTTAATATATATTTTCTATAGAAAAATTGTATGAGAAATTTTTTATAAAAAAATTGTCTTTAAAAAAATTTTTTATAGAAAACTTGTCTTTGAGAAATTTTCTATAGAAGAATTGTCTTTCAGAAATTTTCTATAGAAGAATTGTCTTTAAGAAATTTTCTATAGAAGAATTGTCTTTCAGAAATTTTCTATAGAAAAATTGTCTTTGAGAAATATTTACAAAAAAATTTTTTTGGAAAAATTTTTAATAAAAAAATTGTCTTTCAAAAAATTTTCTAAAGAAAAATTGTCTTTCAGAAATTTACTATAGAAAAACATCTTTCAGAAATTTTGTATAGAGAAATTGACAATAAGAATTTTTTTATAGAAAAATTGTATTTAATTATTTTCTATAGAAAAAGTGCCTTTGTGAAATTTTCTATATACAAATTTTCTTTGATTCTGATTTTCTCAGATTCTGACACAATTTTTCTACAGAACAAATTTTAGATTCTGTGACAATTTTTCTACAGAAAAAGTCTCAGGTTCTGATACAATTTTTCTATAGAAAAAATCTAAGATTCTAAGACAATTTTTCTTTAGAACAATTTTCAGGTTCTGAGACAATTTTTCTATAGAAAGTACCATATTGTGAGACTATTTTTCTAAAGAATTTTTTCTACCTCAAATCATTTTCTGGATCTGCTTTGGTGCCCACCATTTAATGTCCAAGTAATGTCTTTTTAAAGAGTTCCGATTTAAAGCGTGGCGGATGCCGCAAATGTTCGGATAAACCACCACCGTCTGCAACTGAAAGTTAATATATTGGTTAATATACTTTTATCAAATATATAAACACATTATTTTTGCTAACCTTTTTAATTAATTAAATAAATTAGTTCCTCATAAATATTTTTTATAAAAAATTAAAGACAATTTGTTGTCAATGTGTTGTTTACAATGTGGCATTAATATGTCGACTTTATCGAATTAAGTTTATTTACATTTATAAAAAAAAACTTAGGTAAAAGATTCAAGTTTGTGTATGTTAAATTTAATATTGTAAACAATGCTATTTTACAAAATAAATGTCATATACAATTTTGTTAAAACTTGAACAATTTCTTGAACTCAATATAAAAAAAATTTACCTAAGTCACCTTAGACTGTTTAACACTAGTTATTTTTTTGGGTGCGGTTTCCTTTGTATACCAATCAAAATTAATCTTGGTCTCATTTCTTTTCAATTTTGTGTCCAAGTATGAAATTTCACCATTTTTCTCAACTTCAATAGTAAACTGTATTTTTTGGTGATAATTGTTTAGCGTTTTTAGGATTTCATCCTGGTCGTCTATTTTAATTACTGCTAAAATGTCATCTACATATTTTGTTATGTACTTAATGTAAATTTTCTTTTCTTCCAATTCAGTTATTACGTTGTCTAATAAGGTATCGAGGACTATATCCGCTATTGTAGGTGAGAGTGGGTTACCCATTGGCATGCCGAAAATTTGATTATACACTTTTGTGTCATAAATAAAATAAGTGTTCTCCATAAGGCAGAATTTTAGAATTTCCAGAAATTTTGAGCTGGGAATCTTGGTGAATTCCTTTATTATACTCCATTTTTGCATTATGTTTTTAATTGCTGTGTGTAGTGGGATATTAGTGAATAATGAAATTACGTCAAATGAAACTAATAAGTCATTATTGTCCAATTCAATTTCCTGTAGTTGGTTTTTAAATTCAGCTGAATTTTTTATATTATATCTTCTGGATATAATTTGTTTTAAAATTTGCCCTATATGTTTTGAAAGTTGGTAGCATGGGACTTGTACTGATGAAACGATCGGTCTAAGGGGGATTCCTGTTTTATGGATCTTGTGTAATCCATATATCCTTGGGGCTGTTCCAGCAGGGCAGGTAAGTCGTCTTTTTTGGCATCCATCAATGTTTTCGTTTTTGTGTAATTCTGATATTATGTTGTTGTTTTTCTTTTGTAATTTTTGGGTGGGATCTTCTCTTAGTGTACGGTAAGTATTTTAATCTTCCAATAAATTTTCCATTTTTTCTTTATATTCGCTTTTGTATAAAGCTACAGTTTTATTGCCCTTGTCAGCTTTAATAATAATAATGTCCTTGTTTTTTCTCAAAAAGTTTTTTGTTTTTTCAAAAACCGTAAGTATAAATTTTTCCTTTGGTGTGTTTCTGATTTTCCTTTTAAATGTGGTAATTCTGTTTGCTAATTTTGTTCGAATAATGTCCTTTTCTTTGTCCTCATGTTCGTCCATATCTTGTATGCAGTACTCAATGTCAGCAATTACGTTAATTGGTGAAAAACTATTTATGTCTACCGGTAGAGCAAACTTTTTTCCCAACGACAATATCCACCTACATTCTAGCGGGAAAAAAACGTCAGTTTTGTTTTCAAACCAATGATTATTGACAACAATGTCAAATGATTTTAAGATATTTTCTTTCAGTGTGTTAAGTTTTTTAATTTGTTTCTCTTTTACTTCTTTTCTTATTTGCTTAGATCTTTCTGTTTGTTTAGTTATAAAATTTTTATGGTCATCTGTTATAAGCATGTTTTCTATCCCAATATTTAAGTGATATATTTTTCTTTTAATTAATTTAATATTTGTGTTGGTTTGAGATATTTCCAAGTTAAGAATTTTCTTATGAAAGTTGTGTTCGATTTTTGTCAGTTTTCCTTTTATTGTGTTGCATTGGAATATTTGTTTTACCTGTATTGTGGTGTGTTTCGTGTGGTTCGGTATAATACCATAACTCCTACATGATAATAGAAACAAAAGTCTCTCTTGTTGTTGTGCTAGTTTTTTTACTTCGTTGCAATATTCTTTCATTGTTTTGCAGGTCTCTGTGTTGTACTTTAGTTCTATATGTTTAAAATATCCCTTCATGTTTATGCTTTTGGTGTTTTGTTTTGCTTTTTTTAAATGCTAATATAAATTAAATAAATTTTATTCCGGCAAGCTTTCCGATGTATTATAATTGTTGGATTTGTTGTTTGGCCAGTTGAATTAATATTCTAGATTTTGTTATTATTAAGATAATCAGGCCTACCTTGTTTTAGTCCGAAAATAAAAAGCTAAAAATTAAAAAAAATCGTTTTTTTTGAACAAAGTACCAACACTCTTTTGACTCTCGATAAAAAGTTTGTTCAGAACATGTTGATTATTTTTACTAGTTTGAAAGATCGTGTAGATGAGTTTAAATCAAAAATAAATCCGAGGTGTAAATATTTCGTCCGCCAGCACCATGCAAAATTGGCCTTATTTTGGCTGCTGCCATTATTTTCCTTATAGTTAGGAAAATTACACATTTTTTAGTTAAATTTTATGAAAATTCATGAAATTTTTTTCTGTAGAAAAGGAGTAGAACTGTTAGGAAAAATGTTGGGTTCTAAAAATGAATGGGGGTCAATCTTCCATTGAACTTCTCTAGAAGGCAATCGTTGGTGCTTTTTTACCATTTACCACCACTTTTTTGCCAAAACAATTGTTTTGAAAATTTTATGTAAATTTTTATCAGAAATATTTATTCAATTTGTATGGTGAATGTCTTAAATATTTATGCGATTTCAATATATAAAAATATATTGAAATATATTAATATTTGCCCGTTTACATATAAATTGTGTGTGTAACACTGCTGTTACGTTGTTTTGGTTTATGAAATGCATGCACTTGCTGATACGTTTTTTTGTTTATTGTTAATAAATTCGCAATTTTTGAACTTAGACTTCCAAAATTTTCCAGAGACATGTAGTTTAGTCAAATGTATCATAATCAATCAAAAACTCGATTTTGATTTTTTTGTCTTTACGTTGTTTTGCATTTAAGGTGACGATATGTAAAAGAAATTTGGCGTGAAAACCCAACATACATTTATGATGACTTGTCCTACTTGTGTTTTTTATGATGATCGTGTAATCCTCAATATACATAGGTAACTTCTTCATATTATTAGTTTTTTTCATTATTTATATTTTTTTACTGTGTTTTACATTTCAGACAATTTTTTTTTTGGCGGTTTCAACATTCAAATAAGTTTTTATGACGGTGTTTTTTTCCTTAAACAACTCTAGCATTGATAATTATTTCCTTTTTTTGTTGGGTTAGTATTACTATGTAATGGAAATCAATGTAGAAAATCATGCCATCATAAACAATAATCAAAAATTAATGATTTTTGTTTAATATTTTAACATTTATAATAAAGAATTTCGTTTTTTTCTAATTTCAGAAACATATAATAATACATGGCCTGTTCATCATTTGCAAGAAACTCTAAACCAATGTGTAAATTTTATTAAATAAAAGCATGTTTAGGCATGTACAACCCACCCTCATTTCAAATAAAAAGTATATTTTTTTTCAAAATAATTGAAATTTCATTCAACTAAAATTTTAGCAAAAAAAGTGGTAAATTTCAGCTAATCGGTTTTCAAATCCATTCTACTAAAATTTTACTAGATTCTGTGGTAAAAGCTACAGTTTTTCTTGCTAATTTCAGTTAACTAATTTTTAGTACAACATTTTTGCTAACTTTACCAAAAAAAATGTGGGTTCAAAATCAGCAAATTTTCTAGTAAATTTACAAGCTTTTTTTGCTATCATTACAGTTTTTTTTTTGAGTGTAATAGCGGACCGTTAACGGTACGTGATATCAGACAATTTTTACCTTTAGATTAAACCTTAATTTAAAACACAATTTTTGTATTATTTAAACGTATATAAAAATTTTATTAATATCATGTAAAAATTTAAGAAATATGTAAAAATTAAAGAAATTACATGTAAAATTTGTAAATATAAAAAAAATAGCAGATTGTAAGGAAAAAAATACAAAAAAAATTTTTTTCATAGAACAATGTACTGATTTGTTTCTATAATCTGTGATCCGAATAAAAAATCTTAAAAAAAACCTAAAGAATCTGACGATTTTTTTTATAAAAGCACTACAAGATTTTTTTCTTATAGGAAACCACTCAAATTAAAAGAATATTTTCTTATAGAAAAACTGTCATATTTAAAGATGTTTTTCGTATAGAAAAACCTTTCAATTTAGAGGACTTTCCGACAGAAAATCATCAGATTTAGAGATAATTTTTTACAGAATTTCCTTCAGATTCTGATAAATTTTTCATGTGGAAAACTCTTTTTAAGATTCTGAACACATTTTTCCGCAGAAAAGTTTCTCTAAAATGTTGGCAATCATTCGATATTTTTTTTTTTATTTTAAATGTTCAGAAACTATATTCCCAGATCCGTTTTTACAGAACAATTTTCGATTTATTTAGCACTTGATGAAAATTTGATGAAGGCTATTCAAATTGCCGATTAATCTCCTAGAAAGACAACGATCGATTTACAACGATTTTATTAAAATTGCGCAGGTCATATCTTACCATTTTGTTTTATGTTGCACATTTAAATCATATTTCCATGTAAATGACATTTATTCAACTCCCATCTGGAAACTAAACTTTCCCAAGAATAAAAATGTTCACGAGATATTTTATGCTGAAACAAACGTTTAATTTTCATAAACTTATAGGCCATTTACATATGCCTCGAAATCCAAAAAAAATGGGATTTCAATGAAAATCCAAGTAAATCCAATTACTTTTTTGGATTTCAAATGTCAAATCCCATACAAAAAAAAACTTGGATTTTGGGAAAATCGTAAAATCGCAATTTAAAATCCAAAAAATTTCTACTACTTAATTGTACAACTATGGGTTTTCCCAAAATAATCATCCCTAATGCTTTTTTTACAACGCTGCACACGATTTTTTATCAGCTGTTGTTGTTTTTTATAAAGTAAAAAAACAATTAAAATTTATTTTTTTAAAACTACACTCAGAAAATTATTGCAGTTACTACATGACGGTCGTTTGTGTAGTAAGTAGTAGCTGTTGTTTTTAACTACAATTTCGGTCGTTTTTGTATGAAAAAATCTCAAACAACTTTTTTTGTAGTAGTTTCAAAAAATAACTACAAAAAATATACTACACTGTAGCAATAGTTGATTTATGTAGTTGTTTTTAGTTTTTTTTCTAAAACTCGTTTTTTTCTAGAAATTTTTATTGCAAACGAATGTGTCGAGCGAGTTGGTCGTGCGGGATGCGGAAGGAATTATTTTTATACCAAATAAATAATATCTAAATAAATTAAATTACAATTTATTAAATTTAATTATAACAAAAAATATGTTTTTGGAAAAATATTCTTGAGCGAAAGAAAATAAGTGGATAAATGAGATAACAAGTGTGTATAATATAGCGCTCACATAAGCGTGCGTAAAAACCAATCGGAAAAAAACAAAATAAAATGTGTGCAGTGTTTTGTTTTCTTATGAGCGCGCCATCTTTCTTTTCTTTGTATACACAACAGAGCAGGTACATACTTTTTTGAAACATTTCAAATTAATTATTTTTTTTTTTATAAATCAATTTTGCCAAAGCATTTCGTTTTTTTTTTTATTCCAGACAAATTTTGATCAGTAGCGGTGAAAATTTGAAATGAACTATTAAAAAAACAAAGGTAAATACAATCAATTTATTTTGTTTAACATTTTATTAATATAATTTTTTTCTTCTATAATTCCAGATAAATACATCAAAAAATTGACATCATGTCGAAATTCTATACAACCAACTGAAATGTATTGCTTTTTAAATAAATAAATATCAATCATTTAAACGTTTAAGAAATTTTTTAAATAAAATTTCAGGCAATTGTAGAAAAAACAACTGTATTAAACAGTTTTGTAGTAGTTTTTACTACATTTTGTAGTTGAAAATCAATAGTTAAAAACAACAACATGTTCAGTTGTTTTTACCGTTTATGTAGTGGACGCCTTTTCAACGACAAAATGTAGTCAAAACAACTGTCTTTTGTAGTAGATTTTACCGACATACTTTTTTGAGTGTATTAAAAGATTAATAAAAACAATGTTTAACAATGTTTCATTTAAAATTTACCATTGCAAATGGTAAACGCACAATTTAGTTGACCAATTTGGTCTTCCTAACAAAGAACAAGTGAGAGTGTTAAATTCGGCTGTGCCGAATCTTTTATACCCTCCAAAATGTAAAAAAAAAAAATTGTCAGGGGCGTTTTTTTTGGGGGGTGGGGGGGGGGGGGTGATGAGTTTTCAGTGGGGGATGTTGACAGCACCTTCCCATCCCGATAAATATAACAAATGTTTCATTTATTTAACAAAAATACAAAAAAACATGTAAAAAAGTGTATTTTTTCAGAGGTTGGTTTAGTTCTTTAAGGGGGAACTTTTTTCCCCCTGGTCCGATTTTGCTCATTTACGAACTTAACCTGCCTATTAATATAAGACATATTTGTGCCAAATGTCGGGAGTCTAGCTCTTTTATTTTGGACTGCATCGTGTTAACTACAGACGGACAGACGGACAGACGGACAGACGGACGGACAGACGGACGGACGGACGGACGGACATCGCTAGAATGTCTTAGAATCGATCACTGATCATAAATATATATACTTTATGGGGTCCTAGACCGATATTTTGATGCGTTACACACGGAATGACAAAGTGAGTATACCCCCATACTGTAGTTGGAGGGTATAAAAACACTCAATGGTGGCGGCCCCAAACTTGGCAAAAATGTTAATTTTCTTGCATTTAAAGAAGCAGCTCTACATAAAAACACATTTTTTGATATTGTTGTCCCAACATATACTAGTGGGATTGAAAATATTGGCTCCGGCAAAGAAAAATCATTGTTTTTAGAAATATTTATAAAATTGGGTAATTTTCCAACTAACAACCCTGTACACAAATCAAAAGAAAATACAGAGTTGGTACAAACAAAATCCCGCTAAATGTCAAAAAAGCATATGTAAACGGTATAGATTTTAATTGGATTTGAAATCCAAATTTATGTGGATTTCGGGGTATATGTAAATAGCATATTACTAAATTTTACATAAAAAACAGCAAATATCACTGTAATATGCAACCTAAATTCCCAGATTTAAAAATAAGTTAATTGTTCTGACAATAAAACAAACTCCGTAAGCAGCGGTAGAAAAACGGCTCCGTTTGTAACGGATTTAAAACGGATGAAAATCGGTATAGTCCGTTTTAAACGGTACAGAAACGGACCCATCAATACGAAGTAAAAACGGACCTGGTCGAAAATCAAACTTTACGGACCATAAGTGTACCGTTTTTGTACCAGCAATGACGGATACGAATTTTACTTTCCGTAAACGGGCCGTAAAGTCCGGGTTCATGATTCCGTACTTGTCGGTGTGTCCGTAAATTTATTTGTTGGGAAACTATACAAACAAATTATGACACTTAAAATCCATTTTGTTTAATATTCTGCTTTAACATGTTGAGTTTGTATCAATGCTCTGCCACAATCAGCGATGCAAATTTATCGCTTTTTGCGCTAGATTTAGCGCTTTCTGACTACCCAAAAAGCGCATTTTTTATATCTAGCGCGTTTTTTAAAAAGGTGCTGATTAGGCGCGTTTTCATTTTTCCATTTAGCGCTTTTAGCGACTTTTGTATAGAACTAATAACTTTGAGAAGAAATGTGCATTTTACAACCGATATGTTTTTTTAATAAATTCTTTTTTAAAATTCCTTGATTTAAAATGGCACATTCATGTGGTGTAAACTATAGAATTTCTTCATATATTCCTAAAAAAAAGAATTCAATGCATCATGTAAGAAGTCGAAATTTTATATAAAAGCATTACTATGACAAGCAGATGAAAAGAATTTTTTTTTTTAATATTTTCGATGATCTTATAGTCTTTAAATTAAATTAGGGTTCTTATTCACAGACACGTCCCAATAACAGTCTTACATCCATATTTTCCATGTGTTTTTTGTAGTACAACCACAAAAAAATTTTTTTTTTTTTTAATTAAAAAAACTAGTAAGAAACAAACCAGGATGTCTTAAATTTTTAGAAAAATTAAAATTTTTCTTTCACACTTTTCTCAATTCAAAACCATATATAAAAAAATTAGATTTTTAAAATAAAAACGAAAAAAATTGGGTTCCAAAAAAAAAATTTGCAATTTTTTAGACTTATTCTGTGAATTGGGCTGTTGATTTTATAAAAAAATATTTTAAAGCCATTAAATTAAAAATATTTATTTAGCGCTTTTTGGCTCTTTTTACTTAATTGAAATTTAGTTGAAAAGTTGGCATTACTGGTCACAATGCTCTGCCAAAAGCTGTGTGTGTGTTTGTAGAAAACAAAATTTTTGTGTATTTGCAAAAAATAAAAAATAACGAACATTATAAAACTACACAGTAAAAAGTTTTGGGTTAATTTTAATTCCTAGCTGGTGGCATATAACAATGCCAAAAATAATTTAATTTATTCCATAAAAAGTTTACTTTTAAAGAGATGAAAAGAGAGTGAGAGAATATTTTGAGTGAAGAAATTTTGGGTGTTATAATAAAACCAAAAAATGGAAATAATTTTACACCTAAACAGGTGTTTATTTTAACAAGGCAGGACTTAAATTTCTCCAAAAAATAAATAAAACAAATGTAAGGTTATGTTTTTTAATATTTTTGTGTATTGAATACAAATACAGACCAAATACATGAATAAAGTTAAAATCAAGAGGAATGTTGGTTTGTCACCCAAACTCAGCACAACTCAGAAATTATTCCTAGGGGTAGGCACCGTCGTAATCTAAAAATTCACCCTCTCTGCCTTCTGCTTCAAGATTCAGCTGGTCTAAAAGTAAAGTTAACCAAAAATCAATTAAAATGATTGATAAACGTTTGTAGTCAATACTTGATATTTATATTTCGGTTGGAGTAAAATCTTCACTTCCTGGATCATAAATTTTGATAATATAAAGATTTTACTTTTGTGTTCATTGCTAACATCTTTTCTCACTTTCATTGAATGAATAAGCATTTTTTGTTCACTCAATATGACATCTGTTTTCAATTCGTTGTTAAGTGTTTATTTTAAACTTGATGAAATACAATTTTTTGATGACGTTTGACGTTTATTTTTATAAGTTTTTCAAGAGAGAAATTTAATTATTTTTTGGCATCAAAATAAAACTAAAAAAAATAGCATAAAGATAATCAAATTTTTATTCCCTATGTGGTTTAGCATATAACCCATTTCGGATTTAACTTTGGGTTTAATTCCAAAGTAGTTTAAAATGTGCTCCGCTAGGTTTTAAATATAACGCAAAACTTTTTACTGTGTAAGTGTTAGTTGGCGATATTTTCCTCCTTTGGTGGCGCTGATTGCTAAGACGTCGACATTAATTTCCACAGCCGGTAGGTCTTGGGTTCGAATCCCCCCTAGGGCAGCAATAATTTTTTTACGTTTTTATGTTTTTTTTTTATTTTTTTTAATATATCTATTAATTTTTTTTAATTATAGAAACATTATTTTAATTATTAATAAAATTAGAAGGCTTATTGATGACATTTTTTTATATGAATGACATTCATTAATTCTATGAATTTTTTCTATGAATTTAACAAAATCTATGAATAAAATTCTATGAAATAGTTCACAATACTAATGAATATTCATTCAACCAATGAATTGTTTCATAGATTCTATGAATTTGGGTTTATGAAATTTTTTCATAGATATTATGAACAATAATTCTTTCAGTGTACGACGATCATCTAGAACATCGAAGCCTAGAGTATTATTTTCACCATAGAGTTTCAAGAAGGAAGGGATAAATGTTATATATGAAATCTACTTGAGATTATTCAACTTTACGAAAAATAACTTCATCTACAATAGGGTTGCCATTTCATTTTTGAGAAAAAGAGGACATCAAGCTCAAAAAAGGAGGACATTGGACCCAAAAAAGAGGACATTTTTTTTTATAAATTAATTTAAAGAAAATCAACAACGCGATGCAATATACAAATAAAATGTATTTTTAGTATTAGGAAAAATTTTTTTGTTTCCACTTATAATTCAAAAATTGTCCATTATATTTTGGGAAAGAATATTCTCAATTATTTCCAATTATATTTCAAAAATTTCTATTTGTATTTAAAAATTTTCTAATTGCTTATCAGAAAATTCAATTTGTATTTCAAAAATTTCCATTTTCATTTCAAAATATCTTTATTATCAATATGTTTTTCAAAAAATTCCATTCTTCAATTATTGAAGATTTTTGAAAGGCATTTGGGAAATTTTGAAATAAAAATATAAGTTTTTGAAATACGTATATTTGGAATTTTTTGAAAAGTATTCAGAAATTTTTGAAATATAAATGGAAATTCTGATAAATTTTTATTAAGAAATAAAAATTGCTTTAGTCGACCTTTAAAATATAATTTTTTGAGTTAAGAGGTCCTTTAAAAATTAAATCTAAATAGAATAATTTTCAAAAAAAATATTTTTCTGTTTTAAATTTATTTATGTTGATCAATTTTGAGAGACTTAGTCAACACGTGTTTTGGAATTTGTCAGATTCCATTATCAAAACTATTAAACAAATAAAAAAGCCGGTATACTAACAGTAGCAAAGGGAATTTAACTGATAAATCGTTAAAGTTTAAACAAAAATATTAATACTTATTCAACCACTCAAAAAATTATGTTAGTAAAATTAACTGAAAATGTCAGTTAAAATAACTACTTTGTAAGTTGTTTTGGGGTCAACTACTTTTTCAGTTAAATCAACTAACAAACTTAGTTATTTTAACTGACAAAAAACCACTGACTTATGTAGTAAAAATTACTTACATTTGTAGTCAAAACAACTAAAATGTAGTAAAAATAAAATAAAAAATATGTAATTTTTTTTTCAAAAAATTTTTCAGAAAAAAAATTAAAAACCAAATTTTTTTAAAGTTTAAAAAAAAAATATTTTTTGGAAAAAACATTGAACATTTTTCAGAGATAAAAAAAATAAAATTAACTACTTTAAATAACTGTTACTACATTACAGTACTTTTTTGTTAGTTATTCAAAAAAACGACTTAAAATAACTAACAGAAATAGTTGTTTGATATTTTTCATACAAAAACAACTGACTTTGTAGTTGAAAACAACTAACTACTGTAAAATATACAAACAACTAACATGTAGTAACTTACATAATTTTTTAAGTGACCCCACATTCATTGAGAATTAGAAAAGAAAATTGTACAATCTCTAAATAAGATCACGATCAACAAATAACCAACACAATCGTGATCTTACTAAGAGATTGTACAATTTTCTTCTTCTAATTCTCTATGAATGAAGAGTTGATTAGGTATTAATAATTTTTGGTCGCGTTTTGCTCACAAAAAGATGACATTATTGCTGATAAGCTAAAATATAGCCAATAATTCAAAAGTTTAGAAGAAATAAAAAAAGTTATGGGGAAAAGTCCAAAAAGTAGGACAACCCCGGACACTTTCCAAAAAAGAAGTAGGACTGCCCCGGACGCCCTTAAAAAGAGGACGGTGTCCGGGGAAAAGAGGACGGATGGCAACCCTAATCTACAATCATGTTATAATTTTTTACTTTGTCATATAATTTGATTTGTAAAATTATTCATTCTATAATTTTGTTCACAAAAAAATTGTTCGTTTAATTTAGTTATTTTATAAATAAATATTTAAAAACCTAAAATACAAAAGTAGGTTACTTTGCATTATTAGGAGATAAACGAAAAAACTGAAAAATTACCGTTTCTTCACCCCTCATTTGCATTTTTTTTGTTTTAAAGCGCTTTAAAATAGCAAAAGCATAGAGTTTACCGTGGTTATCATTTTGGACGCTGTGGAGTACTTAACTGTGATGCTTTCCCAGCACATAAGCGACCATATTAAGTTCTTAACCAGCCCTCTCCTGTCCGTATTTTTCTGACTGGGCATTAGCCTGTCCCGAAAAATAAAATTTAAGGTAATAGAAAAAAAACGATGCGATTTCGAGAGTTGATAATGGGAAAAATAATAAAAAAAAAAAATTGGAGTCTGTCTTTGCCTTCCTACTAGAGATGGGCGCTGGTCACGTGATTTGCGTGATTCACGTGTATCACGCGTGAATCACGTTTGAGTGTGAGTGATTTTCAATTCAATCACGTGATTGTGAGTGAGTGTGAGTTGAAAAAAAATCTGAGTGAGTGATTAGATTTTTTGATTTGCCCAAATTTTTTTTTAATTTTTTGTAAAAATTTTTTTTTGGAGTTTTTTTCTTTTTTTTTTTTTTTTTTTTGTTAAATACTTTATTATCTGGATTATTGAATCTGCCCAATCTTGGCCTAACAATAAGTGTATAAATCTTACTAAACTAACTTAAATTCTTTTTTTGGTAAGAAAATTTTTTTGCGTGAGTAGATTTTGCGTGACTCACGCGTGAGTGTGATTGAATCTGGCGTGATTCACGCGTGAGTGTGAGTAGGTTTTTTATTACTCACGTGAATAGTGAGTGAGCGTGAGTAAAAAAAAAATTTGCGTGAGTGATTCGATTATTTTTTGCGTGAGCGTGAGTGAGTGTGAGTCAAAATCCACTCACGCGCCCATCTCTACTTCCTACAACCGGTTGAAGTTCGCAATCTTAGTGTATTTTGTTAAAAAAAATATTTTTTGTTTTGGCCGCAATTGGTGTCAAAATTTGCATGATGAAATTTAATCCTAAGTGGAATTTTTCAATTTGTGTTGGAAAAACTAGTAAACAAAATATTTTTTTCGATTTTTTTTTAAGTTGCTTAAAATGTTACTAAAAGAACATGGACGATATAAAGTACCCTTTTAATTCGCGTCAATATGAAAATTTAAAGTCAATATTGCCAAAAACTTAGATTTTTTTTCTTAAAATGCTCTGGTGGACCAAAGTTATTCCATTAAAACTTTTTTAATATTTTTCCCTTAATGTACTAAACATTCCCCGAATTTTAACACCAATAGCAGTCAAAACAAAAATTTTATTTTTTTATTTTACAAAATAACTGCGAACTTTAACCAGTTGTAGGGAGGCAAAGACAGACTCCAATTTTTTTTTAATATTTTTCCCATTATCAGCTCTGTAATTACAGAGTATTACATTATTTGCTATTACCAAGCGAAATTCCAAAAAGAGGCCAATTGCAAAAGTCTACAGTGCAAAAGTCTACATATAAATATTTCATTTTAAATACTACATGCAATAATATATCTTTCTAAAATAAAAAAGAAAATTCAATCACACCTCTATTTGTTTTTTACATGAGACCATAACTGTTATGAGATTTATTGAAAAAAGTCAAATTTAACTGTTCAAAAATACTTTTTCAAATAAAAATTAAAAATAACAGTTTCAAATGATTTATATCAATATTTGTTCAAATTAACAGAAACAAAAAAACATTTATTTTTCATAATCGGCACAGCCGAATGTAACACTCTCACTTGTTTGTTTTAAATCACTTGGGGTTTTCACAGTGACGATTAAATTTGCCTTTTTTAGTTTGGTATTTAGCAAATGTGCCAAACGTCAAAAAAATGCCAATTTAAATGTGGCATATTTTTCTTAAAATGCCCAACTCAAACATTGTCTAAAAACAAAATGCCAGTGTGCAAAAAAAAAACATAAAAATGAAAACAGTTGTGATTGTTTATGCTGAAATTTCGAACGCGGACACAAAAACATTTATACAAAAAGAAACATACAAATTGTTTGTGTTTATTTTAAAATTGTGAATGTAAAAAGTTAATTAAAGTTATTTTGTGCAAATTATTAACGAAAAGTGCGCTCACGTTATGTAAAGAAAAATTGGTGGCAAATACTTGACGTTTAGTAAAATGGCAAATTTACCAAATACCCAACTAAAAAGGCAAATTTAATCGTCATTGTGAAAACCCTAACTGTTATAACCGTTATTTACTCCAATAAATATAAAATAAAAGTTATTTTAAATTGTTTGAACAAAAAGTTTTTAATAAATGTTATTTTATACTGTTGTTGAAAAAATCAAAAAATAAAAGTTATTGCAATTTTAACACGGGGCATTATATTTGGTCTCTCTTTTTTTATAGCTGTTTAAATATTGCTATTTTAAGAGAGTTCAAAAGTGTGAACCTCCCTTAAAGGTCTTATGATACTTGCTAGTTTTTATATTTTGGAGAACAGTGCAAATATATTTTCATAGGAAAACTGACCAAGTGTAAAGAGTATGACAATATCATGGAAAAATTTAAAACGTCAAAAAATATACTTGTGTTATCGATAATTTTGCAGTGACCGTCAAAAAAAATATAAAAATTTTCAACTTAAAATTGACATTTCCAGAATAAAATGGTAACAGTGTTGCCAATTTTATCATTTGTTTTGGGCGTTTTCTAGCTATTTTGGGCGAGTTATTTTGAAAATAAAAGTTGGCAATATTGTTTTGTTTTGTTTTGTTTTGTTTTGTTTTTATTTTATTGTATTTCTGTTCTTTCTCGCATTTGTTGTTTCATTCGATCAATCCTAAAAAAATCCAATACAGAAACTACACTCAAAGAAATATGCTTCATCATATTGATGATACGGTTTCATCACTTGCTGTCATCAATTTTGATGACAAATTTCATCATATTGATAAAGATTTTCTTCAATATGATGAAATATGTCACCGAAATTGAAGACACAAGTGATGACACATTTCATCATGTCATCAAAAAGTGTCATCAATATGCCTTTCAAATGTTTTTTTTTGTAAATAATTAAATTAATATTAAAATAAAAAAAAATATTAAATAAATATAATAAAAAAAAATAAAAATAAAAAAAATAAAAAATAAACAAAAATCCTGCCCCAGCTGGTACTTGAACCCACGGTCCCCAAGTTGCAGTGTTTATTGTCGATGCCTTACCTATTTCAGCCAACTATAGATGAAAATCTCGCAAAACTACTTACAAGGGAAGTATCCCTGGTGTCACCCTCCGATCTTCATGAAATTTGGATATGTTGTTAAGAACGAAAATTAATTCGACCCGTATTTTTTTTTAGCGGCCCAAACTCAATTTTAGGGGGGGTCGATTTGTGTGGGGGGAAATTGACCTTTTTCAGTTTTTTACGATTTACGCCTATTTAAACAAAATTAATATGGGCATGTGTGGTATCATATTAAAGGTATTAAAAATACCTATTTCGTGGTGCTAACAACGGGCCAAAGAAGTTAATATTTTTCGACTTATTAACAAAAATGTCCTAAAATTTTGGTATTTTACTCAATATGATGAAAAGTTTTGCATGTCTGGACACGTTCTTAGCATACATAGATATGTTTTCCAAAGACCTTTCGTTTGGTATGTAACATGACTAGGTTTCTTTGCATAATATAGGAGATAAACGAAAAAAACTGAAAAATGGCCTTGTCTTCCCCCCTCCTTTTTAACCCCTAAATATGAATTTGGGCCGCTAAGAAAAAATACGTGTCCCTTTATTTTTTCTGATCTACAAAATAAAACCAATTCCATAAAGATCCGCAGGTGACACTAGGGAGACTTCCCTTGTTAGTTAGATACCGTTTTCTAATATGTATATGTGAAGACTCAAAATTTTTTGTTATACACAATGTATAAAATACATGTTTACAAACGTTTGTTTATGGGAATTTGTATAATATACATGTTTACAAACGTTTGTTTATGGGAATTTGTAAAGTCTCAAATATTTTATGAATGTACAATATCCCTCTCTTTCCCTCTCACAGCTTTTAGCAAAGCATAGTTACACACAAACTTTTAGCGTTATTATTAGCACACAACAAACAAAACGGCTTTTTAGTGCCATTATGTATTGTTATGCTGTAGGTCAGTGGCTAGAGGCTAAGCCCAACGAACAAGAGGTACGGCGTTCAAACCTTGGTGGATACGAAAAAAAAAGGTGTAAGTTTTTAAAAATAGAAAATAGCAAACAATTGTAATTAAATAAAAATAAATGAAATAAAATCAAATAACAAAAAAAAATTGAAATAGTTTTTTATTTTTTAAATAAAAAAAAAAAATTGTTATTGATGACACCGCTTCATCATATTGATGACACGTTACTTTGGACGAAAAATGATGTAACATTTCGTCATATTGATGTAACTTTTCATCAATATGAAGAAGCTTTTTCTCTGAGTGTAGCAAGTATCATACAACCTTAACTAACTTTCGGAGTATTTTTTAAAAGTAATGTTGCATCAAATGCATTTGGCTAATATTTGTAAATTCATTGTGTTTTTCTTTGCAACATGGTGGTAGCAAAATTTAATTTTATAGATTTTATTCACCAAAATCAGGTTTCCAATATTCTGAGAGAGTGTATACAAAAAGTGCCATTTTAAAATAACTTTGTTTATTTGCTGGAAATTAATGTATGTATATTTCTTCTTCTAGCTATTTACATCACCAAAATGGAAGATTATAAATTTCTGTTTAAAATCGTGCTTGTCGGAAATGCTGGTGTAGGTAAAACTTGCCTAGTTAGACGATTTACTCAGGGTCTTTTTCCTCCTGGCCAAGGTGCTACAATCGGTGTTGATTTCATGATAAAAACTGTTGAAGTCGACGGTGATAGAATAAAGGTAATATTTTTTACATATATAATTTATTGTTGGGAACTGCATTATTTACCGAAATTGGTTAAACATCTGGTCGGTCAATTTAATTTTTTGAAAAGTTTCACACAATTTCACACACTTTTAGCAGAAACAATTCTTTAATTTTTAAAGATTAATTAACAAAAATTAATCATTTTCAAAAACATTACAAAAAAACAACACAATTTTCTAAAATTTTAAACAAATTTAGAAAAAAAAATGATAATTTTCACAATTCCTTTTTTTAGCGGCCCAAACTCATTTTTAGGGGGGGTCGATTTGTAGGGGGGGAAATTGACCTTTTTCGGGTTTTTACGATTTACGCCTATTGAAACAAAATTAATATTGGCATATGTGGTGTCAGATTAAAGGTATTAAAAATACCTATCTCGTGGTGCTAACAACGAGCCAAAGAAATTAATATATTTTGACTTATTAACAAAAATTTCCTAAACTTTTGTTATTTTACTCAATATGACGAAAAGTTTTGCATGTTTGGAAACGTTCTTACTACACGTAGATAGGTTTTCCAAAGACCTTTCATTTGGTATGTAACATGACTAGGTTTCTTTGCATAATATAGGAGATAAACAAAAAATTGAAAAATGGCATGGTCTTCCCCCCTCCTTTTTACCCAATAAATATGAATTTGGGCCGCTAAAAAAAATATGTGTCCCTTTATTTTTTCTGCTCTACAAAATAAAACCAATTCCATAAAGATCCGCGGGTGACACTAGGGAGACTTTCCTTGTAAGTAGTGGTGTGAGATTTGCGTCTATAGTTGGCTGAACTAGCTAAGGCGTCGACTTGGGGACCGTGGGTTCAAGTACCAGCCGGGGCTGGTTTTTTTTTTTTATTTTTTTAATATATTTATTTAATATATTTATTTATTTTAATATTAATTTTATTATTTACAAAAAAAAAACATTTGAAAGGCATATTGATGACACTTTTTGATGACATGATGAAATGTGTCATCACTTGTTTTTTCAATTTCGATGACATGTTTCATCATATTGAAGAAAATCTTCATCAATATGATGAAATTTGTGATCAAAATTGATCACAGCAAGTGATGAAACCGTATCTTCAATATGATGAAGCATTTTTCTTTGAGTGTAGTCTACAAGCCCTGTAAGTTTGATTTTAATCCAACATTTTTTTTTCGTGGTACGTTTGAAATGAAAGCTCCATATATATATATTAGTGTCCCTTATTTTGGAAATGTTGGGAATGTTGAGACGGTACCCGCTCATTTTTTTCCTTTTGACTTAAAAATAACTGAGGAAAAATTTTAAGCCCCTACGACCACGCCTTCCCTACGCGACGGGCCTTAAGAGCGGGGCCTAAAAAATCATTTTTCCATACAAACCAAAAATTTTTTTTTGATATTAAATTTTTTTGTTATTAATTATTATATTTCTTGGTTAGCTTATTCACGACAAATAATTTGATTTTGATTGGATAAGGCTTTCAGCTCTAAAAAAGCGAAAAAAAAATATTATTCATATCTGTGACATCTTTATCTTTTTCGAAAAAAAAATTAGAGCCGCAGGGGTCCTACGGTAAAACAATTTTAAAAAATATTTTTTTTTTAGTTTTGACATGCAACGGTTTTAGTTGCTATGTTGCTTTAAATGATATATATTCATAAAAAAAATATTATTTGTATCTGTGACATCTTAATCGTATTCTAAAAAAAGGGTAAAAAATGCATTGTTGATGTTTTTCGATACACGATATTTTTTTTTTTTTTTGCCGTGAATAAGCAAACCAAGGCCTCTGTTCTGTCTTTCACAACTTTTCAATCCACATGAAAATTTCCGAATCACATCAAATCAAGTTTAGTGTTTTGTTGATCACGTTTTCATTCGAAGTTGAAATCGAATAATTAAAACTTAAAAAATGATAGAGAAAAAAGAGTATTCGTTTAACTTTCACCAAATTTTATTTATGTGAAACAATACGAAAAAGAAATTCGGTTGTGAAATCTAGAACACCAAAAAAATTCGGAAAATTTCACTTTCACATTTTTTATGTGAATTACTTTTTTTGGAACAGCGGCCCAAGTAATATAATAATTAATAACAAACAAATTTAAAATAACAAACAAATTTTTTTGGTTTGTATGGACAAATGATCTTTAAGGCCCCGCTCTTTAAGATCCCGTCGGTTAGGGAAGGCGTGGTCGTAGTGGCGTAAAATTTTTCTTAAGTTATTTTTAAGTCAAATGGAAAAAATGAAAAAACCGTCTCAACATTTCCAAAATAAGGGACACTCTAATATACACACAAAAAAAAATCGAGGTAATATTTCCTAAAATTGTAGTATAATATCAGCTAAGTTCTAAGGCAACATGGCAGTTGCTAAAATTTTAGGCACAATTACAAAAATAATAGGAAATTCCTATCAAATTTCTATGTTCGAAAAATTACCTATAATTTTTGGTAATACTCCTTGAAAATTTTGGAAATTTACAAACGGAGCCTAAGCAGATATTCATTTTTAAATTGGTATTTTATTTAATTTAATTAACCCATAAACGGCTAAATAAAAAGAGATTTTTTTTTAATTTATATATTTATTAAAAAAATATAAAAAATGATGAGATACATTAGGGTGCTCCAAACTGTAAAGTCAAAATTGATTTTCATGATTCAAGCTATTCCACTTATAAGAAAAATGTAGCCAAAATCCAAATCCACCTGGAATATAAAAATCATATTTACTTTATTAATATTTTAATCATACGAGAGAAAAAATGAATCTGAGACTTCTTCTATAGAAAAAATTTCTCAGAGTCTGAGAATTTTTCTATAGATAAAATGTCTCAGAATCTGAAACTTTTTCTACAGAAAAAATATCTCAGAATCTGAGACTTTTTCTATAGAAAAAATGCCTCAGAATCTGTGACTTTTTCTATACAAAAAATGTCTCAGAATCTGAAACTTTTTTCACGGAAAAAATATATTATAATCTGAGACTTTTTCTTTAGAAAAATTGTCTCAGAATCTGTGACTTTTTCTATATCAAAATTGTCTCAGAATCTGAGACTTTTTGTATATTAAAATTGTCTCAGAATCTGAGACTTTTTCTATATCAAAATTGTCTCAGAATCTGAGACTTTTTCTATATCAAAATTGTCTCAGAATCTGAGACTTTTTCTATAGAAAAATTGTCTCAGAATCTGAGACTTTTTCAATAGAAAAATTGTCTCAGAATCTGAGACTTCTTCTATAGAAAAATTGTCTCAGAATCTGAGACTTTTTCTATAGAAAAATTGTCTCAGAATCTGAGACTTTTTCTATAGAAAAATTGTCTCAGAATCTGAGACTTTTTCTATAGAAAAATTGTCTCAGAATCTGAGACTTTTTCTATAGAAAAATTGTCTCAGAATCTGAGACTTTTTCTATAGAATAATTGTCTCAGAATCTGAGACTTTTTCTATAGAAAAATTGTCTCAGAATCTGAGACTTTTTCTATAGAAAAATTGTCTCAGAATCTGAGACTTTTTCTATAGAAAAATTGTCTCAGAATCTGAGACTTTTTCTATAGAAAAATTGTCTCAGAATCTGAGACTTTTTCTACAGAAAAATTGTCTCAGAATCTGAGACTTTTTCTATAGAAAAATTGTCTCAGAATCTGAGACTTTCTATAGAAAAATTGTCTCAGAATCTGAGACTTTTTCTATAGAAAAATTGTCTCAGAATCTGAGACTTTTTCTATAGAAAAATTGTCTCAGAATCTGAGACTTTTTCTATAGAAAAATTGTCTCAGAATCTGAGACTTTTTCTATAGAAAAATTGTCTCAGAATCTGAGACTTTTTCTATAGAAAAATTGTCTCAGAATCTGAGACTTTTTCTATAGAAAAATTGTCTCAGAATCTGAGACTTTTTCTATAGAAAAATTGTCTCAGAATCTGAGACTTTTTCTATAGAAAAATTGTCTCAGAATCTGAGACTTTTTCTATAGAAAAATTGTCTCAGAATCTGAGACTTTTTCTATAGAAAAATTGTCTCAGAATCTGAGACTTTTTCTATAGAAAAATTGTCTCAGAATCTGAGACTTTTTCTATAGAAAAATTGTCTCAGAATCTGAGACTTTTTCTATAGAAAAATTGTCTCAGAATCTGAGATTTTTTCTCTAGAAAAATTGTCTCAGAATCTGAGACTTTTTCTATAGAAAAATTGTCTCAGAATCTGAGACTTTTTCTATAGAAAAAATGTCTCAGAATCTGAGACTTTTTCTATAGAAAAATTGTCTCAGAATCTGAGACTTTTTCTATATCAAAATTGTCTCAGAATCTGAGACTTTTTCTATAGAAAAATTGTCTCAGAATCTGAGACTTTTTCTATATCAAAATTGTCTCAGAATCTGAGACTTTTTCTATAGAAAAATTGTCTCAGAATCTGAGACTTTTTCTATAGAAAAATTGTCTCAGAATCTGAGACTTTTTCTATAGAAAAATTGTCTCAGAATCTGAGACTTTTTCTATAGAAAAATTGTCTCAGAATCTGAGACTTTTTCTATAGAAAAATTGTCTCAGAATCTGAGACTTTTTCTATAGACAAAATTGTCTCAGAATCTGAGACTTTTTCTATAGAAAAATTGTCTCAGAATCTGAGACTTTTTCTATAGACAAAATTGTCTCAGAATCTGAGACTTTTTCTATAGACAAAATTGTCTCAGAATCTGAGACTTTTTCTATAGAAAAATTGTCTCAGAATCTGAGACTTTTTCTATAGAAAAATTGTCTCAGAATCTGAGACTTTTTCTATAGAAAAAAGACTGACAAATAGACTCTTTGATATAGAAAAATTCTCAGATTCTGGGACAATTTTTCAACAGAAAAAGTCTCAGATTCGGATTTTTTTTTTCTATAGAAAAAGTCTCACATTCTGAGGCATTTCTTCTATAGAAAAGGTTACAGAATTTGAGATATTTTTTCTATTGAAATAGCCTCAGATTCTGAGACACTTTTTCTATAGAAGAAGTCTCAGATTCGGAGACATTTTTTCTATAGAAGAAGTCTCAGATTCTAAGACATTTTTTCTATATAAAAGGTAATAGATTTAGAGAAATTTTTTCTAAAGAAAAAGAATCAGATTCTGAGACATTTTTCTATAGAAAAAATGTCTCAGAATCTGATACTATTTCTTTACAAAAAATTCTTCAGAATCTTAGACTTTTTCTACAGATAAAATGTCTCAGAATCTAAGACTTTTTCTATAGAAAATATGTATCAGAGTCTATGACTTTTTCTATAGAAAAAAAGTCTCAGAACCTAAGTCTTTTTTTATAAAAAAAATTCTCAGATTCTGAGACTTTTTCTATAAAAAAAAATTCTGAGATTCTGAGACTTTTTCTATAGAAAAAATATTTCAGATTCTGAGACTTTTTCTATAGAAAAAATGACTCAGATTCAGAGAGGTTTTCTAAAGCAAAAATGTCTTATATTCTGGGAGTCTCAGATTCTGAGATTTTTTTTCTATAAAAAAATATCTCAAAATCTAGACTTTTTCTATAAAACAAATGTCTCTGAATCTGAGAATTTTTCTATAAGACAAATGTTTCAGAATCTGAAAATTTTTCTATAAACAAAATGTCTCAGAATTTAAGAATTTTTCTATAAGAAAAATGCCTTAACATTTGAAACTTTTTCTAAAAAAAAAATCCTATAATCTTAGACTTTTTCTGTATGAAAAATATCTCAAAATCTGATACTTTTTCTGTAAGAAAATATTTCAACATCTTAAACTTTTTCTATAAAAAAAATTAATGTGATACTTTTTCTATAAGAAACTCTAAAAGATATACTTTTTGTATTAAGAAATTGTCCCAGAGTATGAGAATTTTTCTTTAGGAAAACTGTCTCAAAATCTGACAATTTTTCTTGAAAAGTAAGAGACGTTTTCTATAAGAAAAATGTATGACTTTTTTTTAAGGTAATTGTCTTGGAATCTGCGACTTTTTTTAAGAAAAATGTCTCAGAAGCTGATATTTTTCTATCAGAACTTTGTCTTATTATCTCAGACTTTTTCCATGATCCTCAGAATATGAGACGCCTAGATACCAAATTAAGATTTAAGGTCCACTTACACTTTTCATAACCTATGTATTCCGTACCATTTGAAAATTGTATGATGCAATTGAACAAAACCATAGCCAACACGGTGGAGTTCATTTGTAATTTAGTTGTAATTGTTGGCTTTTCTTTAGAAATGTTTATAAATTGCATTTGTCATCTACGTCTTAGTGGTCTTCTAATGAAAGATATTTTTGTCCAGGCAGATTAACTTGGAGGCACACGTTATCTGAAAATAATATTTATCAATACCAAACCTAATTATAATTTTTAGAAATAATTTACCTTTTTAGCAGATTTTTTGCGTATTAAATTATGTTATTTGTTGATGTTTAAAAAAAAAAAATAATTTAATGAATGATTTCAAATTAAAAATTATGTCAAAAAAATTTCGAAGATGTTTCCTATTTAGCATTGGTAAAAACAACTTTGCTTTTAGGTGAAATATTACCCATGCTTATAGGTAATAAAACTATTTTTTTTTATTTCATACAAAAATAAAATACCTTTGCCAGTTTAGGCAATATTACATCGAAGTTTTTTTTGTGTGTATATATAAAAAAAGTCTCAGATTCTGAGACATTTTCCCTACAGAAAAATTCTCCCATTCTGAGACATTTTTCCTATAGAAAAAGTCAGATTCTGATACATTTTTCCTGTAGAACAAGTCTCAGATTCTGAGACATTTTTCCTGTAGAACAAGTCTCAGATTCTGACACATTTTTCCTACACTCAAAAAAAAAATATTGTAAAACTAGCAAAAAAAATTGTTAAAATTAGCAAAAAAAACTGTAGTTTTGGACGTTGCAAAAATTTTGGTAATATTAGCAAAACCATTTTGCTAATCAAAAATTTAGGAAAAAATGGTAAAATTACAAGAATACCATTTTATTTTTGTAAAAAATCAACCTTGTAAAATTATCAAAAAATATGGTAAAATTACCAAAAAAAATGGTAAAATTGAAATAGATAAAAAAAATTGTAATTTGGTAAAAAAAAACTGTTTTATTTAGTAATTTTTTTTCTCTGATTAGTAGTTGATTTAAAATTTGGTGAATATACTAAAAAAAATTTTGCCTGTTTTTGAGCACCACATTCTTTAAATGTAGTAATATCAGCATCAACTATTACTTCAGTTGTTGGATGGTTTCTTCGGCTTGATGGTGGCAGCATCTTCTTTTGCCTTCTTCTCAGCAGCTGTAGTTGCAGTAACTGGACTTCCAACAACATCAAAATCCAAAATGATTTTTTTTTCACTTAAACACTTTAAACAAAAAATTTAAAGAACAACACTTCACTTTTTTTATTTTTTTTGCGTCATTTTTTTAGCTTAAGTAGAACAAATGAGATTTGTGTAGTAGTCTACACAAGAAATTTCTTACATTTTCAGGTAAAATTTGTAAAAAATTAACAATTTTTATTCGAATTTTTAATTTTTTTTACATGTATTTAAAAAAAAATAAAAAAAAAACTTTTGGATATTGAAGATTAGATATCTAACTATGTGTTAAAATTTTTAAAAAATAATTTTTCAAAATTATCAACTTTATTAACAATTTAGGTGGCAAATTTTAAAAAATTTTCATATAAAATTAGTAGAGTCCGACCGAATATTCGGTTTCGGTCTCGGTTTCGGCCGAATAATGGGGTTTCGGCTTCTATTCGGTATTCGGCAAAATTTTGGCCGAATATTAGCCGAAACCGAAACTTTTTGGTATTTTAAAAAATATGTAAAAAAGTCGCTAAATTTTTGGATTTTGTATTCTTTAAGGAAAATACTAATATTTTTGCTAAAATTATAGTAAAATAAAAAAAACTAGCAAGAAAATATAGTAAAAATACCAAAAAGTTTTTGTATTTTACCAATAGTAAATTGCCAAAAAAACTGTAAAAGTTAAATTTTTACAATTTTTTTTGCTAAAGTTTGGTTGAAGTAAATTACAACACCTTTTACTAATATTTTGATTAAGTTATTTTTTTGAGTGTATGTTCTGTGAATAGGCCTGTGGCGGTGTTCTATAACTCTCGAATCGAAAGATTTCTCACATGAAACATGAAAAACGAAACAGAAACATCGTGAATCGGTACAAAACCTGACTTTTCGCATTCGACTGTTTCTGTAATTTTGTTATGCGGAAACTTTCTGTCAAATATGATTTTTTTCAAAATTATTGGAAAGATGCGAGAAAGACTGTTTCTGTAAACCAATTGATCGAAAACTTTTGAAGTTGAAGTGTCAAAATCACTCACATTTAAAAATGGTGCGATATTTCGAAAATTAAACAACTTTTGAGTTATAATAAATAAAAAACAATATTTTTTTCAAGAAAATACTATCAACTAATATTATTAATGATATACTACACATTATTTTCATAAGTTAATTTATTATTTAATTTTTGTTTGCCAATGTTACGAGTGGTGTTTAAAAAAAATGAGAAATTGCGTTTTTTTTTTTGTTGTGATTTTTATTATTTTCTCGCCTCATTTACCTTTTTGACAGCTGATTTGGAATATTCCAATAAAAATGCTGCCGTTTTCGCATTGATATACAGAAACAACTTTTTTTCCAGAATCGAGAAACGATGGAATTTTTTGTTTCATACTTTTCGATGCGAAAACTTTTCGCATAAATTACAGAACACCCCCACTGGAGGCTAATCACGTAAAACGAAAACGATAGACGATGCATAAACGACATCAAAATATATATCGTTTTGAAGGGAAATTTTAAAGTTTTTCTTTATTAAATTATTAAAGAGTGTTGTCTAATTCAGAAATATAAAAAAAATTGGAAATATTTTGATTAGTTTAGGAGCAACAAGCCTCCAAAAATCGACGATAGTTAAATATTAGAGTTGTCAAAACCGATTTCCGAAGTATTCGAAAAATCGATTTTTTTCTATTTTTCCGGTTTTTTAAAACCGGTTTTTTGAAAAGGCCGGTTTTCGAAGTATTCGAGAAACCGATTTTTTGGTCTCGAATAATCGACTTTTATATATATAATTTTTCTTTATCATTTTGCATTCAATGTCGTTTTTAAGTAGTCATCTCAAAACTTTGAAGAACATTTTAATTATACCTTAAAAGAAATTCAAAATCCTGTATTGAAAGAGGGTTTTGACTAGATACTAAATAGATAAATTATCTAAAAGATCTTCCAAATTAGATCTGCTTTACAAGGCATTACTGAAAAGTAATGGGCGTAATGATTGTTGTTGTTTTTTTTTTAAATAGCTACACCCAAAAAAATAACTTGTAAAACGGCAAAAAAAGTTTGTAACTTTTTTTGTCACCTCCTATTTGTCAACAATTCCTTGTAATTTTACAAGCTTTTTACCAATAATTTTGTAATTTACAAGCTTTTTACCAATAAAATCGTAAATTTACAAATTGTTTGACGTGATAAAACTTACAAGGAGGTTTCGTGTTCTTACTAGATTTTTTGTTAACTCCTTTTTTAAGAGAATTACGAGCTCTTCGTAATTTTACAAGATTTTTACTAATAAAATTGTAAATTTACAACTTTTTTGGCGCAGAAAAACTTACTACAAGGAAATCACGTGAATTTACAATTTTTGTTTTTTTAATAACCTTAGAAATTTGTAAAATTACAAATAAAAATTGTAAAATTGCAAAAATGTTTCTTTTGTTTTACAAAAATACAAAAAAAAAACATGTTAAAAAGTTTCGTTTATCCGATGTTGGTTAAGTTTTTCAAGGGGTAACTTTTTCCCCTTGGTCCGATTTTGTCAAGGGGTAACTTTTTCCCCTTGGTCCGATTTTGTCCATTTGCCATTTTGGCCTATAACCATGAGACATATTTGTGCCAAATTTCAGGGGTCTGGCTTTTTTATTTTGGACTGAATTGTGTTTTATGCAGACGGACATACTAGTTTTGTTTAACTTTTTTATTAAATAAATAATTTAAAAAAAAAAACCGAAAAACCGATTATTCGAAACCGGTTTTTACTTACAAAACCGAAAAACCGATTTTCTTAAAAGGCGGTTTTTCGAAGTATTCGAAAACCGGGTTTTAAAAAAGACGAATATTTGACAACTCTAGTTAAATATCGTTTTACGTGATCACAGTCCTGATGATTTTATAATTTTTTTTTTAACCTTAAATTAAAATTATTTTTTTAGCGCTTTTAACTTAATTCATATTTAGCGCTTTTTGAGTCACTGTTTTGCGCGTTTTGCCTGTAACATAATTTTTGAAAATAACCCCCAATTTTCTTTATTTAAATCTGTCAAAAATACATATTTTGATTGCATCATTACAAAAATACAACTCCATAACCAAAAAAATAAAATAAAACACTTGCTGTGTTTTTCAATAAGTGGATTTATTTTCGGATTAATCTTATTTAGTTTAAAATAAATATTTTAACATGCCTAAACAAATTTGGAATATTTTTTACCGTAATCTTCGATAAATTAGAAATTTTAATCCGAAAAAATATTAAAAAAATCTGGAAAATTAAAAAAGTTATAAATAAATCAAAATTAATCCAACAAAATTTTAGGATTTATTAAGTCCATTTCGGATTAATTTTGATTTATTTATAACTTTTTTCATTTTCCAAGTTTTTTTATTATTTTTTCGGTTTATAATTGCAAATTTATCGTAGATTACGGAAAAAAATATTCCAAATTTGTTTTGGTATGCTAAAATATTTTTTTTAACAAAATAAGATTAATCAGAAAATAAGTCCACTTATTGAAAAACACAGCAACTGTCTGATTTTTCCCAATTTCATTATGTCTTGGGCTTAAGTTTCAAATTTCAGCAAAATCTATTGATAATATAAAAATCACAAACTACAAAAAAAAATGTCGCGAAAAAAAGGAAAAACACTATAAATACCCTTTTTTTAAAAACCGGCAAGATCAAAAAAGCACCAGCAAATACCCGAAATGTAACATAATGGCAACACTGAATTAAAATTTAACGATTTTGCAAAAAAAACGGTTGGTAGCTCTGCTTGTAAACAAGCGCCCCCTTACGGAATAATTACTAACAAAAATAAATTAAAACCTATTAAATTACTGTATATTAGTACTTTCATGAACTAAAAATAGTAAAAAAATTAGTAAAACCAACTACCAACAAAAATTACTCATAAACAGTAAGAAATACTAATTTTAGCACTTTGAAGATACTAAAAAACTACTGTAATACTGGTAATTAGTAACTTATTAGTAGATATGGGTTACCAACGCACTTACTAATTTTTTTACTGTAGAATTATTTTGAGTGTACTTCAAAAAAATATTAAAATTTTATTTGATGTAACTTGACCAAACAAATGACACAGAAGTTCTTATTTTTGGGGCAACTTTCACAAAAAAATATCAGAATTGAGTCCCGGTATCATTTGTTGTACTGTGATATATACACACCAGCTAGGAAATAAAATTAACCCAAAACATTTTATTTTGTAACAAAGTTTACAATTTTTAAGTCATTTAAGGTGTGTTTTTTTCAAGTTTGTTATAAACTTCCCATACAAATTTAAGTAGCTATACAGTTGATAGGTAGGGATATTTATATATTCTTACAATGAGTAAATTAAAATTAATGAGTAAATTAAATCTAATGTAGGTTTATTTGACTGATATTGCATGAATATTTGTCAAATAAACCTACTTTAAGTACACTTTAAGTATTATGAATAAAGGCCTTAAAAGTTAAGTATTTAAAAAAAGTGGTGCCAAATCTTGAAATTTTCGTTTATATCCTTAGCAACACTTTTTTATTTTGAAAAGTCAACAAAAAAAAAAATAAATTACAAAAATTAGTTTGAAATTTTTTTTTTTTCACAACAATAAAAGAAATATTAAAATTCTTTTACAAATTCTATTAATTAAATAAAAGTATCTTCAATAAAAAATAATAAAGTGATACCAAGTACATTCAACAAAATAAAAAGAGTTACCAAAATTGTAATGTTAAGTAGTGATATCGTTTTTTTACAAGTAGTTATATTTATATATAAAAATTTCGAAAAAAAAACACGCCTTTAGTAAACCGCATATGTATCAATTTTTGTTATTTTTTTAACTTCTTTTTTCTTTTAGTTACAAATTTGGGATACGGCTGGACAGGAACGATTTCGGTCTATAACACAAAGTTATTACAGATCGGCTCATGCTTTGATTCTAGTTTATGACATAAGCTGTCAACCCACATTTGACTGCCTTCCAGATTGGCTGCGTGAAATACAAGAATATGCCAACTCCAAGGTGCTAAAAATTCTGGTGGGAAATAAAACTGATCGCGACGACCGCGAAATTCCTACACAAATTGGAGAGGAATTTGCCAAACAGCATGACATGTACTTCTTAGAAACATCAGCAAAAGAGGCCGAAAATGTAGAGAGATTGTTTTATGAGATCGCAGCTGAATTAATAGACCAGGCCCGTAGTAAAGACGTTTCATCAATGGCAAATAAAAATTCTGGAGACTCTATAGGATTGTCTTCTTTGGGTACAAAGGCTTCACAAAGTAGTTGTTGTAGTGGCTTTACCAATAATCAATCGAGTAATATTTCTTAAATAATCGAGATTTTACGTAGATATAATAAATTTTAACTGTGTTCACAAATTAAATTGTGAAAGGGGATATAGCAATAACCTTGGTAACTAAATGATGCTATTTTTTTGTGTGTGTGTTAATTTATTTCTTACTTTACTATTAAGTTAAACAGATAAAATTATTATCTATCTATAAGTATTTTGTATTTTCTTAATTATTTTGTAGAACATATTAAATTTTTGAATTTAAAGTTTTTTTTTTAGTTTAATATCCTAATCGAAAACGATGCATCTTAATGTACAATGTACGAAAACACACGTGATTTCGTACAACGAAAGATATTCATAAAATACACGAAATGTTTCGTACATTGTACAAAAAATATTTTTAATATCATGAAAATATTTTATGTGTGATTTCGTATAATACACGAAATTTATTAATATTTAATATCACGAAAATATTTTATGTATGATTACGTACAATGCACGAAATTAGTTAATATTGTAGCATTTTTTAATTCTGGTGACGAAATATACATAACAGGACAATTCAAATAATAATTTAATTTAAATTTGTTTTTAAATCAACAAATTTACAGCAGCAGACAGCAAAATTTTTACATATCGCTCATTTGCCGGAATGTTATAATAACTCAAAAAACGCAAATTTCGAGTTGATAACACTATTGTACTAGAAAAAAAAGTTTAACTCATTATTGTGATTGATGAATTTTGTCACAACTTCAAAACGCCCTTTAGTTTAATTACAACAACCCGAGTAAAAATGTTTAGATAATTTCTTATATATCACATCTTATCCAAGATTGGAAAGATCAGTACTGATCCGAGTAAGATCAGTACTCATCCGAGATTTGAAAGATCAGTACTGATCCTTCACATTTTTACTTGGGAATGTGTTTTCTCAGTTGTGTGTCCGCTTTTGTGTGGTTAAATTCGTTAGTTTTGCCGAAACAGTGAAATATTTTGTTTTGTGTTGATATTTACGAAAGGTAAGTTATTTGTTTGTTCTTTGCCTTTATATAAATAGTGTATTTTTTTGAGATATGTTTTTGTTCACTTAAAAGTTTGAATGGATTTAAGTAAAGTTATTTTGAGTTAATATGTTTTTGCAGCAAATACTTGTTTTTATTTCGGTATTATTTTGTTTTAATACACTATTGCAAACGCAATTCATATCAGTAGCAATCGTGCATGAAGCATATAACGTATTGTGAAAAACAGGCTAATGTCAATTAAAAACAATTATAGAAGCTGGGCACGCAAAATTTCTCCGGCCTTATTGCTCGTCGTTAGGGGGAGGGGGGGTTCATGTGCTTCATTATTCCCATTACCACAATGCTCACTATAAATTTATTTATTTGCGTGCAATACAACAAAAACAGAAAAGAAACATGCCAACACGTAAGAAACCGACGTCCAACAATGATACCCTGATCACAGACTAATACAGACTCGACATAAGTGACAGATGTCAAAAAAGTAGTCTTGAACCATATGGTTAATGTTTTTAAATTATTCTACGAATTAGGTTAGAAAGAGAAAGCTTATATAATGCGCCATTAGAACAATGGATGCCAGATCGGTTTTTGTTGTTTCACTCACTCCTAAGTCGTAGAAAGTGTTGTCATGTTAGCGTAAAACGGACTAAAAACCGCTGTGTTTTCTCCTAAAATCGCTTAGTTTTTCCCCATTTTTTCTTATAAAACTCTACTGTCGAGTCTGTATTTAGTCTGTGCCCTGATGTTATGGTACCAAAACTGCCCTCCCAACCATGATCGTCAATAACCCAAAACCCAACAAACACTATTAGCGACCCAAGGCTATTTTCAAAATTTAAAGCTGAAATCTCCGATATTGGTGATCCTATATTTATTAAGTCATCCGCTATATGAATAAGATTATGAATATTTATTAGAGTGTCCCTTATTTTGAAAATGTTGGAAATGTTGAGACGGTACCCGCTAATTTTTTCCTTTTGACTTAAAAATAACTGAGGAAAAATTGTACGCCCCTACGACCACGCCTTCCCTACGCGACGGGGCCTTAAAGAGCGGGGCTATAATTTTTTTTCGAAAAAGATAAAGATGTCACAGATATGAATAATATTTTTTTTAAATATATAATTAAAAGCAACATAACAACTAAAACCGTTGCTTGTCAAAACAAAAAAAAAAATATTTTTTAAAAATTTTTTAGCGTAGGACCCCAACGGCTGTAAATATTTTTTTAGAGCTGAAAGCCTTATCCCACCAAAATCAAATTTTTTGACGTGAATAAGGTAACCAAGTAATATATATTAATTAATAACAAAAAAAATAAAAGTCAAAAAAAAAATAATTTTGGTTTGATTGAAAAATTATTTTTAAGTCCCCGTCGCGTAGGGAAGGCGTAGTCGTAGGGGCGTAACATTTTTCCTGAGTTATTTTTAAGTCAAATGGACTTCAACATTTCAAACATTTCCAAAATAAGGGACACTCTAATATTCATTTTTTGCGAGCTGGGCCATAATAATGAAGCATAAGTTCCACAAATATTTTCAAAATCTGTTTTACATATAACGATTTTATTGTAGCTAATTTGCTTGAGCTTAAAATTCTGCAAGATGTGTATAAAATCAAAAATGCTGATCAGCTTGAAATACGTTTTTCATAACCATAGCATACGTCCCGTCAATAACAAAAAATATTGTGTACACTCAAAAAAAAAAATCTGTAATGTTAGCAAAAAAAGCTTGTAAACCTACAAGAAAATTTGCTGATTTTGAACCCACAATTTTTTTGCTAAAGTTAGCAAAAATGTTTTGCCAATAATTAGTTAACTAAATTTTTATTTTTTTTAACTTAGTTCATACACATCTGAGGAACCCATTGGGTTCGGACCCCATAGGTCCAGACCCCGATGGGCCTAGACCTAGTTGGGTTCCTTAAAAATCGTCATAATTTTTGATCCAAAAATTGTGTCCGTTTCGCTCTACCTTGCTTAGTTTTTAAGATACGTGATTATAGGGGACCACTGGGGTCTTGAGAATTACAAAACTCGATAACTTAAAAAATATTACTCGGAGAGCTTTTGACTGTTTTGCGGTCTTGTTCTACATGTTGAGAGCTACAAAAATGGTTTTGGACTTTTTGTTGTGTCGGCAATATTTACCGAGATATGAGCATTTTAAAATTTTCGGGAATGCTAACTTTTTTGGATCCAAAGTTAGGGCCCATTAGGGTCCACACATGTGAAGAGTACCGGCGATACTATGGAGATTCTAAGAACCAAAAATGGCCTCCATTTTGCTCTATCTGGCTTAGTTTCCGAGATAGCGCCATTTTAAGTTTTCTGAAAAAAAAAAAAAATTACCATTTATTTTGCTAATATTAGCAAAAAATCTTGTAAAAATGTTGTCAACTCAATTTCAAATTTAGCAAAAGAAATTAGTTCAAAGCTTGTTTAAAATTGCTAATGTGCTAAATGAAGTTTACAAGAATTTTTTGCTGACATGCTAATCTCAACTAAAAATTTGCTAAAAGTTAGCTAACTAGCATTAGCAAAAAAAAAATTAGTAAATCTACTAACGTATTTTTTTGAGTGTATCTTTCCAGTTTGTTAAAACCGTTAAATCAAATGTTTTTCTCTAAAATTCACATGTTATATCCATAGCAAAATTTATAAGGTTTTGCTGAAGTACTGTAATGTTCTCTTGGGAAATTGGATTTTTTAAAACTAATTTCTGGACAATAAATCTGGATAATAAAACGCATAAACGCTAGTTTTTTGGTTTTTACAGTGCTTTCTACAATGCTGTCTGAACGTCTGGGCCAACCGTAGATCAGAGTTATCATTTGGGTAACCGGGTCAGTACTGAAATACCAAAAAAACTAACCCCCAGTTTCTGTGACATGAACGTCATTCGTTCGTGACAAATTTGTGTGTATTTTGTTATTGTAACAAAAACAAAATACATGCAAATTCGTCGCAGACGAATGGCGTTCGTATTACAGAAACTGGGGGTAAGTCCCGTCAATACTTGTACTACCGTTAACGTTACTGGGCAAGTATTGGCCCGCTTGTATTTTTCTGCCTGGGTACCTTTAGTTAGAAAACAAACAGAAAATATTTAACTTTAGCCAATCATATTGATTTTTGTTAAATAAAAAAAAAACAAAAATCACTCACAATTAACATCAAAATTTATATTTAAAATTACACTACGTGACAGTTTTTTGACCAAATGTATCTGACACCTAATCTTTATGTACAATTGTCCGCTGAATCCGAATATGAAGTCAGAATGATCAAAAGTAGAACAGTTTTCGAGATATTCGAAAATAAGCGTTATTTGTGTTTTTAAAAAAGATGATGTCACTTAAATGCAAATATCTTCAAAACTATTCGTCGATTTATGTATTTCTTTTTTTTTAATGAAAGATAATAAAATTACTAAAATAACCATGGGTCGCTTGTGAATTACTAAAATAACCATGGGTCGCTTAGTCAAGAAATGACAGAGTTACAGTGAACAAAAGTTCAAACTTGACGAAAAATTTGATGATTTTTTACAATTTTGCTCTTTTCAAGTTATTTTTTTTAAACCAAACAATTAATAATTATAATGTGTTATTACATAGGACATTATTTTATTTCAATACGAACATTTTGCGCCCAACAAGACCCAGATTGGTGCAAAAATGACAAAGCTACAGAAGATTTAGTGAATTAACCCACTTTTCATTACTAACATTTAGCTTTGTATATTTACTTGTGTTTTAAAAAAAAAATCCAAAAGTGGGATAATTCAATTAATCTACTGTAACTTTGTCATTTTTGCACCGATCTGGATCCTATTGGGCACAAAATGTTCGTATTGAAATAAGCTAACGTTATAAGTGATAAAATTTTAAAAAATTTTATTGTTTGGTTTTAAAAAAATAAGTTGAAAAGAGCAAATAACGGTAATTTTCTCGATTTTCTCGTAAATATCTCGAAAACTGTTCTTCTTTTGACGGTTCTGACTTCATATTCGGATTCAGCGTTCGGATTTACACAAAGATTAGGTGTCAGATTCATTTGGTCACGACTTTGTTGAAAATTTGTGACACAGTGTTATCATTGAAACCAAGGTAGATTTATATAAGGTAATATTTTTGTGACGTAAATGACAACAATTTTCTTTCAAAATCATTTTAGTCGGCAAAAACATTAACCAATTTAAACGCATTTTAAGACCTTGAAATTTTAGAAAACAACTAAATTATAAAAAAATATAGAAATTCAATTAAAATTCTTTTATTTTCCACGACAAAAATTAGAAAAAATTAAAATATTTTTTAGCATAAAAAATGTAGTGTAAACTCTAGTCATTTATGCCGAACAAAATATTTTTATTTCGTTTTGAAAATTCGTAAATATTGTTTTCAAATTTGTCAAAAAACTTACTATGGAGGAAAAGTGAGGTTATTGGATCTTACCTTGTATAAATCTACCTTAATTGAAACAAATAAAATTTCAGAAAAATAATCATAAAGACAAAATATAAAAAAAAAAAATTAATATGAAAATAAAAAAAATTAAAAGAAATTAATAATACCTAAAAATAATAATTAAATCATAATAAAAATAATAATATAATAGTGAATAAATTAATTAATAAAAAAAATATAATAAAATCGCGGGAGTTAAAATTTAAAAATTCTCAAAAAGTGTTTTAAAAAAATGAAAATTTTAATAAAAAACCCAAATGGTAAAATCCGCAATAAAGTTAAAAATGGGTTTGTAATTTGATGGGTTTAACAACTACTTTTTCAGTTAAACCAACTAACGGTGTTAGTTATTTTTACTGACAAAAAAACAACTGACTTATGTAGTAAAAACTACTTACATTTGTAGTCAAAACAACTAAAATGTAGTAAAAATTAAATTATACGGGGCGTTTATGAAACCAATGCGGATTGGTTTGATAACACTTTTTCACGGAAATCAACTGTGTGTGTTTATGAATCCAATCCAATTCCAATCAAAGAGAAAATGAGAAAATTTCCGTTCGAAAACGAAAATGTGCGTTCATGAATTCCATTCAGTAGGTTTGACAGTTGGAAAATTTTCGTTAACGTTTGGCTTCGGGGATTTGTAAGAAAATTTGAAAATAATTAATTTAAAAAAAAATTAAAAACAAAACTTAAATGAAAAAATGTGAGTAAGATGTTCTTTTTTGTTTTCGACTTTTTTAAAAAATATTTTTCCTCTTTTTTTTATAAGGGGAAGGTACAAAATTAATGAGCAAAATGCAGTTAGTTCTTCATGAGTTTGTGGAAATAAATCCCGATATATCGAAGGGATTTTTGTTTTAAGGCCTTAAATATAAACAAATGTAATTCATATTAAAAAATGTGAAAATAAAATTTCAAAATTTGTTTGTGGCCTAGATTTAACTTCCGTAAAAGTAAAACGAATGCACTTTTTTTCTATAATTTTAAAATTTTAGTTATTCGATTTTAACTTTGAGCGAAAACGTAAACAACAGAACACCAAATTGGATTTCATGTGATTCTGAAAATGTGAACAGAAAAGTTATGAAAGGCTTTTTTACAAACTTTTTCGAAGGCAAAAAGCCCTTAATAAAATTCTTGAAAAAAGTATCATACACACTTTAGCTTATTAACGAAAAAAAATCTTTAGTCGGACAAGTATTTCGATTCCGAAATTGGGCGCAAAAAATAATAAGAGTCCAAATGGTCAAAAAGTTACCGATGTTTTAAACAAAATCATAAAAAAGGAACAAACTGAAGTAACTGGTATTTTTCCATACAAAATACCAGATCCTAAGTATATATTAGACTTAAGGAAAACAAAAGATGGATTTGTATAAAATCCCTTCCTTAGTGGATCAATAATCAAAAAATTTAATTCAAAACATGTTGTAACTTGTTTTCCAAAAAACAACTTTGTAGTTTAAAAACTTTTATTTACAAGTTTGAGTTAATATTTTGTCATTTTTCATTTTGATGTTTTTGATTATTATTTTTTCATTCGGCATTTGAATTTTTCAATAAACTGTTTCGGTTGCATTTTTGGGTCTCATTAATCTTTAAATTATTCAAAATAATTTCTACAACAAAACAAATGCTCGACAGTTTATTTGTTAACAAATTATTTTTCTTTTAACAAACTGCATTATTATAACAACTCTGACTTTGACTTTCTTACAGAGTTGATATAAAATACGACTCTGTATTTGCAAAAACAGAGTCGTATTTTGTAAATACTTGTGTCTCCGCTAAGTTCGAACGCAATAGATATTTTTTTTCGAACAAAGCAATTCGTCACGCTTTCATGAACGCTTCGAAAATTGGAAACGGATTTGAATTTCGTTTCCAATCCAATTTCGTTGTGGATTCATGAACGGCCCGATTATCAATATAATTTTTTTTTTTCAAAAAGTTTTCAGAAAAAAAAATTGACCAAAACTTTTTTCTGAAATTTTTTTTTTTAAAAGTTGTGAAAAATAAAAAAAAAATAAAATTTATTTCTGTTTTTTGGAAAAAAAACTTTGAAAATTTTTCAGAGATAAAAAAATATAATTAACTACTTTAAATAACTGTTACTACATTGCAGTAATTTTTTGTTAGTTGTTCAAAAAAACGACTTAAAATAACTAACAGAAATAGTTGTTTGATATTTTACATACAAAAACAACTGACTTTGTAGTAGAAAACAACTAACTACTGTAAAATATACAAACAACTAACATGTAGTAACTTACATAATTTTAAGAGTGTAGGGGATAACCAAAGCTTGAGTTGAGATGAGGGTGGGTTGTACAAGCCTAAAATAAGCACTCAGAAAATTATTGCAGTTACTACATGACGGTCGTTTGTGTAGTAAGTAGTAGCTGTTGTTTTTAACTACAATTTTTGTCGTTTTTGTATGAAAAAATCTCAAACAACTTTTTTTTGTAGTAGTTTCAAAAAATAAATACAAAAAATATACTACACTGTAGCAATAGTTGATTTATGTAGTTGTTTTTAGTTTTTTTTCTAAAAACTCGTTTTTTTCTGCACTCAAAAAAGTATGTCGGTAAAATCTACTACAAAAGACAGTTGTTTTGACTACATTTTGTCGTTGAAAAGGCGTCCACTACATATTACGGTAAAAACAACTGAACATGTTGTTGTTTTTAACTATTGATTTTCAACTACAAAATGTAGTAAAAACTACTACAAAACTGTTTAATACAGTTGTTTTTTCTACAATTGCCTGAAATTTTATTTAAAAAATTTCTTAAACGTTTAAATGATTGATATTTATTTATTTAAAAAGCAATACATTTCAGTTGGTTGTATAGAATTTCGACATGATGACAATTTTTTGATGTATTTATCTGGAATTATAGAAGAAAAAAATTATATTAATAAAATGTTAAACAAAATAAATTGATTGTATTTACCTTTGTTTTTTTTTAATAGTTCATTTTAAATTTTCACCGCTACTGATCAAAATTGGTCTGGAATAAAGAAAAACGAAATGCTTTGGCAAAATTGATTTATAAAAAAAAGAATTAATTTGCAATGTTTCAAAAAAGTATGTACCTGTTCTGTTGTGTATACAAAGAAAAGAAAGATGGCACGCTCATAAGTAAACAAAACACCGCATACATTTTCTTTTGGGTTTTTTCCGATAGGTTTTTACGCACGCTTATGTGAGCGCTATATTATACACACTTGTTATCTCATTTATCCACTTATTTTCTTTCGCTCAAGAATATTTTTCCAAAAACATATTTTTTGTTATAATTAAATTTAATAAATTGTAATTTAATTTATTTAGATATTATTTATTTGGTATAAACATAATTCCTTCCGCAACCCGCACGACCAACTCGTTCGACACATTCGTTTGCAATAAAAATTTCTAGAAAAAACGAGTTTTTAGAAAAAAACTAAAAACAACTACATAAATCAACTATTGCTACAGTGTAGTGTAGTTTTTGTATTTATTTTTTGAAACTACTACAAAAAAAGGTTGTTTGAGATTTTTTCATACAAAAACGACCGAAATTGTAGTTAAAAACAACAGCTACTACTTACTAAACAAACGACCGTCATGTAGTAACTGCAATAATTTTCTGAGTGTAGAAATTTTTATTGCAAACGAATGTGTCGAACGAGTTGGTCGTGCGGGATGCGGAAGGAATTATTTTTATAGCAAATAAATAATATCTAAATAAATTAAATTACAATTTATTAAATATAATTATAACAAAAAATATGTTTTTGGAAAAATATTATTGAGCGAAAGAAAATAAGTGGATAAATGAGATAACAAGTGTGTATAATATAGTGCTCACATAAGCGTACGTAAAAACCAATCGGAAAAAACCAAAATAAAATGTTTTGTTTTCTTATGAGCGTGCCATCTTTCTTTTCTTTGTATACACAACAGAACAGGTACATACTTTTTGTGAAACATTGCAAATAATTTTTTTTTTTTATAAATCAATTTTACCAAAGCATTTCGTTTTTTTTTTATTCCAGACAAATTTTGATCAGTAGCGGTGATAATTTGAAATAAACTATTAAAAAACATAAAATATATAAATACAATCAATTTATTTTGTTTAACATTTTATTAAATAATTTTTTTCTTCTATAATTCCAGATAAATACACCAAAATATTTGAATTTCATGTCGAAATTCTATACAACCAACTGAAATGTATTGCTTTTTAAATAAATAAATAAATAAATAAATAAATAAATAAATAAATAAATAAATAAATAAATAAATAAATAAATAAATAAATAAATAAATAAATAAATAAATAAATAAATAAATAAATAAATAAATAAATAAATAAATAAATAAATAAATAAATAAATAAATAAATAAATAAATAAATAAATAAATAAATAAATAAATAAATAAATAAATAAATAAATAAATAAATAAATAAATAAATAAATAAATAAATAAATAAATAAATAAATAAATAAATAAATAAATAAATAAATAAATAAATAAATAAATAAATAAATAAATAAATAAATAAATAAATAAATAAATAAATAAATAAATAAATAAATAAATAAATAAATAAATAAATAAATAAATAAATAAATAAATAAATAAATAAATAAATAAATAAATAAATAAATAAATAAATAAATAAATAAATAAATAAATAAATAAATAAATAAATAAATAAATAAATAAATAAATAAATAAATAAATAAATAAATAAATAAATAAATAAATAAATAAATAAATAAATAAATAAATAAATAAATAAATAAATAAATAAATAAATAAATAAATAAATAAATAAATAAATAAATAAATAAATAAATAAATAAATAAATAAATAAATAAATAAATAAATAAATAAATAAATAAATAAATAAATAAATAAATAAATAAATAAATAAATAAATAAATAAATAAATAAATAAATAAATAAATAAATAAATAAATAAATAAATAAATAAATAAATAAATAAATAAATAAATAAATAAATAAATAAATAAATAAATAAATAAATAAATAAATAAATAAATAAATAAATAAATAAATAAATAAATAAATAAATAAATAAATAAATAAATAAATAAATAAATAAATAAATAAATAAATAAATAAATAAATAAATAAATAAATAAATAAATAAATAAATAAATAAATAAATAAATAAATAAATAAATAAATAAATAAATAAATAAATAAATAAATAAATAAATAAATAAATAAATAAATAAATAAATAAATAAATAAATAAATAAATAAATAAATAAATAAATAAATAAATAAATAAATAAATAAATAAATAAATAAATAAATAAATAAATAAATAAATAAATAAATAAATAAATAAATAAATAAATAAATAAATAAATAAATAAATAAATAAATAAATAAATAAATAAATAAATAAATAAATAAATAAATAAATAAATAAATAAATAAATAAATAAATAAATAAATAAATAAATAAATAAATAAATAAATAAATAAATAAATAAATAAATAAATAAATAAATAAATAAATAAATAAATAAATAAATAAATAAATAAATAAATAAATAAATAAATAAATAAATAAATAAATAAATAAATAAATAAATAAATAAATAAATAAATAAATAAATAAATAAATAAATAAATAAATAAATAAATAAATAAATAAATAAATAAATAAATAAATAAATAAATAAATAAATAAATAAATAAATAAATAAATAAATAAATAAATAAATAAATAAATAAATAAATAAATAAATAAATATCAATCACTTAAACGTTTAAGAAATTTTTTTAAATAAAATTTCAGGCAAGTGTAGTAGAAACAACTGTATACCGTCTTTTGTAGTAGTTGTTACTACATTTTGTAGTTGAAAATCAATAGTTAAAAACAACAACATGTTCAGTTGTTTTTACCGTAATATGTAGTGGACGCCTTTTCAACAACAAAATGTAGTCAAAACAACTGTCTTTTGTAGTAGATTTTACCGACATACTTTTTTGAGTGAGGAAATTCTTTAGGCAAGTCAATGGCGCTCAGACTTAAAATAGTCCATTGTACCGTACCCCGAGGAAAAAAGTTCTGTAAGGTTGAGAAAAGGTTTAGAAGAAAAAGAATGAAAAGGAGAAAAAAAAGGAGCAAAAGAAAAAGTGAATGTTCAGAATTTCTCAGTTGCTTTCACAAACTTAAGAAAATCAGACAAGGGAAGTCCATGGACCGTGTACATTGGCAGAGTATCAGAACCCAAAAACCGCAGTCTAGCCCTTGAGAACGCTGGACAACAACAGACGTAGTGTTCAGTTGTGTCATCATCCTCAAGACAAGCCACACATAATGGGTCTGATAAGACACCTAATATCGTCATATGACGAGCACTGTCCTGTAATTAGGCCAGTAAGCCTGCGACTGTCTATTCTACTGAGGCTGAGTAGATAGTTAGCCACTTCCTTGTCTGGCCTAATCACAAAACGTTTGGTATTCTTGCATGCCAACTCTTTTGACCATCTTTCCATGAAAGTTGCTTTCATATGAGAATAGTACAAAGGGGCGTGGCATTTTTCGACCCTTTGTCCAAATGCGCTCTATAATAATCTATAGTTTCCGCCTCGGTTAGTTTTCCGCCTCGGTTAGTGTTTAAGTATAAAGAAAAAATCGCTAATTTGAAATGTATGCAAGTAATTTTGTTAAGTGGATCATATGTTCTTTCTAAATATGTTATCGTTAATTTAGCTGATCTAATTTGTTTTGCAAGATTTTGTTTAACTGTTCTGAAAGCTTTCTTGTTTTTGTATAAATACCACTTATCTCATAAAAGTCTTTTGCCATTCTTTTTTGTCTTTGCTTATAGTACCCACATACATACATTTTTACATATTTGGTTTTTAATAAAATGTTTAAATTCAATACAAATTGCATCGTATCTTAATATATTAAACAAAAATCATATTTCGACTACAAAAATCATAAAAACGAATTTCGCAAATATAAGTATTAAAAGCTATCCGGTCAACAATTTCATTGAAATCGGTTCTGCCATTTATGCGTCATTACGGAACAGGAAGAAATAACTTTCAATGTAATCGCCCTCTATTGTGGCTCATAGTTTTCGCTTCGGTTAATACTATCTGTGATGAAAATTTCATTAAAATCAGTTCAGCCGTTTAAGCATAATTGCGGAAAAGGCAGAAATAACTTTCAGTGTAATAAAAATGGCGTGGCGTTTTACGCCCCTTTTTTTGATCGCCTTCTATTATGACTCATGGTTTCCGCCTCGGTTAGTACTATCTGTGGTAAAAGTTTTAGTGAAATCGGTTAAATCGCTTTTCAGTGATTGCGAAACAGGCAGACATAGTTTCTGTATAGTAAAAAGGGGCGTGGCATTTTACCGATCGCGGATTTTTTTGGCCTATAGTTCCCGCCTCGGTTAGTAGTATCTATGGTGACAATTTCATGAAAATCGGTTCAGCCGTTGTTCCGTTATTGCCGGACAGACAGATATAGCTTTAGCATGGTACAAAGGGGCGTGTCATTTTACGCCCCTTTGTCCGATCGCGGTCACTTATGGCTATAGTTCTCGCCTCGGTTAGTACCATCTGTGGTGAAAATTTCATGAAAATCGGTTAAGCCGTTCTTCACAGGCAGAAACACTTTCAGTATAGTACAAAGGCGCGTGCCAATTTACGCCCCTTTGTCCAAACGCGCTCTATTTTAATCTATAGTTCCCGCCTCGGTAAGTACTTACTATCTGTGGTAAAAATTTCATTCTAATCGGTTTAGCAGTTTATTCTAGATTACGAAACAGACACAAATAGCATTCAATTGAATAAAAAGGGGCGTGATATTTTATTTATTTTTTTAAATCGGTATGGTTGTATAAGCATGATTACGGAACATGCAGAAAAAACTTTCAGTATAGTAAAAAGGGCCGTGGCATTTTCTTTGATCGCCCTCTATTGTGGATCATACTTTTCGTTTCGGTTAATACTATCTGTGGTGAAAATTTCATGAAAATCAAGTTAGCTGTTTAAGCGTAATTGCGGAAAAGCAGAAATAGCTTTCAGTGTAACAAAAAGGGCGTGGCATTTTACGCCCTTTTTTCGATCGCCCTCTATTGTGGCTCATAGTTTTCGCCTCGGTTAGTAGTATCTGTGGTAAAAATTTCAGTGAAATCGGTTAAATTACTTTTCAGTGATTGCGGAACAGGCAGACATAGTTTCTAATTAGTACAAAGGGGCGTAGCATTTTACGCCCATTTTTCCGATCGCGGATTTTTCTGACCTATAGTTCCCGCCGTTATTGTCTGACAGGCAGATATAGCTTTAGCATGTTACAAAGGGGCGTGGCATTTTACGCCCCTTTGTCCGATCGCGTTCGCTTATGGCCTATAGTTCCCGCCTCGGTTAGTACTATCTGTGGTGAAAATTTCAAGAAATTATTGCGGAACAGACAGACAGAAAGACAAACAGACAAACCAACAATCAGATTTATAATATTAATAATAGGGATAAAGATATTTTAAAATGGAAATTTTTTAAATACAAATAGAAAATTCTGATATAAAACTAAACATTTTTGAATTATATATAGAAACTAGCTGTTTTGCACCCGGCGTTGCCCGGGTTAAAAAAATATTATGTAATACTGTATACAGACTTGCGTGATTTTAAAATCACTATGTGATTTTCCTTTGAACAAAATCACATATTGATTTACAAAATCACCTCAAATTGTACTAGCATAAAGAAAAATCACAAAATCATCTCAATTTACCATGGTAAGTTCTTGTAGTGTGAACGTGGCCTAATATATGAATTTTTTATTAGTCAATTTATTTACTTCTTCGTGGCTTTTCACTGGTGAATATAAACCTATTCATGAGGTTTGGTCGATTTTTTTTCGATTTTGCTTTGCGTCGGGAACATGGTGTGTACTTGTTCCTCCTGGGAACAAACCTAATATTAATGTATTTCTTTAATGGCTTTTAAAAGGAACCTATAGTTCCCACCGCGGTTAGCACTTTATGTAGTGAAAACCAGGCTTCGTATTTGCTCACTCTTTTTCTTTCAGTTTCATGAAACTCTAAAATGAAAATAAAAATTGTATATTTCACTCATGCACTATGAAATAATTTGTTTGTTTTCATTTTTCGTTGCTTGTGTGTGTGCAGTGAAAGAAGAAGTAATCAAACGAGAATTGAATGAATGAAACTTTTAAATAATTTTCATTCTCATTTTAGGCAAATGAGACTTTCATTTCGTGAGAATTTTTATTTTATTTTCAGTCTCACGAAAATAAAATGAAAGTTAGTTTCAGCGTATTTCAGTTTCATGCGCACGGATGAAATATTTTTTTCTTTTATTCAATAGTTTACGATTTTGGTTGTGCCGAAGCTAATTTTTCAAAAAAGTTTAATATTTAAAAAAAAGTCAAATTTTTTTAAAAAACTTCAGTTTTTCAAAAAAAAAGCTAAACTTTTCAAAAAAAAAAAATTTTTTAAAAAAGGTGATTTTTTCAAAGAAAGTTGATTTTTTTAAAAAAAAGTTAATTTTTTCAAAAAAATTTAATTTTTCAAAAAAGTTGAAATTTTTAAAAAAACTTCAGTTTTTCAAAATAAAAGCTGAATTTTTCAAAAAAAAAAAAATATTTTTAAAAAAAAAAATTAGTTTTTTGAAAAACTTTAGTTTTTCAAAATTTTTAAAAAAAAGCTTCAGTTTTTCAAAAAAAAAAAAGCTGAATTTTTCAAAAAAATAACTATTTTTCAAAAAAGTTGATTTTTTAAAAAAAAAAATTTAGTTTTTTGAAAAACTTTATTTTTTCAAAAAAAGTTGATTTTTTCAAAAAAGTTGATTTTTTCAAAAAAAATTTAATTTTTCAAAAAAAAGTTGATTTTTTAAAAAAAATTTATTTTTCAAAAAAGTTGAAATTTTTAAAAAAAAGTTTAATTTAAAAAAAAAAATGTTAAATAAGTTATATTTTTAAAAAAATTAAATTTTTTTTAAAAAACTTCAGTTTTTCAAAAAAAGGCTGAATTTTTCAAAAAAAAAAAAAAATATTTTTTAAAAAATCAACTTTTTTTGAAAAAATCAAATTTTTTAGAAAAATTAAAGTTTCAATCTAAAAATCGATTGACACCACGTTTTTCGTAATTGAAATTCGTTTTTAATTCTTTCTGTTCACTAACAATCAGGCTTCGTATTTGCTCACTCATTTTCTTCCAGTTTCATGAAACTCTAAAATTTACGTTCTTTTGCTTGTATTATAATTATTTAAGAAGTTATTCGCAATTTAAAAATCTAACAAAGAAAAATTTGATCTGGAACCGCTAAAGGGGTTACGCAGGGGTGAAAGTGACAAAAATATCATCCATTTTGCTCTATATCGATTATTTTTTGAGATATAATTAAAATACCAAATTAACGTTCTTTTGCTTGTATTTTGATTATTTAAGAAGTTATTCGCAATTTAAAAATCTAACAAAGAAAATTTTGATCTGGAACCGCTAAAGGGGTTACGCAGGGGTGAAAGTGACAAAAATATCATCCATTTTGCTATACATCGATTACTTTTTGAGATATAATTAAAATACCAAATTAACGTTCTTTTGCTTGTATTATAATTATTTAAGAAGTTATTCGCAAATTAAAAATCTAAGAAAAAATTAAATTGGGATCGCTAACAGGGTTACGCAGGAGTAAAAATGACAAAAATATCATCCATTTTGCTCTTCATCGATTATTTTTTGAGATATAAATAAAATACCAAATTAACGTTCTTTTGCTTGTATTTTGATTATTTAAGAAGTTATTCGCAATTTAAAAATCTAACAAAGAAAAATTTGATCTGGAACCGCTAAAGGGGTTACGCAGGGGTGAAAGTGACAAAAATATCATCCATTTTGCTCTACATTGATTATTTTTTGAGATATTTAATAAAATACCAAATTAACGTTCTTTTGCTTGTATTTTGATTATTTAAGAAGTTATTCGCAATTTAAAAATCTAACAAAGAAAAATTTGATCTGGAACCGCTGAAGGGGTTACGCAGGGGTGAAAGTGACAAAAATATCATCCATTTTGCTCTACATCGATTATTTTTTGAGATATAATTAAAATACCAAATTAACGTTCTTTTGCTTGTATTTTGATTATTTAAGAAGTTATTCGCAATTTGATAATCTAGCAAAGAAAAATTTGATCTGGAACCGCTAAAGGGGTTACGCAGGGGTGAACATGACAAAAATATCATCCATTTTGCTCTACATTGATTATTTTTTGAGATATTTAATAAAATACCAAATTAACGTTCTTTTGCTTGTATTTTGATTATTTAAGAAGTTATTCGCAATTTAAAAATCTAACAAAGAAAAATTTGATCTGGAACCGCTAAAGGGGTTACGCAGGGGCGAAAGTGACAAAAATATCATCCATTTTGCTCTACATCGATTACTTTTTGAGATATAAATAAAATACCAAATTAACGTTCTTTTGCTTGTATTATAATTATTTAAGAAGTTATTCGCAATTTAAATAATCGATGAAGAGCAAAATGGATGATATTTTTGTCATTTTTACTCCTGCGTAACCCTTTTAGCGATCCCAATTTAATTTTTTCTTTGTTAGATTTTTAAATTGCGAATAACTTCTTAAATAATCAAAATACAAGCAAAAGAACGTTAATTTGGTATTTTATTTATATCTCAAAAAATAATCGATGTAGAGCAAAATGGATGATATTTTTGTCATTTTCACCCCTGCGTAACCCCTTTAGCGGTTCCAGATCAAATTTTTCTTTGTTGGATTTTTAAATTGCGAATAACTTCTTTAATAATTAAAATACAAGCAAAAGAACGTTAATTTGGTATTTAAATTATATCTTAAAAACTAATGGGATAGAGACAAGTGGATATTTTTATCATTATTAGCCGTTCATAAGCCCTTCAGCGATCCCAGATTATTTTTTTCTTCGTTAGATTTTTAAATTAAGAATAACTTCTTAAATAATCAAAATACAAGCAAAAGAACGTTAATTTGTATTTTATTTATATCTCAAAAAATAATCGATGTAGAGCAAAATGGATGATATTTTTGTCACTTTCACCCCTGCGTAACCCATTTAGCGTTTCCAAATCAAATTTTTCTTTGCTAGATTTTTAAATTGCGAATAACTTCTTAAAAAATCAAAATACAAGCAAAAGAACGTTAATTTGCTATTTTAATTATATCTCAAAAAATAATCGATGTAGAGCGAAATGGATGATATTTTTGTCACTTTCACCCCTGCGTAACCCCTTCAGCGATCCCAGATTATTTTTTTCTTCGTTAGATTTTTAAATTGCGAATAACTTCTTAAATAATCAAAATACAAGCAAAAGGACGTTAATTTGGTATTTAAATTATATCTTAAAAACTAATCGCGATAGAGGCAAAAGGATGATATTTTTATCATTATTACCCGTTTATAAGCCCTTCAGCGATCCCAGATTATTTTTTTTTTCGTTAGATTTTTAAATTGCGAATAACTTCTTAAATAATCAAAATACAAGCAAAAGGACGTTAATTTGGTATTTTAATTATATCTCAAAAAATAATCGATGTAGAGCAAAATGGATGATATTTTAGTCATTTTCACCCCTGCGTAACCCCTTTAGCGGTTCCAGATCAAAATTTTCTTTTCTAGATTTTTAAATTGCGAATAACTTCTTAAATAATTAAAATACAAGCAAAACAACGTTAATTTGGTATTTAAATTATATATTAAAAACTAATCGGGATAGAGAAAAATTGATGATATTTTTTATCATTTTATCTTTGCTCAATTTTTAAATTGCGAATAACTTTTTAAATAATCAAGATACAAGCAAAAGAACTTCATTTTGTTATTTTTACACTTCATAACCTCTTTAGCGAGCATAGATCAATTTTATCTTCGCTAAATTTTAAATTAAAAAAAAAATAAAGAACAAATTTTTAAAAAAAAAAAAAACTATTATTCAAAAAAAAAAAAACATATTTTTCAGTCAAATTCAACATTTTTGATTTTTTGAAAAATTCTACTTTTTTATTTTTTTTAAATTTCAACTTTTTGAAAAATATTTTTTTTTTTGAAAAAATCAAGTTGAAATGTTTAAAATTTTTTTTTTAAATTAAACTTTTTTTAAAACTTTCAAATTTTTTGAAAAAATATTTTTTTTTAAAACATTAACTTTTTTTTTAAAAATTTAATTTTTTTTAAAAAGCTAAATATTTTTTTGAAAAATTCAACTTTTTTAAAAAATTATTTTTTATTGAAAAACTCAGCAAACTGAAGTTTTTTTTAAAAAAATTACTTTTTTTAAAAATATAACTTGTTTTTTTAAAAAATTAAATTTTTTAAAAATTTCTACTTTTTTGAAAAATTAAATTTTTTTTTAAAAAATTAACTTTTTTTTGAAAAATTAAATTTTTTTGAAAAAATCAACTTTTTTTGAAAAAATCAACTTTTTTTGAAAAAATTTTTTTTTTTTGAAAAAAAAAACAACTTTTTTTGAAAAATTAAAGTTTTTCAAAAAACTAATTTTTTTTTTGTTGAAAAAATCAATTTTTTTAAAAAATTATTTTTTTTTTTGAAAATTCTTTTGAAAAATTTTTGAAAAAATTTGACCTTTTTGAGAGATTTTGAAAAATTAAAATTTTTTAAAAAAAATTAATTTATTTTAAAAAATTAAAGTTTTTGTAAAAAATTTTAATTTTTTTGAAAATTTAAAGTTCTCTGAAAATACCATATTTTTTTGATATATTTAAAGTTTTTTTTTGAAAAAATTAAGACTTTTTAAAAAAAATTTAACTTTTTTGATTTTTTTTTTTTAACAAACTTTTTTGAAAAACTTTAATTTTTTTTTTTAAAATTTAACTTTTTGTGAAAAATTCATTTTTTTTTTTTTAAATTTAAGTTTTTTTAAAAAATTTGACTTTTTTGGGAAATTTTGAAAATTTTGAAGTTTTTTGAAAATATCATATTTGTTTGATAAATTTAACTTTTTTGAAATATTTAACTTTTTATGACAAATTGTTTTTTTTTTTGAAAAATTAAAGATTTTTGAGAAATTGTTTGTTCTAAATGGCTTGGTGTCCAAAAAAAAAAACAAAATCGTAAAATATTAAATTTTCCGTAAAAAATTTTTTCGGTGAGAATGAAGCTGAAATGCAGATGAAACTGGCTCATTTCGTGCGCCACTTTCATGTGCACGAAATATAAAAATCTCAAGCACATGAAACTGAAATATAAATGAAACTGAAATAATAAATGAAAATGAAATTCTTTTTTAAGTTTCATTCATTCAATTCTCAGTTGATTACTTCTTCTTTCACTGCACACACACAAGCAACGAAAAAAGAAAACAATCGAATTTTTTCAAAGCACATAATATGAAATAAAAATAAAAGCAAACATTATTCATTTTCAAAAAATGAATGAATGTGCCAAAATGAAAGCTTCTTTCGTGAGCAAATACGTACTCTGGTGAAAACATCATAAAGACAAAACTTTCACTGTAGTTCAAGTGGGTGTGGCATTTAACGCATTTAGTTCAATTTTGGTCTCATGTGACCTATAGTTCCCCTATTGGTTAGCACGTGAAGAAAATTGCAATTAAATTTCCTCAGCAGACATAACTCTCACTAAAGTATAAAGGGGCGTGCCATTATATCCCTTTTTATCAATCGCTGTTTAATATTGGCTATATCCCTATTTGTGTTGGAAATTTCATTGAAATCGGCTCAGCTGTTTTCAGGTTCTGATATAGCAAAAAGTCGCGTTCAGTTAGTTCTAACAGCAGTGTTTAAAGGAGTTGGTTAAGCCGTTTTTGCATGATAGCAAATAAGCCAGAAATAGCGTTCTGTATATTACAAATTGACTTGGCATTTTACTCCCATTTGTCTAATCGCGTGCTAATATGGCATATCGTTCAACAGGAAAAAATATTTTTTTTATTTAATACATAGGGGTGCGGCATTTTAAGCCCCCTTTCCCGATCGCCACAGAAAATACCATCTGTGGTGAAAATTTAATTAAAATTGGTTTCACCGTCAACGCGTGTGTACGGATCGGGCAGAAATAAATTTCAATGTATTGCAATTCACGCCTTTGTCTGGTCGTGTCTATAGTTTCCGCCGCAATAAGTACTAACTAACTGTCGTGAAAATTACAATAACCGTTTAAACGTGATAACGGAAAGGCAGAATGAACTTTCAGTACATTGCAAAAGGCGTGGCAGTGGGCATACTAAAGTGCCCACCTCTGTAAGTACTATCTATGGAAAATTTTTTGTTAAAATCGGTTTAGTCGTTTAAGCGTTATTAAGGAACAGGCAGAAACACTTTCAGTATAGAACAAAGGCGCGTGTCAATTTACGACCCTTTGTCCAAACGCGCTCTATTTCAATCAATAGTTCCCGAATCGGCAAGTACTTACTATCTGTGGTAAAAATGTAATTCTAATCGATTTAGCAGTTTATGCTAGATTACGAAACAGACAAAAATAGCGTTCAATTAAATAAAAAAGGGCGTGCTATTTTATTTTTTTTTTCAAATCAGTATGGTCGTTTAACATGATTACGGAACATGCAGAAAAAACTTTCAGTATAGTAAAAAGGGGCGTGACATTATTTCTATTATAATTTATAGTTTCCGGCTCGGTTAGTAAATCTTTGGTAAAAACTTCATTAAAATCGGTTCAGCCGTTTATGCGTGATTGCGAAACAGGAAGAAATAACTTTAAATGTAATACAAAGGGGCGTGGCATTTTACGCCCCTTTTTTCGATCGCCCTCTATTGTGGCTCATAGTTTTTGCCTCTATTAGTACTATCTGTGGTAAAAATTTCAGTGAAATCGGTTAAATCACTTCAGTGATTGTGGAAGAAGGCAGACATAGTTTCTGTATAGTACAAAGGGGCGTGGCATTTTATGCCCATTTTTCGAATCGGGGATTTTTCGAATCGGGGATTTTTCTGGCCTATAGTTCTCGCCTCTGTTTGTACTATCTGTGGTGAAAATTTCATGAAAATCGGTACAGCCGCTATTGTCGGACAGTCAGATATAGCTTTAGCATGGTACAAAGGGGTGTGGCATTTTACGCCCATTTGTCCGATCGCGGTCGCTTATGGCATATAGTTCTTGCCTCGGTTAGTACTATCTGTGGTGAAAATTTCATGAAAATCGGCTAAGCCGTTTTTCTGTTATTGCCGGACAGGCAGATATAGCTTCAGCATGGTACAAAGGGGCGTGGCATTTTACGCCCCTTTGTCCGATCGCGGTCTCTTATGGCCTATAGTTCCCGCCTCAGTTAGTACTATATGTGGTGAAAGTTTCATGAAAATGGGTTAAGCCGTTCTTTACTTATTGCGGAACAGGCAGATATGGCTTCAGCATGGTACAAAGGGGCGTGGCATTTTACGCCCCTTTGTCCGATCGCGGTCTCTTATGGCCTATAGTTCCCGCCTCAGTTAGTACTATCTGTGGGGAAAATTTCATGAAAATGGGTTAAGCCGTTATTTACTTATTGCGGAACAGGCAGATATAGCTTCAGCATGGTGCAAAGGGGCGTGGCATTTTACGCCCCTTTGTCCGATCGCATTCGCTTATGGCCTATAGTTCCCGCCTTGGTTAGTACTATCTGTGGTGAAAATTTCATGAAAATCGGTTCAGCCGTTTTTCCGTTATTGTCGGACAGGTAGATATAGCTTTAGAATGGTACAAAGGGGCGTGGCATTTTACGCCCCTTTGTCCGATCGCGGTCGCTTATGGCCTATAGTTCCCGCCTCGGTTAGTACTATCTGTGGTGAAAATTTCTTGAAAATCGGTTAAGCCGTTCTGTACTTATTGCGGAACAGACAGACAGAAAGACAGACAGACAAACCAACAATCAGATTTATAATATTAATAGGTATGTTTTAAATATTATTGGAAATAATTGAGAATAATCTTTCTCAAAATATACTGGAACATTTTTGAATAAGTGGAAATAAAAATTGTTTTCCAAATACTAAAAATTTATTTGCATTTTGTTTCGCGTTGTTAATTTTCTTTAAATTAATTTATAAGCAAAAATTTTCCTCTTTTTTTGGGCCAAATGTCCACCATTTTTGAGGTTGACGTCCTCTTTATTTCAAAAAGGAACTGGCAACCCTAGTATTAACAGATATTTATGCATTCATATCAAAAATATTTTTGGTTACTTGTAATAACTTGAAATGGCTATATCAAGGTTACCATTATATCGATTTAGAATGCCTTTGTACGAATTTAAATCTTTTTTAATAAAGTTTAATTAGAACAAAAGAGATTGCTCGATTTTAAATTTTTTAATTTTTTTTTTTTTTTTCAAAAGTGATAAACTTGTAATTTTTCGTAGTCTGGAGCCTTTTTATTTTAAACGGCTGTATCTCTGCAACTATTGCTCCGATTTTGTCACAATTACAAAAAAATAAAAGATTGAGTCTTTATCTTTCCTCTGGAACCAAATGTGAGACAATCAGGCTAGTACTTACAGAGATACACTCAAAAAAAAAAAACTGTAATGTTAGCAAAAAAAGCTTGTAAACCTACAAGAAAATTTGCTGATTTTGAACCCACAATTTTTTTGCTAAAGTTAGCAAAAATGTTTTGCCAATAATTAGTTAACTAAATATTTTTTTTTTTTTAACTTAGTTTATACACATCTGAGGACCCCATTGGGTTCGGACCCGATAGGTCCAGACCCCGATGGGCCTAGACCTAGTTGGGTTCCTTAAAAATCGTCATAGTTTTTGATCCAAAATTTGTGTCCGTTTCGCTCTACCTTGCTTAGTTTTTGAGATACGTGATTATAGGGGACCACTGGGGTCTTGAGAATTAAAAAACTCGATAACTTCAAAAATATTACTCGGAGAGCTTTTGACTATTTTTCGGTCTTGTTTTACGTGTTGAGAGCTACAAAATCGCTTTTGGACTTTTTGTTGTGTCGGCAATATTTACCGAGATATGAGCATTTTAAAATTTTCGGGAATGCTAACTTTTTTGGATCCAAAGTTAGGGCCCATTAGGGTCCACACATGTGAAGAGGACCGGCGATACTATGGAGATTCTAAGAACCAAAAATGGCCTCCATTTTGCTCTATCTGGCTTAGTTTCCGAGATAGCGCCATTTTAAGTTTTCTGAAAATAAAAAAAAATTTACCATTTATTTTGCTAATATTAGCAAAAAATCTTGTAAAAATGTAGTCAACTCAATTTCAAATTTAGCAAAAGAAATTAGTTCAAAGTTTGTTTAAAATTGCTAATGTGCTAAATGAAGTTTACAAGAATTTTTTGCTAACATGCTAATCTCAACTAAAAAATTGCTAAAAGTTAGCTAACTAGCGTTAGCAAAAAAAAATTAGTAAATGTACTAACGTATTTTTTTGAGTGTATATGCATTTATACAAAGTTTTTTTTTTTAGTTTTTATGAGAAACCCATTATTTATGGTTTCATGGAGACCCTCATTTTTAAACTGCTGTAACTCGGTAAATAATGAACCGATTTTGACTCTATAAAAACTAAAATGCATAAGTATATTAGCTTTATCATGAAGGAAAAAAATTAAGACTATCGGACTAGTATTAACAGATATTTATGCACTCATATCAAAAATATTTTCGGGTTACTTGTAATACCTTGAAATGGCTATATCAAGGTTACCATTATATCGATTTCAAATGCCTTTGCACGAATTTAAATCTTTTTTAACGAAGTTTAATTAGAATAAAAGAGATTGCTGATTTTAAATTTTTAAATTTTTTTTTTTTTTCAAAAATGATAAACTTGTAATTTTTCGTAGTCTGGAGCCCTTTTACTTTAAACACCTGTATCTGTGCAACTATTGCTCCGATTTTGTCACAATTACAAAAAAATAAAAGATTGAGGATTTATCTTTCCTCTGGAACCAAATGTGAGACAATCGGGCTAGTACTTACAGAGATATATGCATTTATACCAATGTTGGCAATCGATACCTTTTCAATACCGTTATCCGTTTCAAAACCCTTTAAATTGAATACCGGTACCAATACCAATACCGAAACTTAGTTTTGGTATCGGATACCGGTATCCAAAAACCTTTTCCTTTGGTACCGGTACGTACCGGAATTGAAACGGTTTTTCCTAAAAAACATGGTTTTTTTACAAAAAAAAAAATAATAGAAAATTTGTAATTTTTTTGGTTTTTGTAAATGAAAAATCGTACTCCAAATGCCTCCCCGAAGTCTCATAAAAATCAAAAAAATCTTTGGGCACCCACATCGTGGATTAAGTAAAAATTTCCAAAAAAAAAATAATACTTGAACCGCTATGGGGGAGCGGAAGAAAATTATTGATTTTCACGAAATTTTTTTGAAATCATTTAGACTCTCAATAGAAACTTTCCGCAACCCTTAGTATAGTTAAGTTTTTTGGGAATTTTTATTTAATCCGCGATGTGGGTGCCCAAGGATTTTTTTGATATTTATAGGACTTCGTGGTTCAAAAATTATTACAAAACCGTGAATTTCAAATTGGTTTCACCTTTAGTCCACGTGTTGAAAAACCTGTTAAACCAGCTTTAAAAACATGGAAGAGTCATAGAAAAATAATTAACAAAGTATTTTGTCACTCACAAATATTTTTACAATTAAGCAAAAAAAAACTTACACTCGAAAAAAATTTGTTGTAATTTTTTTTTTTCAAAAATGACTAAAAAAAGTTTTTTACTCAAAATAAAATATTTCTAATCAAAATTGTTAATTTTTTTTTTTAAGTTAGAAAACTAACTATCACTTTAAAAGGGCACCGTGGATATTCATGGATTCGGCTAACAAGTATTAAACTGTAAAATCAAAACGTGGTTAAGTTCGGAGTTTCTCGGAAATTTTCGGTTATTGTCGTTAACTTTAAAATTCATTAATTTTACTCGGAGTATACCAGAATGACGTTTCTTTAACTTAATTCAATTAAATATATTTTCATAAAATTTTAGTAATTATTTTTCAAAATTTACGAATATAACATAATGTAGGGTATATTTCAAATTCGGTCAATATCATTTAATTTAAATTTTTAATAGTTATAAGAATCATGAAAAATTTTCAAAAGTAAAAGAAACACACCCATATGCATCTTCGAATATACCATTAACCAAAATTTTTTATAAACCTAAAAGCAACAACAACATAGCTATTTGCAACATGCAACATTCATCGAGGCCTCGACGATTGCCGCAGCAATAAACCAGCAATTTTGGTGAGTTTTGAAATTAAATTATTTGCTGAATTTTTGGTATGTGATATACTTTTGGTGCATAGTGTATATTTTTTTTTGCATATGATCAATAACAAGAAGAAACAATAAAATAAATTGTCTCAGCTAAAGGTGGGTAAGTTGCTCGGTTTTCACGTGAAAATCTGTCAAACTCCATATAAAAAAAACATAAATTTCACACTGGCTTTACAACAGCGTAAAAATTTCGCGTATTCTGTTCACTGGTGAAAAACCGGCAAAATAACCCGGTATATGTTGCATCAATACGCATCAACACTATAAGCAACATTTTTTAAATTGTACAGACCATTTAAAAAGCGGTGAAATTTAACATTCAGATGTAAAATGAAGTAATTATAAGTGTTTGGGACTGTAAACATTAATAATATCAAATAACTTACCAAAAAATATTATTTAAAGTTATTTTATGTATTCTGACGCGCAAAACATAACCAAACATATGACTGTCAAATTTTCGCTACAAATTAATTGATGTTTCGAAACATTTTTTTTCACCGGTGAACAACTTACTTAGCTTAACAACTAATTTGAGTATGCTTAAACAAAAATTCAAGTTGATTAAAGCAACAATGTTTGTTTATTTTGTTTGTGTTTGCTAAAAGTTACATATTTTTTTTTGAATTATTAAATGCTGTTGCAATATCTAAATTATTATTTCTTCTTGTTCAGTGTTTCCCAAACCTATAAGTGAATAATATTTTCAACATTAAAAGTAAACTTAATTATTTTTTTTAAACGTTCATATTTTAATATAAATGCGAAATTATAACTTAGAAAATGAATTTTAGATAATAATGATTAATTGAAAATAATTTTTGATAAAAAATTAAACAAAACCAAATAATAACTTTTACATTCACATTGTTTTTGCTCTGTGCAACTTAAATTTGTAGTACTTTTTGTAAGTGCTTACTATGCACTTCTCATAGTTTCTTCTTAAGAAAACTTGGAATCCCAATTAATGGGTAACCAATTTAATTCACGTACTTTTTTAGTGTACTAGTTTTTATATTTACGCGATAAAACTAAGATTTTCGTGAACCTTAATATATAAAACCAAAATATGTTTAAATTTAAGATTATGATTTGAATAAATAATTTGTGAATATGAATTGCTAAATTTTCGTAGTTTTCTTATGGTGATGTGAAATCCAGGGTAGCTGAATTTGCGTACGGGGTCTAATTAAATTAAGTGCCATTAGACCATGGTAGGGTAAGGGTAAAGAGGAAAGGGACTTTAACAGCATCAAGAGATCCCTTAAGGTAGACTAAATGACTGACACCAATATTTTTTTTTTGTTTACTCTTTATATTCTGACTATTTCTGGCCTGTAACGTAGAGCTTTTCAGTAATTATATTGTAACCAGGGAGTCTATAATTTTTTTATGTACTCTCGTCATATAGGGAAATTCAGAGCGACCAAAAGGGACACGAACCTCCCAATCCCGACTTAAGCTAGCTTATCAATGACTCCCGGCACCGTCTTCTTTTGGGCTAAAAAAATTAGGCTTTAAACCAATGGTTCCCAACCTTTGATTCTCGCCCCACTGGGGGCAATTTGAAGGTTCCAGGGGGGCAACGAGCAAATTTTCAAGATTTTTTTTAATCAAATTAACTACCAAAACTATTTTTTTTTGCTAAATTTACTACAAAAATCTTGTTAATTTCTTAACATTTTTAATTTAAAAATTTAAAATTTAATTTAAATGCTTATTTTACAAAAACTTTGTAGTAATTTTTCATTAGATACAAAAATTAGAAAAACTAAAAAAATTTTCCTTAGTGTAGGGGGGACAAGTTAATTTTTTTGACTTAAAAGTGGGGCGTGGCGTAAAAAAGGTTGGGAACCATTGCTTTAAACCATCTTGGCAAAAGTACACCCATATGATTGAAGAACACGAATAGACATTTTCAAGGACCTTAAGGTTTTGGTCGTGTTTGTTACATGGTGTCACCCTCCGATCTTCATGACATTTGGATATGTTGTTCAAAACGAAAATAAATTCGACACGTATTTTTTTTTAGCGGCCTAACTCATTTTTAGGGGGTTCGATTTGTATGGAGGGAAATTGAACTTTTTCAATTTTTTACGATTTACGTCTATTTGCTCAAAACTTATATAGGTATTTGGTATTAGCTTAAAGGCAATTAAAATACCTATCTTGTGATGCTAACAACGTGTAAAAAAAGTAAATATTTTTCGACTTATTAACAAAAATGTCCAAAAATTTTGTCATTTTACTCAATATGACGGAAAGTTGTGCATGTTTGGACACGTTCTTTGCAGATGAAGATAGGTTTTCCAAAGACCTTTCATTTGGTATGTAACATGACTAGGTTTATTTGTATAATATATGAGATAAACGCAAAAAAACTGAAAAACTACCGTTTCTTCCCCCTCATTTTCACCCCCTAAATATAAATTTGGGCCACTAAAAAAAATACGTGTCTCTTTATTTTTTATACTCTACAAAATAAAACCAATTCCATAAAGATCGGCGGGTGACACCAGGGAGACCTTCCTTGTAAGTCGAATTTAACTCTTCTACTTTTTTTTACATATTTTTTTACTTTCTGTAACTATTGAAACCTTTTTATGTCAGAATAACTTCAAAGTCCTGCACTTTGATCAAGGGGATAAGAAAATTACAGTTTTCTCGGTCCGCCCACTTTTGTAGGTGTGGTCCGGCAACGTCCCCGCCGACCCCCCAAGAAAATGCAATTTTAATTTTTTTTCACATTTTAAAGCGCATTTTAGCAAAAATGCTGAAAATAAATACGTGTTTTAGTATTAATATTGAAAAAAAAACTTAAGTTTTTACGCGTTTTTTATATTTTTAACATTTTTTTGCGATAATACCGGTACGTACCGGTATCGACGTTTCGGTATCGGTAATACTGTAACTGATTCAACTCAAATACCGTGACCGATACCGATACCGAAATAAATAAAAAAACGATACCAATACCGATATCGATACCGTTATTCGTTTCGATTGCCAACCTTGATTTATACAAAGTTTTTTTTTTTAATTTTTATGAGAACCCATTATTTATGGTTTCATGGAGACCCTCATTTTTAAACTGCTGTAACTCGGTAAATAATGATCCGATTTTGACTCTATAAAAACTAACAGTGTGTTTACAGAAGACGTGTAAAATATCACACGAACGAATAGCACACGAACGAATACGTAATGAATTGGGTATTGTAGCATGCAACGTTATGTTTAAAACTGTGGCAGATGTTGTTGAGGACAGACATTAGGCGGTCACACGCTATGTTCCTGGCCTTATTGCTCGCCGATGGGGGGAGTTCAAATGCCTATCTGACCATGACCACGTTGCTACCTCGTAAATATTTTATTAAGCGTGTGAAAAGAAGACGGGACAGAAAAGGAAAACAAAGAGAGAAAAGACCAACGTTAAAACATTCCAAAATTCAAAATTCAAAGACTCGATACTGCGATGTTATTGTACCGAACAATTGCCCACCCAACCTGACCATAAAGTAAACAAAACCCCATTTAAAAACATGCCTTTATGGTCCCACTCTTGCACTACAACGAGCCCCCCTAACTAAGTAAAGAAATCAAACGGAATTTAAAATTTAGCAACTAGCCATAGTGACTTTATTCACAACTCAAATAAAAATTAACCTAAAACTAACAAAAATAGCTTTAAAGCTTAAACGAAAAATTAACATTCAAAAAAAATTAAAACATAAAAATAATTAAAACAAGAATTAAAAAAAATTTTGAAAATAAATTAAATAAAAAATAAAAATTATGCTTTAAAGCCGAAAATATATGAAAATAAAAAAAATCAATTACAGATACACATTTTCAAAACAAAAATAAATTATTTAAAAGAATTTGTGTTTCAAATTGTTATTTTTCACAAAAAAAACTTTATAAAAATTTAAACCGCAAAAAGCAAAATAAGTTTACATCTGGTCACCCCAAATACAAAAATCAAATATCTATTACAGTCAAACCCGGTTATAACGAACTCCAAGGGACCAGTAAAAATAGTTCGTTATAAGCGAAGTTCGCTATAAGCGGGGTATATTTTATATCAACCTAGTTTTATTTCCAAAGACAAAGCTCAAAATTTGTTTTATTTGAGATTTTTTTGAAAGTAAACTACTCATTGAGATGAAAACATTAAAAATATAAATAAATTTTATCAAAATTATAATATTAATAAAAAAATTTTAACCTTTTGTGAGTTTGGTAAACATAATTGGCGCAAATTTCAAAATATTTATGGGAGTTCGTTACAAAAAGGTAAATATACATGAATTTGTGTTCGTGGGACCATAATAAGTAGTTCGTTTTAACCGAGGATTCGTTATAACCGAGTTCGTTATAAAAGAGGTATTTTGTGTGAAAATTGTTGCCAAAACGTCGGGACTTTAGAATTAGTTCGTTATAACCGAGAATTCGTTATAACCGAGTTCGTTATAACCGAGTTCGACTTTACAAGAGAATTTACATTTGACCTAGTTTTTATTTTTCCCCAAAAAAAAAATATAATCCAGATGTAAACAAAACAAAAATAAATAAAAAAAAATGAAATAAAGAGACTTACATTAAGTAGCGAGTACACTCGTTGCTCCTCGTCGAAAGATCTCTCGATGCAGGTTCACGTGTATGTGTGTCGGCGCTCCGTTTTCTCTTAAAAAAATTATTATTGAGGTTTGAAGGTATTAACTTACACTTTTGAAACACTTATACTTTTAACATTGACTTTAAAAATGTTAGCTACATACCTGAACCAATGCCCATAAGCATCTCTCAACATACCAACTTTTCAAAAATTACCACTGTTAATTTAACAAACAAAAGAATAAAATGAAATGTAAATATGTATGTAAATTTTTGTAACACTGTTTGTATGTTAAGTTGTATGTTTATGGGTTTTGCATCAGTTATGTAGAAACCAAAATGTAACAAAAAAAAACAAATATCAGTGTAAAAGAAAATAAAATATTTTTAGCAAATTAAAAAAAAATATTTTTACACTGATCGACAAATTTAATAAAAAAAAAATAAATATTTTAACACTGTTGGCACAATTTAACTATTAACACAATTTCCTTTAAAAATTTAATTAATTAATATAATTTTTAATAATAATTTTAACTGTGTGCTTTGCTGTAGATTTTAAAATAGTTTTTAACACAATTGTATTGTCCTTCTTCTATGTAATTATTTATTTAAATTTGTTCTTTTCTTTTTATATAGTTTTTGCATGGGGTTTTACTGTAGTTTAAGTAGATTTTTTTTTCCTCTTTTTAAAATTGAATATTTAATAATTTTTTCCTTATTTACTTTTTTTTTTTTTTTTTTTTTTTTTCGAAATAGGGGTTTTAACGAAATAATTTTCAAAAAAAAAAAAAAAAAAAATTTAACCACACACAAGTCACCCGAAAGGATTCTTTTCCTTATTAAAAAAAATATAAAAACTATTTAATGTTTTTTTCTTTAAATTTTTGTAAAGCAAAACACCGTCGGAATATAAACTTTTGCTTTATGTGACGACACCACCAAACCGCGCGCAGACACTAAAAACCCTTGTTGAAGTTATTGAATTTGATGATCCCACTAGCTGAAGAGAGAAATTCTATAATGCTTCTTCTTCCTTCAATAATTGTCTAGTGTTGTTGCTATTTTTAATACGCTGGCTCAGATTATGAAAAAGGTGTAAGATCTATATAAAATAAGAGATTATTTTATAAGAATTTTATCAACCTGAGAAATAATTAATTTTAAATTTTACCTATCAGGGTTGGCACCAAGGGGATAAATGACCAAAATATGGTTTCCCAAAAATCCAAATGTTTCACTTTAGCACTGCTATTTCCCTCTACCACAGAAAGTTTAAATCCACCACAAAAAGGATACAAAGGATGATTAAGCTTCTTAAGCAATCCGGTTAATTTTAAATTAACAAAAATTATTGACAATCTCAAATTAAATCAAACTAGATCCTGGCAAAAAGGATCTCGGTTCACCCAAAAGTTAAACAAATGAAAACTTTAATAAGAAAATGTTGAACAAAGTTCATCGTTAATGTTTTTTATTTAATACACACGAAACTACATTTTACAAAATAAAATGTATAAAAGAAAAACAACACTTACAATGTTTAATTTGCCACATAAATTAAATTGAAAAATTATTTGAATAAATTCCAAAAAAATTGATTTAAAAAGGATAAAAAAAAAACGTATCCTTTTTTTCTTTTTTTTTTTTTTTTTAACAAAACTTTAATTATTTTAATTTTACAAAAAAAAACACTTTTTTTTTTTTATTGACACTGGTGGATAAAAACAAACTTTCTTTTATGGCGGTATGAACAACTAATGATTTTAAAGTTCAATTTCTGTGAAACGAAGGCTCGGTTTGCTCATGGACACACTAACACAATAGAATCCTTAACGTTTTAATTCCCATTTCGAATAAAATCTTGGCGCTTGAAGGCCAAGATAAAGACAAATCAGCGATAAATACGCGCAGGCTGGTGTTGCTGTCAATCACATATAGATGGCGTTATAAAAGAATTTAATTATTGCAAAATGTCGTTACTATTTAAATACAATCATTATTAAAGTAACGTCATGATTGGTGTAAAAACATATTAAATAAAAATTATATATATAAACGAGCAAGCGCCCCTTACAATACCCCCCGCCAAAATCAGACTTTGGGGTTACTAAAAACAACAAAGCTGATCACGCTTGCTACACTATGGCATGTCAACGTCACTGTCTAATGTCTTTAGCGTGATAGTTACCAACAAAATTTCCCTTCAGGTCTTCTAATTCGTAACTGCTATTACCTATCTTTCGACGCACGCGCGCTTTAACAAAGGTAGGAGCTAATTTAGCATTAAAACCCTGCTCGAAATTGCTCTGCTTAAAGTTTCGACGGAAAACCTCTTGACCTACATCATAGGATACCTCTCTGGATCGAAGATTATAGGTCCTTTCATTTCGTTCAAACTGTTTCTTCATCAATTCAGCAGCTTTTTTACTCATTATCTGCATAGAGTCATTTCTATCAAACTTTACCGCACGATCATCTAACATTTCCAATTGTCGTAATAAAGAATATGTCGAACCGTTCGTTACCATATGTTGGCCAAAAGCCAAATAATACGGAGAAGTGCCAATAGCCGAGTGTACCGCAGAACGCAACGCGCAACAAATACTACTCAATAGCTCGTCCCAATTCTTTTGATCGGGTTTGATATAAGATTTAATGGCTGCTAGCACTGATCTGTTAACCCTCTCAGATGCGTTTGCCTGAGGGGCATGTATCGCCGTGTACACGTGTTTGACACCATAACGCGTAAGCAGTTGATTGAATTGGTTGGACTTAAACTGCGATCCATTGTCTGAAACGACTGTTTCAGGGACACCAAAGGTATGAAATAATTCACACTCTAAAAATTTTACAACAGGATCAGCAGTAAACTTTTTGACTGGCTTTAAAAACGGAAATTTTGAAAAATGGTCCAAAACTATAAATATCCCAATATGTCCAGAACGAGATCTTGGATACGGACCAAGGAAATCTACATAAAGTTTTTGAAAGAACCGTTGAGTCCCGGAGGTTTTACCCATTGGAGGCCTAAGAATTTGGTTTGGGTGTTTTGAAGACTTACAGACCTCACAATTGTTGATGTATGTTTTCACATCAACTGCCAGATTTGGCCAAAAATAAAACCTGCGGATTCTTTCCAAAGTTTTATTAATGCCACTATGAGACGAAAGCGGGTTGTCATGTGCACGTTTAAGAACCTCTGGGACCATTGCTTTGGGAATCCACAACTTCCACACCAGGTCATCCTGTAGTTGCTCCCCGGTAGCATGCTCTGTACGTCTGTACAAGTATCCGTCCACTATCTTTAGATCCGGTAGTTTGTCAATGTTGTTACCAATTTTGTCCAATAACTCCCTATGTTCGTCAGATTGAAAATGGGTAGAATTAAGATCTACAAAAACCCCACTATCATTGTCAAAATCTGTCAAACTATCAATCCCTAACGCAGACAAGTCCTCAGTATTGGTCCTAGAGAGTGTATCCGGAACTATATTCAAACTACCACGTCTGTGCTGAATGTTAAATTTGTATCCCTGTAGTTTCAAAGCCCACCGAGCTAACCTTGAGCTGAGATCTGTCTGGGACATGAGCCACTTCAATGACGCATGGTCAGTGATGACAGTGAACTCATGTCCTTCGACATATGCTCTGAATTTTTTTATGCTAAGCAAAGCAGCTAAGCATTCCTGTTCGGTTACTGAATAGTTACGTTGGGCTTGATTGAGTTTCTTGGACATAAATGCCACAGGAACCTCTTCGCCCTCCGCATCTTTTTGAACCAACACACTTCCTATACCTGTTTTACTAGCATCGCAGTGTATGAAAAACGGCTGCGAGAAATCGGGACTATGTAAAACGGGTGCGGTGCTCAGGTGGGTCTTTAAAACCTCAAAAGCCTTTTGGGCTTCTTCGGTCCATACAAATTTATGCTTCCCCTTCAACAAATCAGTCAAAGGCGTGGTAATAGACGCGTAGTTCCGGATAAACTTCCGGTACCAACCTGTCATCCCTAAAAATCTTCGGATTTGTTTTACGGATCTCGGAACTGGAAAGTCAGTAATAGCGGACACTTTTTCCGGATCCGTTTGAATGACCCCATTACCCACCAAATGTCCTAAATACTTAACTTCTGGAACACAAAAATTACTTTTTCCTACATTTATTGTCAAACCTGATTCACGCATTTTACCTGCCACAATCCTTAGAACTTCAAGATGCCTTTCAAAAGTATCCGAAATGACCAGCAGATCGTCAAGATAAACAAACACCTCCGTCCTGAGAGCCGGTGGAACGACCTTGTCCATAAGACGTGACATCGTCTGAGGGGCATTACAAAGCCCAAATGGCATTACATTGTAATGGTACAATGGTCTCCCAGGAACAGTGAATGCTGTTTTATCTTTAGATCCCGGATCAAGCGGAATCTGCCAAAAAGCATCTTTAAGGTCTAAGGCTGTGATAAATTCGGCTTTTGGTAATCTACTCAATATACCATCAATATGTGGCAACGGGTAGGCATCACCAACAGTTACCGAATTTAATTTCCTACTGTCTAAACAAAGTCTGTTTTTACCAGGCTTCCGGTGAAGCACTACAGGAGAGGACCAGGCGCTGTTTGATTCCTCAATCACCCCAAGAGCTAACATTCGGTCCAGTTCCTCATAAATAAGTTTCTCAACGGCGGGTGAAACTGGAAAGTGGCGCTGTTTTATCGGCTTGGCATCCCCGGTGTCAATAACGTGAGTCAAAACACTAGTTTTCCCTAAACCCTCTTTAGCAAAAGAAGGAAACAGACCGATTACCTGATTCAAACGTTGCTTTTGTATATCTGACATTGGTATCTGATTACTCAACTCCTGAATTTCAGAAGCCCTGTCAAATGAAGTTATTTGAGACAAGCCAGCTGGAAGTAAACCAAAAAGTTCCCAGAAATCTATGCCAAGAAATAAATCTTTTTCTAGACTTGGAATAATAAAAACGGTGATGTATTTTTCAGTATCCTTAAAAAAAATAATTGTTTCGACAAATCCCAATACTTTTTGACTTTTACCATCAGCTGCCTTCACAGATGAATTTAATTTACGGTAGTGAGAACCTGAAGCTAAATAATCCTCAGCTGCTTTAGCTCCTATACAACTAATAGACGCTCCTGTGTCCATTAGACCTAACATCTTCTTTCCAAAGAGGATCACCTCAGCATATGGCCTAACATCACACGGTTTGTCCAAAACAGAGCAGACAAATTTCTTTTTATAGCTCCTAACCTTTTCCCAAAACGAACGAATACGCTTTGCTGAACGAGTAGGTTTATCAACATCCCCAAAAATTCTACGACGGGCCTCGTTATATTCATGTAAACGGACATGAAATGGTTTAAAAAATCTTGAAACATTATCACGGGGTACATTTTTGTCTTTTTCGGTTGTTTTTATTTCATTTCCGGTTGATGATTTGTCACATCTGGTTGTTAAGTTGTCACATCTGGTTGGTCTTTCTAAAATTTTTACTCCGGGTTCGGCTGCCTTGAGGGTTTGCGAGAACCCGCTTCCCCGTTTTTTGAACCACACTTTTTGCAGTCTGGCAAATAAACACCAGGGTCTCCACATCCATAGCAAAATGTTTTGCGTTTAGCTGTACAATTTCGATACCGATGCCCTGATTCCCGACAGTTCCAACAAAGTAATTCTAAAGCGGCTACTTCAAGAGCTTCTACATCTGATTCATCGCTTTCTTCATTATCTAAATCTTTCTCTAACCCAAACACTTTTTTTGGAATTAAAGAAGGTTTCTTAATGTTTGAGCTTGTCTTTCCGTAAGTATTCTGCATAAAAAGTTCTCGACGTCTACAAATTGTGCGCAGTTCCTGTACAGAATTAATCGTCATATTAAGAATTTCATGCTGAATCTCTGGATCAATGTTCAGGCGCAAAATTTCAAGAAATTTTTTCTTTGTAAGTGGTTCCTCAAGTTGATCTGTCAAATCCAAAATAGATTCATAAAATTTATCAAATGTCTCATTAGGTCTTTGTTTTCGGGCCCTTATTAAATTTTCTATGTCCATGTCCGTCCTAGTGTCCTTGTATTCCTCTCGCAAAGCTGCACATAATTCCGGCCACTTTACATCACGGACAGACTTATGATATCTCCAAAACCAGTTACTTGCCCTCCCTTCAAAAAGTAAACTAGCATTGCTGCAAAGCAAATCAAACATTCCACTAAGAGTCTGGTTTGTTTGGGATTTCGCCATGTAAATAAAGTGCTCTACCGACAGACCTTTCGGATCCCCGTTAAATTTTAATTTCCAGTTAGAAATGATAATAATAACTTTTTCCGGGTGGTTAAGAAGATAAGACGAGTATGAACGATTTGAAGAATTATCAAATCCCGAGTTGGTATGAACCGATTCAGCCTGAGATGGCACCTCTTGTCCAACACTAGCAGCATTTTGCTCAAGTCCAATAAGCTGTCCAAAACCACTGGGCACTATGGCTGGAAGAGTTGGAATACTGTGGGAAGGAGAACGTTGTAACTGTGGCAGTGGCAATGGTGCAACAGGTACATTAGGCGTAGCCGGGTTTACAAGATTCAGTCTAGAAAGACTGGCTTGAATGTTAGTCTCTATCAATGTGACAATCTGATTATTTATAGCTGTCATTAATTCGGCCTGTTGGGCAGAAAACATTGCAGCAATCATCTCCTGAATAGAGTCGATTGGCACAGCTGGAGCGACAGTAGACGGTGCTGGACCTGAAGCTTCTGAAGTCGTATTATAACCAGTAGCATTTAAAGACGTCCCGGGCTGTTCTGTAGTTTGTGAAACGGTTTTAGTCTGACCCCGAGTATCTACCCCTGTACCGTCATTAACTACACGCGCATTACACACCGGACAATAAGGTCTAAGTTTAAGACATTTTGACAAACAGGTCTTATGAAAACTGTGTCCGCAAACAGTAGTTAAAAGCGTAGATTTAGAAACTATGGCCGTATTGCAAGCGTCACAATGAGCAGTCTTATCAGCAGGCGCTGAGGCTCCTGACGCATTATCGTCCATTATGTCCACAAAAATTTAAAACCCGAGAAGACAAATTTTAAAATGCAGTTTTCTCTAATAAAATAAAAACTAATTCAACCAGAATTTATTTATGTCGTTGCGTATGAATGATATTCCTTGTGTGTAGTTAAACAAACCGGAAGTCAATATTTAAAAACGGATATAAAATTCTCTAAGTATATGTAAAGCACACACACTTAAAAACAGATTGAGTTTAAAAAAAAAAAATTAACCCGCAGATACACCTGAAATAATGTTTCTCAAGAAAGATATAAAAAAAAGAAAAAATGTATAAAAATATATATAAAAAAAATTTAAATAATAATCATGCAAAAATTAAATAAAAAAAATATGTAATGAAAAATAAAAAAAAATATTTACTCAAAACTCAACAAAAATTTCCTTTCACTCCCCTTTATATTAACTTTTCAGTTAACAAAAAAAAAAAAATGGGTATACGAAAACAAATAAAATTTATCAGTCTCCGTTTGATCTCCTGTAACTAAGGTATGAGCTCGTTGTAATTAAATCTTAAAAATTGAAAAATTTAGCTAACATTAGAAAATTGAATTAAAAAAAAAGAAATAGATTTAACTACAGTGGATAGAATTAAATCTTAATTCTATTATTCCTCCTGTAATAATTGCACGATAAAATATATTAGACCCTCTTAAACTATGGTCAGATTTAGCTTTTCCGATCCAAAAACTGCACTCCAAGTAGTTTAAAAGGTTGTCCATATAAATCATTCAAAAAGTAAAAGTTAAGATATCAATTTGTTTGTGGCTGTAAATGAATGTTTTTTTAAAAAAAAACTTGATCATAAACAAAATCCGTCCAAATCCCTCAATATCAAATAAAAAGTTAGAAAAAAGAAATAGGATTTAAAAATAAAGAAACAAAACTGATAGACAAATTGTTAAAAATAGTATTAAGTATGAAAAAGGAGCCGAACAAAAATTTTGAATACTGTAAATAGTGAAACAAAAGGTCTTATTAAATGCAAAATTGACTTGTTCGGGCCCCACGTTGGGAGCCAAATTTACTGTAGCATGCAACGTTATGTTTAAAACTGTGGCAGATGTTGTTGAGGACAGACATTAGGCGGTCACACGCTATGTTCCTGGCCTTATTGCTCGCCGATGGGGGGAGTTCAAATGCCTATCTGACCATGACCACGTTGCTACCTCGTAAATATTTTATTAAGCGTGTGAAAAGAAGACGGGACAGAAAAGGAAAACAAAGAGAGAAAAGACCAACGTTAAAACATTCCAAAATTCAAAATTCAAAGACTCGATACTGCGATGTTATTGTACCGAACAATTGCCCACCCAACCTGACCATAAAGTAAACAAAACCCCATTTAAAAACATGCCTTTATGGTCCCACTCTTGCACTACAACGAGCCCCCCTAACTAAGTAAAGAAATCAAACGGAATTTAAAATTTAGCAACTAGCCATAGTGACTTTATTCACAACTCAAATAAAAATTAACCTAAAACTAACAAAAATAGCTTTAAAGCTTAAACGAAAAATTAACATTAAAAAAAAATTAAAACATAAAAATAATTAAAACAAGAATTAAAAAAAATTTTGAAAATAAATTAAATAAAAAATAAAAATTATGCTTTAAAGCCGAAAATATATGAAAATAAAAAAAATCAATTACAGATACACATTTTCAAAACAAAAATAAATTATTTAAAAGAATTTGTGTTTCAAATTGTTATTTTTCACAAAAAAAACTTTATAAAAATTTAAACCGCAAAAAGCAAAATAAGTTTACATCTGGTCACCCCAAATACAAAAATCAAATATCTATTACAAGAGAATTTACATTTGACCTAGTTTTTATTTTTCCCCAAAAAAAAAATATAATCCAGATGTAAACAAAACAAAAATAAATAAAAAAAAAATGAAATAAAGAGACTTACATTAAGTAGCGAGTACACTCGTTGCTCCTCGTCGAAAGATCTCTCGATGCAGGTTCACGTGTATGTGTGTCGGCGCTCCGTTTTCTCTTAAAAAAATTATTATTGAGGTTTGAAGGTATTAACTTACACTTTTGAAACACTTATACTTTTAACATTGACTTTAAAAATGTTAGCTACATACCTGAACCAATGCCCATAAGCATCTCTCAACATACCAACTTTTCAAAAATTACCACTGTTAATTTAACAAACAAAAGAATAAAATGAAATGTAAATATGTATGTAAATTTTTGTAACACTGTTTGTATGTTAAGTTGTATGTTTATGGGTTTTGCATCAGTTATGTAGAAACCAAAATGTAACAAAAAAAAACAAATATCAGTGTAAAAGAAAATAAAATATTTTTAGCAAATTAAAAAAAAATATTTTTACACTGATCGACAAATTTAATAAAAAAAAAAATAAATATTTTAACACTGTTGGCACAATTTAACTATTAACACAATTTCCTTTAAAAATTTAATTAATTAATATAATTTTTAATAATAATTTTAACTGTGTGCTTTGCTGTAGATTTTAAAATAGTTTTTAACACAATTGTATTGTCCTTCTTCTATGTAATTATATATTTAAATTTGTTCTTTTCTTTTTATATAGTTTTTGCATGGGGTTTTACTGTAGTTTAAGTAGATTTTTTTTTCCTCTTTTTAAAATTGAATATTTAATAATTTTTTCCTTATTTACTTTTTTTTTTTTTTTTTTTTTTTTCGAAATAGGGGTTTTAACGAAATAATTTTCAAAAAAAAAAAAAAAAAAAATTTAACCACACACAAGTCACCCGAAAGGATTCTTTTCCTTATTAAAAAAAATATAAAAACTATTTAATGTTTTTTTCTTTAAATTTTTGTAAAGCAAAACACCGTCGGAATATAAACTTTTGCTTTATGTGACGACACCACCAAACCGCGCGCAGACACTAAAAACCCTTGTTGAAGTTATTGAATTTGATGATCCCACTAGCTGAAGAGAGAAATTCTATAATGCTTCTTCTTCCTTCAATAATTGTCTAGTGTTGTTGCTATTTTTAATACGCTGGCTCAGATTATGAAAAAGGTGTAAGATCTATATAAAATAAGAGATTATTTTATAAGAATTTTATCAACCTGAGAAATAATTAATTTTAAATTTTACCTATCAGGGTTGGCACCAAGGGGATAAATGACCAAAATATGGTTTCCCAAAAATCCAAATGTTTCACTTTAGCACTGCTATTTCCCTCTACCACAGAAAGTTTAAATCCACCACAAAAAGGATACAAAGGATGATTAAGCTTCTTAAGCAATCCGGTTAATTTTAAATTAACAAAAATTATTGACAATCTCAAATTAAATCAAACTAGATCCTGGCAAAAAGGATCTCGGTTCACCCAAAAGTTAAACAAATGAAAACTTTAATAAGAAAATGTTGAACAAAGTTCATCGTTAATGTTTTTTATTTAATACACACGAAACTACATTTTACAAAATAAAATGTATAAAAGAAAAACAACACTTACAATGTTTAATTTGCCACATAAATTAAATTGAAAAATTATTTGAATAAATTCCAAAAAAATTGATTTAAAAAGGATAAAAAAAAAACGTATCCTTTTTTTTTTTTTTTTTTTTTTTAACAAAACTTTAATTATTTTAATTTTACAAAAAAAAACACTTTTTTTTTTTTTTATTGACACTGGTGGATAAAAACAAACTTTCTTTTATGGCGGTATGAACAACTAATGATTTTAAAGTTCAATTTCTGTGAAACGAAGGCTCGGTTTGCTCATGGACACACTAACACAATAGAATCCTTAACGTTTTAATTCCCATTTCGAATAAAATCTTGGCGCTTGAAGGCCAAGATAAAGACAAATCAGCGATAAATACGCGCAGGCTGGTGTTGCTGTCAATCACATATAGATGGCGTTATAAAAGAATTTAATCATTGCAAAATGTCGTTACTATTTAAATACAATCATTATTAAAGTAACGTCATGATTGGTGTAAAAACATATTAAATAAAAATTATATATATAAACGAGCAAGCGCCCCTTACAGTATTTATAACACGTCTCAGTTTTTTCGTCTCACTTACGTTAGGTTACGTTATAATTCAACAACTGTCAAACACCAATATTGCCATTATGTGTATTTTAATTTTTTGTTTACCTTTTTTCATATAAAATTAAGATTTTTTCCTTAAAAAGTGGTAACTCTTTTTTTACCCGCAAAAACGAAAAAACAGCTGATTTTTGTAAACAAATAAAATCATTTTTATAAAATAATCAGAAAAAAAATAAAAATAACATAAAAATATGTTTGGGTCAATTGCCTTCGGGTTTATTAGTGATACTGAAAGTGAAAGTGATTACGAGGATACCCGTTTGTCCCGACTAAACTTGAGAGATGCTTCAAACGTTCTGGAGTTGCCGGAGGAGCGGTAAGTTTTCAAACCGAACATTTTCATTACAATTAAAAATGTAAAAACATTGTTTTATAGATTTATTGCTAATTTTCGGGTAAACAAGGAGGTGTTTCTTATGCTTCTGCAAGAAATGGCTCCACAAATGAAAGTAGGATACAGAAATACTTACATACCAGCAACAACAACACTTGCAACATTTCTATCATTTCTTGCAACTGGCGGGTACCAAGCATCTATAGGAAACGAATGTGTGTCATCGATGTGCAAGTCCCAGGTATCAAAAATTATAGAGGGATGCTTGAATATATTTGAGGAACTTTTGTGCTCCAAATGGATAAGACTAGAAAAAACAGCCGAAGAAGAAAACCAAGCTAAAGAAAGCTTTTACAACAGGGGTGGCATGCCTGGTGTCGTAGGGTGTGTGGACGGAACACATGTACGTATCAAGTCGCCAGGAGAAAATGTAAAACATTTGTATCGTAACTATAAAGGCTTTTATAGTATGAATGTGATGGCAGTGAGTATAATTTTTCGATTACAGTTTGAATATTTTTTAAGACACAAAGTTCAAATATAATATACTTTTTTTTAGATCTGTGATCATAATATGGTCATAAATTTTGTGGACGCGAGACATCCAGGTAAAAACCATGATGCATTTGTCTGGGATCAAAGTGCGGCTCACCACTATTTTAAAACAAACTATTTGAAAGGCAAAAGAAATACTTGGCTTCTTGGTATGTTTAAAAACTTTTTTTTTTGCATTACTTTAAACACTTATTAAAATTATTATTTTATTTTAAATAGGTGATGGTGGTTATAAATTGCAGCCGTATATGATGAAGCCTTATCGGAATCCCACAACAGCTTCTGAGAGAAAATTTAATGAACGACAGATCCGATTAAGAAATATTATCGAGCGCTGCTTCGGTGTGTTGAAAAATCGTTTCAGATGCATGATTGGATCTAGAGGATTGCATTATAGTCCAAAAAAAGTAATCCAAATGGTTAATGTTTGTTGTGCGCTGCACAATATATGTATATTTTACAAAAATAATTGGGTAATTTCCGAACCCACAAACCATAACGAAGATAATAATAATGAAGAAGCTGAAGAGGATGCCCACGAAGACATGGAAGTCGCTAATTCCATAAGAGACCAAATAGCCAGAAATTTGGTTTAAATAGCCAAATAAACAACAAAGTTCAAACAAAACATTTATTAATAATTCATGTACATAAACACTTAAAACTAAATAATAATAATAATATATTTTTTTTATAATTAATTTAATATATTAATAATTTATGTAAATATTTAAAACTAAATAATAATAGTATATATTTATTGTAATTAGTTCATGTAAACCGTAAAAATTAAAATAAAATACTGAAAAAAAAAAATAAAAATATCTGAGATCAATTTTTTTTAAACATATTTGAGACATTTTTGGTAAAAAATTTTAAATTTTAAAACATTTTTTGGATAAAAAAATTTCAAATTTGGGAACATTTTTTTTTTTATAAAAAATTTAAATTAAAAACAAAAAATATTTTCTGTAAAAAAAATAAAATTTTAGAACATATTTTGTATGGAAAAAAAAATTAAATTTAAGAACATTTTTTCTGCAGAAAAAATTTCAAATCTAAAAACATATTTTCTAAAAAAAATTTTAAATTTTTTATGGAAAAAAATTTTAAATTTAAAAATATATTTTCTATAGAAAAAAATTAAAAGTTTAAAAACATATTTTTTTCTTTATAAAAAAAAAATTAAGAACATATTTTGTATAGAAAAATTTCAAACTTAAAAAATTTAATTTTAAAATATGTTTTCTATAAAAAAGTTTAAATTTTAAAAACATATTTTCTAAAGAAAAAATTTAAGAACATATTTTGTATAGAAAAATTTCAAACTTTAAAATTTTTTTCTAACGAAAAAAATGTAAAATTTTTTTGGACAAAAATTTTTTGAATTTTACAATATATTTTATATAGAAAAAATTTTTTATTTTAAAAACATTAAAATTTTAAATTTAAAATAATTTTTTGTATGAAAAACAATTTAAATTTATAAAAATATTTTCTATAGAAAAAAATTTAATTTAAAAAAAAAAAAAATTGTAGAAAAAATTCTATTTTAAAAACATACTACTTTCTAGGAAACTTAAAATTTTAAAACATGTTTTATATAGAAAAAATTTCAAATTACAAATAAAAATATTTTGTATAAGAAAAATTTAAAGTTTAAGAACCTTATTTTCAATATATATTATCTATTGAAGATATATTGTTAAATTTTAATTTTTGTTCTATTAAAAATATGGTTTTTTAAAATTTAAATTCAAAAAAAAAATCTTTTTAAATTTAAATTTTCTTGCATACAAAATATGTTCTTAAATTTAAAATTTTTTCTATACAAAATATATTTAAAACCTTAGAACATATTTTGTTAAAAAATTTTTTTTTTATTTAAAAATTTTTTTTCTATAGAAGAAATGTAAAATTCAAAAACATATTTTCAAATATAAGAACAAATTTTCTATAGAAAAACTTTTTCAGTTTAAAAAACTTTTTTTATTGAAAGATTTTAAAAGCGAACTTTCTATAGAAAAAAATTTAAATTAAAAAAAAAATATTTTCTAACGAAAAAATTTTAAATTCAAGAACATATTTTCTATAAAAAAATTTAAATTTTAAAAAACCTTAGAAAATATTTAAAATTCACAACCATATTTTCTATAAAAAAAGTTTTCAAATATAAGAACACATTTTCTACATAAAAAAATTAATTTTAAAAATATATTTTCAATAGAAAACATTTAAATTTTAAAAACTTGTTTTCTATTGAAAAGTTTTAAATTTTAAAAAACAAACTATAGAAAAAATTAAAATTTAAAAAAAAAATTTTCTAACGAAAAAATGTAAAATTCAGAAACATATTTTCTATAAAAAAAAGTTTTTAAATATAAAACCACATTTTCTACATAAAGAAATAAAATTAAGAAAATTTTTTCTATAGAAAAAAATTTAAATTTTAAAAAATTTTTTCTATTGAAAAAATTTTAATATTGAAAACAAACTTTCTATAAACAAAAAATTTTAATTTAAAAAAAAAAAATTGCTAAAGAAAAAATTTCAAATTTAAGAACATATTTTCTATAAAAAAAATTTAAAAAACAAACTTTTTATAGAAAAAAGTTAAATATAAAAAAAAAAATATTTTCTAACGAAAAATTTTCAATTTAAGAAAAATTTTAAATTTTAAAAACATAAAAAATGTAAAATTCAAAAACATTTTTTCTATAAAAAAGTTTTCATATAGAAGAACACATTTTCTACATAAAAAAAAAAAAATTAAGAAATTATTTTCTATAGAAAAAAATTTAAATTTTAAAAATTGTTTTCTATTAAAAAAATTTAAATTTTGAAAACAAACTTTCTTTAGAAAAAATTGAAATTTAAAAAAAAATATTTGCTAACTAAAAAATTTAACATTTAAAAACATATTTTCTATAAAAAAAAATATTAATTTAAAAAACAAACTTTCTATAGAAAAAATTTAAATTTAAAAAAATATTCTCCAACGAAAAAAGTTAAAATTTAATAACAAATTTTGTATAAAAGAAAATTTAAAAACATACAGCCTTACCATAGAAAAATAAAATATATTTAAAATAAGCTTTTATTTTTATTTCCATACAAATTGTTTTTGTTTTTAAAATCGACTTTCAAAAAATGTATTGAAAATTTGAAATTTAAAATAAAACTTTTGTTAAAATAGACTTTTTGTTTTCTTGTGGGAAGGGCCATATGTTCTACAGAAAAGTTAATACATAGAAGAGAATTTAAAATTTAAAAACATATATTTTATAAAAAAAAAAAAAATAAGTTTTAAAAACCTATTTTCTACAAAAAAAATTCTAAATTTAAGAACATATTTGTTAAGAAAAAATTTCAAATTTAAAAACATTTTTTCGATAGAAAAAATTTTATGTAAAAGAACATATTTTGTGACGACATTTTTTGTATAGAAAAAATTTAAAATTTAAGAACATATTTTCTATTAAAAGAAATCAAATTTAAAAACTTTTTTGTGAAGAAAAAATTTTAAATTTAAAAACATTGTTTCGATAGAGAAAATTTTAAATTTAAGAACATATTTTCTATAAAAAATCAAATATAAAAACTTATTTTCTGTAGTAAAAATTGAATAACAAATTTTCTAAAAAAAAAATTAAATTTTTAAAATCTGAATTTCTTTAAAATTTAAGAAAAAAGTTCTATGGGAAAAATTTAAAACTCAAAAACATATTTTCTATAAAAGTTATCAAATATAAGAAAAAATTTTGTTAAAAAAAAAAAAAATATTTTCTAATAAAAAAATTTTAAATTTTAAAACATATTGATTTTTTAAAAATTTCAAACTTAAAAACATTTAAAAAAAAATTTAAATTAAAGAACATATTTTCTATAGAAAAAAATTGAAATTTAAAAACAAACTTTCTATAGAAATAATTTAAATTTTAAAAATAAATTTTCTCAAGAAAAAATTTGAATTCTAGAAAATATTTTGTATAAAAAAATTTCAAACTTTTAAAAAAAAGTTCTAATTAAAGGACATTTTTTCTATCGAAAAACTTTCAAATTTAAAAACTTTTTTGTATCGAAAACAAATAAATTTTAAAAACAAACTTCCTATAAAAAAAAATTTAATTTTAAAAACATATATTCTATAGAAAAAGTTTTAAATCTAAAAACATGTTTTCTAAAGAAACATTTTTAATTTTAAGAACATATTTTCTATAGAAAAACTTTCTATATTAAAAACTTCTTTTAAAAAAAATATTTTCTAACGAAATAAATACATGGAAGAATACATTTTGTATGGAACAAATTTTAAATTCAGAAACAAATATACTAAAAAAAATATTTATTTTTAAAAAAAATATTTTCTAACAAAAAAATTAATTATACCAAATATGTTATATTTTTTTTTTTTACAGAACATAAATTCTCAAATTTTAATTTATGTTCTTGAATTCAAAATTTTTTCATTACAAAATATATTTTTAAATATTAAATTTGTTCTTTAGAAAATATGTTTATATATATGTCTATAAAAAATATGTTAATAAATTTCAAAGTTTTTTTTATGCATAATATATTCTTAACATTGATTTTTTTAGTTCATAAATTTTAATATTTTTTCCATGTATAATATGTTCTTAAGTTTTTTTGTTAGAAAATATTTTTTTTTTTAAATTAAATTTTTTTCTTTAGAAAATATGTCTTTTAATTTAAAATTTTTCCCATACAAAATGTTGTTAAATTTTAAATTTTTTGTTAGAAAATATTTTTTAATTTAAATTTTTTTTATAAAAACTTGTTTTTAAAATTGAAATTTTTTCTATATAATTTTTTTTTCTCTTTTAAGTTAAATTTTAAATTTAACAAGATATTTTGAAAAGAAAAAGTTTCAAATTTAAAATCATATTTTCTATAGAAAAAACTTAAAATTTAATTACATATTTTGTGGGGAAATCTTTAAATTTAAAGAATTATTTTCTAAAGGAAAAAAAAAAAAAATAAAAAATGTAAAGCATATTTTGTATAGCAAAAATTTCAAATTTCAAAACATTTTTTGTATAAAAAAATTTCATATTTAAAAACAATTAAATTTAAGGGCATAATTTTAAAATATATTTTCTATAGAAAATATGATCTTAAAATTTATTTTATAGAAGATATGTTCTTAAATTTAATTTGTTTTCTATAGAAAATATGTTTTAACATTAAATTTCTTTTATACATTTTTTTTTTTAAATTTTAAAATTTTCCATACAAAATATGGCCTTAAAATAAAAAAAAATTAACGCAAAATATCTTTTTAAATTTAAAATATTTTTTATAAAAAATATATTCTTTAATTTAAATTTTTTTTTTATACAAAATATGTTTTATAATTTGAAAAATTTTTTTATTCAAAATATGTTCGTAAATTCAAATTTTTTTCTAAAGAAAATAGGCTTTTAAAGTTTTAATTTTTTCTATGGAAAATATGTTTTTAAATTTAAAATTTTTTTTATATAAAATATCTTTTTAATATTGAAATTTTTTCTTTAGAAAATATGTTTTTAAATTTGAAATTTTTTTCTATTGAAAATATGTCTAAAATAAACTTTGTTTCCATACAATATGTTTTTAAAATTTTAATTTTTTCTATAGAAAATATGTTGTTAAATTTTAAATTTTTTCCATACAATGGGTTTTTAAAAAATAAATTTTTTCTATAGAAAATATGTTCTTAAATTTAAAATTTTTTCCATGGAATATGTTTTTAAAATTTAATTTTTTTCTATAGAAAATAAGTTTTTAATTTTTTTTTTGTAGAAAATATGTTTTGAAATTTGAAATTTTTTTCATACAGAATTTGTTTTTAAAATAAAATTTTTTCTATAGAAAATATGTATTTAAATTTAAAATTTTTTCTATAGAAAATATTTAATACAGAATTTGTTTTTAAAATATTTTTTTTTCTATAGAAAATATGTATTTAAATTTGAAATATTTTCTATAGAAAATATGTTTTTAAAATTATTTTTTTTTTCCTTTTTTTTATAGAAAATTCGTTCTTAACTTTGAAAATTTAATAAGTTTTTAATTTTTTTCTATTGAAAATATGTTTTTAAATTTCGAATTTTTTTATAGAAAATATGGATTTAAATTTTAGTTTTTTCTATAAAAAATAAGAAAATATGTGGAAAATGTGCGAGTTCTTAAATATGGTGTTTATCCTCAATAACATGTTTGACTATATCAAACAAAGCTTTTGCCATCAATTTCATTGTTTCAGCCACCACTTTAAGGGACTCCGCTTGGGACTTTGCAACTTCTAAACATTCGTTTTGAACTTGTAATTGTTGTTTCAGTAATTTTGTGTGTTCCTGTTTTTCTGGTGTCCTATCGGTTATTTTTCTCTTCCGACTTGAATTTAATAGTCTGGCTGGTTCACTGTTTGGTAATCTTCTTTGTTGATATTGTTTTGGTGTTGATGTGTTTGGCGTTATTACAATTGAGGACGTTATTGTAGGTTTTTTTTGAAGATTCTGCCGATTTTGCTGTTGCTCTGGTAAAGTTTCAGTCTGTTGATTTTTTATAGAAGAAGTGGGTGTAACAACAGCCACTCTGTTGTGTCTTCTGGGAGGCGTCACCTCACATACAATTTGTTGATGACTGATGGAAGCTTCTACCTTCTTGGAAACACCAAACACTCTTCCACTAGGAGCTGCTGCTGCTGAAAGGTGACATATTCTGTCAATGTCGTTTTCCAGCTCAGTCAAGTTGTTCACCCGACATGGTCCGCCCCCTGTTTCATTAAGAAACTTGTTGTTGTCGGAGATTTTCTTTTTTAACCGGCTTTTTAGATCCGCCCAGATCTGAAATTGCACGTTGTTAAGGAAATACAATAAAAAAATGCTGTTAATACTAATACCTTTTTCCATTCCCCTCCTGTTCTATTTGGAGGACCCTGAGCATTAACTCTCTTGGCCACTGTTTCCCATGATTGTTCCATGGCTGCTTTGGTGCTTCCAAACACAGGGCTTCCCGTGGCTAGGTGTGGAAACTCATCCATGCATCTAACTAATGCCTTGAATTGGTTGGCATTAGTCAGTTTTATGCTAAATTTGTAGAATATTATAAATTATTAAACAAACATACACACATGTGTGTGAAGTTAATATTTACCATTTTTTTGTTGTTGAATCCATTTTATTTATTGTTTTTATCAATTATTTAACAATTAAACACTTTTTTTTAACAATTTTTTACAATTAAATGCACACCCGAATGAAAATTTTCGCTCGTCTTTGTTTGACGTTTGTGACATTTGGTTTCGTCTTACAAAAACCAAAAAAAACTGACAGCTCTTACGTTTTTTACCAAAAAAACTGACATTCGTGTTACAAAAACCAAAACAGGGTTTCGTTTGACTTTTAGAAGAAAAAAATTAGCGATTCGTCTTCTGTAAACACACTGTAAAATGCATAAGTATATTAGCTTTATCATGACAGAAAAAAATTAAGACTATCGGACTAGCATTAACAGATATTTATGCATTCATATCAAAAATATTTTCGGGTTACTTGTAATAACTTGAAATGGCTATATCAAGGTTACCATTATATCGATTTGAAATGCCTTTGCACGAATTTAAATCTTTTTTAATAAAGTTTAATTAGAATAAAAGAGATTGCTCGATTTTAAATTTTGAAAATTTTTTTTTTTTTAAAATGATAAACTTGTAATTTTTCGTAGTCTGGAGCCCTTTTACTTTAAACGGCTGTATCTCTGCAACTATTGCTCCGATTTTGTCACAATTATCTAGTACTTACAGAGATATATGCATTTATACAAAGTTTTTTTTTTTAATTTTTATGAGAAACCCATTATTTATGGTTTCATGGAGACCCTCATTTTTAAACTGCTGTAACTCAGTAAATAATGATCCGATTTTGACTCTATAAAAACTAAAATGCATAAGTATATTAGCTTTATCATGACAGAAAAAAATTAAGACTATCGGACTAGTATTAACAGATATTTATGCATTCATATCAAAAATATTTTCGGGTTACTTGTAATAACTTGAAATGGCTATATCAAGGTTACCATTATATCGATTTCAAATGCCTTTGCACGAATTTAAATCTTTTTTAATAAAGTTTAATTAGAATAAAAGAGATTGCTCGATTTTAAATTTTAAAAAATTTTTTTTTTTTCAAAAATGATAAACTTGTAATTTTTCGTAGTCTGGAGCCCTTTTACTTTAAACGGCTGTATCTATCACAACATTCGATTTTTTTGCGCTCTTATAAAAATTTAAAAAATAAATATAATTTGTTTGCTTTATTTATGTATTCTCGTGTTTAAATCGTTTTAATGAAATCGTGAAAAGGAAAAAATTCTTTGGCAATAATCCAAAGTTTAAGGTTGCTAAGACTGCGGAGCACCTGCCAGCAAGCAACAGGTTTACATTACTTGATAATGAAGATATGGATTCCTTTAGTGAAGACGAACGAGAAGTATTTGTATCAAAGGAAAAATTTCCTCCTATAGTTGTTGATGATTCGACAAGTTTTACTGAGGTGTTTAAGCTCATTGGTTCCCAATATAAATTTCAAAGAATGTCAATTGGTATTTTTTTACGTGTTTTTAACAAATTTGTGACTTTTTAACAATTTCGGGAAAATTTTATCCATAATACCGGTACGTACCGGTATCGTTGTTTCGGTAACGGTTAACCGTTACCTAAATAATCCAAAATACCGTTACCTTTACCGTTACCGATACAAAAATTATGTAATAACAATACCGTTATTCGTTTCGGTTGCCAACCCTGCTTTGGACACATCCAGTCGAGGCAGCCTGCTTCCTCGAACTGGATGTAGGTTCTTAAATGTTTTAATCTTTATTTTTTTTTTCTCTTTCTATTTTCTTTCTCTCTCTCCCCACATACACGTGTGACCTACTAGGGTCTACAACAACAACACCAAGTACCAAAGGGGTTTTAATGAAAAATCGTTAATGATTAAACTATAATATTAATACATATTCGACTCTACTCCAATTGGGAATTAGAAGACGAAAATTGTACCATCGTAGTAAGAACAAACAAATATTAAAAACAGCATACATGGGAATTTTTAATTGGCATTGAATTTTCATGCGGATTAGTTGGAACTAATGTCAATGCCAAAAAAAAAGCATTAGCATTTATTGCCAATGAAATTTTTTGGCATTGGCATTATTTGTACTAATGCCAATGAAACGGCACAAATGCCTAAAAAAAACTATTTACAATTGATAAAAAAGCATTTGTTTACAATAAATATATATATTTTTTTTAAACTTTAAATGGCGATTTCTCAAAAGCTATGCCAGATAGAGCAAAATGAAGGGCATTTTTGGTTCTTTGGATTTCTATAGTTTCGCAGGTCCTCTTCTATGGTCCTCGTGTGTGGATCCCAATGGGTCCTAACTTTGAATCCAAAAAAAATTGGGATTCCCGAAAATTTAAAAATGCTCATATCTCGGTAAATATTGCCGACACAACAAAAAGTTCAAAAGCATTTTTGTAGCTCTTGGTTTCTAGACCTCGTCTGCCAATACTCGAAACCCCTCAGAGCAATAGTTTTTTAGTTATTCAGTTACAAAATTATCAAGACTAGGGTTGCCATTCGTACTGTTTTAAACAGTACATGTACTGTTTTTTATAAAAAGTACTGTTTTATGCACAGCACCTAAAACAGTACTCAAAAGTACTGTTTTTTTAAAGCGTTTACTGTTTTTGTACTGTTTTTTTATACTCATCACCAAAATGTAACATTTTTCGAAAAATGTTTCATATTTGACAAAATTTTAATTCAATTTTTAAAAAGGAGCTATATATAGGCTGACCATTCGTACTGATTTGATCAGTACATGTACTGATTTTTAATTACGTGTACTGATCAAAAAACGTTGTACTGATTTGTACTGATTTTTTGAAATATGGACTGATTGTACTGATTTTTGAACAGTTCAACATAATCAAGAGTTTTTTCGAAAATTTTATACAAAAACTCGAATTTCTATAAAACAGGTCGTCAGAGTAGTTTTTTATAACTAAAGTCTGGCAATGAGATAATTTTTAATGAATTAATTAACGCAAAAATGTATCTGGGGATAAGGTTACTTTGGTCTTCATAAAAAATACTCTAATCGAATTCATAAATTTGATAGTATATAAAAAGGCGCACAGAATTTTTTCTTTTTCTTTTACGAAAAGTTCACGGGATAATGGATTTTCTGTTTTATTACAACGATAATAATTTTGTTAGACCAAAAGTAAACTAAATTTTCTGCAATATAACGACAAAAGTTCATGACAGTTGTTTTTAACAGTTGTTTTTACTGAAATATTATTCGACGCCAAGTTTGTTATTTTAACCGACATTTTTTGAGTCTTGAAAAAATCATGAGTGTTTTTTTGATAGAAAAGAATTTTCAGATAGTTATTTCTAGAAAAAAAAAAAAACTTTAAAACTTGGGCGTACTGATTTGAGTTCAGAAAAAATGGTCACCCTAGCTACAGTGGCTCAAAGTAATAATGGAACAGCGTATATTTGTTAGCAGTTCTTTAAAGACAAAGTTTTAAATACTAAACCTGATTGTTATCAATCGACTATTTTTGAAAAAAGTGCTACATAGGAAATTTTCCAGGCTTGAATTTAAGCTTAATAGCGTCCAGATTGAGCAAATATTAAATGAGATACGAGGGTCGCAATGGAAAATAAAATTATTTGTAGATATTTTTTTGAAATTTTTTTAAAAACATTTCTAAGTCGATTTTTTCCAAGTTCAAACATTAAAAATTTAAAAAATTACCCAATAATTTTTATTTAGTATTCAGCTTGTTTTTCCAACAATCCAAACAAAAAATGAAATTTTTTAAATACAATAGAAGAAATCCGCATTTTTTGACCTCCAACTCTTTCGACCACCAATTTGTTGTAAACAAAGAAAATATTTTATTGTTTATTAATTTGAGTACATCTAAGTATATAGTAATGAGATATAAGAATAATTAAAATTGTTCTTTGTTTACAAAAAATTGGTGGTCAAACGAGTTGGAAGTCAAAAAATGCGGATTTCTTCCACTGTATTTAAAAAATTTCATTTTTTGTTTGGGTTGTTGTAAAAACTAGCTAATAACTAAATAAAAATTATTGGATAATTTTTTGAATTTTTAATGTTTGAACTTGGAAGAAATCGACTCAGAAATATTTTTAAAAAAATTTCAAAAAAACATCTACAAATAATTTAATTTTCCAGTGCGACCCTCGTATCTCATTTAATATTTGCTCAATCTGGACGATATTAAGCTTAAATTAAAGCTTGGAAAATTTACTATATAGTACTTTTTCAAAAATAGTCGATTGATAATAATCAGCTTTAGCATTGATAACTTTTCCTTTAAAGAACTTCTAACAAATATATGCTGTTCCATTATTACTTTGAGTCACTGTATATGCAATTTAATTTTATACCACACTCAAAAAGAAAAATTATTTAAAAAGTGGAAAACTTAACTAAATTCAATAATGATTTAGCTCTAATGCCATGTTTTCCTTCTTTTTATCTAAATTTTTCTGAAAAATAAGAAAAAGAAAAAACTAGAAAATGGAAAAATCTCATTTAAAGTTCCGATTGCGGGCAGACCCCATTAGGTTCGGAACCCATGGGTCCAGACCACCTTAAGCCCAGTCCCACTGGGTCTATTAAGGATCGTCATAGATTTTGATTCAACATCTTTGCCCTTTTCGCTCTACCTTGCTTAGTTTTTAGGATACGGGAATTTAAGGGCCCAAAAGGGTCTTTAGAATATTAACGGGATAACTAAAAAACTATTACACGGAGGGATTAAGACGGTCGTGTAAAGAACTACAAAAAAAATTTCCTTAAACTGCATAAAATTTACTAACCCTGTAGCGGTGTTCTATAACTCTCGAATCGAAAGATTTCTCACATGGAACGTGAAAAACGAAACAGAAACATCGTGAATGGGCACAAAACCTGACTTTTCGCATTTGACTGTTTCTGTAATTTTGTTATGCGGAAACTTTCTGTCAATTATGATTTTTTTTCAAAATTATTGGAAAGATGCGAGAAAAACTGTTTCTGTAAACCAATTGATCGAAAACTTTTGCAGTTGAAGTGTCAAAATCAATCACATTTAAAAATGGTGCGATATTTCGTAAATTAAACTATTGAGTTATATAAAATAAAAAACAATAATTTTTTCAAGAAAATAGTATCAACTAATATTATTAATGACTAGGGATGAGATTTTCATGCACTAAAAAATCGAAAATATGCGCTTAAAATATGCGCTAAAAAATTCAAAATATGCACTAAAAAAACTTAAAATATGCACTAAAAAATAAAATATGTAAAATAAAAATCTTGTTTTCATAAGAAAAACTTTTTAAAAAGCAAAAAAAAAAAACAACGCCGGGTTTAAATAGTAACATTTAAAACTTTAAATAAGCAATATTTTTTTTAGAAATTAAGAAAATTTATAAAAAAAAAAAAATGTTTCATATTTTCAAAATAAATTTTTAAAATTTAAAATAGTTTTTGATCAAAATAAAATTCAATTTGTGTTTTTGCTAACTTATGCCAAAATATGCAAAAATATGCACTTAAAAGTTGGAAATATGCACAAAATATGCATTCAAAATCAAAATATGCAAAAATATGCATTTTCACCAAAATATGCAAGAATATGCAAAAACAAATCGATGCCATTTTAACGGAAATTTCTTGATTCGGAAAGATAATTGGTCGATATCGTTTTTAGACTCTCGACAAAAAACATGCATTTGCATGAAAATCTCATCCCTATTAAGCTATGTTTACACCATACCACTGAGTCATATGATTTTTATTAAAAAGCAAGATTTTTTTATAGCATAATTTTAGGCATGTAATATATATATGATAGTTATTTAAAAATGACAAAAAACTTTACATATTGCTAAATTTATAAACTTAAGATTAAATAAATTATTAAATTTGTTTATAAATTTAGCAAAATGTAGTTTTTTGTCGGCTTTTAATAACAATCATATATTTACGACATGCCTGAAATTATGCTATAAAAAAACATTGCTTTTTCATAAAAATCATACGACTGAGTGGTATGGTGTAAACATAGCTTTAATGACATACTACACATTACTTTCATTTAGTTAATTAAACTATTGAGTTATATAAAATAAAAAACAATAATTTTTTCAAGAAAATAGTATCAACTAATATTATTAATGACATACTACACATTATTTTCATTTAGTTAATTTATTATTTCATTTTTGTATGCCAATGTTACGAGTGCTGTTTAAAAAAAACATGAAATTGTGTTTTTTTGTTGTGATTTTTATTATTTTCTCGCCTTATTTGCGTTTTTAACAGCTAATTTGGAATATTCCAATAAAAATGCTGCCGTTTTCGCATTGATATACAGAAACAAATTTTTTTCCAGAATCGAGAAACGATGGAATTTTTTGTTTCACACTTTTCGATGCGAAAACTTTTCGCATAAATTACAGAACACTCCCACTAAAGAAAAAACTTTATCAATTCTAAGAAGATAAATATGATAAACTAATTGTTTGCAAATTATGTCAAAGAAATGCCAAAATTTTTATTAAATTTTACTAAATTGTGAAAAAAAACATTCCCAAAATTTAGTTAGGCCTTTGTTAAAGTGCAATAATACCGTTTTCGCGTTTGCTTTTTAAAGTTGTGTTTTAATTAAAACACTGTTTTATGGATTTTTTCATATGTTTTTGATAGGAAGATCGGTGTTTTAGTTAAGCGAAAACATAGACTACAAAAGCTTTTCAAGTAAGATATCGCGGCAACTAAGACAAATGCTCCAAAAAGTCAATCGCAATTTTTTGCCAAATTTTTAGATTCAAAATTTGGACCTATTAGGGTCCGCACATGTGAAGAGTACCGGAGAAACTATGGTAATTCAAAGAACAAAAAATGCCCTCCATTTTGCTTAGTTTTCGAGATATAGCCATTTACAAATAAACAAAACTTTAATTTGTACAAAATTGTTTAATCATATACCTATATGCTGCAAGAACTGGCCAAAGGGGAACATTTGAACGCTCTAAATCCCCCACCCCCCCCCCCCCCACCCACAAAATAAAATTCCGATGTAATCTTTCAAACCTCGCTCCACGTATACTTTTTTTTTTGTCTCCTCTACCAGAATCAATCGTCAAAGCCCCATATTTTTTTCGTGTTGTACTAATTGTGAGTAATTAGATCATTTTTGGATTAATCCGTTAAACAAAATAAATCGTCGGTCTTGACTGACTAAAATGGTTCTACTTTTTATTTTATAAGATTATCTTTATTTATTTCTAGCACATGTGCATGTTCCTCTATGAGAAAATGAACATCTTTAAGACATATAAAAAATATATATTTTAGTTATAATATACATCGTAAATTTAAAATGTTACCACAACTAAATATTAATATAATTAAAATAATAATAATAATTAATTGAATAAAATGTTTATAATTATTTATGTTTACAGTACGGAATATGATTGTTTTCACAATTTTTTTTGTTTGTTTGCAACTTTGCAATTTTGAAAAACAATACCATATAAATTTATTTAAAAAAATTGACTCCTTATTGTAAATAAAAGAATACATGTGGGCATATAATTATTATATATTTAAATACTTATACACTATTACGCGTGTAAACATGATATAAAATATTTCGACTGAATGTTTAAATCTATATACATACATTACAATACATAATCGTTGATCAGCGGCCATTTTGATTAAATGTTGAGCAACATGAACGTTTTCTTGTTTTGTTTTGTTCATGCTCTCTTGACACATTGCTATTACAAACTTAAAGAATAAAAAAACTAAAATGTGAGTTAAATGCCACGATTTCAAATCTTAAATGTAATAAAACTCTTTGATGGCGATCCTGTTTTATTTTTTAGATGAATTTGAAAAAAAAAATCGTGAAACCCACTTGCATTCAAAACGATGTTTGTTTTTTGGTTAAATAATTTTATTTTAAATTTAAATTACTGCAGCATTAATGCATTTAAGTTTCGTTGTAAAATAGTGTCCTTGACAGAATTAAAGACAACATTTATGTTACGCGTATCTATGGCAGTAGTAAAATGATGATAAGTGCGACTTTGTTGACTCTTGCGTACACTCATAAACATTTGCAATATAAAGTTTTGTACGTCCAATAGTGAGTGTGGATTTCCATTAAATTGTGGGTAAAACCAACGTATGTCAGTCTCAGGATTTTTCACTTTTTGCTCCAGCAAATCCATTTTATTTAAAAATAAAATAATCGAAATACCTTTAAATGTATTGTTATTTACAATAGTATCGAAAATATTTCTAGATTCTTCCAAGCGATTCGTCATTCTGCAAAGGAAATTAAATGTTTTGAAATTAAATTAATCGAAAACAATAAAACTTGAGAAAAACGATAATATGATTGCATTGTAAATGCAGTGGGTTACTACTAGGGTATTCAATTGAACAATTCAAATTTGCCAATTTTCAAATAACAAATAAACCGGTTAATTTGTATCGATTAACCGATTTTTTTTTTATTACTTTTACTAATTTGTTTTTGGTGTATGTTTTGTTGTTTTAATTTAAATCACGGTTCTGCTAAAAGATGTTTGGGCCTAAAAAATCATTACAAAACTTTCTGGGCATCGGCATTGTAGTATGCCCTTAAAAATGTGTAAAACCGTTATAAAACAAATATATCATCGTGTTTATAAAAAAATATTTCAGATAAAAAAGAACCTGGTAACTATGACCATTTTTTCCATTACCACCATTATACGGTTGTCTAAAAGATTTTCCAGAGCTGAATCTGGCCTTAGAATTGATATATCTCATCTAGAGTTTTTGTCCCGGGATATTTTTCAATCCCGGATTCCCGGGAATTTAACCGGGAATTCCCGGGATTTTAAATATAAAACATAAAAAACCTTAATTTTTTTATAATTTTTTCCAAACTAGCTAGGGTAAAAATAATAATGGAATTTTAAGTACACTCAGAAAAAAAAAAACTAACTAAAAAATGGGAAAATTAATTAAATCCAAAGAAAATTGATAATTATTTAGCTCCATTGCCAAAGAAAATTGATAATTATTTAGCTCCATTTCAATCAATCACCTACAATTTGATGATTGGTATAACAATTTTTTTAATTAGAGGAATTTCAATCAAAAAATTGATTGAAATTCCGCGTTTTTGTTGATTGAAATTCGTTTCAAATTTTTTCTGTGTATTTTTTTTTTTTTCTTTATTTAAAACAAAATTTGTATAACAGTTTTAAATTTCTATGCAACTAGTCAATGTTTGACTAACGAGCATATTGTTTATAATAAAATACAACTAATCAATTGGGGTATATGTACATTAGAGTGTCCCTTATTTTGGAAATGTTGGAAATCTTGAGACGGTACCCGCTCATTTTTTTCCTTTTGACTTAAAAATAACTCAGGAAAAATTTTACGCCCCTAGGACCACGCCTTCCCTACGCGACGGGCCCTTAAAGAGCGGGGCCTAAAAAATCATTTTTCCATACAAACCAAAAAATTTTTTTTTTGATTTTTAATTTTTTTGTTATTATTTATTATATTACTTGGTTTGCTTATTCACAACAAAAAATTTGATTTTGGTGGGATAAGTCTTTCAGCGCTAAAAAATTTTTCGCAAAAAAAAATTTTGAGCCGCCGGGGTCCTACAGTAAAAAATTTTTAAAAAATATTTTTTTTTAGTTTTGACCAGCAACGGTTTTAGCTGCTATGTTGCTTTAAATGATATATATTCATAAAAAAATATTTTTTGTATCTGTGACATCTTAATCGTGTTCTAAAAAAGGGTAAAAAATGCATTGATGATTTTTTTCGATACACGATAAAAGTGTCACAAATATGAATAATATTTTTTTTGGAATATATATCATTAAAAACAACATAAAAACTAAAACCATTGCTTTTCAAAACTAAAAAAAAATATTTTTTAAAAATTTTTTACCGTAGGATTCCTACGGCTCAAAATTTTTTTTTTCGAAAAAGATAAAGATGTCACAGATATGAATAATTTTTTTTTTGGAATATATATCATTTAAAGCAACATAGCAACTAAAACCGTTGCTGGTCAAAACTAAAAAAAAATATTTTTTAAAAATTTTTTACTGTAGGACCCCGGCCGCCCAAATTTTTTTTTTGCGAAAAATTTTTTAGCGCTGAAAGACTTATCCCTCCAAAATCAAATTTTTTGTCGTGAATAAGCAAACCAAGTAATATAATAATTAATAACAAAAAAATTAAAAATAAAAAAAAAATTTTTTTGGTTTGTATGGAAAAATGATTTTTTAGGCCCCGCTCTTTAAGGCCCCGTCGCGTAGGGAAGGCGTGGTCCTAGGGGCGTAAAATTTTTCCTGAGTTATTTTTAAGTCAAAAGGAAAAAAATGAGCGGGTACCGTCTCAAGATTTCCAACATTTCCAAAATAAGGGACACTCTAATGTACATATAGTACAAAACCCTTTTTACGTTGTCGTCACGAGATCGTGGGGAACACGACGTTGAAGTCGTCTACTTTGGATGGGATTGGAAGATAGAGTTCTTGCCTCTATATTAATATGGTTAATCAAACGATTTTGGTGATTATTTGCAATTTTTGTGATAACATTACTAACAGTTTCTACTTCCAGATCGCGATGTAGATCACTGTTACGGATGTACCACGGGGCGTTGACAATTGTCTTTAGTATTTTGTTTTGGGAGCGTTGCACGATGTCTATAACAGCGGGCTTTGCACAACCCCAGAGTTGGATTCCGTAGGACCAAACGGGTTTTATAACTTGATTATATATCAATAGCTTGTTTGATACCGATAGATTGGAATATTTACCAATTAGCCAGTTAAGGTTTCTGCTGCGTATGTCGATTTCGTTCTTTTTTTTCTTGACATGTTCCTTCCATTTTAATTTCGCATCAAGGGTCATACCGAGATATTTTGCGTTGTTTTCGTGAGGAATGTTACATCCATTTATTTGTACTGGAACGTGGTTAATTTGTTTGTGAGTAAAGTTTACGTGTACGGATTTATTATTGTTTATTTTCAAACGCCATGTTTCGGTCCAGTCTATTACTGAGTTAATGGCCGTCTGTAGATGATTTGCTGCTATTTCTGCTGATTTTGCTGTACTGAGGAGTACTGTATCATCAGCAAAGGTTGCTATTGTTGTATTGGGCGAAATGGGAAGATCATTAGTAAATAGAAGATATAAAAGTGGTCCTAAAATGCTTCCCTGCGGTACACCTGCTCTGATTTCTTTCAGTTTTGAATATTCACTATCATACTTTACTCGGAAATATCGATTTGTAAGATAAGATTGTAATATTTGACAATAGTTTTCTGGCAATCTGGCGTACAGCTTCATTAATAAGCCTTCATGCCAAACTTTATCAAAAGCCTGGGCAACATCAAGGAATATTGCAGAACAGACTTTGTTTTCATTAAAAGTTTTCTCTATAATATTAGTTATCCTGTGGACCTGATCTATAGTAGAATGTTTTTCTCTAAATCCAAATTGGTGATGTGGAATTAAATTTGTTTGCTCTACGATAGGTTTAATACGATTCAGTAATACTTTTTCAAATAGTTTTGATATTATTGGTAAAAGCGATATTGGACGATAAGACTCAACATTATACGGGCATTTACCAGGCTTAAGAATCATGATGACTTCAGCAAATTTCCAGATGTCTGGTATATATTTTAACTTTATTACAGCTTTAAATATTTCTGTTATAATATGTAAGGCTTTTCTTGGTAACTCTTTCAGCACCTCGGATGTAATTAAATCAAAACCTGGAGCTTTTTTTGATTTTAAGTTTTTAATTTCAGTTTGAATCTCACGTTCTGTTACATCATTCATAGTATGAAATGGTATTATGTTCGTGGTGTAATTTAAAGGAGATTTTAATGACTCATTTGGCATAAAAATACGATGTAAGTGTTCAGAAAACAAGGTAGCTTTTTGTTCACTTGTGCGTATCCATTGACCATTGGGATCTTTGATTGGATGTAACATGGCTATAGGACTGTTACGTTTTTTTGTTGCTTTCCATAATGAATGATCATTGTTTTTGTTTGGACATAATTCTTGAAGATGTTGTTGAAGAGTTTGATTTTTTATATCATTAATAAGTCTTTTAAGTTGTTGTGTAGCTCTGTTTAGAAGGGTTTTATCATTATATTCAATATGATATTGATTTATTTTTTGATTTAATAAAAATAAAATTTTTAATTGTTTTAAATTTCATTTGGAAATTTATTTCACCAAAATACTAACTAACATTTTATAAAAAATTGGTTGTTATTACCAACTCGGTTATAAATTGCATTTTACAAAAATTTTACTGTAAAACTGACAATTTTACTGTAAAACTGAAAATTTTCAAATTTTTTCAGTTACTCTAATATTACCATTTTTTTATAACCGCGTTAGTAAAATTTGACTAACGCGTTGTAGAGCCCTTTAATACTAACGTGTTAGTATTAATAACAGACTTTTTAGTAAGGAATACTGTAGGATTTCTATAAATGTACAAGTTCTACTGGTGTCCCCATACAAACCACACTCCCGATATTCACAGAAATTTTGTTTGTAGTGGTGTAACATGTACTTTGACAACCTTATTAAATCATATTATAATTGGACATTTTTTGGACTTAGTCCCTAAGTATGTATGTAAAAATTTCTTCCGATATTCAGTTAAATCGGTCTATTGGCAACAAATAGAAGCCTATTTCACCCAAATTTAGTTTGTGTGTATTTTCTACACAAATTAAAGATTTAACAAGATATTTCCAATTGGTCCAAGTTTGGATATATATAATGGGTACCATTTAGTCGGTCTTGGCCGACTATAGTTTTCATACATGTTTTTTTACGAATTACTTACCTATCTTCAGCTAGAACTTGATCAAATTCTGATGTAGAAACTAAAAATATTATCGACGTAACGGATGAATCAAAACATCGGGTCCATTTCTGTCGCTGAGTACGCTGTCCACCAACATCCACAAACACAAACGGAATATTCTGTCAAATAGAAAATAAAATTGAACGTTTTTTAAAAGAACCCAGCAAATTTTTGTGGAATCGATTTCTATTGCAATATATTCTAGAAAAGACTACCTGGTAATGATATCATGTATATTACATGACCGTTTCTCTAGAACAAATTTTACATTTATCTATTGGCAATTTGCATTTAAGATCCACTAAAAAACATAGTTTTGAAACATGTAAAAAGCAAGTCAAATCAACCAAAAATTATAAGTTTTTGAGGTTAAAGAGTTTTTTACTGTGTATGGACGTGTTATTTCCCGGCTCCAAGTAATTTTTAAAAACAAACACTTACAGCGCTGTGATAATTGTAAAAATTATAGAAACTGGTTGTCGTGCTACACCATTCGCCTTTGTTTTGAAGGATATCAACATAATTCGTTTTTTATATCGTAAATGGTTTTTAAATTATTTTATTTTTCACAAACTAATTAAAATAATTTATCTAAATAAAACACTCAATTAAAAGAGACAACTAATAAACGTGCAAAAATTATACAAAATCCTGGAATTGTAAACAACACCAGCTGTTTCACTTGTGTAAATACTGCACCCAAAAAATTTCCCAGTTACTGGCTACTAAGAATTTAACTAAGTCCCAGTTAAAATACACCTAACTGAGCCCCAGTTGTTTTCACTCGGTTGATGGTAACTAATTTTATAAACAATTTTTAATTCAACTGAATTTCCAGTTACAGGCAACAGAATATTAGTTAAATTTGTGAAATCGTTGAAAATAGTTAATAATAACTTTTAATAAATAAAAATTGTCAATGGGAACTGATGATTTTTCTTTTAGTTTCACCATTAAAAAAAGATTTTTTATTTTTAACACTGTTATTTTATTTAAGACATCATTACATTACAAAAACCATATAAAATCAGATTTTGAATTACCACATCTCAGATTTAGAACACCAAATTCTCTTCTTTACAGCCTCCTATCATATTTCTTCATACGTATTTATTCTCCATCTAAAATAAATATTATTTTTTTATAACGGAAAGACACAAATTTGCAAATAAAACTTACCATTTGAAAATAAAAATCCGTGAGGGATTTTTTTCCTTTTTTATTTATGTATATTTTTATAAAAACGATGTTGGTTTTTAAAATATGTAAATAAATAAATGAAATATTATTAACAGGGTAACTGATAGATAGTTTTAATTAATTGAAAATCCAGTTGTTTGTCACTAACCCAGTTATTTTAAAATTATTTCAAATCAACTATGAATTTTCGTAACTATCTAACTGGGGAATTTTTTCGGTGTGGTTAATTGAAAAGGTGATGCCAATTGAGTAACAGTTTAAAAGTCACTACAAATTGTACGGTATTGCCAGTATTGATTTCTTACACAGTACATATAGTAAGGTAACAGGGTTTAATTTATAATCATAATACCTAAGGAAATTTTGGTACTTTTTAATTAAAAACAAAAACTAAAAATGCAAAATCCCGAAGAAACACAAGTTACCGCTAATAAAAGAAACGTTGCAGATACCTCTTTTGAACAGTCAATCGAACAACCAGCAAAAACAAGAAAAGTGAGTGATCTAGATGTAGATGACTTAAGGATGATAATAAAGGAGAGCAACAAGGAAGTTTTAGATAAATTAACAAACGTATCAGATGATGTCGAGGATCTTAAAAAACAAAATATAGCCCTAAAAGAGGAAGTAGAAAACCTTAAAATTGAAAAAGATCTGGATCGTAAAAGAATTATGCATTTAGAAGAACAAATGAAATGCAAAAATCTTATTTTTAAAGGTCTAAAAGTAAATAGCTCCTTAAGTGAAGCGGTTGGCAAAGTGTGCACTGAAACTTTGAAACTACCAACGGCAACTGTTATAAAATCAACACGCAAACTTTTTGAACGTGAAGGAACTATGACTGTTCTGGCAGAATTTGATTCCTCACAAACTGTACAAGAAGTTCTTCAACAGACTAAACAACTTAAGGGTACGGCCATTTATATAGAAAGGGATTTAACCGTAGAAAAACAACAGGATAAGAAGGTGCTAATGCAGTTAAAAAAAGAAATAGTAGCCGTCAGTGAGAAGCATAAAGTGAAAGTTGTAAGCGATAGAATAAACGTTGGAGGTAAATGGCTGCGTTTTAATAAAGATAAAAAACTCGTGAATGGAGAACAAGATGCTGGGGTTATATTAAAGGAATTGTATGGTGAATGCTATTCTAGTTTTAATTATATTTATAATGATTTACTTAATAATTTACTTTCAAAAAACTAGAAAAAACTAAATTTTTTATAAATGTAATAGCTTTTAATATAAATGGTTTAGGTAATAAATGCCTGTGTCCTGATTTTTTTGATTATGTATGTAGTTGTGATATATTTGCCTTGGTCGAAACGCATGTGGAGGAAAGGAATATTGAAAAGTGGAAAAAATATTTTAAAAATTTTGATTTATTTTGGGTGCCAGCAAAACGAGTAAATGTGCATGGAAGGGCTATGGCAGGTTGTGTGTACGGTGTTAACTTTAATCTTGCGCAACGTGGTATAAAACATACTTTTCAGTCAATTAATGATACAGTTGTAATAAAAATCCAAATAGATGAAATAAAATTTAGTATTATACCAGCATATCTGAGAGGAGCTGACTGGAATAATGAGTTTAATGAGCTGAAAACGTATTTTACAAACAACAGCGAAACAAATCCAATAGTTGTGGGAGATATGAATGTAAGAATAGGTACGCTCCAGCAAAATATTGAGGAAATACATAAGGTAAATTTTGCTTCAGGATTAGAAAAGAGAAAATGTGAAGATGAAGTGATAAATAGCAAAGGTAGACAGTTTGTGGAATTCTGCAATGATAATGGATTAGTTATTTTAAATGGCATCACGTTAGGTGATGAAAATGGTTCTTTTACATACATAAGTACACAAGGAAGCTCTGTGAACGATATTTGTGCCATATCTCTAGAAGCATTACAATTTGTGGAAACATTTCAAATTTAATCAAAGACTTACTCAGACCATATGCCTCTTAAATTAACTTTAAGACTTAATGGTTTAAATGAAAAAACAAAAACGTTGAACTTAATGCCAAAATTTAAATGGAAGGAAGCTGAAAAGGATAAATACATCAATAATTTAAATAAAAATCTAGCATTACATTTATTACCAGGAAATTTTATGAACGTGGGTCAATTAGTTAATATTATCAAAAGGTCATTGCCAAAACAAGAAAAAGTTGAATGCAAACCGACATTCAAAAAAAGATGGTTTAATTATAAGTGTCTTAAAGCAAGAAAACTATCATTTGATCTGCTAAATGTATTTAGAAGAACGAAAAGCCCACAGGACAAAGAAAAATATCTAGAAGCAAAATATTGTTACACGAATATATGTAAAAATCAAAAACAAAGATATTTCATTGAACTAAATACGAAAATAAATGCCACAAGCGACGCCAAAAAATGGTGGGAGTTAGCGAAGGAGATAAGAGGTGATGTTTTTAGAATAAGTGCCACAGTACCAACAGATGATTTTAAAAAATATTTTCAAGAACTGCTAAATCAACCAAAAATGTCAATGGATATACACTATGCACCAATGTGTCATGTAGATGAAGAATTGGATAAAGAAATTACAGTGGAAGAAATAAAATATGTATTGCAATCAACAAAACCAAACAAAGCGCCAGGAGTGGACAGGGTTCCATATGAAATGTTTAAAAACGCATCAACAGAATTTTTAACTCAGTTGACCAATACTTTTAATGTAATTTTTGAAACAGGAAGAGTTGATGAAGATTTTATAGATAGTATTATATTTCCAATACACAAAAAAGGCGATTTGAATAACCCTGGTAATTATAGGGGCATTTCGTTTATGAATTGTTCAGCAAAAGTATTGATGGGAACTATTCACAAGAGATTGTCTAATTGGATTGAAAAACATAACATTTTAAACGAATTTCAAGCTGGATTTAGACCACAATATTCTACGGTCGATAACATATACAACTTGGCGGCGATCGTTCATATGAAGTTTAAAGAAGCCAAAAAGACATACGCCTTCTTTGTTGACTTTAAAGCGGCATTTGATAGAGTTCCCAGAGAGGCCCTAATGTATAAGTTACACGAACTTGGTATATCTACAAAAGTGGTAAACCTCGTACAAAACATTTACAGGCACACACGGTCAGCAGTGTGGACAGGTAGCGAGCTTTCGGGTTTCTTTGAAACATATATTGGTGTTAAACAGGGTTGCCTTTTATCGCCGTTGTTATTTACTCTTTATTTAAATGATCTACACCAGTATTTGGGAGGAGGTTTATTCATAGATGGTATAAATGTCCGCTTATTGTTATATGCAGACGACATTGTATTGCTGGCAGATGATATAAATGTTATGCAAAGAATGGTACATAAATTAGAGGATTATTGTCAACAGTGGAACATGGAAGTTAATATGGCTAAATCTCAAATGATGATATTTAGAAAAGGTGGAAGGCTCTCGGCAGGAGAAAAAATCAAATACAAAAATCAATATGTAGAAATCGTAAACCAATATACTTATTTAGGCGTGGTACTAACACCCACAATGATCTTTAAAAAACATATAGAAAAAAGAAATAACTCGGCCAAAAACAGTATCAATGCAACTTGGAGTAGTTTTCTTAACAAAAACAATATCACACTTGAAGCAAAATGGAAACTCTTTCAGTCTGTATGTAGATCCATTCAATCGTATGCGGCTCAGGTTTGGGGGTGCTGGTTATTTGATGAAGTTGACATACTTCAGCGGTACTTTATAAAAAGGATATTAAAACTACCGGATTTTACTCCAAATTATTCACTTAACTTGGAAACGAATGCTGAAGTTAGCTATTTTTATACATTAAATTTACATATGAATTACATCTTTAAAACTCTTTTTCAATATGGTCAAAATAGACTGCCACGTAAACTCTCAACGATAGTACTTAAAAACAACATTTTTTGGGCAAAACAAATAAACCAACTGGGAAGTGAATTTGATATAAAATTCGAAAACGAAATATCGTCAGAAGAATGGCTCGACAGAGGAACAATGTTACTTCAACAACTTAAATCTGATACCTTAAAAAAAATGCAAGAAAAGGCACTCAGTAGTGAAACCCGATTTTACAAACACCTAGACTTTACAAAAGGTACAACGTACATTGAAAAACAAAGAAACTTAAGGCAAATTACAACAATATTTAAGGCCAGATGTGATATTCTACCGTTAAATGGCAATAGCTTCAATACTTCCCAAAATAAAACATGCGACTTATGCAACACTGGTGAAGATGAAAATCTGAACCACTTTATGGCAAAGTGTCCAATACTCAAGGAATTCAGAATCAGGCATTTAGGAAAAAACTATATTGATAATAATGAATTAGTAAAAATTTTAAATGGGGAAATACCAAATGGTTGGAACAGATTATTTAATTATGTTAACAGCGCATTGAATTACAGAAAAATGATACTTAATGAATTTATGTAAACTAAAAAATACACTAATTGTTAAATTATTTATAACAGACGACTTTATAAGTCATTGTTATTTATTTTATCTTTATTTTATAATATTTATTTAATAAAGAATACAATACAATACAATACAATATAAGTTTTGACCTTGAGCTAAAAAAGTAAACAAAACCTTCCAGTTGTAGTTAACATAGTGACATTTGGGTAAACAAACAGAACTAATGTTATTATATATTTGATGTTTTTTTTGAGGTTCACAACTTTAAATTGGTAATACTGCTTGATTTGACAGCTGATGGCTGGTTATTGTCAAGTATGGTTTGACATTTTATCATGCAAAGACTTACACAAGAGCAACGCTTGCAAATTGTTTAAATTTTCTTAAAATGGTTCTGTTCGTTAAACTTGAGCTTTATTCAAAGATCCTGTTAATTAACTCCCAAGATCGTTTGATTTAACCCTATTGGACTATTTTCTTTGGGGCTATGTAATGTATATTCCGATAAATTAGAGACAATTAAACGACTGGAAATTAACATTCGACGAGTTATTGACAATGATGGGTACCAATACCTTTTCGATACCAATACCCGTTAATACCAATTCAAATTAAAAACCAATACCCATTAAAAACCAATACCTTTATTTGTGCGATACCAATACCGATAAAAAACCAATACTGATTCCCCACTACCAATACCAATAAAAAACCAATACTTTTATTCTTCAAAACCAATACCAATAAAAAACCAATACCAATTCATTTTTTTCTACTTTCGTATCGGTTTTGTTTCGGTTTTTTGTATTCTTATTTTCGTTTGTTTTAATTGTGACGTCAAACATTTTCTTTCCATCAGAGAATAATCACAATTGGAGCGGGAAGCGGAAAAACGCAACTGTCCTCATAAAAATAGAATTGAATCTAGTTTGGCGGAAAAACGCGGCGGAATTTTGTTTTCATATAAAACGTATGTGAACAGTTGCGGAAAAACGCTTCCCGCTCCAATTGTGATCATTCTCTCACATTATAAGGTTTTACCTGACTAACGAATTGCAAAAGATGTTAAATCGATCAGTAATCGTTTGCATGCAATGTTACATAACAAAAAGGAGTTAGCTACTTGAATTTTAAAAGCCATAAAAACATAAAAGGAATATTTTTTGTCACGATTTTTATGATCCCTAATAAAAGTAGATCTTAAAAAATTTAGGCCTTTTCTATGATGATATTTTTTCTTTTGCAAACATTGTTAGTATTTGATATATGTACATTGAATGTCACTGCACTCTTCTTTGCGTTGTAAAAAAAAATACTAATGTCCTTTTTTGGAAATTCCAAAATTTTAATCAAGCAGACGTTACAAAATTTTATGTCACAACACCAGATTCAAAAAAAAAAATTATTGTTTTATTAGGGGCACAGTCATATTATGAAAAAATTTAAGAACGCATAATGTGCAGTTCACACTTGCTATTTTTGAGAGTTTAAGGGCTACGTGTTTAAAAAAGTATTTTTTCTGTATCCATTACGTTTTTATTCTGTTACTGGTGTTTTGTTAAACAACTTGTTTAAGGTCGTAAGTGTGAACCCTATATAAGAAAAAATTTACCTGTCTAATCGCAATTGGCAAAAGATCTAAAATCGAAAAGGGGGCCCCCTGCATGATAACCTTTTTCAAAAAAATATTTATGTATGAAAAGGATGAAGTTCAGGTATATTTTGTTTCAAATGTTAAGTCTCATCTTTCTGCAATTAAAAAATATCTCTCCTTGACCACCGGAATTTATACGTGCATTAAATGCAATGTGCATCAGCACAGAAATTGTTTCAAGCAAAAACGAAAAATTTGCATTTTTTTAGTTTAGGCTTTTAATTATTTTATTAATTAATATTAATTTTTTTTTAGATTTAATTTATTGTCAAATTCCACTTATTGAAACATTTTGAAACTATTTATTTTGAAAATAACGAAATAAATTAATAAAATAGCAACCAAATCCAAATATTAAAATTGCATAAAAAGTTGAAATACAGGCTTTTCTGGAATAACGGAACATTAATTTTTTTTTACAAGAGTTTTGAGATCAGCCGGTGCTAATTTTACTAAATATGTACGTTTTTCCAAACAAAAAATTAATATTTGTCCAAAATGGGCTAAGCATTAGACTGGGTCGAAATCCTACAAAGTGTAAGGATCGATTGTCCTTAGTGCGGGAAAGTGGTAATGGGGTAATATAAGCATTTTATGGAAGACTACTTTTTAATCGATCAAAAACTCTATTAGCGCATCGGTGGTCAAAATTGAGATTTTGGTCAAAATGGCCAAATTTTCAAAAAAATTTTAAAAATGTAAATTTCATTTTATTGGTTAGTAAAAAAACTTTTTTTTATTGCATTTGATACTAATAACTTTTGTGTTAAATATTGGAATTTTATGCCATCACTAACATATTTTTATTTAAGGTACAAAAAAAAATTAATGCACCAGTTTAAATTTAGCTCCGGAGTAAATTAAATAATAAATACTTTGATTTGAAATACAGTTCTTCTCAGCCAAGAATATTTCGTTGAACTTAAACAGAAACATTCCCGTTTATATAAGTTACCCGCTTAATTGATTTTTTTGTTGTGTTAAAAAAAAGTGTTTTAAAACAAAATTAATCCGCAAGTAATCCTAATTCAATGTTATCAATTCGGCTTAAAAATTTGTTAGTGGCCACTTTTGACCTTTAGTTCAGAAGGGTTAACGCTTTCGGCAATATAAAAATTATTTAATTAATTATTTTTGACTATTTTGAAAATAAAAATGTGTTTTTTTTTAATTTTTAAAAAACATGAAAATTTTGGTAGGGGACATTTTTGGTTGCATGCACATACGGGTTAAAGATGCCCAAACAAATTTATGTTTCAAAATTAAGTCAATATGATTAAATCTGTGGCCGTACGAAAAAACTAGTTAACTCCACTTTTTGCGAAAATTGAGATAACACCAAAAATAGAAAGTGCATTCCATTTACTATCACTCTGTCAGATCGAAATTTTGATATATGTTCTCATTTACAAGTTATTTGGAAAACAAAATATTGGAAAATACCAATTTTTATGTAAAAACTAGTTAACTCCATGCATTTTTTGAAAAAACAAGATAACTCCATAGTTTCTTAAAAAACATAAAAATTAAAAGTTTAAAACGATGTTCTTTCGAAAACTATGGGAGAAAAAGCTGAAAGAACAAGTTTGAGTCACGAGTCCTTTGAGTCCAAATTTTGATCCTAAAAATTTTAACTCCCGAGAATTCATAGATTGCATATAAAAAATGCATACAATTTTTTTTTTTTGCAGATCTTAATTCATAGAATACGACTGCCAAAATATCTTAAAGTAATAGTTTTTAAGTTATTAATAATTTATATATAGGATAACTTCCCAGCAAAAACTAGGTAATGTGTTCTGAAAAGTAATGACTGCCAATTACATTACTTATAACAACTACTCATTACCCACTGCATTACTTTAGTCCAAAAAGCAACTAGTGGCTTATATTGTAATATGTAAGTACTTATTTGCAATAATATAAATAGTAAATTATTGAGAATGTTAAAAATAAATACTTTTTTTGCAAGTTAACTTGTAAAATTAAGTCCAATCAGAAAAACATTATTTGTTTTACCTTTTTAACTTAAAGTTTCGCGAAAACGAATAATCCAATGATAAATAGTTATTTCAAATTCTGTTTGCAACTATTTATTTCATTCATTACAAGTAACTACTTATTTTACTCGTTATAAGTAAGTATTTATTTATCTCCCTACTCGTAAGCTTGTAGGCACTAATTATTTTTGTCTTACGGCCTTTATAGAATAAGTAGTGTTTCATGCAATGAGTAAGTACATACAAATAATTATTACTAATAACTATACTCATTACTAGTAATGCAAAAATTTGCTGGGTTACTTTATACCATGCTCCATTAATGATTTTAGCATGAGATGAGGAAGTAATGCATGGAAATTATGACAACGAATTCGAGTAAGGTATAAAGTACCTTATCAAGTTTATAACGAAGCATACGAGAAGCATAAGGTATCAAATATATGATATTTTTAAGGCTACGAGAAATAAAATAATATAGCATACGAGAACATGATATATAAGGTGTTACAAGCAGTGAATAAGTAACGTTATTGAATTTACTCACGTGATTGCAAGTGAGTGTGAGTAGAAAAAAAAAGGCTCGTGAGTGTGCGTGATTTGAAAATTCCTGTCGTGAACCCATCTCTAGCTTAAACTAATGCATTTTTATATAAAAAATTCATTTTTTATGTTATTATGTTATTATAAAGCATTATGTATTCAATTACAAATAATGCATTACTTAAAATATTGAAATAATACATAATGTAACCAAATATAAGTCACCCATGATTAAATGTTTAGAAATAATAAATATTAAATACAATTTATGCAATATTCCTGCATTACGTAACAAGTTATTAGTAAAATATTATTTCTGACCTTGAAATAATATGTTGTTGAACAAATGTTTGGTAAGACATCATAAAATAATGCTTCAAATAAGGGATATACATTACCTGGTAATGTGTTACATAATCAGCATTCATTACAAAAGTTTTGCTGTGAATTTTACGTATAAAAACATACAAAAACTCGGCTTAGTTTTGAGATACATAAAAAAAAAGAAAAATTTTTTTTTTTTTGAAAAAACTAGTTAACTCCACTTTTTCGTAAAAAGTGGGTTAATTAACGTGCTGAGTCAAAAAAGTTAATATTTTGCCTCATATGATTACTAAAGTTGCCTTAATTTCATAATATATAAGAATTAATTGAAAAAAAAAGTTTTTTTGGAAAAACTAGTTAACTCCATTTTTCGAAAAAACAAGTTAACTGACATCGATTTTCGGATTTAGTGTCCAGAAATGAGTTCAATTGAACCAGAAATCTTTAATATTATTAAAAAAATTGTTTTGTCTAATGCACATGCATAACAACATATATTCATAATAAATAATTAGTGAAATATGTTAAAAACTTAAAGTGTGTTTTTCTCCTGTTTTCAAAAAATGGAGTTAACTAGTTTTTTCGTACGGCCACAGAAATAAAAGAACATACAACACAATATTCAACACAAACATGATTTTGAAACCATTAATTTCATAAAACAGTAGTTAAAACCTAAAAAAACTCATTACGGGACACTTTTGGCCGCTGACCGATTAGGGTTAAAGACGTTCTATAAATCTATCGTTTCCAAACTAAGTTACCATGATCACATGGAACAAGATAGAGCATAATATTGGTCAATTTGTACAATTATGTAGCTTACAAAAAATAAAAACTCAAAAAAATGGCAAAGAATCTGATTTCCTTGAAATCCGCTCAATTGAAATCGCTCCCCATAAAAAACTACCGAACGGATTTTCGCAAAAATTTAAATCTTAAGTATTTATGATGTTTTTAATAACATTGAGTAATAAAATCGATATATTTTGCAATTTTAATAATAAAAACAATTAAATAAAAAAAAGTGGTTTTGAGAACCGCGCCAAAAATACGATTTTTTTTGTACCTTAAATAAAAATATGTTAGTGATGGCATAAAATTCCAATATTTAACACAAAAGTTATTAGTATCAAATGCAATAAAATGCTTATGTTACCCCATTTCCACTTTCCCGCACTATGGACAATCGATCCTTACACTTTGTAGGATTTCGACCCAGTCTATTAAGCATGTACTATTTAGTTTAAAGTTTGACTTAATTCTGAATGCAAATACTGCTAAAAAATATTTTTTTTTAAAAAGGGGTTTTTCAAAAAAAAAAAAAAAAATCCCTCACGCAAAAATTCGACTCACTCTCTAGACACTCAACCAGAATTTTTCAACTCACAATCACGTGATTTAAATGAAATTCACTTTTTTGAGTCACGCAAATCACGGACCAGCGACCATCTCCAATTCAAATACATAAACAAGAGACAAGTGTCTTTTCATTTGTTTAATCTATAACATCTGTAAATTTTATTTAAAATGAAGTGTCCACCCTTGAAAAAGTTTCTTTGTAGGTCTGAATCCAAAAAGTTTTAAGGCACTTATTTATTACCTTGATATAGCCACGTGACTTAAATGAAAATCACTCTAAAACCAAATGATTTAAATGAAAATCACTCACGCTCACGCGTGAATCACGGGACCAGAGACCATCTCTAATTCAAATACTTAAACAAAAGGCAAGTGTCTCTTCATTTGATTTATCTATAACATCTATAAATTTTGTTAAAAATGAAATGTCCACCCTGAAATAGTTTCCTTGTAGGTCCGATTTCAAAAAGTTTCAAGTCACTTATTTATTACCCTAATACAGACCTGTAAATACTTGAAAATTTATTTACTTATTTTATAATTTTTCAAATATTTTTTGTATTTGTACTTGAACATTTCAAATACAAATATTTTTTTACTTACTTAACATTTTTACAAGTAAGTAAAACAAAATACTTACTTAAAGAGTGCAAGTTCAAATATTTTCAAATAAATAAAATATTTGAAAAAATGTTTACAAATAAAATATTTGTCAACAATGTTTACAAATAAAAAAACTTGAGAACATTTTTTCAAATATTTTTATACTTGCCCAAAATTTTCAAATATTCAACATTATTATGGTTGACGAAAAAAGGACATAAAGTCCAATTTTTTTAACACAATTTTTTTGCACAAATGCATTCTTCTACTACAGCTCTAAGCACTTCTGTAAAAATATTAATAATTTTTTAAGATTTTCCTATAAGAAATTAAGATTTTTTCAAGTTTCAACAGAATTGTATGGATATTGGACTTCATATTTTTAAGCAAATCGAGACCTTAGGACAACAAGGTTCTATTTACTTAAAGAAATAGGCACAAATAGAACCTCTTGTCATATGGTAGCGAAATCTCGGTAAGATTTCGAGACATGGAGTATGTCCTAACGCATTTGAATAACAAGATCACTTACGTGCCACCTATTGATTCTCTTGAAATTTGGATATGTTGTTTGGAATAAGAACTGTAATATTGTTTTTTAAGCGGTCAAAACTTATTTTTAGTGTTGGTTGACTTGTATGGGAGAAATGTCCGTTATGGGAACTTTGTCTTTTTTATATGGTTTCAGTTCCCTTAATGTGGAAACAATAATTTTTGCATTGTTTTTTTTTATTTGGATCTCTTTTGTAGGGATTTGGAACTCCACAAACACCACAGACTCAACCATAACGGCTTCGCTGCATACATAAATAATTTTTGTAGACCTCTGAATGAAGATTCAGGCCAACCGGCTTCGCTGAATATAGTTCCGCTGCGTAACAGCCTTCAGCCGGACATAATAATTACCAAATCCAAAGATTCAGCCCAAAAGTCTTCGCTGAATTAAGATTTCTTGCGTAGCAGAAAAATTTATAAATTAAAAAAAAAAAATCTTGAAAATTTTATGTGTACATCAATGATGGGTACCAATACCTTTTCGATACCAATACCCGTTAATACCAATTCAAATTGAAAACCAATACCAATTAAAAACCAATACCTTTATTTGTGCGATACCAATACCGATAAAAAACCAATACCGATTCCCCACTACCAATACCAATTAAAAACCAATACTTTTATTCTCCAAAACCAATACCAATAAAAAACCAATACCAATTCATTTTTTTCTACTTTCGTATCGGTTTTGTTTCGGTTTTTTGTATTCTTATTTTTGTTTGTTGTAATTATGAATTCAAACATTTTCTTTCCATCACATTATTGGGTTTTACCTAGGGTTGCCATTTGCATTTTGAGAAAAAGAGGACGTCAACCTCGAAAAAGGAGGACATTTGACCCAAAAAAGAGGACAATTTTTTTTAAATATTAAATTAATTTAAAACAATTCAACAAAGCAATACAATATGCAAAAACAAATCATTTTTATTAAGAAAACAATTTTAAATTCTAAATAATTTTAAGAAAATTACTTTTTAATTTAAATAAATTCAGATATGTTAATTGTATTTCAAAAATTTACATTTTGATTTAAAAATTATGCAAATGCTTTGCAAAAAATTTTATTTTTATATAAAATTTTCTGAAAATCATTTGAAAAATTTTGATATGCAAATCGAAATTTTTTAAATTTACTTAATTGGAATTTTCCGAAAAGCATTTTGAAAATTTTGAAATATATGTAAATGGAAATTTTTGAAATACAATTAGAAATTTATGAAATGGAATTTTTAAAAAGCATTTAGAAAATTACAAATGGAAACTTTTGAAATACAATTGGGAATTTCTGAAATACAATTTTTGTAAATTCAAAAGGAGTTTGCCTAAAATCATTTAGAAAATTTTGAAATGGAAATTTTTGATACAAATCTTTTATCGGAGAGCAAACTTTAAGATACACGGCATCTGATAAGAAGTAATGTCAACGTAGTTATTTTCGCACAACAAAAAGTTTTTTTTTTTTATTTTAGTGCCCGTTTTGCTCTCAAAAAGTTGACATTACTGCTGGTAAGTGAAAATACGCGATGCCAATAATTCAAACGCTAAGAATTAACAAAAAAAATGTATGGGGAAAAGTGCAAAAAGTAGGACAACCCCGGACACTTTCTAAAAAAGAAGTAGGACTGCCCCGGACGCCCTAAAAAAGAGGACGGTGTCCGGGGAAAAGAGGACGGATGGCAACCCTAGTTTTACCTGACTAACGAATTGCTAAAGATATTCACAAAAGATGTTACATCGATCAGTAATCGTTTGCATGAAATGTCACATAACAAAAAGAGGTTAGCTACTTGAATTTTAAAAGCCATAAAAACATAAAACAATTTGTTTTGTCACGTACCATATCCTTATTTTTAACCCAATTCGATTGTTATGACCCCTAATAAAAGTAGATCTTAAAAAATTTAGACCTTTTCTGTGATACATTTTTGACATTCAGGTTTTACCTGACTAACGATTGCTAAAGATGTTCACAAAAGATGTTCCATCGATCAGTAATCGTTTGCATGCAATGTCATATAACAAAAAGGAGTTAGCTACTTGAATTTAAAAAGCAATAAAAACATAAAAAAATATATTTTTTTTACTTTTTTTTTTTAACCAAATTTGATTTTTATGACCCGTAATAAAAGTAGATCTTAAAAAATTTAGACCTTTTCTGTGATGAAATTTTTTCTTTTGCAAACATTGTTTATATTTGATATACATTAAATGTCACTGCACTGTTCTTTGGGTTGTAAAAAAAAATACTAATGTCCTTTTTTGGAAATTCCAATCAAGCAGTCGTTACAAAATTTTATGTCACAACACCAGAATCCAAAATTTTTTTTTTTTTGTTTTATTAGAGGCTCACTGTGCCGAGCACAGTCATATTATATAAGAATTTATTTTATTTTAGTGTACGGTTCACACTTGCTATTTTTGAGAGCTTAAGGGCTACGTGTTTAAAAAATCTTTGTTCTGTATTCATTACGTTTTTATTCTGCAAAACGATGTTCGCATTCATTTTTAACTACCCAGGCAGAAACTGCCAACCGTTCCACAAAAAAAGTTTCGGAAAAGCTCTTTATTTTTTGTGTATAAGGTAGTATGAAAAAAAGTGCTTTGCAAGCGCTTTGCCAATGTTTTCTATTTAAATCCGTTCAAAGTATAATTTGTAATTAAAATTTATTAATTTTAATAACAATTGGAATATTTTTCATTTCCCTGCAGTATTAGTTATTGGTCTTTGATAGCTCTCGTGATATGTGACTTACACACAATTCCTATCACAAACTTGACACCTTTTATATAAAAACACGTTTCTTTTGTGAGGAAGTGTCTTAAACTCCGGATACATCACATGTGAAATGCCACTGGGTCTATCCCTTTGGAAACAACACGTTTCAGTCCAATACATCTCTTTTTCTTGGGACTTTTGCTAAAAGGGTTATCTAGGACTATTATTTCGGGTAGTTTCAAACATGAGCATAAACTCTTTATACCCTGTACCACAAGGCGCTTTAAAATAGCAACGGCATACCGTTTACCGTGGTTATCATTTTGGACGCTGGGAGAGTACTAAACTGTGATGCTTTCCCAGCACACAAGCGACCATAAAAGGTACTTTGCCAGCGCTCTCCCGTTTGTATTTTTCTGCTTAGGTAATTTAATTATTGGTTTCCCCCATACAATTTAAACGTCAAAATAAACCACCGTTTTATTTTGACAGATAAAGTGCTTAAAATTGTATGGGGAAGACACATAATTAAACTAGTTTAAATGAATGCGAATATGGTATTACTGGTGTTTTGATAAACAACTTGTTTAAGGTCGTAAGTTTGAACCCCATATAAGAAAACAATTACCCGTGTAATCGCAATTACCAAAAGATCTAAAATCGAAAAAGGGGCCTCCACGGTTACCTATTTCGATCATCTTTTTCAAAAAATATTTATGTATAAAAACGATGAATTTCAGGTATATTTTATAACGAATGTTAAGTCTCAACTTTCTGCAATTAAAAAATATCTCCCCTTGGCCACCGCAATTTATATGTGCATTAAATGCAATGTTCATCAGCACAGAAATTGTTTAAAGAAAAAACGAAAACTTTGCATTTTATTATTTTAGGCTTTTAATTTTTATACCCCCAACTACAGTATGGAAAGTCCTGCATTTGGAACCTTAGAATTAGAAAATGTTGTTTTTTTTTCGGTCCGCCCCCCTTTTATGGGCGTGGAATAATTTTTTTTTTTAATTATGATAAACTTTCATTTCTTTAGTGCAATGAATTTTTAGTGCAGAATGAATTTTTAAACACATATTAGACCCACCCACAAAAAAAAATAAAACAAACAATCAGAAAAAAAATAAACACCCAAAAACAATGACTACTGCGACTTAAAATATTAAATATGAAGTCGATTATTAAAAATATATTTTAAAAGTCGATTTTATCGATTTTTTTAGGGCTTGTGGTGAGGCTGTTTGAATTTTAATTTGGTTATAAAAACTAAATTAATAATATAACAAATGATATTTACATCATTAATAAGGGGTTCAAATACCCTTGCCTATTAATTTGTTTTAAGAAAAAATACTAAAAAAATGTCTTTAATATTAGACATGGGCGCGTGAGTGATTTTTGACTCACTCACGCTCACGACAGGAATTTTTGAATCACGCACACTCACGAGCATATTTTTTCTACTCACTCTCACTCACAATCAAGTGAGTAAATTTAACACAACTCACACTCACGTGCACTCACGCAAGCTTCGCTCACACTCACGTTGACTCACACTCACAAAACTCTTATTTATACAAAAAAAATCAAAAACTAAAATTTTGAAAAATCTTTCAAAATTTTAAGCAAAATTTAAAGTTCAGAGAAATTTTACATTTTTTTTTCCTTTTTTCGGGATGAAATCTTAAGTTAAGCCAAATTTTACAATTTTTTTGTACATTTTTTGGTACGAAAGGAAATATGAAGTGAAAATAAATCACGCAAACTCACGCAAAAAAAATCGACTCACGCACACTCACTCACGCAAAAATCTTACTCACGCACACTCACTCACGCAATTTTTTTCTCCACTCACAATCACGTGAATAAAATTGAATTCAGTCACACTCACGTGTGAATCACGTGAATCACGCTCTAATCTGCTCATGAGCCCATCTCTACTTAATATAAGAAAAATAAAAAATAAATCATTATTCAAAAATCCACTATGTCCGATCGATGGCTTAAATTCAAAACTAAACTCGGTTAAAAATTGCACATAAACGTATATTTTTCTCCACTGTGGAGCGGACAGAAGGACGACGTACGTTAAATTAATTAATATTAACGACAAAACCTTTTGCATACAAATTCCAAAACCGATATAAGATAAATACCAATACTTATTAAAAACCGATACCGATTCGAGGCTAAAACCAATACCAATACCCAATACCTAAATAATTCAAAACCAATACCGAAACCTATACCAATTCAACAAAAAATGAAAACCAATACCTATACCAATACTAATATAATTTTAAAAACCAATACCAATACCAATACTTTTATCGAATTGGTACCCATCCTTGGTGTACATAAATAAAAATATTTATGACAAATAAATTTATTTGAAAAAATGTTGCCAAATATTTTATTTGAGTTCAAATATTTTATTTGTAAACATTTTCTTCAAATATTTTACTTATAATAAGTATTTTACTTATAATAAGTATTTTACTTATGGCAAGTATAAACATATTTGAATTTACTTGTATTTGATTTTTTAAATACAAATATTTTTTTTACTTACTTAAACTAATGTTAAGTAAGTAAATAAAATAATTGAACTTGAAAGCTTCAAGTATAAGTATTTGAATACTTACTTGAAAATACTTAAGTACAACCTTTTTACAGGTCTGCCCTAATATAGTACATAATTTAAATGAAAATCACTCTATAATCACGTGATTTAAATAAAAATCGCTCAAGCCTGAATCACGTGGCTTTTGAGTCACGCAAATTACGGGACCACAGACCATCTCTAATTCAAATACATATACAAAAGACAAGTTTCTCTTCATTTGTTTCATCTATAACATCTGTAAATTTTATTAAAAATGAAGTGTCCACTCTGAAATTGTTTCCTTGTAGGTTCGATTTCAAAAACTTTCAAGGCACTTATTTATTACCTTAATATAGGCTTATATTCTGAATTTCAAAAAAAAATCGGTTAACATTTACGACCTGTAGAGACTTTTGGCCAAAAAACCCTCCATCTCGCCCCAGTGTGCACTGTGGGGCGGACAGAAGGACGACTTACTTTAAATTAATTAATAATAACGACAAAACCTTTTGCATACAAATACCAAAACCGATATAAGATAAATACCAATACTTATTAAAAACCGATACCGATTCGAGGCTAAAACCAATACCAATACCCAATACCTAAATAATTCAAAACCAATACCGAAACCTATACCAATTCAACAAAAAATGAAAACCAATACCTATACCAATACTAATATAATTTTAAAAACCAATACCAATACCAATACTTTTATCGAATTGGTACCCATCCTTGGTTATTGATGAAATTCGGACGCAAATTCTGCGAAAAGTGTCTGAAAACTGGAGGTTCAGATTACTCCATGTACGAGGCATTCGTGGTGGCGATATGGCCCTAAATAATTTTTAAACATTAATTTCTAGAGTCCGACCGAATATTCGGTTTCGGCCGAATAATGGGGTTTTGGCCTCTATTCGGTATTCGGCAAAATTTTGGCCGAAACCGAAACTTTTTGCTATTTTAAAAAATATATAAAAAAAGTCTCTGAATTTTTTAATTTCGTCTTTCATTACACTTGTTGTAGTTCACTTGAAAAAATGTAACAACGTTGTCCAATAAATGCAATACTGTTACAGTTCAAATATTTGTTTCTTTTGAACTACAAATGAAATGTACATTTTCTTTAGTTTATTTATATATGATTTTTTTTTAAAATATAGTTTTTTCCCCTATTCCTATGGTTTAAAAACATTGCTGTATATTTATCTTTAAAAAAAAATAATTTTATTCATGCCTGGCGGTAGTTTTTTTAAGTTTCGGTTCGGCCTCAAAGACCGGTTTTCATAAAATTATATATACAATAAAGTCCGCTTGATTGATATTAAAAATATTATTCCTTACTTTATTTTCATTAAAATTTCGGTAACAATTAAAACAAGTGTTTTTATTTTGAAAGCGGGGGTAATTTTGTACTGATTTTTAGCTATAAATCTTATTAATTTGTTTAATAGATATAATTACTTTTTAATTATTTTCAGTTAAAACTTTAAATTTTGTTTAAAATTTTAACAAATTATATATATTCGATTAGAGTTTTATTCTAGTTCGAGGCCCAAATTATTTTATTTTTATGTACCACCTTTTGGTACTAAAAATAAAAAAACAACATTTAACACAAAGTTTAGTACGACTTATCCTACAAACACTATTGTTTGGTTAGGTACTGTTGTTATTGTAAAATAACAGCAACACATATATTAATAATTACCAATGGTGATTTACTTAGTATACAGAGATGCCAACTATTTGAGAGCAAAAGGCGCACAAAAATTTTATAAACGGGTAAAAACGCGTAAATTTGCTTGAAAAAAAAGGGTAAAAAAGCACTGGACTGTTTTTTAAATAATAGATGAAAAAAAATTATGTTTTTTTAAACAAAATTATTGATAAGTTTGTTGGTTAAACTTTTAAGCAACCGATAAAATCGTTGTACAATTTTACATGGACTGCATTTTCCGCTTCAAAAGCCAAATTTAGTCTTTGAGCTTCACCCAGAACAGAATTCAAATATTAAACCAAAATACAAAAAAAACCTACAAAGAATGGCATTTTTTTTAGAGGTTGGGTCAGTTCTTCAAGGGAAAACATTTTCCCCTTAGTCCGACTTTGCCCTTTTTTCCGAACTTAATACGACCAATGTTTATTGACCATAATAAAAAATTCATTCCATATTTCAGGCGACTAGCTCTAAGTTTGAACTGCATATTGCTTTCCACAGATAGACAGACGGACGTTAAAAAAAATGTCTTTGAATCGATCATAAAACAATAAAATATATACTTTGTGACTAATATTTCGATGCGTTACACTCGAAATAACAAAGTAAGTATACCGCCAAACTTTGTTTGGAGGCTATAAAAATTAATTTTAAAAAGCACCAAAAGCACCAACTGAAATTTTAAAAAGCACCAAGTTAGTGCGTTTTTCTAATTTGGCACTAGGTCAAAAATTTTCGCGTTTTGACACATCAAAAAGCACTAGATCTAGCGCGAAAAGCACTAAGTTGGCATCCCTGTTAGTATATACAATTTTTGTTTTAAAAGAGTTATTTTTGTTGGAAAACAGATTTCGGACCTTCATAATAGTATTTCTCGTATAACTTGTGAAATATATCAAATATTATGTCTGGTTTGATGTTTGATTGACCAACGATGATTCTCTAAAGTCTGCTGAAGATTCCTTAGTGGGGATGAAACTGATCAGTACAGACATACTATGAGATGAGTAACTTTTTTAAAGCAATAAATTAAAAATACTCTATTATGACAATATCATAAATAGAAATATTTTTGGGCCTCGAACTAGAATAAAACTCTAATCGAATATATATACATATATAAAATCCGAATAAATACATTTTATTTTTATGTACCTTTTAGTACTAAAAATAAAAAAACAACATTTTAATAAATTTTTTTCTTAATTTGAGCAAAATTAAATTAAACTTTTATTGATATGAGTAATTTTTTAATCAAAACTGATTTTTTTATTTTTTTGTGTGTACATTCAAAGCAAATATAAAAACTAAATGCTAACAACATTTAAATACAAATAAATTGTTTTAACGTAAAATAAATCGTATAAACATTTTTTATGTTTTTGCAAATATCAAATTTTACATCTCCAAGCAAAAAAGGCCATAAACAAATAGAATCAAGATTTTACTTTTTCGCTGCCGTTAAAAAAGTTCCCGCCCAAACTAGATGAAATTTGGTCTATATTTTTTTAGTTTATTTACAAAAAGCTATTTACGGTAAAAATGACGAATTCTTGTTAAAGACATTTTTTGGATTCCTTCAAGATCAAAGCTTGATAGTTTAACCCTTAACTGCATGGCGTTAACTATTTGTAACGACAACTTTGGCGTTTTCATTTTTGTTCGTAAGTGTTCACAACCCAGCAAAACTTTGATTAACAAATAATGTTGAGAAACATTCCCCAGAATACAACACGTATTTATTTTAATTTCCTTTTTGAACTGTCAAACCAAAGAGAGGATAAAAGCTTTTATCCTCTCTTTGGTTTATATAAAATCAACCCCTTTTTTGTAATGTGAAAATGAATTGTTTCTGTCTTTTCTTCAGTTTTTCAAACGAAATATTAGCTCCATTCGATTACCTACTACAATTTACTATTTTGTACTCGTTTTACTAATTTTGCTCAAAAACTGTTCGAGTACACATAAAAATAATAAATGTAGTAATCAATTTAAGAGAAAACGTATTTCTCTTTTACTAAAATTTTACTACAATTTACCGGCAAAATTTCAATGAGTAAAAATAAAATTATGTCAAAAAAAAATTATTGACAAAATTTTATTTTTTATTTATTTAAAAAAAAAATTGTTTGTACATAAAATAAATTTTTGTCTGCAAATTTGTTATTAAAGATGAAAAACACAATAAAAAACAATTAAATTGCAATGGGATACATGTTTCCCAAAACGAATATCAAAAAAAGTTTGAATAAGTTAAAATCTCTAGGAAAATCAGATAAAAATAAAAGAAACAACGTGGAATTTCGTAGGAATATGGATAATTTTTTAAGAACCAGATACACTTTTGATCTGTCCGTCGGCTGTGGCCTTTTATTCTTAAAGAGCTTCCGTCTTAAATAAATCCTCAAGATTTCAAAGATGATGTGGAATCTTTCTATAAAAAATATCCAGGTTATACATTTTGAGGGTTTTTCTTTTGAGAAACTACCTCAGTTTAGTTTTTCTTTAGAAAACAGTCTTTTAAGTTTGTTTTTACTTATCAAAGATGAAAAAAATAAGTAAAATCTTAGGATTCTGAGAGTATTTGCAAAAAGGAAATGTTGTTTAGGTTCTGACCAGTAGCAAATACTTTTTCTATAGGAAAAATGTCTCAGAATCTGATTAAAATGTCTCAGAATCTGAGGTTTTTCCTATAGGAAAAATGTCTTAGAATGTGAGACTTTTTCTATTGGAAAAATGTTTTAGAATCTCAGACTTTTTCTATTGGAAAAATGTCTCAGAATCTGAGAATTTTTCTATAGGAAAAATTTCTCAGAATCTTAGACTTTTTCTATAAGAAAAATGTCTCAGAATCTGAGACTTTTTCTATAGGAAAAATGTCTCAGAATCTGAGACTTTTTCTATAGGAAAAATGTCTCAGAATCTGAGACTTTTTCTATAGGAAAAATGTCTCAGAATCTGAGACTTTTTCTATAGGAAAAATGTCTCAGAATCTGAGACTTTTTCTATAGGAAAAATGTCTCAGAATCTGAGACTTTTTCTATAGGAAAAATGTCTCAGAATCTGAGACTTTTTCTATAGGAAAAATGTCTCAGAATCTGAGACTTTTTCTATAGGAAAAATGTCTCAGAATCTGAGACTTTTTCTATAGGAAAAATGTCTCAGAATCTGAGACTTTTTCTATAGGAAAAATGTCTCAGAATCTGAGACTTTTTCTATAGGAAAAATGTCTCAGAATCTGAGACTTTTTCTATAGGAAAAATGTCTCAGAATCTGAGACTTTTTCTATAGGAAAAATGTCTCAGAATCTGAGACTTTTTCTATAGGAAAAATGTCTCAGAATCTGAGACTTTTTCTATAGGAAAAATGTCTCAGAATCTGAGACTTTTTCTATAGGAAAAATGTCTCAGAATCTGAGACTTTTTCTATAGGAAAAATGTCTCAGAATCTGAGACTTTTTCTATAGGAAAAATGTCTCAGAATCTGAGACTTTTTCTATAGGAAAAATGTCTCAGAATCTGAGACTTTTTCTATAGGAAAAATGTCTCAGAATCTGAGACTTTTTCTATAGGAAAAATGTCTCAGAATCTGAGACTTTTTCTATAGGAAAAATGTCTCAGAATCTGAGACTTTTTCTATAGGAAAAATGTCTCAGAATCTGAGACTTTTTCTATAGGAAAAATGTCTCAGAATCGGAGACTTTTTCTATAGGAAAAATGTCTCAGAATCTGAGACTTTTTCTATAGGAAAAATGTCTCAGAATCTGAGACCTTTTCTATAGGAAAAATGTCTCAGAATCTGAGACTTTTTCTATAGGAAAAATGTCTCAGAACCTGAGACTTTTTCTATAGGAAAAATGTCTCAGAATCTGAGACTTTTTCTATAGGAAAAATGTCTCAGAACCTGAGACTTTTTCTATAGGAAAAATGTCTCAGAATCTGAGAATTTTTCTATTTGAAAAAATGTCTCAAAATCTGAGACTTTTGCTGTAGGAAAAATGTCTCAGAATCTGAGAAAATTGTCTCACAAGCTGAGACTTTTTCTATAGGAAAAATGTCTCAGAATCTGAGACTTTCTATAAGAAAAATGTCTCAGAGTCTGAGACTTTTTCTATAGGAAAAATATCTCAGAATCTGATACTTTTTCTGTAGGAAAGTTTCTAAGAATCTGAGACTTTTTCTATAGGAAAAATGTCTCAGAATCCGAGACCTTTTTCTATTTGAAAAATGTAACAGAATTTAGGACTTTCTATTTGAAAAATGTAACAAAATCTGAGACTTTTTATAAAAATGTCTCAGAATCTGAGATTTTTTTGTATAGGAAAAATGTCTCAGAATATTTTTAGTTCAAGGGAAAGACGGCGGAAATAAAAGACTCCAAAATAAGTGCAGATACATAAATTAAAAAATAACTTTTTAGCCCCCTGCAAAAAAAACCTGGATATGCCCCTGGTCAAAAATTCTGACGGTATTCCAAACCATCCTCAGATTATTAGACAAAAGTTTTTCTAAGCGTTAAGTTTTTGGAAAAACTTTTTTGATTCTAAAATACTTTAAAAAGGTCAAATTCTTTAAAACAAATCGGATTCCTAAGGATTTATATATGTATAAAAAGATTTCGGATATAAAATTTAGGATTGCTCTATAGAATATAATCCCCAAGTAAGCAGAAGTTTATCTTTTTATAACAAAATTTAAAAAAAAAATTAATGATACATAAATATATTTTTACTATTTTTTTACTACTTTTCATTTTTTTATTTTTTTTGTTTTTCCTCTCAATGAGTAAAATTTAAAAATGTCTCCCTTTTACTACTTTTACTACAAAAAAAGTAATCGAATGGAGCCATTAAAAACAAATTATTAAAATATTAAAAACAAATTATAATTAAATAAAATATAATATAATTATAAACAGGTGAAATATAACCAAAATCAAATCGTGTTTTTATTCAGAAACATAATGATCCTTCTCACCAAATCGTGAACGGAGTGACAATTCGGGTTCTTTTTCTTAAAAAGAAAAGTAACGTGTGTGGAAAAATGCACTACAATTAGTGTAGTGAAAAAACAATTGTACATTTTATTCGTATTGAGTGACTGGTAGCTCCATTGGACTCTAGTCACTATATTCGTATCGGTCTCGTGAACGTTTATTGGTTTCGTGGTAATTGACATTCGGGTGCTCCGCTGGATACAGTCAATAACATTTATATCGGTTCCGGGGAAAGCATTATTGTGAAAACATTAAAACAACAACAACAAGAAAATTTGTCGCAATAATCAAAAAGAAAAAAAAAAACAAATACTGTGAAAAAGAAAAAAACTGCAAGTGAAACAACAACAACAGGAAAATCTGCGAAAATCAAAACCTAACGCGTGAAGAGAAAATATTGTGCTCGTTAGGGGTGCTCCATAAAATTATTTAAAAATTTAAACGGTCGTTTGATTCAGTGAATCAAGCCGACCGGCTCAAAATTTTTTGAATCTTGCGCCGCCGCCGTTTCAGTCGACTCAAATCGGCTTAAAATATGAGCCGGCGGAAATTCAAGCCGCCGGAGATTACTTTTTGGTAAATAAAAAACCAACTATGTTTTTTGAAAATTTAGTTATTGAGTAAATCCATATCAACATAGCAAAAAAAATTTAATTTTTGACGTCAATCGACCCAAATTTCATGAAACTCGGTATATATGTAGGGACTTACTCAACTTATACTCAAACAAAATTTAAGACTTTTGACTTCCGTAGTTTTGGAAATATGACGTTTCAAAAGTCAAGAAAATCCTTTAAAAGGTAAATTACAAATATTTATATCTCGGAAAGTATTTGAGGTAAATCACTCCCAGATAGCTTTTTTTAAAGGCAAAATCATCACCTTTAAAATATCGTTTTGCAAAAATTTTTATTTTGTGATCTTTTTTATGTTTCTGCACAATTCGCGATTCGCAAAAACATATCAAAAAAAGCGACATTTTTAAAAATCTGAAAAAAATATATGTTAATGGTATGAGTCTTAGCTACAAGTTCTAAAAATTTCGCGTTGGTGAACGTATTAAGTCCAGAGATATTAATAAAAATGTGTTGACAAGTAGAATTTTTTTTTAAAATCTGATGAATATTTAATTACTATTTTTGAATATTTTTGCAAATACATAAAATAAAACGGTGAAAAAAGTAAAGTTGATGGTAACCACGAGTATTACACATGAATATATTGTAACATAACTTTTTATCGATTACACTACTTAACAAAAGTCAACTTTTTTTGCAGAGACTTCTAGAACACATTTTAAAAAGTATACACAAATCTGTCATCATAAACATTTTATCAAATTGTCTTCTGGACATATAGGCCTATTTTACAGACTAAGCCCTCAAACCCAAGAAAGAAACGTAATAATAAATGTTTCACACTGACATACCTCATATTATTTGTTCGTTTAATATTTTTGTATGCTTCAGCTGCAAAAACTAAATGGGCAAATCACGAGAACGCGATTACATAAAAATGACAATGGATTCGCGTTTAGTGGATTCACGTTAAAGAGGGCAAACGACTTAAGAAAATGTATTTTAAACAATAAAAATTAAAAAAATAAAAATATTAGGGGAAAAAGTATATGCAAATAATATTTGCAAATTTTGCTCAAAATTTAGATTTTTTTTGCAAATATTTTCGCATGAACTCAATGAATTTTGAAATAATATGCATTTTTAATAATTTTCCTAATATAAAGTCATTCGTTGGTTTTTATGGGCAGGGACCGCAAAAGAGGTCTTTTCTCGAAAAGGCGATTTGATAAAATTTTTATGATGACAGATTGGTGTTAAAGAGACCAAAATACTTTAGCAAATGTAATCTAAGAGTCTGTGCAAAAAAAAGTTGATTTTTGTAGAGTAGTGTAAATGATAAATATTCATGTTATATTGTAGCTATGTGTAGTACCCGTATGTACCATTTACTTTACTTTTTTCACCGTTTTATTATGTGTATTTGCAAAAATATTAAAAAAAAAATTTAATATTCATCAGATTTGATAAAAATTTACTACTTGGCAACACATTTTTATTCATATCTCTGGTCTTAATACGTTCACCAACTTAAAATTTATACAGCTTGTAGCTAAGATAGTAGCCAATAACATTTATTTTTTGCAGATTTTTAAAAATGTCGCTTTTTCAGATATATTTTCGCGAATCGCGAATTTTGCAGAAATAAAAAAAATTCCCAAAATAAAAATTTTTGCAAAATGCTATTTGAAAGGTCATGGTTTTGCCTTTAAAACAAGCTATCAGGGAGTAATATAGATCAAATACTTTTGAAGATATAAATGTTTATATTTCATCCTTTAAAAGATTTTCTTGTCTTTTGACACGCCATATTTCTGGAACCACGAAAGTTAAAGGTCTTAAATTTTGTCTGAGTATAAGTCTTATAAGTCCCAACATATACACAAAGTTTCATCAAATTCGGAGACATCGAAGGAAATCAGGGGTTCATGTTGAAAAATTTTAACTCTATTATATTATTAGTAGAATTTTCATAATTTTTTTTTAAATATTTCTAACAAGGGAAGTATCTCAACCCTTATGTACCGATTTGCCTGAAACTTAAAATAAATATAAAAGCGACAATTGTAAGGTTGGGGTGTCTCGGCTTATCGGCCATATCGGGGATTTAGGGGTTCAAAATATGGGTCAAAAACTGGCGAAAAAATCGTTTTTTTTGGATTTTTCAGCCATTTCGTTTTAAGAAACTGTATAATGTTTTCATATGAGAAGAAAGGTTTTTTTAATGCCTATCCAATGGTGGCATAAACTTGAAAAAATTCAGAACATATGTTTTACGAACAAAAAGACTATTTAATTTTTTTTATTAAATAAAAACAATAAAATTTTCATATTTATTAAACAAATATTTAAGGAACTTACGTAGCATTTTCTTTATAAAATAAAAATAATAAAATTTTGTAACAAAATTAAAATTTTAAATCAATTAAAATTAATTTCAATTTAAAATTTATTATAAATCTATGGCCCGTACCAAAGAAAAATTAAAAGTCTATTTTAACAAAAGTTTTATTTTAAATTTCAAATTTTCTATACATTTTTGAAAGTCGATTTAAAAAACAAAAACAATTTGTATGGAAATAAAATTAAAAGTCAATTTTAATTTTATGTTGTTCTTTTATGTATAACTTTAACTTTTGATTTAAATGTTTTTCTCCTCAGTTAAAGTGGAATTTCCATGAGTTTTGATAAAGAAACATTTATAGAACTCTTGAGACAGGTCGTTTATAAATAGAATTTACAAAATTTAAATTTCAAATATCATTTTAAATGAGAAATAGCATTTAAGATTAAAATTTAGCTTTTACATATATCTCAAAATTTACATAACATTTTCCATACAAAATTACATTTGGAATCCGAATTTTACTGGATTTTGGGAAATATGCATGTAAATATCATGTCAGCTTTAACATTTTAGTATTCAAAATTTAACATTTTAGTATCCAAATTTGTTTAATAAATTTGAAATTTTTCAATATAATTTTTATTGTTTTAAATAAGTTAAACTTAATTTTAAGAATATGGGTAGATCTCAATAATTTTTATATACATTTTAAAATAAGAAATCTTTTTTGTTCTGTGGTATCCAAATAGCATGTTATAAGACTTGTTTTATTCTTAAATGTGCATACATATCTTTGTTTAGTTTTAAGCAATTTATTTAATAAAAAACATAATTTAAAGTGTTTTATTAAAACCAAGTACAAACAGCCTGAAAATTAGCTGCCGCCGATTAAGATCTATAATTGTTGCAGCCGCCGATTCAGTTTTACATAAGCGGCAGCCACCGATTCAGTTTTACATAAGCGGCAGCCGCCGATTCGGTTAAAAAAAAGCTGCAGCCGCCGATTTAGTTTTAGAAAAACAGCCGCCGCCGACTGAAAATAGTCACGCCGCCGCCCCCGAATCTACAAATCTGAGGTTTGTCGCTGCGTTTTGGATGAAACCAAAAAAAGTTGATAGGGTTTGGTGCCCCGATTCCAAAACTGTCTCTCAAATTTTTCTATCACGTCACAATTTTGAGAAAATTTTTGATCCCCTATAAAATAAGATCCTGACATGCAAATGACTTGGTATCAAGCTCATTCGAAAGTGTGTAATTTACTCTTATAGGCCATTTACATATGCCTCGAAATCCAAAAAAAATGGGATTTCAATGAAAATCTAAGTAAATCCAATTACTTTTTTGGATTTCAAATGTCAAATCCCATACAAAAAAAAACTTGGATTTTGGGAAAATCGTAAAATCGCAATTTAAAATCCAAAAAATGTCTACTACTTAATTGTACAACTATGGGTTTTCCCAAAATAATCATCCCTAATGCTTTTTTTACAACGCTGAACACGATTTTTTATCAGCTGTTGTTGTTTTTTATAAAGTAAAAAAACAATTAAAATTTATTTTTTTAAAACTATTAAAAGATTAATAAAAACAATGTTTAACAATGTTTCATTTAAAATTTACCATTGCAAATGGTAAACGCACAATTTAGTTGACCAATTTGGTCTTCCTAACAAAGAAAAACACTCAATGGTGGCGGCCCCAAACTTGGCAAAAATGTTAATTTTCTTGCATTTAAAGAAGCAGCTCTACATAAAAACACATTTTTTGATATTGTGGTCACAACATATACTAGTGGGATTGAAAATATTGGCTCCGGCAAAGAAAAATCATTGTTTTTAGAAATATTTATAAAATTGGGTAATTTTCCAACTAACAACCCTGTACACAAATCAAAAGAAAATACAGAGTTAGTACAAACAAAATCCCGCTAAATGTCAAAAAAGCATATGTAAACGGTATAGATTTTAATTGGATTTGAAATCCAAATTTATGTGGATTTCGGGGCATATGTAAATAGCATATTAGACAAGATCAAATCTTCTTGGAATTTACTTTTCTAAAATGGTAAAAAAATCATTGGCCACAAGTGCTTTAAATCCAAAATTTACGTATGAATTTTTATGGAAATTTGTTAAAAAAACACTGTGTAAATAAACTAAATATTGAAAAAATTGAAGGTTTCTTGCTAAAGGTATTATGATGTTGTCTTTTTGTTGTCTTTTTTTGTCTTTTCTTGCAAGAGCTGTGTGAGCAAAACAGATATATATGAGTAAAAGAATAAAAACTACATGGAATTTTCGAAGTTGACGTTTTTTATTTGCATTTTATTAATAACACAATAGGGCAAATATCATTATTTTTAAAATAAATTAAACTAATTTAAAAATTCTATAAAAAATTTAATTTATTTATAAAAGACACAAGAAATCTTCAAAGCATTAATTAAAGCATATTTTTCATTATAAACCGTGCGAACTGCGTTGTATACATATATAGAAAAAAATTAAGTATAAAAAATAACATTTTAACAAAAATGCAATTTTTTGCCAAATTTATGCAATAAAACACACTGAAATTATGATATTTAAATAGATTTATTTTTAAATAGATTTTATTTAAATATAATTTATTCTCCAGTTTTTTTGCACATTTTTATTAAAAATAAACACAATTTTCGATATTTTTGTAATTTTCAAATATTTTTTTTTTCTGTTTGTTTTAGTTTTTTTTTTAATTTTGTTTATTTTTTTCGGAAAAAGAAAAAACTGCCAGTTAAAAAATAACAAAAAGACAAAAATTTTTGTCTTTTTTAAAGTTTTGCTGCTTTTTCTCTGCTTTCAGAAACTTGAAATTTGACTTGAAATAACTTTTTTGTTTTTATAGTGTTTGTTTTTTACTCATTACAAAACCTATTGGAATATAGTCGCACTTTTTCTTCAGTTCTTTATCAAGACAAAAAAATTGACGAAAACAAGTGTACATCATAACACCTTAATGATTTTTTTACCATTTTAGAAAATTAAATTTTTAGAACATTTTATCTTATCTTTAAGAGAAAATTACAAGCTTCCAGGGGCGTATCCAGGATTTTATTTCGGTGGGGGCCTAACATTTTTTTAATTTTTTTTTTACAAAAAATTTACATAGCAGCACATGTTTCAGAATTTGTCTCGATATTTTCCTTGAACTGAATGCAACACAATCAGATTCTTCATTTTTGTGTAAGTTTAAAACTGTTGGGGGGAAATAAAATATATTTTTTTTTATATTTTAAAATTTTTTGAAAGACTTAAGCCTTTTTTTAAAGTGTGAATTGTATTAGATGCTGTTACATTTTTACAAAGAAGATTATCAGAATCTGAAATTTTTTTCAAAGAAAATCTAAGATTCTATGCCAATTTCCAGTAAAGACAGTTTTTGTTAAATCATATTTCCAATGGAAAACGTTTTTTGAAAAAAGTCACTTAAAAAATGCTTCTATAAACATATTCATAAAATACTTTTTCAAAAGAAAATACTTCGGTTGTTCCCATAATCTGAGATATTTTTAGTTTTCCTCCGATTCTGAAACATTCTACACAAAAAGTTTTAGATTCTGAGAATAATAAGAAAATATAAGTAATATAAGAAAAATGATTCACATTCTGAGACCTTTTAAAAAGAAAAAGTATAAAAAAATCTTAGATTCTAAAACATTTTTCCTAAAGAAAAACTCTCGGATTCTGAGAAAATTTTCCTATAGAAAAAGTCTACGATTCTTAGACATTATTCCTATAGAAAAAGTCTCAGATTCTTAGACATTTTTACTATAGAAAAAGTTTCTAATTCTGAGACATTTTTACCATAGAAACGGTAAGATTCTTATAGAAAAAGTCTCAGATTCTTCGACATTTTTCCTATAGAAAAAAATGTCTCAGATTCTCAGACAATTTCTCTACAGAAAATTTCTTAGATTCTGAGACATTTTTCCTATTGAAAAAATCTCAGATGCTGAAACACTTTTCTATAGAACAAGTCTCAGATTGTGAGACATTTTGCTTATAGGAAATTGTCAGTTTCTGAAACATTTTTCATATAGAAAAAGCCTCAGATTCTGAAATATTTTTCCCATAGAAAAATGTTCAGATTCTGAGACATTATTCTTATAGAAAAATAGATTTTTACAATAGAAAAAGTCTCAGATTTTGAGCATTTTTCTATACAAAAAGTCTAAGCTTGTGTCTCTGAGACATTTTTCTATATACAAAATCTTAGATTTTAAGATAATTTTCCTTAAGAAAAATTCGTTGATTCTAAAACATTTTTCGTAAAAAAAGTCTTAAGATTCTGAGACAATTTCCTAGATTGTAAGAAAAATTCTCAGATTCAGAGACATTATTTCTATAGAAAGTTCTCAGATTCTAAAACATTTTTCATATAGAAAAGCTTCAGATTCTAATAATTTTGTTATAGAAAATATCTTAGATGTTGAGACATTTTTCAGATTCAGAGACATTATTCCTATAGGTTCTCAGATTCTGAAACATTTTTCATATAGAAAAGCCTTAGATTCTGAAATTTTTTTATAGAAAAAGTCTCAGATTCGGAGACATTTTTCTTATAGAAAAAGTCTAAGATTCTGTGAATAGGCAAATATTTTAAGGCATTTTTCCTATAAAAATGTCTTAGATTCTGAGACATTTTTTTAAGAAATAGTCTCGTTCTGAGAAATTTTTGACTACATTTTACTTACAATTAGGTCCATTTTTTGTGTACATAAAACTTCAGGTTCTAAGATATTTTTTCATTAGAATCTCAAGTTGAAAAGTTTCAAATTCTAAGAAAAAATTTTCAGATTTTGAGATTTTTTTAACAGAAAAATTTTCAGTTTCATAACATTTTTCTTCCAAAAATTTTAGATTCTTAAATGTTCTTCTATTTTTTTTAAGAAGATTTTTAATATTGTACTTGTTATTTAATACCAAATCCTGAAATTTGTGAAATCATTTCGGGGGGCCCGGGCCCCCGGGCCCCCCCCCTGTTTACGCCACTGCAAGCTTCCGAACGAGCCTGATACCAAGTCATTTGCATTTCAGTATATTATTTTATAAGCTTTTAAAAAGGGTCAAAAATGTTCTTTTTCGGCACTTTAACCGCGAATTACTTAAAATCCTGACGTGATACACAAATTGGGGCTCCGGATTTGGAATCAGCGCAACAGACACTATCCAAATCACTTACCAGAATCCAATACGCATTTTCTTGTTGAACTGTGTTATGTATGTATATATATTATGTCCTGTGGTTCCTAGTAGGAACGCAACGAACTCTTTCCATTCGATCCGGTTAGATGCTAGATGTTTAATTTCCCTCCAGCTTAGCCCACTTTGGTTTACTTCAGATTCAAGTTGACGTCTCCAGGTGTGCGACGGACGGCCAACTCTTCTTGTGTTACCATGGGGGTTCCAGTCAATCGCAGATTTAGTAGGGTCGCCATGTGGTCTACGGAGCGAGTGACCTATCCAGCGCCATTTTCGATTAAGGATCTCAATGTTAATTGGCCGTTGGTTTGTCCGTTGCCAGACGATAGCTGTGAGATAGGTGGCAGATATCGTCGGCGTACTCCAGACTCTCAAGTTGTTGAGTAAGCCCCCATCTTATACCTCTATTTGTTTGAGTGGCATTGCGCACTATGACATCAAGGACAATGTTGAAGAGAAGGGGTGATAGTATACATCCCTGGCGCACTCCGGTTACCACATTAAAGCTGTTACTTAGAGCGTTGTCATGAACAACTCTACATTTAACGTCTGCATACAGTGCCTGAGTGAGTTGGATGATCTTATGTGGAACACCTTTACACTCAAGGGCGCTCCATATTGCATTATGGCTTAAGGTGTCGAAAGCTCTTTCAAAATCGATAAAGACCATGTAGAGGGGGGACTGCCACTCTGCGGACTGCTCAATTATGATTCGCAAGCTATTGATGTGGTCAACGCAAGATTTTTGTGGACGAAATCCAGCCTGCTCTGGTCTGAGATCATCCATTATAGCATCCGAGATTCGTGTTATGTATATGGTCTACTTTAATTACACTAAGTTTCTTAAAATTTAAATGTACGAAACGTGCCCACCTGGAATTTTGTCCAATATCACATGTAATCTGACTTCAGATTCTTAATCAGCACCCTCAAATTAACTAAAAATCAAATTTTCAAATGCTTTTCTCAACTAGTTCTAAATGATGTCTGAAAGGGTTAAAGAAACTTACAGTAAAAATAATAATACATTTAACCATTTAAAAAATAAAAAAGATAATAAATGACATTGGTTAAAATGTCTAGCAATGTAATATTTAGTGAATAGTGACAAACTAAGCACTCTGGTTAACCAAAAAAATGTTTCTTAAACAAGAATTTGACATTAAAACTTTTTATTGATTATTTCTCTAAGTATATTTTAAGCAAGAAGAGAGGAGAAAATTGTTTTTTGATTTTGTTTAATGAGTGAGAGCATGTAAGTGTGAGAGTAAAAATGCCACGTAGTGCTTTTGCATGACGCTGCTTTAAATAGTTTGTTTGTAAAGGGCTCACTCTATTTATTGCAAATGCGTACCAGTGAAGCAAGCCGATGCAAAATTTTCGGCGGCGGCTGAAGAGCAAAAATTTTCGGCGGCGGCGGCGTTTCGGCTGCGCGCCGCGTTTTTTTTAGAACAGCGCGGCTGAAAAAAAAATTCGGCTGCGCCGCTATTGTATAGTAAAAAACGGTTTAAATCTAGGCATATTAATCACGATACCCTACCGAACAAGTGGTCGATCAATTAATGGTTTAATTACCATTTTATTGGAGTTATGGTAACAAGTAAGAAAATTATAGTGGGTCAAGACCGACCTTATACCCTACACTAGTGTTTTCCGGAAAAATTTACTAAAGTAGTGAAAAAAACACTTTCTTAAATCTAAGAAGATAAATATGATAAACTAATGGGTAGAAAGTTTCCAAACTTTTCTAAATTTCTAAACTTTTAGTTAAATTTTACTAAATTGTGGTAAAATTTATGAACTTTTTTGAAGAAAATAGTATCCCAAAATTAAGTTAGCTCTTTTGTTAGTGTGGGGACAACAAGTAGAAATGGTCAGATTTCTTTATAATTTGGAAACATTCCAAATATTTGATAACAAAATATGTTATTTTTGGGGTATTTCTTTATTCACATGCTAAATTTCGAAAGGATACCTGTTAAATTACGGGTATAAAAGTAATGTTAGCCAAATTTGGGGGGCGTTTGTAGGGGGGCTAGGTCAAAACATGGACCGATTATTTTTTTTAATTTCAAGAGGCTTCTTCCTTGGGAAAAAGGAAGAATAAATTTAATTTCAGTCAAATCAATTGATTGTTGCGACCTGTATGGTGCTAACTATGTTTACATGGACGGACATCGCTAAATCGACCCAGAAAGTGATTCTAAATCGATCGCTATACTTGAAGTTTGGTTTAGGACCAATATTTTGGATAGTTACAAACATTACGACAAACTCATAATACCCTGTACTTGAGATGGGCACATGAGCAGATTTGTGCGTGATTCACGCTTGAGTGTGACTGAAACTCAATTTTACTCAAGTGGTTGTGAGTGAGTGGAAAAAAATTGCGTGAATGAGTTTGCGTGAGTCGTTTTTTTTTTGCGTGCTTTATTTTCTCTTTATATTTTCTTTCATTCCAAAAAAAGCAAAGTTTTTTTTTATAAAAAAAAGTTTCGTGAATGTGAGTTAAGTTTGTGTGAGTACTCGTGAGAGTGAGTCAAAAGTCACTTACGCGACCATCTGTACCCTGTACCATAGAGTGGTGTAGACATAAGCGTATCTAGGCCATTATTCTGGGGTGGGCAAAAGCCCCCCCCCCCCCCTTCCGAACAAAAAAAATTAAAACAAAACTAAAAAACATACATATAATACGGGGTTCACTAGCTGTTTTGAAGTGTTTAAGAGTGAGATGTTTAAAAAAGTCTTTGTTCCTTGTCCATTACGTTTTTATTCTGTTACTGGTGTTTTGTTGAACAACTTGTTTAAGGTCGCAAGTGTGAACGCCATATAACACGAAATCACAAAAAAAGTATTTAAAAAAATTAAAGTTAACTACTATTTTCGTTAAAAATATATCGTCCATTCCATGAGACATTTTAAAAAATCTGACCGAGGGTCTTCCGATTTTTGTTATTTTTTTCATACAGATACTCTATGGAGCCAATTTCAAATTTAATCCATCAGATCGAAAATATTCGAAAAACTCGCGATTTTATTCACGTTTTTCGTTTTTAAAAAAGTCAAAAAAATGCAAAATCTGTGTAACTTTGAGCAGCTGTATTTTCTAAACTACTTATCGCATTTTAACAATCTATAGCGCATACGAATGGTATGTAAGTCTATTTTAATATCTAATAAACTCAAAAATATCGGTTGTTTAAAAGTGCATTTTATATGCAAATGCAGTTTTGAAGTGCATTTTGCGAAACTTTTACCCCTTTAAATTTTTTTTTAATTAGCATATTTGGAAAATTTAGAATTTTTGCTACAAAAAAATGTTTTCATTACAATGGACCGAGAATGTATGCTATTTTTAATATTTTTTTTTTTTAAAATACTTCCTTAAGTTTCCCTTATAAAATTTTTTATTTTTTAAATTATACCAAAATCATGTAAAAAGACATGTTTTTAAACCGTTATATTTTCCAAAGTACGAATCGTATCTTATTGCTTTTTTGCACATTAGAAAGGTATTTTTGTCCATTTCTTGCATATAATAACCCAAAAAATGTTGGTGTTTCACAAATGCATTTTAAATGCAAATGCAGTTTTGAAGTGCATTTTTCAAAACTTTTTCCCCTTTGAATTTTTTTTAATTATCATATTCGAAAAGCTTACAATTTTTACTACAAAATAATGTCCTTCTAATAATGGACCCACTGTGTGTGCTATTTTTTTGAATTTTTTAAAAAATCATGTAATTTCAGATTTTTTTTGGTTTAATTTAAAATATTAAAATTTGTTTTAAGGAAATTTTTAAAATTTCTTTAAAAATAGCACACACAGTGGGTCCATTATTAGGAGGATATTATTTTGTAGTAAAAATTGTAAAATTTTCGAATATGATAATTAAAAAAAAAAATCAAAGGGGAAAAAGTTTTGAAAAATGCACTTCAAAACTGCATTTGCATTTAAAATGCATTTGTGAAACACCAACATTTTTGTGGTCATTATACGCAAGAAATGGACAAAAATACCTTTCTAATGTGCATAAAAACAATAAGATACGAATCGTACTTTTGAAAATATAACGGTTTAAAAACGTGTCTTTTTACATGATTTTGGTATAATTTAAAAAATAAAAATTTTTATAAGGGAAACTTAAGGAAGTATTTTTAAAAAAAAATATTAAAAATAGCATACATTTTTTTGTAGCAAAAATTCTAAATTTTCCAAATATGCTAATTAAAAAAAATTAAAAGGGGTAAAAGATTTGCAAAATGCATTTTAAAACTGCATTTGCATATAAAATGCACTTTTAAACCACCGATCTTTTTTTAGTTTATTAGATATTAAAATAGACTTACATACCATTCGTATGCGCTATAGATTGTTAAAATGCGATGAGTAGTTTAGAAAATACAGCTGCTCAAAGTTACACAGATTTTGATTTTTTTTACTTTTTTAAAAAACGAAAATCGTGAATAAAATCGCGAGTTTTTCGAATATTTTCGATCTGATAGATGAAATTTTAAATTGGCTCCATAGAGTATCTGTATGAAAAAAATAACAAAAATCGGAAGACCCTCGGTCAAAAAATGCCTAAAATCACCAAATGTCTGGTGGAATGGACGATATAAACATTAACACTACTCTACACGGTTTTTGCACAGACATGTTGGATACATTTTCTAAAGTATTTTGGCCTCCTAAACATGAATCTGTCATCAGAAAAGTTGTATCGAATCACCTTCTCGAGATATAGGCATTTTCATTTTTTGTGGACTAAGCGCTCAAAATGAAAATTTTTTTAATATTGAAAAAGTGTATGTATGTTAAAGTTATTCATATTTTTATTTATTTGAACTTGGCCCACAAAAATTAAAAATGGCTATATCTCGAGAAGGCGATTTGATACAATTTTTTGGTGTCAGATTCGTTTTTAGGAGGCAAACATTTTTAGGAAATGTGATTTAATCCTTTTTTTAATTAAATATTCAAATTTGGTTCAATATTTTGACTTCTTTTGCAAATATTTCAAGATATACTTAATGGATTTTAGATTTTCTTTTTATTGGAGTGTATTTAACACATCTGTTTTGAACAGGAAATTTCTTGCAAACTTCGGATACTTATATCTAGGATATAACCATAAAAAGGATATTTTGAACTTCCTTACAATATCCTGATGGTTTCCTTGATCGTACCGATTCCGGATTTCTTGAAAAAGTTAGGTAATTTTATTGGGAATTTGAATAAAAAAGATATGAATAACTTTTACATAAACTTTTCAAATATTAAAACATTTTCGGATTTTGCGTAAGATTTTACATTGAAAATAAATGCAAAGTGCCGTGGATCGCAATTTTTTTTTTAATTTGTAAACAAGAGTTATTATTTCTCAGAAATAATAAGGACTCAAACCAAACTAATATACCTATTAAATTATAAAATATAAAGCCCAACAATATAAAACACAAATAAAACAGACAATTAAAATTCAGCAATCGCAATTAAATTTGAGAAAAGTTTTGTTGAAATTCAAATGAAATCTAGAAAAAAGTATTGAAACCTAGAAATTTCATTTGAAATTTGGAAAAGGCCAATAGTCATTCAGAAATTGTAATTCTCTATTAGATTTCTATATTTTAATTGGACTTTTTTGAATTCCAATATGACTTTTAGAAATTTTAATATCCAAGTGGAACAAAATTGAGGAATATGCTCTTTTTAATTTCAAAACCGCCAAAATCGGCTGGAGTTTGAGCCGCCGATCAGCCGATGATATCGGCGGCGGCGCGGCTCGTGGAAAAATATCGGCTTAGCGACTCAGCCGTCAGCCGCGCCGACCGGCTTGCTTCACTGATGCGTACCCTTTGTGAATAGTGACGTCATCGTAAAATTCGTGATGTTGTAAAAGCAGAAGTATTCGTATTGCGAAGAAACGTTGCAGCTACCAAATTTTAAATTTAAATTTATGATTTAGCAGAACGAGCACGGTAGGCGACGCAAAGTAATAAATAATCAAATATTATTTTGGATAATTAAATTATAACTCCACGGAACGCGAACGGCAAGCGCCAGGCGACAAAATTTGGTGATAATTGCTTGTAAGTAGTATATTTTAATTTTTACTGATTTATATGATGTCTGTAGACATGAAGGCTGTGCAGTTGCAGCGGCAAATGGAAAAGGGTACAATCACTCGTACTCTGACCTTCGCACAAAATCCTCCACAGGAGGTTACCGTGAAACTGGTTACATCCAAACTTTACCGTTTGGAAACTGCGTGGTTGTCCTTAACGGAGCATACTAAGAAATTATACGAATTTCATGATGAAGATGGTTTCATAGATCCTGAACAGGATTTTGTAGAGTATGAGGAGAAATTTATTTCTATTAGGAGTTTGCTCGAGGAGTTGTTGCCTGCTCAGGATGAGATAAATTTGAACAATCAGAACGTAGTATTTACTAGACTGGCTGAACAGCAGTCAACATATCCACATTTTTAAAGTTCTTAGACCAACGTTGCGAAGAACTGGAACTAGGAAAGAAGCCTCAAACCGGATCCGCTGGCTATAGGCAAAAATCATCTACATCAATGCTGGCTACGAGCAATCAGCAACAATGCGGTGATTGTGGCTCTGGGGATCACAGTATCCACAAGTGTCCCAATTTTTATCGTTATCCGTCGAAAAACGTCGTTTACGCGTTAAGGATAATTCCCTATGTTTTAATTGTTTACGTAAAGGGCACACTGTTTATGCCTGCAAATCACAAAACAAGTGTCGCACTTGTCAACGAAATCATCATAATCTGGATCATTCACCACCACCCCTTCTACTTCCCGTCAACTAAATGATTTTCCAGAGCCCTCTACTTCTAATTTGGCTACATCGGAGCCAGAAGACGACGATCCTGTATCGTTAAATTCTGTCGTTTCGCAGCCCAGCGCTACAAAGCTCATAAAGAATCTTAATCATATTCTACCAACAGCCTTGGTGAATGTTCGCAATCACGAGGGCAACTTTTTGGCTTGACGTGTTTACTTGATACGGCATCGGAATTATCGTACATAACTGACGATTGCTTGAAGCGTTTAGGTTTACCCCGTACTATTTCTCGAATTGCACTTTCTGGAATCTCATCGGTTAAGGCGGAAACTATGCGCGGTCATAGTATTGTACACTAGGGTGGCTCGTTTTTGGGCTTTTCTCTCTGATCAAATTCTAATACCCGCCAAAAGTGTCGGTCACCAAAATATCACTCCGATCGGAGTTTATCTTCTGTCTCCACTTTGAGCCTTAAAATTGGAATTTTCGCAAAAAAGGACTTTTTAAAAAAAAAAAAAAAAAAAAAAAATTTAAGTTTTTTCATTAAAATAATTAAAAAATTATTTTTGTATAATATTTGATCGTAAATACTTAAATATGAAATTTAAAGATTTTACGGTATCATTAACCCGTTTAAACTTGATACCAAAAAAATGGCATGATTTTGGGGGTGTTCTCAAAACACCTTTTTTCAAAATTTGAAAATTTTATTAAAAAAAAAATTTTAAATATACCATTTTTTCTTTCTGATTTCATTAAGAACACCTTGGAGAAGAAAAATGTGAAAACACCTTTTTCAAATTTTGAAAAAAGGTGTTTTGAGAACGCCCCCAAAATCATGCCATTTTTTTGGTATCAAGTTTGAACGGGTTAATGATACCATAAAATCTTTAAATTTCATATTTAAGTATTTACGACCAAATATTATACAAAAATAATTTTTTATTTATTTTAATAAAAAAACTAATTTTTTTTTTTTTTTTAAAGTCCTTTTTTGCGAAAACCCCAATTTTGAGGCTCAAAGTGGAGACAGAAGATAAACTCCGATCGGAGTGATATTTTGCATGTGAGTTACGCTTAGGGGACCGACACTTTTGGCGGGTATTAGAATTTGATCAGAGAGAAAAGCCCAAAAACGAGCCACCCTATTGTTCACCTCAAATCCAGAAATTCGCAGAATTCATTTGATGCCCAAGTTCATATATCGAGACGTATAACTTCGTCACTACCACGATCTACAATCACAAATTATGATCCCAGCAAATTTGATAACGTTTTACTTGCTGACCAAAAATTTTATGCCTCATCGCCAATTGATATCCTCCTCGGTGCTGATTATGTTTGGGACATTTTTACTATGAATAAATTGTTTGATGATCAGGGTAATACAATCGCCATTTCCACTATTTTTGGTTGGGTGGTTACATCGATAATTTCGTCGCGTCCACAGCACGCATCTACTCTACTTACACTTGTTAACATTGATCAATCATTGCGTTCCTTCTGGGAAATTGAAGAATGTAATTTTGCTAAAGAGGATGATGATTCGAGAATCGTGGAACAACATTTTCAATCTACACATACCAGACACTCCGACGGAAAGTATATTGTGGAACTTCCATTTAAGCAACAGAACGTAACGTTTGCTGACACTTTCAATGGTGCTTTATCTCGTTTTTATGCTACCGAACGAAGACTTAATAGAAATCCAACACTAAAGGAAAAATACACCACATTCATGCAAGATTATCATCGTTTGGGCCATATGCGTAAACTTTCTCCTGAGGAAATCAGCGTGCCAGATGATCGAGTATTCTACCTACCTCATCACCCTATTGTGGGTACCAAGATCAGAGTGGTGTTCGATGGATCCGTCCAAGATGCCGCTGGGGATTCGTTAAATGATAGACTACACATTAAGGGTGGGATAGTGTTGTGTGAGATTTTAATCAGCAATATTTGGAAGCGCTAGAACCGCTCATTTTGTGAGGTTGGTAAAAAAAGTGTATGAGCCAAAAAATGGGGGAGGTCGGATAGGATCTAGGGGTCGCTCATCGGGGTCAAAGTTGGGCGTAGAGGGGAAAAAATCCACAAAAAGCCCCAAAACTCCCCTGGTTTTGCTCCTAGAGGGGTCAAATGTGAGACCGGCCCCCATTATTTTTCCCCCTGAACACTTTTGCCAAACATACCTAAGCCCTATCTCCAATCCCTAAGGGGGGTCCCATACAAAGGTTCAATTTTTAAAAAATCTTTCTTCTACCGCTCTAGCTGTCCTAAAAGTCACCCTAGAGGAATCAAATGTATGACCGACCCCCAATATTTTTTCAACCCCAACATTTTCTTAGAACATACCTACCCCCTATCTTCAATCCTTAGGGTGGTCCCCATACATTTTTTTTTTATTTTTTCTTAAATTGTCATATTAAATCAGCTCCTACCGGTCCAATGGTGCCTCCTAGAGGGGTCATTATCAAGACCAACCTCCATTAATTTTTAGCCCCCAACATTTCTTCGGAACATACCAATTCCATATCTCCAATTCCTAAGGGGTCTCCCACACAAAATGACATTTTTGTAAATCTTGCTCCCACCGCTCTAACTATCGCAGGGGTGACCCTAGAGAAGTTAAATGTGTGACCGACCCCCAATATTTTTTCAGCCCCAACATTTTCCCCAAACAAACCTACCCTCTATTTTTAAGCCTTAAGGGTGTCCCCACACAATTTTTTTTTTTTAATTTTTTTTTTATAAAATTTGCGCCTACCGCTCCCACTGTGCCTTTTAGGGACGGGAAATGCAGACTGACCCCCATTAATTTTTGCCCCCTACATTTTTTCTGAACATACCTATGCCGTATTTCCACTTTGTAGGGGTGCTCTCCTGGGGAAAACTAAGTGTTTGAAACCAAATTCGGCAAAACGTCTGGACCAGGAGTGCTAATGTTTGCGCGTTTTAAAGAGCAGTGGGAAAATATAAAAGACAAACCGTACAGTCTTGGCATATAAGATGAGGAAGTGGCAGGCAACATACCAGCTCAAGTCCAAACTGACATCAAGTTGTTTTGTTGGGCTCAAATAAAAGAAAAGCAACCCAGAGACGACTACAAGGAGTTTCTTGAAATTGTTTTATTATAACTTGGCGAAAATATTCCTAATAAGCATTTTAGCCCACCAGGACCCATCAGTGATGCTCGATGGATGGCAAAAGGCATATATTGCCTAAAAATGTTTTTGTTCCGAAAATATATCGGTTTGGCCAAAAAAGAATTAAATGCACTTTTTGATGTGACCGTTTTCATCATAACAATTAACGTAAAAGCTTGGTTTAGCGCTGCCAAAGCAATAGAAGCACCAAATAATGATTTGAATTTTTTGAAAGCGGCAATCGCAATCGCTTCAATTGATAAGATGCTTCAATTGATAAGATTCTGTCGCAACGATTGGTCAAGAGATTATGTGGACATCTCTGGTATCTCAGTGGCGAAGCTGTTGCTCTCGCACTATTTGATCCGAATATCTCTTGTGAAATAAAACGAAAAATGTCGAATGCAATTCGTATATTTGAAGAAGAGAAAGAGGAATTGGAGGAAGAGTTATCTGACGATGAGATGGACGAGTCGTCTAACGAAGACAGCGAGGAAGAAGAAGACGATGATATCGGGGAAGAAGATGCCTCAGAGGATAGCGGCGACAGTGGCAACAAGGATTGTAATCCTCCAGTACATGTTGTTGGATTCGAAGGTGTGAAAAGAATTAACATGGCATCGAAACAAGTGAATCAAGAACTCATGAAAACTGATTTAAGCCACTACGTCACACCTGAGACTCCAAAATTTTTTGCACGCTTCGGAATAACAACAAATTTCATTGCATCCGATCCAAATACTTGGGAAAATCGTCAGGACTACCAGCGAGCGCTGCAAATATTACGTAAATTACATGTTGTCAACGACGCTGTCGAAAGAGGCGTAAAATTAATAGAAGACTATAACAACGTGTTGTGCCGTAACGAGGAGGAAAAAATAGTTTTGCTTCAGGTCGTGGCCGAAAATCGGAAACAATATCCATCACACGATAAAAATAAATTAATTTGATTTATAGTTATATTATTTATCATTTTTTATTATTTTCAAATTAAAAAAAATATTTTTTACGCTTAACAAAAGTTACTATTAAATTACAAATTAAAGACCTCGGATTTCTCGATAAAATAAATAAAAAAATTGTGGGGTAACACCTTGAAGATAGAGGGTAGGTATGTTTGAAGAAAATGTTTTGGCTAAAAAAATATATGGGCAGGTCATACATTTGACTTCTCTACATACATTACTAATTAAGTTTTCCCCAGGGGAGCACCCCTACAAAGTGGAAATACGGCGTAGGTATGTTCAGAAAAAATGTAGGGGGCAAAAATTAATGGGGGTCAGTCTGCATTTACCGTTCCTAAAAGGCAGAAAGGGGAGCGGTAGGCGCAGATTTTATAAAAAAAAATTAAAAAATAAAAAAAATGTGTGGGGACACCCTTAAGGCTTTTAAATAGAGGGTAGGTTTGTTTGGGGAAAATGTTGAGACTGAAAAAATATTTGGGGTCGGTCACACATTTAACTTCTCTAGGGTCACCCCTGCGATAGTTAGAGCGGTGAGAGCAAGTTTTACAAAAATGAATTGGTATGTTCAGAAGAAGTGTTGGGGGCTAAAAATTAATGGGGTTGGTCTTGATAATGACCCCTCTAGGAGGCACCATTGGACCGGTAGGAGCTGATTTAATATGACAATTTAAGAAAAAATAAAAAAAATGTATGGGGACCACCCTAAGGATTGAAGATAGGGGGTAGGTATGTTCTAAGAAAATGTTGGGGTTGAAAAAATATTGGGGGTCGGTCATACATTTGATTCCTCTAGGGTGACTTCTAGGACAGCTAGAGCGTTAGGAGCAAGATTTTTTAAAAATTAATCCTTTGTATGGGACCCCCCTTAGGGATTGGAGATAGGGCTTAGGTATGTTTGGCCAAAGTGTTTAGGGGGAAAAAATAATGGGGGCCGGTCTCACATTTGACCCCTCTAGGAGCAAAATCAGGGGAGTTTTGGGCCTTTTTGTGGATTTTTTCCCCTCTACGCCCAACTTTGACCCCGATGAGCGACCCCTAGATCCTATCCGATCTGCCCCATTTTTTTTACGAACCTCACAAAATAAGCGGTTCTAGCGTGTCGAAATCGAAAACTCGTGCACTATCCCACCCCTACAACACATCGGTCCCTTCATCCAACGGAACTTAGTTGCCGTCTGTCTTCGATTCCGTCTACATGAATTCGTATTTTCGGCGGATATCGTTAAATTTTTCGCCAAATTTGGGTAGCGGAGGACCACCGCAATTTTCAAAGAATTCTGTGGAGAGAAAACCCTTATGAACCTCTTGGACATTATCAATTGTGCACAGTAACATATGGAACTGCCTCTGCACCCTTCTTATCGGTAAGAGTACTTGAACAAATTGCCGAGGATTACAAGGAATCCTATCCAAATGCATCAAAAGTTGTACTTGAAGACTTCTTCGTCGACGACGTTTTGACTGGTGCCTCATCCGAACGCGAACTTGTTGCTAAACGGGATGAACTCATCGAATTGCTATCGAAAGCCGGACTAAAGTTAAGTAAATGGGTATCGAACAGTGAAGTTCTCGCAACGGAAAATCAGGATAAACCCGGTTTTCTTAGACAGGATGAAGTTGGCTCAACAAAGGTTCTCGGTATTCATTGGTATCCGACTGAGGATGTGATTGGGTACAAGATGTTATTCGGAACATGCTACTAAGAGAAGAGTTTTATCCGACGTCGCTCGGATCTTTGACCCACTCGGACTTGTATCACCTGTTGTCATAAAATTTAAAATTTTATTCCAGGATTTGTGGCTTCTGAGTCTGGAGTGGGATGACCCACTACCTCAAAATTTGGCCAACATATGGATCAAATATAGGTATGATCTACATAATCTTGACAAATTGAAATTGCCCCGGTTTGTTCCAAATGCTGACAAGGAAATTGAATTACATGGTTTCAGTGACGCTTCTATGAAGGCGTATTCTGCTGTCGTTTATCTTCGTATGGAAGACGATGATGGAAATGCACACGTTTCCTTGATTGCTTCGAAGACCCGTGTTTCACCATTGAAACAAATTTCACTCCCCAGATTGGAATTATGTGGAGCGTTACTTTTCACACGATTGATTAAATCAATTATTTCAGCGCTACCACAGAAGGACATCAAAATCTACGCATGGTGCGATTCCACCGTGGTACTATCATGGTTGTCTATGCAGCCAATTAAACTTAAAACATTCGTAGGAAATCGTACCTCTGAAATATTGGAAACTTTGCCTCGAAGTGTGTGGAAACACGTTAATTCAAAGGAAAACCATGCAGATTGTGCATCTCGTGGCTTAATGGCCGATCAACTACTCAATTTTGAACTCTGGTGGACAGGTCCCCCCTTTTTGAGGCACGGGGACTATGAACGTGAAATACAATTTGACAACTCCACATATAACGATGATGTACAATCGGAGATGAAAAAGGACAATTTAACATCAACTACTTGCATAACTACAAAAATTCTAACTTCTGTCCAAAAGATTGAAGCTCATCACCAATAACATCCTTTGGAACACCTACTACGAAATGTATCAACCTGGTGGAAATTTGTACGGGTCACCGCATACGTCAAACGGTTTATTGCCTGTCGCGTACGAAAAATTAAGAATCCCTCACCATTTTTAACATCTCATGAAATTGAACAGGCTCGGACAACGTGCCTTAAAATGGCACAAACACTGTTTTCTACGGAGGTAGACTCTTTGATACGCGAAGGAAAGCTGAACAACAATTCTAAATTGGTAAAGTTATCACCATATGTTGATGATCGTGGATTATTACGAGTCGGTGGCAGAATTTATAATTCAGAACTTTCTTCTGAAGTCCAACATCCTATAATTCTTCCAAAGAAGCACCGAATTACTCAACTTATACTTGATGAAGAACATTTGAAGAATTTACATCCTGGGGTATCTGCATTATTTGTTATCGTTCGACAACATTTCTGGATTCTCGGAGCTAGGAACCTAATCCGTGAACTTACACACAAATGCTTGAAGTGCTTCGACAAGCTCAACATACAACACGACAGCGGATGGCTGATCTTCCGGCAGTGCGGGTCAGACAGGCTTTTCCTTTTCAAAACACCGGACGTGACTACGCTGGTCCATTTGTGCTGAAGATGCACAAGGGACGAAACCCCAAAACCTCCAAGGGTTACATATGCCTATTCGTGTGTATGGTAACCTCTGCTATACATTTGGATTTAGCAACTGATTTAAGCACAGACTGTTTTTTATCTGCTTTACGCCGCTTCATGGCACGTCGCGGTAAATGTTCTAATATCTTCAGTGACAACGGCAAAAACTTTGTTGGAGCCAAACGTAAACTCAATGAAATGTATCAACACCTTCAAGCTGAAGATCATAATGAAATCATCACTCAAACTTTGGCTAAAGAGGGCATCAACTGGACTTTTATTCCACCTTACTCACCACACTGGGGTGGTATATGGGAATCGGAAGTACGCTCGGTAAAACTACATTTAGGCCGTGTTATTGGCTCAACTACCCTGACGTTCGAACAGATGCATACACTCCTCAAGTGGAAGCTGTCGTCAACTCTAGGCCACTGGGGTTCGCCCCCGACACCGATACTAATTATCTTTCTCCATCTCATTTTTTAATAGACAGGCCAACTACAATGGTACCCGAGGGTGACCTTACTAATATTAACACCAATCGAATTGACTATTGGCAGAACATACAGTGCATGTACCAAGGGTTTTGGAAGAAGTGGAGTAGTGAATATCTAACCTCCCTACAGCACAGACCGAAATGGTGCAACACTGAACCAAACATTGAACTTGACAACCTGGTACTCGTCAAGGAGGATAACACTCCACCTGCTACCTGGATCACAGGCCGTGTAATTAAAACATTTCCTGGAAATGATGGCTCAATCCGAGTAGTGAAGTTAAGAACCGCTAGAGGAACGATGACCAGACCCATAACTAAGATTGCGAAGCTCCCTATATCCTGAAACTGTGTTTCAGGGCCGGTCGGGATGTTGAGAAACATTCCCCAGAATACAACACTTATTTATTTTAATTCCCTTTTTGAACTGTCAAATTTTCTAAAACATAAAAGCTTTTATCCTCTCTTTGGTTTATATAAAATCAACCCCTTTTTAGTAATGTGAAAATGAATTGTTTCTGTCTTTTCTTCAGTTTTTCAAACGCGCTAAAAGCATACAGTCCACATTCGAAATATTAAAAACAAATTATAATTAAATAAAATATAATTATAAACAGGTGAAATATAACCAAAATCAAATCGTGTTTTTAATCAGAAACAAATCTATATCTATATTCTATATCTATACTTCTATACTTATATTATAAAACGCACTTTTCACAAAAATTTTCTTTGTCACGTCACCGGTGTTTGAAGAAACTACTGAACCGATTTTGATCAGATAAAAACCAGTATAAAGCTTTCATTCCAACTTAGATTATAGGCTATAGAATGATTTGATATCGGTTAAGGGGAACTTTCGAAAATGACAAAATAAGAAAATAAAATCAGTTTTTCCGCTTTTAAAAAGACACAATAAGCCAGATTTTTAAATGAATGGCACCATTGGAAAGCTCTTTTTTTACAAATAATTTAGCCTTTTCAGTTTTTTAAATATGTCCATTAACACGCCTTGGCCATTTAATTTTACCACTGTTCGGAGATCTGAACCTTATTTATATACGATAAAACTCACGGTTCGATATTCCAAATTTCAAATAAAAAAACACTATTCAAAAGAATTCATTTACGTCTTAAACATTAAAAAAAAAACGAATCTTAGGGACATCTTTTTGGAAGAAGATTTAGAATTAACTGTAAATTGATGTTTTGGTAGCCAAAAGTTGTGAATAAAAAAGTTTTCAGTTAAATTTTGACTACCGATATTCCATTTATGTATATTAGGGTGGCACGAACAATGACTGTTTTCGAATTTCGTCTATCGCCGGGCAAATTATGGTTCGTTTTGGTCTAAAAACTATATTTAAATATTTAGCCAAATCGGACAAAACTAGCCCGTGCCTTTGGGAGGTTAAAATTTTGGCCAAAAGGGCCATTGCAGTCATACTCCAAATAATTAAAAAAAAAATTATTTAATTTTGAGTCAAAACTTTTGACTCGAAAGTATTTTTTTCTGAGATGTTGCTCTTAATGATACATATCAACAAAAAAATCGTATTTCTATCTGTAACATCTTTATCACGTACTAAAATGTAGCAGAAAATTCACTTTTTACTTTCTCACATTTTATAAATTGTCCAAATCGGACAATTTTAACCTGTGCCGCTGAAGTGTTAAAGTTTGGCCCTAAAAAAATTTTTATACCCTCCAACCACAGTATGCACAGTGAGCCTCAGCGATGTTTAGGTTCAACTTTAGTGTCGACGAAAAGTGTAAGCGCAGTTCGATTTCTACTTGGTTAAATGTCACAAAACTGTTAACAGCGAAATCGTAGCTGCTCGCATTCGCGAGATATCGCGAAATTAGTGTTTTTGTATTTTCTTAAATTTTGACAATGAAGTTTTTTAAATATCTTCTAAAACTGAGTATGCAGTTTTAATTGTATTTATTTACAGGTCACAAAACAGTTAACATCAAATTCATATCTTCTCAATTTCGCGAGAAATCGCAAAATTAAAAAACAAAATAAAAAATTGAAAAAAAAACGTTATTTTTCGCGTAAATTAGCAGTCAAGATATTGATTTGAGCAGTTTTACCACCTTTAACCACATAAAATTTAAACTGCATACAATATGTTAGTCGTTTCTTGATTTTTTTTTCCTTTATTTTAGACACTAAAGAAAAAAATAAATTAATTAATATAAAAGCTTGGACAGTAATTTTGCAAATTCTCGGGAAGTTGATCATGTATAATTTTTCTGCTTGCAGTTTTGTCAACTTTAATAACCTCGACTTCAAACTGCATACCACATTTTTGACGCTAATTGAAGGAAATGTTTTTACAGACCAAAAATAACACAAAGTAATACATAAATAGTAATTTAGCGAGTTTTTAGCGATATCTCGAAGAATTGAGCAGCTAGAATTTATATGTTAACAGCCGTATCACCTTTAATCAATAGTAAATCAAACTGCATTTCGTGTTTTTCAACAATGTTAAAGAAACTTCGTTTATTAATCAAACCAAGAAATACCCCCAAAAAGTTTTTTTTTCGCTTTTTCTCGCGAAAGTGAGCAGCTATAATTTTTTTGTGGGCAGTTTTAATTTCTTCCAACATGTCCAAATCAAACTGCATTCAACTTTTTTTTATTATTTCTAAAGAACCGGTTTTAAAATATAAATAAATAATAAAAAAATATATAATTACGCGATATCTCGCGAAATTTAACACCTAAAATTTCGATGTCAACAGCTGTGTGACCTTTGATCAAGCATAAGTAAAACTGCATACCATGTTTTTGCGAAATTTTAAAGAAACATATCTAAATATAAAAAACAAAAACAGCAAAAAATTAATTTCGCGATTTCTCGCGAACTAAAGAAGATAGGATTTTGATGTTTACCGTTTTGTGACCTTTAAATAAGTACAATTAAAACTGTATACTCAGTTTTTGAAAATATTTAAAAAACTTCAATGTCAAAATATTAAAAAAACTAATTTCGCGTTATATCGCGAATGCGAGCAGCTACGATTTCGCTGTTAAAAGTTTTGTGACATTTAATCTTGTAGAAATCGAACTGCGCTTACACTTTTCGTCGACACTAAAGTTCAACCTGAACATCGCTGAAGCTCAACGTGTATGGGGGTATACTCACTTTGTCATTCCGTGTGTAACGCATCGAAATATCGGCCTAGGACCCCATAAAGTATATATATTATTGATCAGTGATCGATTCTAAGACATTCTAGCGATGTCCGTCTGTCCGTCCGTCCGTCTGTAGTTAACACGATGCAGTCCAAAATAAAAGAGCTAGAAATCGGACCAGGGGAAAAAAGTTCCCCCTTGAAGAACTAAACTGACCTCTTAAAAATTACAATTTTTTAGACGTTTTATTGTATTTTTGTGAAACAAATGAAACATTTTTATGTTCACAGAAGTTTATAGTACTGCGCTTGGACCCAGGGGATTACAAAATTTAGCTTTTTTTGCCCGCCCCTCTTTTCAGGGCGTGGATAAAAAATAGTTTAAATAATTATAAAACTATAATACTTTAGTGCACAAATCAGACAAAAATTAACTTGTAAGCATATACCGCGAGGACCAAGGAGTCCCCCCAGCTTACTGACCCCTCCCCCCTCTTGCCCCCCCCCCCCCCCCCTAAAACGCCCCTGTCTAATTTTTTTTTATAATTTGTTTACATGTTGGAGGGTATAAAAGATTCGGCACAGCCGAATTTAACACTTCCACTTGTTTTTTTTTTTTTGATTTGTACAAAAAATTTAAACTATCCAGGGGCACGGGTTAAAATTTTCCGATTTGGCTAAAAATTTAAACATATAGCTTTTACACCAAAATCAACGATAATTTGCCGGGCAATCTACAAAAGTTATTTATTTTGACAATACATGAAATTTAAAAAAAGTGTGAAAACGCGTTTTTCATGATTTTTTGATACATTTAAGAACACGATAAATATATCACAGATAGGAATAATTTTTTTTTGTGGAAACATCTCAGCTAAAATCTTTTCAAGTCAAAATTAAAAAAAAAAAAATCTTAGAGTAGGACCCCAACGTCCCTAATGTTTTTTTTTTTTCGAAGCCAGTTTTGAAGCAGAAGGGGTTATCCCACCAAAATGAAATTTTTAGTCATTATTAAGCTAATCAAGTAAAGTAATAATTAAAAAATTAATTAAAAAGTCGAAAAAATTTTTTTGTTTCTATGACAATTTTTTTTTTTGGCCAAATCTTTAACCACCCAAAGGCACGGGTTAATATTGTCCGATTTGGCTAAAAATTAGATTTTTAGACCAAAAATAACTATAATTTGCCCGGCGATCGACGAAATTAAAAAAAAAAAAACCGACTTTTTGTTTCAAAAACCGAGCTAAAGTTTGATATTATCGAATTTGTGTTTTGTTTTCAATTCGTTTTTTGTACAATCTGGTACTTTATTCGGTTTGGACAACTAAATATTATGGGATTTTAATTAAAAGGCATTAACATCAAAAGAATTCAGATATGAATACATAACAATATTTTGTTTTTTTACTTTTCCCCTTCCTGATAACTTAAAGGTCTTATGGGAGAATGTTCCATGTACGTAGGGTCAAGTTGACAAAAAACACTGGGGTCAACTTGACAAATGTCAGTTTAACATATTCCGTGTTAAAATATTTCTTTTTCAGGAAAATTGTGTGAAACCAATTCCTGGTTCAATAGATTCTTGAATATATTCTACGGTAAACACAACAAAATTTTCTATATAAAATTTTTTTCCAAAAAAACTACTTGCTTTAAAAAACAATTGCTTTCAGGACAGTGTCAAACAAAAATAATTGATTTTAGAATGTTAAGTAGAATCGGTTGCTGTGTAATATGATACGTTCTGGTGTAATGAAGTTTTTCATTACATCATATTTACTCGTAAATATGAATTAATTATTTTATAAATGAAGTTATTATTTTGATATTATTATTACCCTATTATTTTATTAATTGTGTAATTCATATACTAAGAGCATGAATTCATTGAATATGTTAATATTTTAAGAGAAAGAATATTTTTTTAACATTGCTATGTTTTGTATATAAGAGTATAAGAGAACCAACTAAACAGGCGATACTCACTCACTCATTGTTTTGTACAATGTATGTGTGAGTAAAACTTGAATATCTTCTTATTCTCTCACTACGTAAATATTGTACTAGGGTGGTTAGTGTGGTCATCACTACTACTTTAGTTTGGCTTGGACTGTTCAAGTGTGTGGATGACACCGCATGTCTTAATGGCAGCCAAGCCAAACTCAATGTAGTAGTGCAGAGGAAACTACTGGCTCTAGATGAACATAGTTTCCAGGCGAGTATATGTAGTAGTAGCCAGGGAGTCTACTGGTATAATTGCCATAGATCCCAGGTCGTTAGTAGTAGTACCCAGGGAATATACTGGTCTTAACGGCCATATATCTCATTGGTATTGGTAACTAAACACACTAACCACCATAAAATAAACATTCAAAGAACATTGCTTGCCATGGTTTGGGCATTCGGTCTTCGACCACAAAAAGTTAAAGTCACGCGTACGGGTACTCTGCGTTTCTCCGTGTTCTTGCATTTTTTCTAGTAAATCGTCCTGGCAACTAGTTGGTTCTCTAATAATAAATATAAGTATTATTAGAGTATAAAATTGTATAATAAAAATAAGTAAAATTTGAATCGTTTTGCGTTTTCTTTATTATCCTGGATCTGGCTGAGGACTACCCCGACAAAGATTGTTATAAATGGCGCCCGAGCAGGGACTCTAAGAAATTTAAAATAAATAAATTTAAAAATAAATAAATCTAAAATAAATTTAAAATAAATAAATTTAAAATAAATTTAAATAAAATTTAAAATTTATAAATCTAAAAAAAAAAAAAATATTTAATAAATTTACAATTAATAAATTTAAAATTATAAATTTAAATAAATAAATTTTACATAAATAAAACTTAATAAAAATAATTCCACGAATAAATTTCTGTAGAGAAAAAAAAATAAAAACAACAACCATGAGCCGTACTTTTATAAACCAGATGAAGAAGGATGCTTTAACTGCTTGCCTAAAAGAGCTTAGTTTAAAGGACGACGGAAGTGTAGAAGATATGAGAGGACGATTAAGAAACTATCTAGACCAAGGCGAACTTCCACCTGACCATGAGATGTACATTCAAAATTTGAGGTTAAGTTACGATCCCGCACGTGGATCAAAAGAATTAAAACTTACAATACCTCAAGTTTCACGTGCTTCTTCCCCAGTACTTTCCCTAAAAGAGCCTGAACAAGTCCCCGAAAATCTGTCCGCCGTCTGTGATAAAGTACGTAAATGGGGTGTAAAATATGATGGCGGCAAAGATCCTTTGTGTTTCTTAGAAAGGATTGAGGAATTGGCCACATGTTACACTCTATCAAGAGGTACGCTTTTGAGTTTCATGCCCGAACTATTAAAGGGTGATGCGCTATCTTGGTACCGCAACAATTACAAGGACTGGAAATCCTACGATGATTTTTCCGCTGATTTTAAACTTAATTTCTTGCCCGTACGATTTTTTGAAACTTTAGAGGACGATATCCGTAACCGCCTGCAACGTGCAAATGAAAGCTTTGTTAATTACGTAACCTCAATTCAAACTTTGATGCGTTGGTCTAGTTTATCTACTGGTGAGCAATTAGAAAGAATTTACCGCAACTGCCGACCAGAGTTTAAGAAATATATCAAGAGACATGAATTCAAGAAACTTCGAGAGCTTATAATTTTAGCCCAAGATTTTGAAAGTATCGAAGCACAAGAGACTAGTCAGAATAAAGCAATGCGGCGCGTACAAACTGCGGTCGCAACTGTTCATAAAACAAATATTTGTCATCGCTGTGGTGAAGCCGGCCATCTCCGTGCGACCTGTTCCAAACCGCAGGTCATATTTTGTTGGGATTGTGGTAAGAAGAATGTGAAGACAATTGATTGTTGCAGACGTGGTGCGGGAAACGCTCAAAGAGGTCCTTCGGCAGGGGAAGGAGGAGCGGATCTCTGAATTTACAAACCTTTCCTATTACATTAACGCTAGATGACGACTTTCGCTTAAGAACACTGATTACGATTAAAAATAAAACTTATTCAGCTATCATGGACACTGGGCAACCCATTCGTGTATTTCCATAGCTGTTATTCAAGAACTACATATTCCTATCGTTGCTGCCGATGTTAGTACTCTCCACTTAGCTGACCAATCCAGAATTATGGTTGAAGGTTCTGCAAGTTTCTGGTTTAGTTTAAATGGTGTTGTATATCGCCACAACTTTTTGGTCCTAAAAGCGAGTTTAGATCCCATTATAGTTGGGATGAATTTTATACAACAAACTGGTTGCGAGCTCCGCATAATCCCAAGGAGAAATTCTTATAAAAACACAGGTTCGTTAACTAATTCTCATAATGCTCACATTAGCTCTTTACAGGTTCCATCAAATTATCTTTCTAATACTGATGATCTGGTGGAGCAACAAATACAAGATTTTCTTGAAGAGGAGCTTCCGCGCTTTGAATCCATTTCCGGTTATTCAAATGTAACTGAACATGTTATTACTATGAAACATTCTCGTCCACTGCGTCAACGCTATTATCCACGAAACCCAGCTATGCAGAAGGTAATTGATGATCAGATTGATGAGCTATTAGAAGATGAGAGAATCGAACCATCGAAGAGCCCATATAGTAGCCCCATTGTCCTCGCGCGGAAAAAAAATGATGAATGGCGGTTTTGCGTGGATTACCGACAAATTAACGAGAATTCGATCCGAGATGCTTACCCAATTCCACAAATAAATTCAATTCTCGAAAAATTGAGAAACAGCAAATTTTTTAGTACAATTGATCTCCGTCATGGGTATTGGCAGATACCGATGTCTCCTGAAAGCAGGACTTTCACGGCTTTTACGGTTCCGGGGCGTGGCCTGTTTCAGTGGCGTGTAATGCCTTTCGGGCTACATTCTGCACCCGCTACTTTCCAACGGGCTCTAGATGTAGTCATTGGTCCAGAACTAGATGCCTTCGCGTTTGCATATCTTGATGATATCGTAGTTCTGGGTAGTACACTGGAGGAACACTTGAAAAATTTAAAAATAGTATTTGATCGTTTGATAGCAGCAAAACTACGAATCAACAAAGACAAATGTACATTTGCTAAGAGACAGATAAGATATCTGGGACATGTTATAAGTGAAAACGGCGTGCATACTGACCCCGAAAAGGTAAGTGCAGTCGTAGCATTACCTGAACCAACAACTCTGAAAGAATTGAGATCGTTTGTGAACACAGCCGCCTGGTATCGACGTTTTCTGCCAAACTTTTCAACGCTTACTGGTCCACTCAACAAACTACTTAAGAAAAATCAAAAATGGGAATGGGGAACCGAGCAGAAGATGGCCTTTGAAGAGATCAAACAGAAACTAATCGAGGCTCCAGCCCTAACATGCCCCGATTTCAGCCGTACTTTTATATTGCAGACAGACGCTAGTGACGTTGGGTTAGGTGTTGTGTTGACCCAGGAATTTGAAGACGGTGAAAAGGTTATTGCGTATGCCAGCCGTACTCTTTCGCCTCCGGAACGAAACTACACAGTAACCGAGAAAGAATGCTTGGCCATAATTTGGGGCATTCGAAAAATGCGGCATTATATCGAAGGCTATCATTTCATCATTGTTACCGACCATCAGTCGTTGAAATGGTTAAATTCCATTCAGTCTCCCTCTGGGAGAATTGCACGCTGGGCCCTGGAGATGATGCAGTTTGATTACGAAATCCGGTATCGAAAAGGTAAATTAAATGTAATAGCAGATTCTCTTTCAAGGTCCCCACTAAACTCCGAAGAAGCAACAACAGCTGTGCTACAAACACTCAAGAAGTTCGATGAAAATAGCGACTCCTGGTACATGGCAAAATTCAAGGTGGTACGTGAAGATCCCGAAAAGCTGCCTGATTATCAAATAGATGATGCTGGAAACTTACGAAGGCATATATATGATTCATCAGCATACAACGAGGCTGATCCGGTTCCCTGGAAATTAGTTGTACCCAAATCAGAAAGAAATCGAGTACTTTACGAGTGTCATGATGACGTATCAGCTGGTCACCTGGGTATAAATAAAACTACTGCAAGAATAACGAAGCTCTATTACTGGCCTGGTATTTTTCGAGACATTGCCAAATATGTCCGAAAATGTGAAATATGTCAGCGTTTCAAGCCTCTTCAACAGGCACCTGCTGGAAAGATGCATACATCGCATGCGTCTCAACCCTGGCATACAGTCTGCGCTGATTTTGTGGGTCCGCTACCACGCTCTGTTCATGGCAATACAACTTTAATAGTTTTCCATGATAAATTTAGTAAATGGTCCGAATTCGTGGCAGTTAGGCAGGCCACAACTAAAACGTTTTTAAAAGCTTTTCGCGAAAGAATTTTGTCTCGTTTTGGTGTTCCCCACATTCTACTAACAGATAACGGTGCTCAATTCACGAGTCGAGACTGTCACAAATATTTTAAATCAATCGGTGTTAAACAAAATTACACAGCGCCTTATTCTCCACATGAGAACCCTACCGAGAGGGCAAACCGAACGATAAAAACGATGATAGCCCAATATACTAATAAGAATCAAAGGAAATGGGACGAGCATCTGCCCGAATTGATGCTAGCAGTAAATTCTAGTAAGCAAAGTTCTACCAAATACAGTCCGGCTTATTTAAAACAAGGTAGAGAATTACGACTTCCGAATACATTGTTCATCGAAAAGACACAAGCGGAAATTACCGACCCTCTTCACCACCCTGATGAAAAATCGAAGCATTTAGAAGAAATATTTCAAATTGTACGCTCTAATCTTCAAACAGCAACAAGTAATCAAGCCACGCATTACAATTTGAGACATCGTGAATGGGCTCCTCGTAAAGGTGATCTGGTGTTGGTGAGAAAACGAGTTTTATCAAAAGCTATTGATCATTTCGCTGCGAAGTTGGCACCTCGCTTTGATGGGCCATATCAAGTGGCTGAATTCATTTCTCCGGTAATTGTTCGTCTGGTTGATATTGATAACCACAAAAAGAGTCGAGGCAACGCACACCTTAAGGACCTTAAGGCGTACCACGAGTAAGTTAATCTTGTTCACCCTAACAATTTCCATTTTTTACTCTCTAGACGTTAACAATGGCCAATTCAAAATTTGAACAAAGTTGTTTGCGATTCAAGCAGTCAATGGACAGAGAAAATAGCAAACGAAGAAAAATAATCGTATTAGAGGCAACACCAAATATGGAAAAAGTTAAAGTTACATCCGTTGAAACAAATCTACCAAAACTAAATATTAATGACTTGTTTTCGACGCCGATTCCAAAATCAAACATTCTCGCCAAACTTGTTGACAGTTTGGGTATTGATAAAGATGAGGAAGTAGACATACAAAATACTGTAATTGGCGAGGTCCTACCGACAATCAAGCCGATAAATCCTTGTAAGCGCGCTAGATTCATAAGCGGTACATCATATGGTCCCGTAGAGGTATACATTAGACGTTCTTTGGATGTGTGGGTTATCTATGACAAGAAAAAGTTTATTTTTCCAAAGCCTAGAAGTGATGTAGAGACAGAGTCTTCAGTTCCATAAACACATTCCAAACCAGGAGGGAGATGTAATGAAGTTTTTCATTACATCATATTTACTCGTAAATATGAATTAATTATTTTATAAATGAAGTTATTATTTTGATATTATTATTACCCTATTATTTTATTAATTGTGTAATTCATATACTAAGAGCATGAATTCATTGAATATGTTAATATTTTAAGAGAAAGAATATTTTTTTAACATTGCTATGTTTTGTATATAAGAGTATAAGAGAACCAACTAAACAGGCGATACTCACTCACTCATTGTTTTGTACAATGTATGTGTGAGTAAAACTTGAATATCTTCTTATTCTCTCACTACGTAAATATTGTACTAGGGTGGTTAGTGTGGTCATCACTACTACTTTAGTTTGGCTTGGACTGTTCAAGTGTGTGGATGACACCGCATGTCTTAATGGCAGCCAAGCCAAACTCAATGTAGTAGTGCAGAGGAAACTACTGGCTCTAGATGAACATAGTTTCCAGGCGAGTATATGTAGTAGTAGCCAGGGAGTCTACTGGTATAATTGCCATAGATCCCAGGTCGTTAGTAGTAGTACCCAGGGAATATACTGGTCTTAACGGCCATATATCTCATTGGTATTGGTAACTAAACACACTAACCACCATAAAATAAACATTCAAAGAACATTGCTTGCCATGGTTTGGGCATTCGGTCTTCGACCACAAAAAGTTAAAGTCACGCGTACGGGTACTCTGCGTTTCTCCGTGTTCTTGCATTTTTTCTAGTAAATCGTCCTGGCAACTAGTTGGTTCTCTAATAATAAATATAAGTATTATTAGAGTATAAAATTGTATAATAAAAATAAGTAAAATTTGAATCGTTTTGCGTTTTCTTTATTATCCTGGATCTGGCTGAGGACTACCCCGACAAAGATTGTTATACTGGAACCGATTATTTGGAACATGAAATTTTGCTGGGTTGATAATAGAAATATTTTAAGGATTTGAGACTTTTCCTTTGAAAAAATTACGAGAATTTTTACACTATGAACTGTATTTTTACTTCTTATGTTCAAAATAATATATCTATGTATATATAATATCCCCGTAACATTACGGGGATTCTTGCTAGTACATATTTTACAAAACCTGCCCCGTAAAATCACGGGGATTTTATGTCATTTTACAAACTTTTTTTTGAGTGTGGGTCTAGTGTCTAGGTCAGCACCTTTTTTTGTGGTGCTGGTTGTCTTTGATAGAGAAGGCAAACAATTATAATGTACTTACTTGAATCTTTACAGAAAACTCGTAAACCCCTTTAGTAGCTTTCCGACAGTGCAAAATATCTTTTTGCGTAGGAGTGTAATCGTATTTGGCCAAGCGATCAAGTTCATCTAAAAAATAGTTTACAGAATCACTCTGAAAAAAATAAATAAAATAAATAAATTACATAATATTCATATAATTAGACAAAATTGGATCTTATTATATGTGAATATAACAGAAAGCTCTTTTAAGGTATCATTTTATGTAACGCATGTGCAAAAAAAAAAATAACAGTCGGTTAAGACCGATTACATATATAATACCCCAGGTAATCAATACAACTGTGAAAACACTCTTAAGATCTGTATAATAGCAAGTGGAAAAAAGTAGAAATATATAAAAAAAATCAAGACTTCCGGAGTAAAAATGATTAGATATAATTATATCCAACGAGATATGATTATACATATTTATATCTTATACAAGATAAAATTATATATAACCAGATATGTTAGATCTGCTACAGATATAACAATATCTTGTGTTATATCTGGGTATATCTTATATCATATCTATCACTTAAGCAAGATTTACATCCGTATCAATTTTAAACATAATCTAGTTTTTATACCCTCCACTCTAGTGATAGAGGGTATATATAAGTTTGTCATTCCGTTTGTAACACATCGAAATATTGGTCTAGGACCCCATAAAGTATATATATTCATGATCCTTGATCGATTTTAAGTCGATCTAGCGATGTCCGTCCGTCCGTCTGTCTGTCTGTCCGTTGAAAACACGCTAACTTTTGAAAGACTTTACGGAGGCTCCTGAAGTTTGACATATATGTTGGCCATTTACCGGGTCAGGTTGGTATTGCAATCCAGCGAAATCGGTCCAGTGGTTCAAAAGTTATGAGCAAAAGAGTAAATTTCGTCAAGGGTATTTCTCGAATTTACGAGATTAAAACCACTCTAACTTTCGAAAGACAATTCTGAGGGTGCTGAAGCTTAGAATATATATTTGTCGTTTCCCAAGTCTATTTGGTTTTGAATTTCAGTGGTTCAAAAGTTATTAAGAAAACCGTGAATTTCAGATTGATCCACGTGATGAAAAAAACGGTAAACAAGCTAAAAAACATTGGTAAGTCAGAAAAATATTTTCAAAAGTATTTTTTGTCACACAAAAACATTTTTACAAAAAAAAAAAAAAAATACACTCTAAAAAATTTTACACTCAAAAAAAAATTTGGTAAATTTTTTTCTTTTCAAAAATGACTCAAAAAAGGCTTTTATTCAAAATAAAATATTTCTAATTAAAAGTGATACTTTTTCACTTACTATTACTAAACGGGCATTGTATGCCTACCAGACCTTCGAAATTTTAATTCACCATTCAATTTCTCAAATCAAAAATTTTAATTAATGAATTAATTCATGCTTGAATTAGTTCTTTGAATTAAATTTGAATTATATTAAAAAAGAATTAATTCATTTTGTGAATAATTCAATTTCAATTCAAAGAATTATTTCAAGCATGAATTAAATCTTTTTTCATTTTTTAAATTAATTCTTTTTTTTGAATTAATTCTTTTTTTTGAATTAATTCTTTTTTGAATTAATTCTTTTTTTGATTTAATTATTTTTTTGAATTAATTCTTTTTTTGAATTAATTCTTTTTTAATTCATTTTTCACGGGATTCGGGGAAAAAAGAAAAAAAAAAACTTTTGTTTTCTCATGCAAACATTTTGGTTTATAACAGTCTTTAAAATTGCCCATAATATACTATGCTATGCCCATAACACACGTTCTAGATTCAGTGGCGGGTACAGCTTTTGGCTTTGGGGGGGGGAAATTTTATTTTACTTCAAAGAAAAAAATCATAATGCTTTTCGGACGAGCAAAAACAGGGATACGTTTCAATTGCAAAAAAAATATGGGAAAGCTATAATATCATAAAATTTATTAGTTTTTGCCGAAGGGGGTTTGTTTTTGATAATCATATGTATTTTGTTTAGATAATTTTTTTTTTGCTATAACTAAATCTGAGAACTTTTCAATAGAAGAAATTCTTCCTACAGATGATGAAAAAATTATTTTTTTTATAGGGCAAATGTCTCAGAATCTAAGACTTTTTCTTAACGCAAAATGTCTCAGAATCTGAGAGTTTTTTCGTATAGAAAAATTTTTGGATTCTAAGAACTTTTTTCCACAGAAAAGGTCTCAGATTCAGAGAAATTTTACGATAGAGAAAGTGTCATATTTTAAAGCATTTTTGAGATATTTTTCCTATAGAAAAGGTCTAAGATTATTAGATTTGTTCGTACTAAAAAAATTTCAGATTCTTTTTTCTATAGAGAAAGTCTGAGACCTTTTTCATATAGAAAAAATCTCATATTCTCAGACTTTTTTTGTGAAGAAAAAGTTTTAGATTCTGAGACCTTATTCCTAAAGAAAAATTCTCAGACTTTCAGGCCTTTTTGCCATAGAAAATGTCTCAGATTCTGAGAGCTTTTTCTTAAATAAAAAAAATCTAAAATTCTGGCACTTTTTCCCCTAAAGAAAAAGATTCTGAAAAATGTTACCTCAGATTGTAAGAACTTTTTCTTTCAGAAAAAGTTTAACATTCTGATTCAAAGACCTATATAGAAAAAGTCTGAGATTTTAAGACTCTTTCCAAAAGAAAAAGTCACAGATTCTGAGAAGTTTTCCCTATAGAAAAAGTCTTAGATTCTAAAACATTCTTCTAATATAAAAAAGACACTTTTTTCTAAAGAAAACGTCTCAAATTTTGAGACCTTTATCCTATCGAAAAATTCATAGATACGACCCTGCTTCCCAAAGAAAAAGTCTCAGATTCTGAGACAGTTTTCCTATAGAATAAGTCTAAAATTTTGAAAATCTGAGACCTTATTCCTATAGAAAAAGTATTAGATTCTAACACCTTTTTCCTATAGAAAAAGTCACAGATTCTGCGACCTTCTTCCAATTGAGAAAGTTTCAACTTCTGAGACTTTTTTTTCAAAAATAAAAAGTCTCAGACTTTGAGACCTTTTTCTTTTTAAAAAAGATTCAGATTTTGAGACCTTTTCCCCTCAAATAAGTCTCAAATTCAGAGATTCTTCCTATAGAAAAGTCTCGGATTTTTAAACCTTTTTCCGTTCGAAAAAGTCTCAGATTCTGCGACCTTTTTTCCTATAAATAAGTCTCAAGTTTTCATACCTTTCTTCCGTAGAAAAAGTCTCAGATTCTGAGACTTTTAGAATTCGGGAATTCTTCTGCAAAAATCCTAAAAATAAAATGTTTGAGGATGCGAAAAATCTTAGAGTTTTTTGTACCTTTTTCTATGAAAAAAGTCGCAGATTTTGTGACCGATTCTAAGACATTCTAAAAAAGTTATCCAAAATAGTTTTTCAAACGTTAGACTACCAATATTTTAAAGATTTTAAAATATTTTTTCTATTCCAATGCAGTAGACAAACATTTTTTATGTAAACTAAGTCCTGTTACATTTTTCTAGACAAAAAAAAACATATTCTAAGTAATTTTTTATACTAAAATTCATAATAAGATTGCAAGAAATTTTTTCACAGAAAATTTTCAGATTAAGTCACATTTTTCCTTTAAAAATTTTCAGATTTTTTGCTATTAAAAATTTTTGGATTTCGAGATTTTTTTCCTTCCGAAAATTTTTTTAGAAAACTTCCTTCTTTCTTTTTTCTTCTTTTTCTTTCTTTTCCTTTCTTTTTCCTTTCTTTTTCCTTTCTTTTTTCTTTTTTTTTTTTTCTTCTTTTTTTTTCTTTTTGAAATTTGGTCTGGGGGGGGAAATTTCCCCTTTTTCCCCCCCCCTTGTACCCGCGCATGTAGATTAGCAACCACCACTGCTATCACGAAGGCAATTCAACGTCACTTTTGACGTTTAGAAACGCCAAAATTGATAGTAAGCAATTTCATTTTTCTTTTGGAGATTGTTTGTTCCCGATTTTGTTAGCGTCTTCTTTTGTTTATCATGAAAAACGAATGTCACATGAAAAATGACTACTCATTTTGACACTTGATTGCGAGCAATCTATAGTAGAGCAGGCTCTCTACCATCAACTGTATACCATCATTTACAAGACTGTCCACATTTGCAATGACAGTGCTTTCTATCGATTTTGAAGTACGATAGAAGTGGAAGTTGCTAATCTAGACCGTGTGTAACACAGACTAATACAGACTCGACAAATGTGACAGGTGTCAAAAAAGTATTTTTTAGCCATACCCGAGTAAAAAGGAATTTATATAAATGTATATTGTTTTATATGTTTTCATAAAACCATATACAACTATATGAGTCAAAGTATAAAATTATATCTCACTTTGAAATTTTCCAATTTTTTTAAATGTCATATAAAATCATATCTAATTATATTGTTCATAATATATTAATATAAATGGTAGATGTAATCATACGTTGTACATAAAACTTAATCCGATTTCATACATTATTATACGTGACTTTATATCTAATTATGTATAGGACTTTACTAAACAAAAAATCCAGTATCAATTTATGTATAATTATATATGACTAATATAATACCATTTAAAACTATATATGGTTCCATACTAAAAAAATTTCCAACAAAAATAATAGATATAATTATATGTGTCTTAAACGATAACATATCTGTGTTTGTATGGTACTATATATACGAAAATTTCGTCTAAACTCAATATATATTTATAAATGGTCGCACATGTAATGGAATATATATTTTGATATAATCATTAGTGTTTGGGAATTCCCGGACTTATCAATTTCCCGGGAAACGGGAAAAAAATAATTTATTTCCCGGGATTCCCGGGAATCCCGGGAAATATTCATTATTAATATAAATCATAAAAAACATTAAAATTTTACCAACTTTCTATTAAAAACAGTTTTATTAGAGATAAACAATTATTTAAAACATAAAAAATCATTAAAAATCGTGAAACACAATGAAACAAAACAAAAAAAAATAATGCAACTTTTTTCCCACAAAAAAACGCAAAAAATAGCTAAAAATCGCAAAAAAATTTAGAACTGCGTTATTCGAGCAAAACTAATAAAGTTGACAGCACTTTTAATATTTGTTCTGGAAATGTAAATTCTAGGTTCAAAATTTTTATATTTTTTTGACAGTCTTAGCAAAATTATCATTAACCGACGTAAATTTTTTGAATTTTTGAAGTTTTTTCATGATATCGTCATACTTTTTACATTGGTCAGTTTTCCTATGAATATATATTAGCACTGTTCTTCGAAATAGAAAAAATACAAAAAATAGCAAATGTAATTATACCTGTATGTAAAAAAAGATATTAAAAATTAAATTAAAATAAACTATTTTATGTAAAATGGTCTATTTTATAAAATTCCCGTATTTCCCGGGAAAAATTAAAAAAATTCCCGGGAATTCCCGCCAGTCTTTTCCCGGGAATTCCCGGGAAATACGACCCGGGAATTCCCGGACCCCAAACACTAATAATCATGTATAAAAAAAATATTTTTTTGACCAAACAGCTATCCATATATAATTATATATGCCAGTATTTCAAAATTAATTTTTGTGTGTCAACATATATGGTTATACCAGTGTTGCCACCAATAGAATTGGAAATTACACAGAAAAGTATCCAAAATCTCACAAATTACACAAAAAAAAATTTTTCAACCAAAAAAAAAAAATTCTTTTCACTAAAAAAATTATAAACTTTCAATCGATCATAGTTTTTGTATTGTTAAACTTAAAAATATGAAATTAAATAAATTAATTTATTTCTATTAATTTTATTTCCAGTTTTTTTTTTTTTAAACTTCAATAGTACGTTCAAAATTAGCTCCTCAATTTTTTTCAATTCCATTTTTTGTAAAAAGTATTGATGCAGTTGTATTTGTCGATAATTTGTTTATCACTGAGGGAAAAAATCGTCGTCAAATCAAAAACTTTCGTACTTATTTTTAAAATTCTCAAATTATTTAAACAAATTTTAATAATGAAGTGGAATTTTATAAAATTGAATATTTTTCGGTCTTGATTTACAAATTATATTTTTTGAATTAAATATACAAAAACTCCTTTTTATTTCATGATGAAAATAATCATTTTGATTGTAAAAAATAGCAAAATGAGTTTTCAACAACTTTAACAACGACGCCTCAAAAATGACGGAATTATTTTAAAAAAGTGACGTGGTGTAACATAAGTGAAAACTTTTCAATTTCCATAAAAATTAAGTTAAAAAACAATAAATATTTTCGTTAAGTAAAACAATGAATTAAATTTAATTAATAAGTGATAAAAAGTCAAAATAAATGCATACAAAAATAAAAATTCGCAGATGTCTTTAACAGTTTTCGAAAATCGCATGGGTGTTTTCGTCGGAGTAGCGACGATATATTATTTTATTTCTACATATAGGAAAAATGCAACTTTATAATTATTCTGTAGTAAAGAAAAATAAATAAAATGTGTATATAAATATAAAGAAATGCCAATAGTTTTATTTACATTGAAAATTTAATTTTATAAATAATTGTCAATATTAAATTTGATTATGTGCATTTTTGATTTGAACATAAAAACATTCTCAAATCAACGTTGTTTCAGATCATTTTTAAAATTTTGTTTGTTACTCAAGCCATATTAAAAGTGTAAATAAACATTTTCAAATTGAGAAAAAACAAAGTTTGTTGACTTTTGTCACTGTTTTATTATACCCTCCACTTAGTGATAGAGGGTATATATAAGTTTGTCATTCCGTTTGTAACTCATCGAAATATCGGTCTGGGACCCCATAAAGTATATATATTCATGATGCCCGATCGATTTTAAGACATTCTAGCGATGTCCGTCTGTCCGTCTGTCTGTGGAAAATGCTCTCGCGGACAAAATATTGCACAGCGATGACTAAAACTTAACATATATATTGGAAGTTCTCCCGAGAAGTTTGGTATTGCATTTGAGCGATATCGGTTCAGCGGTTCAAAAGTTATGAACGAAAATGTAAGCACACCTCAAAAATTTCAGTACATTTAACATAACCTAAAAATACAAAATGCTTTAATTCGGCTTCTGGTTGACATATGTGAACATAATTGAACACCAAATGGTATTTAAACAAGTACGAACATATTTTTTGACAAAAAAAATAAAAAAACCACGGATTTTTTTTTACCAAAATTTTTTTCGCGTAAAATTTTTTTCAATTTTTTTTTTCAAAAGTAATTTCCTTTTAAATAAAGTTGTTTGCAGTAATCTTTTTGAAATTGTGGAGGGTATCACTACATTCGGCAAGGCCGAATTTAACTTTTTTACTTGTTTTTAATATGAGGTTGTTTTTGCTTGATTTGAGATTTTTTTCGTCTAGTATTTCAGTAAGATTTGTCCTTTCTGAGTACCTTGTATGTTTAATATTTTATCCAGTTGTGAAATAGTGTTCGGAATAATTTCAAAAGATGAGGAAAGCCGTTCGTATTCCAAATTATATAAATTTATTCAGAAAATTTTGACAGGTCGACTCGCAAGTCGTCTGCTCGTCTGAAAATTCTTTTAACTGAAGAATGGGAGAACGTATTCTTAAGAAAAATTATTAACTTCAAAAACTTAAGACTACACTCATAGAAATATCTTAGTAGAAAAATTAGTAAACTCATTGTAGATCAAGTTTTACAGAATAATGCCGTATTCAACAAAAATTAATGTTGATATCGTTGAATAATCAGTAAAGTTGAATTAACTATTTACAACACTTATACAGAATTCAATAGATAAATCAAAATAGAAAAAACAACCCTGTTCGTTCATTTTTTTTTTATTATTAACGAGTGACGAGTGAGTTGGTAGCAATGTGAATCGTGTTTATCTCTTATAAAATTATTTTATGTGTTTGTTTTTTATAAAAATATTTAATATTATAAAGTGTGTGTGCAAATCTTTGTGAAAATCTTTAAATATAGCAGCTTAAAAAGCCGACGATAATACAAAAATATTGTGATTTATGCTTAATAAAAGAATAGTAACAAATAACAACAAGTTTTTTTATTAATAAAATTTCTTATATTAACAAAAATATGAGTTGAATTTACAAAAAATAAGAGTTGGTTTACAAAAAAACGAGTTGATCAACTTTTACAAAAACTGACAATAATTTTTATTGAAATCAACATAAATATTTGTAGGGTCAAAATCAACAATGATTTCTGTTGAATTTACCGCGATTTTCTTTGGGAATACAATGATTTTTGGTTGAGTGTAGGGTTTTATGGTCCAAAAATGAATGTCCGTGAGTATTGTCAATGATTTGTTTAAGCCGAAAACGTCAATAAAATGATAAAAAAAAACTTAAATATGATCAAAGTTAGTTGGAACTTTGTTGAGGTGAAATTACACAAAAATCACACAAAAAATTTCATTATCCAAAAATTATCCAAGGATTTTGAAATTGTCCCACTTTTGGATAATTATCCAGAAAGTGGCAACACTGGGTTATACAAAACTTTTTATTGTATCCCGAGTAAAAATGAATACATATAATTTTACATTATTTGATGTATGTATATATAGCCATATGAAATAATATGTTTTCATATCAAACAAAGTACATAATTATATCTCGCATTGAGTTTTTCCAAATTTTTTAAATGGAGTTATATAAAATTACATCTAATGATAACCATATTAATATATAAATACATGTGGGAGACATAATCATATGTGACACATATAACTTAATCTGATTGCATACATATTTATATGTGACTTAATATCAAATAACGTATACGAGCATATTTAAAAAAAATCCAATATCATTATATATATAATTATATATGACTTACAAGAAACCATTTAAAATTATATATGACTTACAAGAAACCATTTAAAACTATATATGGTTCCATCTTAAAAAACGAAAAAAAAAATTTTTAAATATAATTATATATGGTCGCACATATAACTCTATATACAGTTATATAAAACTATACATGGCATCAAACATTTATTTTTTTAATATTATCAAAGATATAATTATAAATGGCTTATGAGATACCGTATATAGTTTTGTAAGGTACCATATAAATACAATTTTTTTTTAAACTCTATATATAATTTTAAATGGTGGCACATGTAACGCCATATAAAATGTTATACAATTGTATAAGGTAAAAAATATTTTTTTCTTTCACAATATTTTATATATAATTATGCCTACTTTTATATGACAGTATTTCAATATTTTTTTTTAATGTTGCATCATATATATTTTTATTTAAGTATACAAGAGAGCTTGTATAATTATATATGATTCTCAAAGCACCTAAAATCAGTCAAAAAAAAATATATATAAATTCTATAAATTTTTAAATAGAAAAAAAATCTGTTTAATCCATTGTATTTTAAAACTTAAAAAAATGCATATTGGATTTAAAAGTTAAATGTTTAAAAAATGCATATAACTTAAATAGTTGTGTGTAACTTTATATAAGATCATATAAGATAATATATGATGCTTGGGGACCCCGAGTTCGATTCCCGGCTCAACCCAGAAAAAAACTTTTTTTTTTTAATTTTTTAAAAAAGAAAATATGTTTTTAAAGCTTTTTGTTTTTTCTAAACTTAAAAATATTGAATAATTAAATTTTTATGATAAAATCGAAAAATAAATATTATTTATTTATAGTTATATAATTTTATATCTTACATCATATAAGTTAATATATGGTTCCTAGGAACCCGGGGTTCGATCCCCGGCTGAGCTAAGAAAAAAAGTTGTTTTTTTTAATTTTTTTTTTAAAGAAAATATGTTTTAAAAGCTTTAATTTTTTACTAAACTTAAAAATATTGATTAATTTATTTTTTATGATAATATTTAGAAATAAATATTATTTATATATAGTAATATAACTTTCTATATTGCATCATATATGATAATATATAATTCTTGAGGACCCTGAGTTCGATTCCCGACTAAGTCAAGAAAAAAAATATTTTTTTTTAAATTTTTTTTTAATCTAAATGATTTTTTAATGCGTTTTCGTTTTTCAAATTTAAAAAAAAATAAAATCCCTGAATTTTAACAAAAATATTTCAAAAATAATTATATTTTGATATAATTATATATTATTTAATCCGAAGAAAAAAATATTTTAAAACTTTAATGTTTAACCATCAATATCTCTGGTTTTAAGAGAGCTAAAGTCCTCAGATCAAGCTCAGATCAAAGCTTAATTTGTTGCCAATAATTAAAAGTGTATTTGGTTCGAACTTATGTTAGCAATATTTTCAGATAAAATTATTTTTGTCTGAAAAAACTTCCGAAAAAAACTTAAAACTCATTATTTGGCCGTTGGTGAGAAAAAAGTTAATACATGTTTTATACCATTTTAAAGGTATTTTTATTAAATATACAACGGCAGAAAGAAAATTTGGATCCGATGAAAAATGTGAAGCTCATAAGCCAAAAACCGTTTTTACTTTAAAGCTTTATAACTTGGAAAATTAAGAGCATTGGAAGATGAAAATCATGTTGTTGAACTCAGTATTAAACCCCCTATTAGCTCAGCAAATAAACTAAAAAAAAAAAAAATCACAAATTTTAGCAAAAATTTTCTAAGTCTTTTTTAAAATTTTGTTCAAATTCAAGTCGAATATAATTTGATGCAATCATATACGCGATAAGATAAACTGGATTTAATTATATATAAGTTAAACTTGATATAATTATATATGATAAACTATTTTCTAAGTTTTTTTAAAACATAGTCTTTTAAAGTTGTCATTTATTAACAACGTCCGCTGGGTCAGAGGGTAGAGATTGCGATTACAAAACAGTTGGTAGCTGTTCGATTCCCCCGCCGCTCGAAGTTTTTTTTTTTTTTTTTTTAAATAAATTTTAATTATATATATTTATATCTTAATATCTTAATATTGAAAAAAATTGTTTGGATAAAACTTTATCAGTTCTAAAAATAGATTTTATTGTTCGGATTAAATTATATATAGTTCTAAAAATAGATTTTTTTTTCGGATAAAATTTTATCTAAAGTTTTTTGTAATATTTTTTTTTTCTTTCGTATGAAATTTTATCTTTTTTTATCCAGCTAAAAAAATCTTTTTTTTTTGTCTTGGTCCAATAAGATCCAACCATTTTTCGGATGAAATTGTATCCCACCGATTAAAACTGATCTAATTAGATAAACCCACTTTTCGGATCAAATTGTATCCGTCCGGTTAAAACTGATCTAATCTTAGCGATCCATTTTTCGGATCAGTGCTGATCTTTCAAATCTCGGATCTATCAACAGATCTGGAATAATATAAGAACATATATTGCTCCATACAAAAATTTTTACTCGGGATCATATAAGATTACATATGAGGGGGTTAGAGCACAAGGGGTTCAAGTGCCTTATATTTAATAATGAGAAAAAAGAGGTTAAAGTTAAATTGCAATAAAAAATGTTAGATGCTATCTAGAATATTATTTTTTAGTTAATAGAGATCCTGAGATATATTTTAATCTAACAAGTTAAAAAAATACCATCTTTTACGAATATAAGCACCCAAAAATTGCCCTTAAAGTAAGTAAGTCGCACTTATACCCCTTGTGCTCTAACTTTTTTTATAAATTTCTAAATTATGAAAAGAATGATAGTTATTTGTAAAAGGAAAAACACATTTTAATGGTTCTTTGTTTCATTTTTTAGTCGTCATAATCAGATTCCATGACATCATCGGGCTCATCTTCATCTTCATTAGGGCGTCCCGTCAAATCTTAACTTTCAAATTTCGTTCCGTAATACCTGCAGAACGATGGCCACGGAGTAGCTAATTGTGGGAAAATTTATGAAAAATTTTTGCAAGGTCATCTTTAGTTTAGTCGGCAACCAGCGGCCAAAGTTTAAAAATCTGACGTTTTTGGACCAAAATTCGTATCCGAATATTTAACCTAATCTGGGCCAAAAATATGGAACTTTTGGGTACTTTATTAGAAAAATATTTAGAAAATTCCAAAATAGCGATTTTGGTCCACAGATGCTGATTTTCAAACATAAAAGATATTTTTTAACCAAATTTGCCTTAAAAGTCGAAATATGTTGAGTATTATGTGTAAAAAATATAAAAAAAAAATAAAAACACGATTTTGGTCCAAAAATGCTAATTAGCATCTGTGGACCAAAATCTTTGATCACCTCTTTTGAACTAAAATCGTGTTTTTTTTTTTAATATGTTATAGATAATATGCTTTAAATTTTCCAACTTTTAGGACCAATTGGGAAAAAATATTATTTTTATGTTTAAAAATCAGCATCTGTGGACCAACATATATTTTTTTATATTTTTTTTTTTTTATATTTTTCGTATAAAGTAACAACATTTCCTAATTTTTGAGCCGGATTTGGTGAAAAAATTTGGACATGAATTTTGGTTGAAAAACGCCATTTTTTCATACTTTCACCGCTGGATGCCGACTTAAAATGTTCTTTCAAAATTTTATTACTATTAATACATGAACTTTTTGGAATTCAACCACTTTGTCCACGTGAAAAATTAAATTTTAATAATTGCTTGGAGCACAAGGGGTTTAAGTGCTTAAATAAGCACAAGGGGTTTAAGTGCTTATTTAAGCACTTAAACCCCTTGTGCTCCAAGCAAAACAGGTATTTTAATAACAAGAACTAAAAATGGTCGCCATATCTCGCTAACGGATGTGAATTTCATATTCACCTCTTGTGCTCTGAACTTCTGTGAACTTCACCTACTAATTCCATATGTTAACTCAATTTTTTTAAAAAAGTCACTTGAACCCCTTGTGCTTTGAGCCCCTCATATGATTTTTGGGAACCCGAGTTCGATTCCCGGCCCAGTCGAGAAAAAAAAAGTTTTTTTTTTATTTTTTTTAAATAGAAAACACTTTTTTATTGCATTTAATTTTTTTAGAACTAAAAAAATTTCATTTTTGGAATTTTTGCAATCATTTTAAAAAAATTATTTTTCTTTTATACAGTTATATATAACTATATTTGATTTTTTATAAAATTATCTATAATTTTTGGGAACCCGAGTTCGATTCCAGAAAAAAAATATATTTTTTTAAATAGAAAACACTTTTTTATTGCATTTATTTTTTTAGAACTAAAAATTTTTCTTTTTTTGAATTTTTGCAATCATTTTTAAAAAATTATATTGCTGTTATATAGTTATATATAACTATATTTAATTTATTACCCGAGTAAAAAAGAATTTATATAAATGTATCTTATTTTATATGTTTTCATAAAACCATATAAAACTTTATGAGTCACAGTATAAAATTATATCTCACTTTGAAATTTTCCAATTTTTTTAAATGACGTCATATAAAATCATATCTAATTATATTGTTCATAATATATTAACATAAATGGTAGATGTAATCATACGTTGCACATAAAACTTAATCCGACTTCATACATTATTATACGTGACTTTATATCTAATTATGTATAGGACTTTACTAAATAAAAAATCCAATATCAATTTATGTATAATTATATATGACTAATATAATACCATTTAAAATTATATATGGTTCCATACTAAAAAAATTTTCAACAAAAATAATAGATATAATTATATGTGTCTTAAACGATAACATATCTATGTTTGTATGGTACTAAGTATATATGCGCAAATTTCGTCTAAACTCTATATATATTTATAAATGGTCGCACATGTAATGGAATATATATTTTGATATAATCATATATATAAAAAATATTTTTTTGACCAAACAACTAGTCATATATAATTATATATGCCAGTATTTAAAAATTTATTTTTGTGTGGCAACATATATGGTTATACAAATTTTTTTATTGGATCATATAAGATTACATATAATTTTTGGGAACCCGAGTTCGATTCCCGGCCCAGTCGGGAAAAAAAGTTTTTTTTTTTATTTTTTTTTAAATAGAAAACACTTTTTTATTGCATTTAATTTTTTTAGAACTAAAAAATTTTCAGTTTTGGAATTTTTGCAATCATTTTTAAAAAATTATATTGCTTTTATATAGTTATATATAACTATATTTGATTTATTATAAAATTATCTATGATTTTTGGGAACCCGAGTTCGATTCCAGAAAAATATATATTTTTTTTATTTTTTTTTTAAATAGAAAACACTTTTTTATTGCATTTGTTTTTTTAGAACTTAAAATTTTACTTTTTGAATTTTTGCAATCATTTTTAAAAATTTATATTGCATTTATATAGTTAATAATAGCTATATTTGGTTTAAATTATCAAATTATCAATGATTTTTGGAACCCGATCTCAAATCTAATTCTGATTTCCTGATTCCATGAAAAATTTCAAACTTATAAGCCGAAGTCTTATTTCACTTTGGAAGCCTATGACTTGTAAATAAGGCATACCGCTACATTAAAATTATTGTTTAAGCATACCATGGAAGCCCCTAATAGCGCTGTATGTCATTCCAATTTTTTTTTTTTTTGCAAATTTTATCAAAAATTTTCTAAGTCTTTTTGAAAATTGTGTACAAGTGAATAACATATTTAATTGGATGTAATCATATATTACTATATGTTAGATCAATTTGATATAATTAGATACGATCAATTTATTTAAAACTAAGTCTTTTAAAGTTGTTATTTGCTAACAACGTCCGCTGGTCTAGAGGGTAGAGATTGCGATTACAAAACGGAAGACTTGTGGTTCTAATCCCCGTCCGTTCGAAGTTTTTTTTTTTTTATTTATTTTCAGTTTGACATTATTATATCTAAAAATAAATCTAAAAACAGAAACATTTTTTGGATAAAAATGTATCCAATAATTTTTTTATAAACCCGAGTAAAAAGGAATTTATATAAATGTATATTATTTTATATGTTTTCATAAAACCATATACAACTATATGAGTCAAAGTATAAAATTATATCTCACTTTGAAATTTTCCAATTTTTTTAAATGATGTCATATAAAATCATATCTAATTATATTGTTCATAATATATTAATATAAATGGTAGATGTAATCATACGTTGCACATAAAACTTAATCCGATTTCATACATTATTATACGTGACTTTATATCTAATTATGTATAGGACTTTACTAAACAAAAAATCCAGTATCAATTTATGTATAATTATATATGACTAATATAATACCATTTAAAACTATATATGGTTCCATACTAAAAAAATTTCCAACAAAAATAATAGATATAATTATATGTGTCTTAAACGATAACATATCTGTGTTTGTATGGTACTATATATACGCAAATTTCGTCTAAACTCAATATATATTTATAAATGGTCGCATATGTAATGGAATATATATTTTGATATAATCATGTATAAAAAAAATATTTTTTTGACCAAATATAATATAATTATATATGCCAGTATTTCAAAATTTATTTTTGTGTGTCAACATATATGGTTATACAAAACTTTTTATTGTATCATATAAGATTACATATGATTTTTGGAAACCCGAGTTCGATTCCCGGCCCAGTCGAGAAATTTTTTTATTTTTTTTTATTTTTTTTAAATAGAAAACACTTTTTTATTGCGTTTAATTTTTTTAGAACTAAAAAATTTTAATTTTTGGAATTTTTGCAATCATTTTAAAAAAAATATTTTTCTTTTATACAGTAATATATAACTATATTTGATTTATTATAAAATTATCTATAATTTTTGGGAACCCGAGTTCGATTCCAGAAAAAAAATATATTTTTTTTATTTTTTTTAAATAGAAAACACTTTTTTATTGCACTTATTTTTTTTAGAACTAAAAATTTTTCTTTTTTTGAATTTTTGCAATCATTTTTAAAAAATTATATTGCTGTTATATAGTTATATATAACTATATTTAATTTATTATAAAATTATCTATCATTTTTGGGAACCCGATTCCAGAAAAAAATATATTTTTTTATTTTTTTTTTTTTAAATGGAAAACACTTTTTTATTGCCTTTGTTTTTTTAGAACTTAAAAAATTTTGCTTTTTGAATTTTTGCAATCATTTTTAAAAATTTATATTGCATTTATATAGTTAATAATAGCTATATTTGGTTTAAATTATCAAATTATCAATGATTTTTGGAACCCGATCTCAAATCTAATTCTGATTTCCTGATTCCATGAAAAATTTCAAATTTATAAGCCAAAGTCTTATTTCACTTTGGAAGCCTATGACTTGGAAATAAGGCATACCGCTACATTAAAATTATTGTTTAAGCTTACCATGGAAGCCCCTAATAGCGCTGTACGTCATTCCAATTTTTTTTTTGCAAATTTTATCAAAAATATTCTAAGTCTTTTTGAAAATTGTGTACAAGTGAATAACATATTTAATTGGATATAATCATATATTACTATATGTTAGATCAATTTGATATAATTAGATACGATCAATTTATTTAAAACTAAGTCTTTTAAAGTTGTTATTTGCTAACAACGTCCGCTGGTCTAGAGGGTAGAGATTGCGATTACAAAACGGAAGACTTGTGGTTCTAATCCCCGTCCGTTCGAAGTTTTTTTTTTTATTTATTTTCAGTTTGACATTATTATATCTAAAAATAGATCTAAAAACAGAAACATTTTTTGGATAAAAATGTATCCAATAATTTTTTTATAAAATCAAGATATCAGATATTATAAGATAACTTTGGCGCGGCCAAATTTCGGATGAAATTACATTATATAATATCCAATTTAATATAAAATCATGATATTGGATATTTTAAGATAACTTTGTCGCGGCCAATTTCCGGATGAAATTACATCATATTATATCATATTTAATACAAAATCATGATAATAGATAATTTGGGATAACTTTGGCGCGGCCAATTTCCGGATGAAATCACATACAATCAAATATTAAACTGTAACTTCATATATTATATGATGTTATGAGATAACTTTGGCGCGGCCAATTTTCGGATGAAATTTAGCAAAATCAGATCCAATAAATTATATATAATTTTATAAGATAACATGTTTTACCATACAATTTTTTTTTACTCGGGTATGGTTAATATTTTCAAATTATTCTACGAAAACTGATATAACGCGCCATAAGAAAAATGGATGCCAGATCGGTTTTTGTTGTTTCACTCACTCCTAAGTCGTAGAAAGTGTTGCCATGTTAGCGTAAAACGGACTAAAAACCGCTGTGTTTTCTCCTAAAATCGCTTAGTTTTTCCCCATTTTCTCTTATAAAACTCTACTGTCGAGTCTGTATTTAGTCTGTGCCCATAAGTTAAAAAATGCTGCTTTAGCGACGTTGAATCATGTACAAAAAAAATGTTGTTGTTTAGTTGATTTTTTTCTTGCTACTTTCGCACAAGCATCAATTTTATAGTATGTGTGTGCTTTCCAAAAAATGAATTAAAAAGAATTAAATCAAAAAAAAAAATTAATTCAAAAAAAGAATTAAACCAAAAAAAATAATTAATTCAAAAAAATAATAAATTCAAAAAAAGAATTAATTCAAAAAAAGAATTAATTCAAAATATGAATTAATTCAAAAAATGAAAAAGAATTAATTCATGCTTGAATTAATTCTTTGAATTGAAATTGAATTATTCACAAAATGAATTAATTCTTTTTTTATATAATTCAAATTTAATTCAAAGAATTAATTCAAGCATGAATTAATTCTTTTTCATTTTTTGAATTAATTCATATTTTGAATTCATTAATTAAAAAATTAATGAAAAATAATGTGAATTAATTCACAAATTGAATTAATTCTTCAAAGGTCTGATGCCTATATAAATTCGGTCAAGTCTAATTTAACTTTTCTACTTGTTTCTTAGGTAATTGCATTTATATTATCGTTGTCTTGTTTGTCAATATATTGAGGTGAGTTAAAGTATAAACAACGCCATTTTGCGTGCATTTTATAGTTGGTGTTTTCTTGTATCAATTCTTTTATTCTGTAGTTGGTTGTTATTTAACTAGTAACTAAAAAGGCATTGCATTTTTTGTTTGTTGTTGTTGTTTATATTATTGGGAGTAAAAAATATGTACATAGAGACTTAAAATTACGCATTATTATCTGTTCGAAATACAAATATGCAAATACATACATTAAGTTTAATCTCAACCTCGGTTAATATTGTGGAGGGTATTCATAGATTCGGCCAAGTCGAATTTAACTTTTCTACTTGTTTTATAATTCTATTTTTAATTAACACCCTTTATTTTAAAAATCTTCGTTGTTTTTTATTTAATTTGATCGCGAAGGAAAATTAAAAATGTAAATACAAAACACAAAAAAAAAATAATTAGAATTTTCTGTCAAATAAAAAATAATAATATTTTAAAAAAGTTGTGTATTTTGGAAAAAAAACATAAAAAAACATAAATGTTTGTATTAATGGAGCTCACATCATTTGCTTTTTGGCTGAAAAACGGAGCAAACTGTATAAACTAGGCATATTTGCAAAGTGTGCAAACTCACAACAACAAATTTTTTGACATTTCATTTGCACATGCATTTATCCTCACGAATTTATTTATATCCTCACAAAAAACCAAGAGTATATTTCATTTGAACACGCAACTAGAATATATCTGTGAGGAAATAACAAACAGAGTTGCATTTAATTTGACATTTTAACAATCATAAAAATATTTTTAATTAAAATGTGGTGTTTGTTTAAAAAAAAAATAATTAAATCAATCTACAAAATAAGAAAAATTGTTTTATTAAATAAAAAAATTAAATGATAGTAAACGATCCCTGCAAAAAAAGTCATTACCACTTCTCAGTGGAGTGCTTTAAAACTATAACAAATGTAATGAAATACAACAAAAATAACAAAAAACACAAGACAAAAACACACAAACAGTTTTTTCTACTCCAGAATACATAGATATTCAGCACTTAACTCATTACCTATCGCGACACCCCCATACAAATGTAAGTAGATATTCAGTAGAAAAGAACTACTCCGTGGAAGTAGTTGGAAGTTGTTTGAAAGCTCGGAGTACTTCTTATCTACTGAATATCTACTTACATTTGTATGGGAGTGTCGCGGAAGGTAATGAGTTAAGTGCTGAATAACAACTTTTTATGGAGTAGAAAAAACTGATTGTGTGTTTTTTTCTTGTGTTTTTTGTTATTTTTGTTGTATTTCATTACATTTGTTATAGTTTTAAAGCACTCCAAATAGAAGTACTCCGTACTTTTTTTGCTGGGATGTTAAGAAAATTGTTTGTCTTCTTCTTAACTCTTATTTGGATGTGTGCGTGTAAAAAAATAAAATTTATATCAGTTTCCAATTGAATAAAACTGGGACGCTCACAACAAGTAAAAAATAATTTGTTATATCTGCATAATCTGGAAATCGGATGCAAATGACGTGAAAACCACTATTATTTCAATTAAAACAAAGGAAAACCAATTTGTATTCAGCTGTCATATGCTTTAAACGTTAATGTAAGTATTTTAGCAATGATTAAGAAATTTAAAAATAAAAGAATAACAAATTTCTCTTTGTTTGCAGATTTATTACAAATGTCAAATGCTGTTGAATTTGATAATCTAATATTGAAGTTTACACTGAAAAAAAAAGACATAACTAAATTTAAGGAAAAAATGTCTTTGAAAATTTATCATGAATTTTCCTAAAATTTAGTTAAATTTAACTTAAAAATAAGAAATTTTCTTAACTATGAGGAAAAAATTTTAGTTCATTTACTTATAATTAGTTCATAGTTTTCTTTAAATGGATTTTTTAAATATTAGGAAAAAAATTCTTACTGCCAAAGAAATTTACCACAAATCTAAGAATCGTATCTTTATTTTTAAGACATATTTCTTAAAAAACAATTTAGTTCAAGTTTAGTTAAAATTTGAATAAAGGGGGTTAATGGAAAAGTGACGCGAATACAAATGAGTTATCATATTGTACACACAGCCAATCCTTTTCAAATGACAACCTCACCCTCTGTCCAGAAAGGACTTGGTGACCCCTGTTTTTTTGACAAACGAGGCCCTGTCGACCGATCTTAGGCGGTATAACCTTAACAACCGCACAGAGGAAATTCTGTTGCCAACCTGGAGTGTCAGCGAACCCTGAATGGCCAAAGTGCGTCTCAGGAAGTAGGAGATCGCGAATACTGGATCCTCTGAAACACTGGCTCCAAACACAGCACGTTTGGGTGCTTAGATAGCAGCCCTATCACCAAACTAGGGAACGAAGGCTAGCAACCTACGTTTCTGAACTCAAATTGCTAACGAATCGCTAAAAATAAATTGGCGCCCTATGCTCCAGTGGGAGTTAAAGGAACATATATATATATTAGTTAAAATTTACTAAAAAAAAAAAACATCATCGTATTTCTCTTCTTTGAATTGAGGAAGTGTACTTCTTACAATTTAGTTAATGACTTCTGAGAATTTAGTAAATAACTTCTTAGAATTTAGTTAAAAATTCAAAATGGCGATATCTCGAAAACTAAGCGAGATAGAGCGAAACGGACGAAATTTTCAAAAGAAAGACTACAAAGAAAAATATGGAATAGCCTAGCTCTGCATATCTGTCGGGGTCTCAAGACCCTAATTTCAGATCTAAAATTTGAAATTCCCGAGATTTTATATATACACATATCTCGGTAAATACTGCCAACACGAGAAAACGTCCAACGGCATTTTTGTAGCTCTTGACTCGTAGAACACTTCCGCAAAATACCCGATAGCCCTCCGACCAATAGTTTTTGAGTTATCCAGTTTTTAAGATTCTCAAGACCCTATCAGACCCCTTATTACCGTATCTCAAAACTAAGCAAGTTAGAGCGAAACGGACACAAGTTTTGATTCAAAATCTATGGGGGTCCTTAAAGGACCCAACGGGGTCTCGAGTTAAATGGGGTCCGAACCCGTGGGTCCAGGGTCTAGACCCAATCTATTTCTAAAATGTGAAGTATAATTTTTCCCATTTTCTAGTTAAAATTGGCTTAAAATTAATTAACTTTGTTTTCCTTATTTTTGGGAAAATTATGAACTAAAACAAAGAAAAAAAATCTTTGGAGCCAAATCATTCCCTCTTTTTCTCAAAATTGAGTTAATTTTCCCAGATTTTAGTTCACTTTTTTTTTGAGTGTTTGAAGACCAAGATTATGCAAATGAAGTTTCGCAACAAAAAATGATGCCTATAAATTCTTTTCGGATAAATTATTCAAAGGATCAGTTTATGTAAAATTAAATAAGTTAAAGGGTTTCTCACGGCAACCTTGCCTTAGTGATGGCAATTTTGTTATCTTTCAACTTATTCTTTCATTTCGTAGTATATGTTTATTTAATCCATTTGTTTGTAAATGTGTGCCTTTTTACATGTATGTATATTAATTCTTTGTGTAAAAAAGGAGAAAAACACAACGGGTCTTGTAAACTCAAAATAATACATTAGTAGATTTACTAATTTTTTTTTCTAATGCAAATTTTTAGTTGAGATTAGCATGTTAGCAAAAATATCTTGTAAACTTCATTTAGCGCATTAGCAATTTTAAACAAAATTTGAACTAATTTTTTTGCTAAATTTAAAATTGAGTTGACCAAATTTTTGAAAAGCCTTTTTGCTAATATTAGCAAAAATAAATTGTATTTTTTTTATTTTTTTTATAAAAAACTTAAAATGGCGCTATCTCGGAAACTAAGCCAGATAGAGCAAAACGGAGGCCATTTTTGGTTCTCGAGCTATCCATAGTATCGCCGGTCCTCTTCACATGTGTGAACCCGAATGGGTCCTAACTTTGGATCCAGAAAAGTTTGCATTCCCGATAATTTTAAATGCTCATATCTCGGTAAATATTGCCGACACGATAAAAAGTCTAAAAGCATTTTTGTAGCCCTCAACACGTAGAACTAGACCACAAATAATAACCAAAAGCTTTCCGAGTAATATTTTTGAAGTTATCGAGTTTTTTAATTCTCAAAACCCCAGTGGTCCCCTAAAATCACATATCTCAAAAACTAAGCAAGAGCGAAACGGACAAAAATTTTGGATCAAAAACTATGACGATTTTTAAGGAACCCAACTAGGTCTAGGCCCATCGGGGTCCGGAGCTATCGGGTCCGAACACAATGGGGTCCTCAAATGTGTATGAACTAAATCGAAATAAAAAAAATTGCAGTTAACTAATTTTTGGCAAAACAGTTTTGCTAACTTTACCAAAAAAATTGTGGGTTCAAAATCAGCAAATTTTGTTTTTTGTAGGTTTACAATAGAGATGGGCACCAATCACGTGATTAACGTGAATCACGTGAATCACGCATGAATCACGTGATTCGTGAGTAAATTTTTTTCCTACTCACGTGAGCGTGCGTGAGCGTTAGTAACAAAAAAAAGTTCGTGCGTGATCGTGCGTGAGTAAAATTCTTGCGTGAATTTTTCGTGACTTTAATTGTTTCCCCGATTTTTTTTGTTCGGTTACGTTTTCTTGATTTTTTATGGTCTTTCAAAACATTCCATGAGGAAATGTGTTCAGATTTTGAGACACTTTTCGTATGCAAATTTCCAGATTCTGAGACATTTTCCGTATTGAAAAACTCTCAGATTCCGAGACGTTTTTCGTATAAAAATATTTTCAGATTCTGAAACGTTTTTCGTACAGAAAATGTCTCAGATTATGATAAAGATAATTTATAAATGAAAATGGATGGAAGTAAAACTAATGGAACACACAAAAAATTATTGGCTAAATATTTTCAATTAAATCTATTGATCAACAAAATTTAAATGAGTCAATCAATGTTTTAATGGAAATTTTTGTTATTTTCTTAAACAGTCGAATACAAATTTTCAACATACAAAATTTTTTTCGCTTTAATTTATTTGAATAGATTAATTCAAAAATGTACAAAATAATCGGGTTTTACTTTGTTTGCAACATATTAGAAAGCAAAAAAGATGCATTTTTTGATAATTTTGTCATAAGCTTGCACTTCATTTGTTAAATCAATCATTATTTTGATTGACTATAAATAAAAAATTTATCAAATTTTTGATCAAAATCGAAAACATGTTAGATTGAAAAAATTTTCAATCAATCACCTATAATTTGATGATTGGTATAACAATTTTTTTAATTGGAGGAATTTCAATCAAAAAATTTATTGAATCCACGTTTTTGTTGATTGAAATTCGTTTCAAATTTTTTCTGTAAAAAAAGAAGATTTTTTGCATTTTCGTATGACCTATACATTTCCACAAAGACGACTTAGGGGAGGGAAATTTCATGGGAATGTCAGCACCCCCTGACAACTGATAATTATGATTGGAGAAATTTTGAAGTTTTTTATGAACCTGTCCTTAACTCGGTATATAGAGCTGTCACCACGGATGGCTCAAGGACTTTCACAACTGGGTAATGCATAAAGAAAATATGACATACATTTTTTCACATATTTTAATTCGTGAGTATTTCGTGATCGTGATTACGTCGTGAGCGTGATTAATTTTTTTTCTACTCACGTGAGCGTGCGTGAGCGTGAGCAGAAAAAAATGTTCGTGCGTGATCGTGCGTGATTACAATATATTTTTTCGTGAGCGTGCGTGATCGTGATTGAAAAGTTACTCACGATCCCATCTCTAGTTTACAAGCTTTTTTTGCTAACATTACAGTTTTTTTTTTAGTGTAAAGGGTTTGGTGACAATATATGTGCAAGTGAATTAAAGGGAAGATGTACAAAAAGAAACCATTTTTTAATCACTTTGCGCCAAGACCCTCAACAAGAAACCACGTAAGATAAAATAACTTTAATGTTTAATTAATTATCGTTCTTTATTTTTTGTTAATTGTTTTAATTTATAATTTCATTTAGTGAGTAAACAAAACTTTATCACATTCCACACACACATATTATATAAAACACATCAAATCAAATCACATTAAATCACAACACAAAACATTTATCATCAATAAACAACAACATTATTATTAACAATTTTAAACATAACCTAAGTGTTTCACTTGGATCGTTTATTCACGTAGGGGCGCAAAGTCAACACTTGATCATTGGATCACATTATTTTATTCAGTGAATATTTTATTCAGCACAAGTTCTAGTCACTGTGATTGAAAAGCCAATTATAATTGTGATTGCGAGACAATTTGAAAATTTTATGAACCAAATTCATGTCGGATTCTGAGACAACACCAAACAGAGTAAGCCAAAGAAGTAAGTAACAAAGGTATTCCACCTGCAAGGTTTCAAAATCGTATAAGCCCGATGTCGAAAAATCAGCCACAGACACCTATCTTGCCGCAGGGGAAGCCATCTTCAAATATGTCAGCCAGTTCCCGCCCTACAAATGCTCGGCCGCAAGTCCAGCTTCAAGTCCAACAGCCGCTTGCACAAATACAGCCACACAGCCAAACGTCATCCAATCATCAGCCTGCACAACAAACACCTAATTATGTGACCGCTATGTCACGTGAGTTTGATCGTAAATTAGCCGATATGAAAATCGAATTCCAGAGGCAAATGCATGTAATGCAGGAATTAATGATATCAAGTACGCAACAGGTGAGTAATAGTGTTGCGCAATTACGTAGTGAACGCCGCGTGAAAATAAGAAATATACCTTCAACTTATTCTTCTTGGGCAGTGAAAATAGTACGAGATCATTACAGCAAAGACAAAAGAAAATTCACCCACTGCCAGAATTTTCAGGTAACCCAGAAGAGTGGCAAAGTTTTATAGAATCGTTCAGAAGTACGACAAATGAATTAGATTATTCCAACCTCCACAATATTATACGCCTTCGGAAGGCCATTAAAGGAAAAGCCAAAGATACTGTGGAGGCACTCCTGTCAAACTCAGCCAATGTTAACGCCATTATGGAAACTTTAAACTTATGGCAGGCCCGAACAGCTGATCAAAAGCCAAATTGAAAAAATGAGACGAATAGCACCGATAGCCGGTGATAGCCTTGATCAGCTCATTGATTTGGCCAACAAGATTACCAATATGGCAACATTTTTGAAAAACGCTAAAGGTGAGCATCATTTGTCAAACCCTACACTTTTAAGCGAAATAGTTTGGAAATTACCTATCACCCGTCAACTGCAATGGGCTGAAAAGTGTCTTTCCCTTAAAGGGGATGGTCGTACTGTTACAGTCGTCGATTTTAGTGAATGGTTAAATGGTATTCGTCGTATAGCAAATATGGTTTCTGATTCACTGCCCATCGCTTCTACTCAAAACGCAAAACAACTACAATTCAACCTACAACAAATTTTTCAAAAACATCTGGTCGAAAATTTGTTCACATTGCTGTTGCTGATAGAAAATGCATTTTATGCAGTGGTGAGTGTAGTGATATCGATCAATGTAATTCTTTTAAATCACTTTCAGTGGACTCACGATGGGAAAAGGTAAAAGAATTAAAGGTATGTTTTTCGTGTCTGAAGATGGGCCATCAAACAACACAATGCTACAAAAAGAAAAAATGAGGTGTAAATGGTTGCAGCCGAATTCATCATAATTTATTACACAATTTTAATGCTGCTGGTACTTCGCCAGGCGTAGCCCCACAACACAAACGCCCCATCATCATCCACTGCACATGCTGCTGCTGGATCCAGTTCCGATCGTGTTAGCTGCCACTACAACGGTAATGTTGCCTTAAGCGATGTATTATTTCAAGTCATCCCAATAAAGTTGTATGGCCAAGGAACTGAAGTTTGCACTTGTGCATTTGTTGACGATGGAGCAAACGCTACCATTGTGGACAGCCATATTTTTTTTGTACTGGTTAAATCGTGAAATGGCCTCAGAATCGACAGAAATTATTAAATTAGAAATTAGTGGTGCAAAAAAATATAAACTGTCAAATGTGTTTACATCTGAAAAGTTAGCGTTGCCAACCCAATCTTTTTATGCCGGTGAGTACACTGAGAGAAATAATTATTTATCTGGGTTACCATTACACAGTTATGAAAATGTACAACCAAAAATTATAGTCAGCCTTGTCCACGCCTATTTGACGGTGGACCAATTGCAGTGAAAACTAGATTGGGTTGGCTGGCATATAGACACGTAAATAATGATAAATTAGAAAGCCAACATTGGATGTGTCATGCTTATTTGAAAAATAATGAAAACATGACAGATATAAGTAATCTTATTTCTAGTTATTTTTCTATAGAATCTTTTGGAATAAAACCAGATGTAAAGCCGCCCATTTCAAAAGACGATACCAGGGCCATAGCTATTCTAGAAAACACGACAAGAAAAGTACAAGGTAGATAATAAAGGCCTGGAAATGTTGAACTATATAACATACAACATAGTGTCACATGATGCAAGTGCCAATTCATGCTATGTCGCTAATACATGTTTAACATTAACATGTGAAGGCATGTCGAATAAATTCAAAACAAATCTATGCATAGTTTTAAAAGTGTTCTTGCATGCATGAACATAGAAATTGACCATGTCAACACTTGCGACATGTGCAGCATATGACACAATTGATGCTTTTTACCATTTGTATGGCTCATTATATGCAATTAAACTGCAAAAAATATAAAAAAACTATATAATTATGATATTTACTACTTTCAAGGATCTTCTTTTGAAGCTTTAATGAACAAAACATTTAAATATAAGTTCTTAAGTGGAAAAGAGAAATTAGGTCTGTTTGATTACTTTTTTTGTAGTAAAAGTAGTAAAAGAGATTTTTTTTTGAAATTTGTCAAAAATATGTCAAAAACCCAAAAAAAGTAAAAAAACGGAAAGTAGTAAAAATAGAAAAATTTATTTATCATACAAATTTTCAAAATATAATTTAAAATTTTATTTTGAAGACATTTTTAGAATCTATTCATAAAAGTAGAAGAAATTTTCTATAAACGCTAAAAATCACATATAATCCACTTGGTAAAAGTTCAGGTCGATGAATTTCCTATGTTTCATTTATTAGACAAATATACACTCAAAAGAAAAAAAATCTGTAAAACGACTTTCAATTTGAATTAGCAATCTTTTAGCAGATTGTTCTGCTGAGAAGGATATTTTTACTAAAATCTCTGTTATTCAGTTTAAGAAAATAACAGACATTTTACTATGTTTATACTGATTTTGTTTGCTGAATTTCATTATTTTTTCAAGAAATTTTTTTATATAAAAAAAAAAGAAGAACAGATTGTCAGCAGATTGCTCTGCTGAAATCAGCAGATTGTTCTGCTGAAATCAGCAGATTGCTCTGCTAAAATCAGCAGATTCTTCTGCTAAAATCAGCAGATATTTCTGCTGATTTCAGCAGAACAATCTGCTGATTTCAGCATTTAAAGGTGGAACTTCCAACTGATCCGATCCAATGAGACATTAAGGTGGAACTTTCAACTGATCCGATTTTATCCATTTCCGAACTTAACTCAGATTCTGATACATTTTTTTGTATAAAAAAAGTCCCCTATTCAAAGACATTTTTTCTACAGAAAAAGTCTCAGATTCTGAGAAAATTTTTCTATAGAAAAGGTCTCAAATTCTGGGACATTTGTTCTACAGAAAAAGTCTCAGATTCTGAGACATTTTTTCTATAGAAAAAGGTTTAAATTCTGAGGCATTTTTCTATGGAAAAAGTCATAGAATGTGAGACATTTTTTCTATAGAAAAAGTCTCAGATTCTGAGACATTTTTTCTATAGAAAAAATCTCAGATCCTGAGACATTTGTTCTATAGAAAAAGTCTCAGAATCTGAGACATTTTTTCCATAGAAAAAATCTTAGATTCTAGACATTTTTTTATAGAAAAAGTCTCTGATTCTGAGACATTTTTTCTATAGAAAAAGTCTCAGATTCTAAGACATATTTTCTTTAGAAAAAATGTCAGAATCTGAGACGTTTTTTCTTTAGAAAAAATCATATAATCTGAGGCATTTTTTCTATAGAAAAATTCTCAGATTCTGAGACATTTTTTCTATAGAAAAATTCTCAGATTCTGAGACATTTTTTCTATAGAAAAATTCTCAGATTCTGAGACATTTTTTCTATAGAAAAATTCTCAGATTCTGAGACATTTTTTCTATAGAAAAATTCTCAGATTCTGAGACATTTTTTCTATAGAAAAATTCTCAGATTCTGAGACATTTTTTCTATAGAAAAATTCTCAGATTCTGAGACATTTTTTCTATAGAAAAATTCTCAGATTCTGAGACATTTTTTCTATAGAAAAATTCTCAGATTCTGAGACATTTTTTCTATAGAAAAATTCTCAGATTCTGAGACATTTTTTCTATAGAAAAATTCTCAGATTCTTAGACATTTTTTCTATAGAAAAATTCTCAGATTCTGAGACATTTTTTCTATAGAAAAAGTCTCAGATTCTGAGACATTTTTTCTATAGAAAAAATCTCAGATTCTGAGACATTTTGTCTATAGAAAAGGTCTCAGATTCTGAGACATTTTTTCTATAAAAAAAGTCTCAGATTTTGAGACATCACAGATTCTGAAACATTTTCCTGTAGATAAATTCTCAGATTCTGAGCCACTTTTTCGTGCCAACTTTTGGAGGGTAGCACTTTTTTTCTGTATTAAGTTTTCCCCAGACGGACAGACGGTTATCGTTGCACATGGATTGACGAAGTGGTTATATACCCTCATACTGTGGTTGGAGGATATAAAATTGTGTTTTTCTAGAACTATTTTGGTTCTTCAAGGGAAATCTTTCCGATTTTGCCCGTTTATAAACAAAACCTTTCCAGTAATATATAACATTCAATATTTGTGCCTTCAGCGGTCTAGCCATTGGCTTGGACTTATTCATGGTGTCTACAGACGGACGGACATCGCTAGACGGTCTAAAGATTTTCCTGTTAATTATGCACATGTATCCGACTGCATATTTATTTGGATTTATTGTTGTTTTTCATCTTGAATAGATTATGCTTTTTATTATTTTTTGTTTCAAAATATTTTTTTTGTAAATATAAAAATTTGTCAATAATTTTTTTTTGACATAATTTCCATACTTACGCATTGAAATATTTCCGGTAAATTGTAGTAAAAATAAAGTAAAAGAGAAATAAATATTCTCTTAAATTGATTACTACATTTACTATTTTTATGTGTACTCGAACGGTTTTTGAGCAAAAGTAGTAAAATGAGTAAAAAATAGTAAATTGTAGTAGGTAAACAAACAAAGCTATTATTTATACATATAATATAAATTTTCTGCATTAATTTGTTATAAAACAATAAAAATTGTTTTTTATTGACTTTAGAACATATATAAATCTTAATTATTTTAGATAAAGTATAATATAATTATAAATGTCCGACCGAATACACCTTTTTTGGCTGAAGCCGAAGCCGAATATTCGGCCAAATTTTCACTATTCGGCCAAACCGAAGCCGAAGCCGAATATTAAAAACAAAAAAATATTTATGTAGTAAAAACAAGAAAAAAATAAAACTCGACTCGGCGGGATACTTAAATGCATGAGAATGTTGTCTAGCATGATTTTATTTTAAGCAAAAAATTTTTTTTTGGACATTTTTGTAAAAAAATATATTTTAGAGTCTACACTAAGAAAATTATGTCATTAACTGTTTGCAGGTTATTTTAAAAATTAATCGGTTAAGTTATTTTAAAAGAAAAATCATTAATTTTATAATGGACTTCTTATTTTCTACTGTTTCTGTAGTTTAAAAAAAATAATTTACTGTATTAAAAACGAATTTTCTGTTACATTTAATTTCGGCAGTAAAAAATGTCTTCTATAGTTTTACTGTTTTTCATTACAAAATAACTGAATATTCACTAGTTTTTTAATGTTTTGGTTAGTCATTAAATTAACATTTAAAATTGACTGTATTGTGTTTTTATTTTAAAAGAAAAAACACTGGAATGGTTTTTAAATAAAAGTTCATTTGTTTTAAGTAAATATTCACTGGAATTTACCTACATAATTTTTTGAGTGTACATTTTTATCGACCGAAAATTTTTTTTAATGTAAAAAATATTTTTAGTTGAAAAAACACTTAGTAGTAAAATGTTTTTGTGGCTTACTAATGTGATTCAAAGTTAGTTTAGTGTGTTTTTCAACACGTGAGCACAAATAATTCGGTATTTGGCCTATTCGGCCAAAATTGGGGCCGTGGCCGAATAGTGCGTTTTGGCCGATGCCGAAGCAGAATATTCGGTCGGACACTAATAATTATTATAGACTAGCTCTTATTATAGACTAGCAATAAGCACACTTCTTTTTATTACATTTTAACATTTTAATGAAATTATGCGAAGGATAACGGTAATCAAATAACGGAGCATTTATATTTTGTCTATTAATAAATAATCTTATTGTATTTTGATGCTTTGTTTTTGTAAAAAAAAAATAGGGGATTGTTCTATTGCCGTTACCCAGTTGGAAAATGTGTCACTGAGGAAATTTCCCCAGTGATTCCTTGAGGAAATGTCTTCAGGTTCTGACAAATCATAGGTAATCCTTGATGACATGTCCTAACATTGTCAGCACTGAATGTTTGCTTTAAGAGTGTGGACAATTCCTCTAAGACGTCTAAAAGGAAATGTCTTCAGAATAGCAGTATATTAAATTAGAATTTTAAATCTGGGCAAATTTCCAAAAAAAAGATGGTAATATTATCAATTTATTTAAAATAAAATAAAAATCTAACAAGTAGAATAAAAGTAATAAATAGACAAACAATTTTAAAAATAAAGTTTGGAACAAGTAGTTAGGTGTGGGACTAATAAACTGGAGGTTCCAGGTTCAAATCCAGTTGGGACTAAAAAAGGCGAAAAGTTTTTTCTAAATATGAGAAAGATAATTTATAAAGGAAAATGGATAAAAGTAAAAACTAAAGGAAATACAAAAATTTTTTGTATTTTCGCATGACCTACTTCCGACATTTCCCCAAAGAAGTCTTCGGTGACATGTCCCCAGAAGGTCAGCCCTGACCACTGCTGACTTCGAGTGAGGACATTTTGAAAATTTGTATGAAACTGTCCTCAACCCAGTACATAGAAATGTCTTGTGGATGTCAGCATTGACTCTTGACATGTCACCGCTCCGTCACTGAGGATGGCTCGAGGACGTTGCCAACTGGGTATTTCAATTAACATAGCAAATGATTTCAATTTGATTAATATTTAATCAATTATTTATTTGATTTAGATTTTTTATTAAAAAAACAATGAAAAATTTATATTTTCATGCAAGGTAGGCCATACAGTATCAAAAACATGATGCAAAAGAACATTAGAAGACATAATATTGAACTCAACAGGGTACAACAGCTTCGATAAGATTTAATGGCATGCTAAGACAGTGTGTTTGAGTTAGCATAACATGGCACAACACCTTGTTTGAGTTAAAATGACATGGCATGACATGGATTTTTTGAAAAAGACATTTTTACAGAAAATATTGAATTGTGCAGTACTTTAGTAGATATGAAGTTGCGTTGCTATGGAAAGAGTTTTGTCCACCATTTCCTGATAGTTTTGCCATGGCCATGAGACGACTTGAAGGGGTAGAAAGAAATGGGTCAAGACCTAATTTTGCTGCCGAATATTGGGAAAATATTGAACATTACATCAAAATGGGGTATGCCGAACGTCTATGTGAAGAAGAAGCAGAACATACTGCAATATATAATACAAGAGATGTTTCACCAGATTTTAGTTAGAAAAGAAGATCGTGACAGTCAAAGATTCATTTGGAGAAAATGTAAGCCTGAAAATAAGGGCAACATGCTCGCCTGCAGTGGCCCAACATGTTAAAAATTTTAACGCAAAAACTTTTGAAAATATTTACCCAAGAGCAGTTTGTGAACGCCACTATGTGGATGACTATGTGGACTGTTTTGAAACTGAGGATGAGGCTATTGAAGTGGTAAATAAGGTAATTGAAATGGTAGATCGTATACTAGGTATGCACTGGCTTACCAAATCTGATAATTTTGTTTTTAAATTAAAATTTAGTAATATTTCACAAGAAATTCTTAAATTCCAGAGTAAGCCGACAAAAAGAAAGCTGTTGGGACTAAATATCGTGAACCTATATTCAAAATATGCCAACTCAAATTAGACCGAAATGAGTTTCCGATGGCAAATAGCTCCCTATGCAATACCCATCTGTGGTAAAAATTTCAGAGCAAAAAAATAATTTGTTGTCGTTGTACATCCATTTTTGTTATTCTGCTATCTCAAAGTACTACCCAAACCAGGAAAGGTTCGTACCCCATTATTTAATTTTCATATATAAACCATATTTTTAAAATCAGCAAAAAAAGGTTCGGAACAAACAAAATTAGTGTCCTAAACTAAGTTCGATAAATAATCGAATTAAAGCCGTTATTTAATCCAAGGGTTACGTCACAAAAAATTTATTAATCTTTTATATGCAGTACGAACTTAAAATGGTCAAAATAATAAGTAGTTAATTTTGAGTAGATGAAGCTATTGTTTTTTAACAAAGCTAATTTTTTAAAAAATATTATCTTTAATTAATGATTCTTGAAGGGAATAAAATTACCTTCCAAATGAGTGTATAAGCATTAAAATCGGTTAATATTTGGGCGAAATACAGCTACTCAAAGTTTATATATGAAAATTAAATAGTGGGGTACGAACCTTTCCTGTGCCCAGTTTCTGTAACTATGCGAAAAGTTTTCGCATCGAGAAAAATAAAACAATATTGTAGTCATTTAGTTTTTTACAGGGTGAGTACAATGCTACTAATGTAAAAAACATCGAATACGAAAAAAACCCAAAGCAATTTTTTTAAGTCACTCTGTTAAGTATAAGATGACTCTAATATTTATTTATTTTTTTCGATGCGAAAACTTCTCGCATAGTTACAGAAATCGGGTACTGGTTAGGGTAGTACATACTTTTTTGGTGAAAATAAATGCCAACTCCCATTGTAAATTTCCAAAAAAATTTAAAAATTAAAAAAAAAAAAATAGACCTCATATATTATTGCATTTGCCATTCTGAACACGAATCTGGTAAAGATTTTGATATCTAATGGCTAGTTTTCGAGATATTGCCATTTTGAAAATATCGGTAAATAGTGTTTTCAAAAAAAAAATTGCTTATATATATGTAACTTTTATCAAATTAAAACATTATGAGTGGGGCAAATAAAGTCAATGATATAAGCTTTTAAAATAGCTAGTTTGGAGTGACCCTAATACAATACAGCGTGAGCTACAGAGTGCCAAAGTTGACCACAATGAGATTAAAATGCTTTCGGAGCTAGTAACTTTTTAAAATATGCAAAGATTTTTAATTTTTTTAGTTTTTACAATTGCCATACTAAGGATAACAAAATCCAAAAAAAAAATTAATAAAAATTTAAAAAAAAAATGTATTTTTATTGTCCGACAAAATATGCCAACTCTAAAAAAATATTTGTTTTTTCACATAGTAATAAATGCCATCTCTTAAAAATACGCAAACTAGTGCAAAATTCGAAATTTTTGACACAGGTAAAAATTGTTTAGAATATTTAAACCATCTTATGGAAGGTACATTGTTTAATTTTACAATAATATGCGAAATAACTTGTTTTTTAGCTCTCCTGAAATGTAAGCTTTTAGAGTTGGCATTTATAGAATATAGTACGGCGATATGTTTATATTTGACCTGTACGGCTTTCTTGTGTATTGTATGGTAACAGCAAAAAAATCATGCAAGGTGTTTGGAAAACACAAATACAGTGGGACGTGCAAATTTCCGATGAATTGTATATCCGTTGGAAATCATGGATGGAGGAATAACCCAAAGTCCTAAAATTTGAAATACCAAGGTGTTATGTCTCAACGTGCGAAGCGGCAGCCGTCGACCTGCATGTATTTGTGGACGCCAGCGAACAGGCTTTGGCATCTGTTGCATATTGGCGTGTGGTGATGGCTGGGCAAGTAAGTGTGGCACTTGTAGCGGCTAAGAGTAGTTGAGTACCAATTCGATACCATAGCATTCCTAAAATGGAACTACAAGCCGCAACCATGGGTGTTCGTCTTAGTCAATCGATAGCTGCCTACCATAGCGTTGAAATTCGTAATTGCGTATTTTGGAGCGATTCAAACACGGTTATACCCTGTTCTAACGAGCAGCTAAAAATTGTTTTAATTAAAAATAAAGTGTTCACTAAGGGTGGAAACGCTAGAACCCCTAATTTTTGGCACTATGATTTCTTTGTAAGGGTCCAACTATATTCCAAGTTTCACCAAATTCGAAAGGGGTAAGGTCAAAAATGCTACTTTTTTCGGTTGAATTGAGGTGTTTTAACTCAGTAGGTAGTCTAAAGTTCAATTAAAAAATTTTTAAAATATTTTTAGAGTTACAGAGATGGGAAGTTTTCATTTTTTCACAAAGAACATATTTGTTTGAATTTTTATTGACAATTTGATGCGATAAAAATTTATTTTGAAAAAACGGCATTGGTGTTTTTTTTTTTTAAATATAAATTTGACCTTAAAATTCAAGGTCAAATTATAAAAAAAAAAATATCTTATAAAGCGCCTATTTTGAGATTATTTTAACTAAGTTTATTAGAAAGCTTGACATTTTTTACATTAAAAAACATTTTTAAAAAAATGGATCGAGAGTTCCTTGTTGCGAAAATATTTCTTTATTTATTTTTTTTACTTATAATACACGCGGTATTCGTACTTTTTGAGTGTTTTTTTATACAAAAAAAAATAATTTCGCAAAAAGGAACTCTCGATCCATTTTTTTAAAAATGTTTTTATATGTAAAAAACGTCAAGCTTTCTAGTAAACTTAGTTAAAATAATCTCAAAATAGGCGCTTTAAAAGATAATTTTTTTTTAATAATTTGACCTTGGTCAAATTTATATTTTTTTTAAAAAAATCACCAATGCCATTGAAAAGGCCGTCAAAAATACTTTAAAAATCGTTTTTTTTAAATAAATTTTTATGGCATCATAGTGTCAATAAAAATTCAACCAAATATGTTCTTTGCGAAAAAATTAAAACTTCCCATCTCTGTAACTCTAAAAATATTTCAACAAAAATTTTTTTATTTGACCTTAAGATTACCTACTATTATCGTTTCTACTGCCAAAAGGTAGTAAAACACTATACTCAGATTGTCCAGTTTGATGACCAATTCCTTTTTATGGGCTTCCAAAGATTCAGAAAAGCAGTCTCTCTTGTCAGAGCATAGTGACATAATAAACATAATATGTACATTAGACTGGCCATAGCGTTATATAGAAAAATTAAAAAATGTTAAATCCAAAAGTTTTCGCACTGAAAAATATGAGGTTGGGGATAACAATAATTATGCATATTTAATTTTTTTTTTTAGTTCCGTATACCTCCGGGTTGAGCCCAAAGTTTTATTATATTACCCATTGATCACTAGGGTGCTCCAAAAAAATGAAGTTGTTAAAAATTGGCCGTACTCCCCCTAGAAATATGCATTTGGGTGTAAAAATATGTTTTGCAAAATTATACGGTAATTGGGTGTGGGTAAGGCTTGCCGCATCGGCCCTGAAGTTTGAAAAACGGATTACAAGGGAAAAATATGATTTTTTTGTGATTTACCAATTTTTTTGGTATTTTGAGTTAAGTTTTAATTCAAATGATTACTGAATTGTGATTTAGAGCTAATTGCCTATCTATAAGGTATTAAAAATTAAAATCGGTTGAAAATCAGCCAAGTTATTACAACTTCCCCAGGCATCTAACGTGTGTCAGACCACTTAATAAAGTAATTCGAGCCCCATTTTTTAAATTTATTGAAATTATCTACTGTAAAAACATTTTTTTATTCTTCAAGTCCCAATGTACTAAGAAGATACATATTTTTCATATTGCGTTTTGCTAACTTGTTTTAAATAAATGCTAAAGTGGTCTGAATTTTTCAACACTATTTTCAAATCTCCAATTTTAAATTTTTATTTTTTTTGTTAAAGAAATTTTAAAAAATCGGCTATTGGAGTTTAAAGATTTGTTATGCACATATAAAGGAATAAAAACTCCAAAAATTGTAGGGCTTGCTTTTTTCATTTGGCTATTACAGTGATGTAATTTCGGCGGATTTCGCGAAAGTAGTGATTTTTGGCCCTTTTTTAGCTTTTATTTATTTTTTTTGTTTTTTTTTTACAAACTTGATATGTTTTGGACCGAATTATATCAACACGAGATAGAATACTTCAATTCGCAAAATAAGGGCGAAATTAAGATATAAAAAATTGCCCCTGTTAAGGGTCAAAGGTCAAATTTTAGAAAATTTTGAATTTTTAAACATTATCAGATTTGCTGGGCGGATTTTGCTGAATCTACTTGATGTTATTTTAATTGGTCCAAACTAAATGTCAAATAATTAAAATATAGAAATTTAACCCTTAAGTGCTGTTGTGGCCTATAATTTTTTTAATTTAATGAAGATAATGTAAGTGTATTTTGTTCAAAGGGTCGAAAAGGCCCCACCATCACTAAACGGTTAATATTCTGAATTTAAATAAAAAGACATACGTAAAGACCTTTTAAAATGACATGAAGTAGTTTCATATATTTCCACTCAGAAAATCTGTTAATGTTTAAAAATTTAAGATTTAGATTTATTTAGTTTTTTCATTATTAGAACAATAAGAATAAATTCTTTTATAGTTCAACTGGTATTACATAAAGATTGACATAATTAATTATTACAATAAATAAATAAAAAAAAAAGGAGTAAAATAGCAATAATAATAAAACAATAATTAAAATATAAAATGATTGAAAAATCTTCTAAAATTTTCTAAAATTTTAACCTTTCTTCTAAAATTTGACCTTTGACCTTTAGTTGGGCAATTTTTAATTTCCCATTTTTGCCCTAAATTTGCGAATTGAAGTATTCTATCTCGTGTTAATATAATTCGGTCCAAAACATATGAAGTTTGAAAAAAAACCAAAAAAAAAATAAATAAAAGCTAAAAAAGTGCCAAAAATCACTACTTCCCCGAAATCCGCCGAAATTACATCACTGTAAGAGCCAAATAAAAAAGAAAAGCCTACAATTTTTAGGGTTTCTATTCCTTTATATGTGCTTAACAAATCTTTAAACTCCAATAGTCGATATTTTAAAATTTCTTTAACAAAAATAAATAAAAATTTAAAATTGGAGATTTGAAAACAGTGCTTAAAAATTCAGACCTTTTTAGCATGAAATTAAAACAAGTTAGAAAAGAACAATATGATAAATACTCATCATCTTAGGACATTGAAGCTTGAAGAATAAAAAAAAATTATTACAGTAGATAATTTCAATAAATTTCAAAAATGGGGCTCGTATTCCTTGATCAAGTGGTCTGCCACACGTTAGTTTCCGGGGGAAGTTGTAATAACTCGGCTAATTTTTAACCGATTTTAATTTTTAATACCTTATTTGATAGACAATTAACTCTTAATCACAATTCAGTGACCATTTGAATTCAAACTTTACTTAAAATATCAACAAAATTGAGAAAATTAAAAAAAGTCATATTTTCCCCTTGTAATCCGTTTTTCAAACTTCAGGACCGATGCGGCACGCCTTTAGGCTGAGTTAGGCACCCGTAACCTTAAACTAGCGTAGCGTAGAGAGTTTTTCGTTATATGAGAACAAATGAGAGCAGTTATTCTTGTTTGCAGACGTCTACGTGATTTTCTATTTGATTTTGATCGCTACGCTACGCTAGTTTACGGTTACGGGTGCCTAACTCAGCCTTTACCATTATCCTTTACATTAAACTTGAAAGTTAAGAAAAAATTGTGTTATTAAAAAAATCGCGAATAAAATCGCGAGTTTTTGGAATTTAATTAAACTGTAAATGGGAATGTCTAAATGGCTCCTTAGAGTATCTGGCTTCATAATAAAAAAAATCTGGAGACCCAAGTCCAGATTTTTGTCTTTTAGCGCCCTCTGGAGGTGGTTTAGAGCAAAATAAATATTAAATATACCAGGTACATCTCTTAATACAAAATAAAAGCAAAATTTATTAGTAAAACAATATATTCCAAATAATAAGCCCAGCTAAAAAAGTCGTATATCGTGCAAAACTATTTTTGAAAATTGGGGGGGTCAAAACCGATTTTTGAGACATGGTTTGTTCGGCATTTTTTCTTAGAATTTTATGCAGAATCCGAATATGCTAGACGATTTTGTCGAAAAAAAAATTACTCCGCCCTAATAAACAGGAACAAAAATAGTGATGAATGGGTAATGTAATAAATGTTTGGGCTCAACCCGGAGGTACTCGGAACTAAAAAAAAAAATTTAAATATGCATAATTATTTTTATCCCCAACCTCACATTTTTCAGTGCGAAAAATTTAACTTTTCAAAAAAATTTCCACTATGGCCACTCTAATTTACATTCATATAAAAATAAATAATGTAAAATACAAAAAATAAAAATTCAACTATAATTATAAATTTGAAAGTAATATGTTGTCTCTCCAGACTTCTCTGTCTTCAGCCAAGTGCAGGGCTTCACTTAAAGTGGTTCCTATTAAAGGCTTAAGTTGGTCGCACCACCGTGTTGGTGATCTTCCTCTCCCTCTACTTCCCTCTACTTTGCCATCAACCATCAGCCTTTCCATCGTTCCCTCCCTTCTAGCAATATGGCCGAAATATTTTAAATATGATCTGTTTACTTTTTTCAACAGCCGATCATTAATATTCACTTCTTGAAGTATTGACACGTTTGTACGAAACTGTGTCCATGATATTCTCAAAATTCTACGATAGACCCACATTTCAAAACTTTCAATTCTTTTTCTTTCAGCCTGTTTTATCGTCCATGTTTCTGACGCATAAGTGGCAATCGGGAAAATAAGCGCTTCGACTAGTCGGAGTTTTGTTCTTTTTGTAATTCTCCTATCTTTCCATATTTTGGTAAGCTTTGATGTTGCTGCTCTGGCCATCGATATTCTTCTCTTTATTTCATTAGCACATTCACCATTATTGCATATAATTGAGCCAAGATAGTTGAAATGGCTTACAACATCATACCCGGCTACTGTTGTGACATTTTGTTGATTATTGTTGATTGAGTTGAGGGATAGAATGATAATAGACCGGGATAGAATGGGGCCCTCAAAATATGGTGGCATCAGTTGTTTCCTAACAGCTTAATCAGAGTTTGTGCTATCGCTTAAGTATATTTGGCAAAATTGTAGGTAATAGTCCGTTGAACAAATTCTGTTAACATTTTATGCTAAAAATTAAATTTTTCCCGGACTTTTTTTGAAAAAATATAAGAAAAACATTGAGTTTTTTCAGAATAACTTACAGGGGCTGTTGATTTTTCCCTAACAATATTTGGCAAAATTGTAGCCACAGTCTCTTATAAACATAACAAATCAATCTGAACGTGTTTAGGCATACAAATTAGCTAATTAAGAACACTACGTACCTTAAAATTGGTCGATTTTGACTTAAAAAATCCACAAAATGCCCCCACAACCGCCCCGCAATTGCTCCTAGAGGGATAAAATGCAGAACCGACCCCCATTCGTTTTCCCCTCTAACATTTTTTGCAAACATACCTTTTCTCTGTCCCCACTCCTTAAGGGGGCTCCCATACAAAGATTATATTTTTATAAAACTGCTCCTACAGCTCTAACTGCCTCAAAATTACAGAAACTTTGAAATTTTCTTCAAATATTTAACCAAATTGTTTCTTGATGTTAGGAGAAAGGTGAATTCAATTAAAATAAAGAATTCTTTTGTGTTAAATCATTGGGAATTTTTTACAATTTTGTTTATTTTCACCTTTTCTTTATTTTTTTTTTTTTTTTTGAGTGCTTGGTCAAATTTATCATAAATATCTTTTATGACTTGACTCTTGCACTATTTGTTTTAGTTAAAACAGTTGAGCAAAGACTTTAATTATAATTATTTATTTGTTCTATGTATATGATTTAAATATTAAAAAATAAAACTTACAATTTGAAATTCTCTTCTTCGTTCATAAGCTCGTCGAATGCCACGATCTTGCCAAAGTCGTCGTATAATAGCAGCATACTGAACAAATTTTTCAGCTTCTAATGTGTTGCATTCCATTAATTTGGTTTCATTAGCATCTTTATCTCGATCGTTATTTCCCCACGGAATTTCAAGTTTTTCTCTAGCATCTATTAAAACTTGCATTCCTAAGAAATAAACAAAAAAACAATTAAAAGCCGTCGTAAATGTTGTACAAATTGTACTGGCAGTGTATATTGGCATTTCCAATAAATCCAGCGCTTTACCAGTAAAGTTCTTTTAGTACTGTTGGCAATTTCTGACTGGGAAGTAATCAAACAGAGCTATAACCACAACTGAAAATTTTCAGCGAAGTTATAACTGCAGATAGAAATTTCAAATACAAAAAGTTAACAAACTTTACAATTCTAGCAAAGATAGTGGAATGGAGCCCGGCAGAAGGACGGCTACGCAGAAGACTTTTTTTGTTTAACTATTATTAAATTAAAAACCAGAAACCTCTGAACTCAGAGGGGCCTAGAGGCACCAGTCCTCTAAATTTTATTTTTTTTTTTTATTCTAAAGGGGGTGGCATAGGGGGCTGGTGCCCTTAGGTCCCCCTGAGCTCAGAGGTTCCTGGTATGTGTGAGTTTTTAATTTAAAGATAGCACCGCTCAACAAATCGAAGGTTTTTTACTCCGGTTTGAAGTTTGATACAAAATTTTTAAAGATTTTGACTCGCTGATTCCAAATCTATGCTCCAAATTTTTACATCACGTCTAAAATTTTAATTATTCGCCGTTGAAAATGCGAAAAAACGCTATTTTGCATTTTTTGAAAGACTGCACAGCAGCCACTTGGTGGAATAAAAATCTGTTATAAAGCGTTAGAGTAAAATTGAACTATGATCTCAAATATATGATCAAAAAAATTTGAAGTTGTTGCACTATTATTGGCCAAACATGTATTTTCAAAAAACACTGAAAAAAATTAGAAAAAGCACCATTTTTAAAAGGCTCTAAAACAAAAACCAGATGATCAATCTTTACTGTGATGAGCTCAAAATTTAGGCAAAAGTTCATTCTTTCTTATAGACTTTTAAACCCATTAAAGATATCTTCCGGTTTGTTCGAAAAATAACACAGAAAACTTAAATTTGTAAAATATTTATTTTTTTAGTTTTCTTTGAAAAATATAAAAAAAAACTAAGGTATCTAAATCTGGACGTGATGGAAAAATTTGGAGAACAGATATGGAATCAGGAGATCAAAGTCTACTAAAATTGATCACCAGAATTCAAACCGGAAAATGAGTGTTGAGCGGTGTAGTTAAACAAAAAAAATATTTCTGCGTAGCCGGCCTTTGGAATTTTTCTAAAGGAAAAATCTGAAAATTTTTCTATGAGAGAATTTTTTTATAGAAATTCTTCTGTAAAAAATCTTTAAAAGTCTGTTTCTAAAGCAAAAGTGTCTTGGAATTTTAGAATTTTTCTATATGAAAAAAGTTTTGAAATATTTATATTTTTTTAGAAAAAAATAAGAAAATTTTTGAATTTTTCTAAAGAAAATTTGGGAACTTTTCTTCGAATTTTTCTGTAAAAAAAAATTTGAAAATTTTTCTATATTTTTTTTTATACTCTGACAATTTTTTATAGGACAATTTGCTAATGAAAAATCTGAGAATTTTTTTATAAAAAAGGCTGAGAATTTTTTTATAAAAAAAAGTCTGAGAATTTTTTATAGGAAAAATCTGAGAATTTTTCTTTCAAAAAAGTCTAAGAGGAATATAGGCAAAATAAAAAGAAAATATCCTGCAAACAAAACGACTCGACATCGATTCGCCGTTAGTATTGCCGATACAATAAATTTTATTGCGGCAATTATCGAATTCGTATCGCCGGCGATACACCTTTCGGGAGAAACTGTTACCCAAAGGAAATACATCACGGCGATACAAAAACGATTCGTCTTGGCGATAAAAGGACAATATCGCCAGATAATCGTATAAACGAAAAATAATAAATTTATTTAAGTTTTTATCGACCTTTTCCTTATTTTATTATTGATTTGTTTAGAAAATTCTAAATCGGGCTTATTAAGGTCATGTATTCTATGCAAATAAAAGATTATTTCATAATTTTTCCGACGTTTCGTTGGAGATTCCCAACATCATCAGGGATATTTTATTAGATATATAATCTTTCGTCAATAGTTTTGCATTTTGAATATTTAACACACATTCTGTTTTACATAAACACAACATAAAACATAAATTTAATTAAACAAAACAAATGTAAAAATATAAATAAAAATAAATAATATCACAGTATAATTAAATTGTATTAAACTAAGTATCACAGAAGCAGAACTAAACTCTAATAATAAATTTGTATGTATCGCCGGAATATCACTAAAATGATAATCCTGCGATACAGCTATATCGATTCCCTGAAGCTAAAAGTAGACACAGTACCGCTTTAACCATTAGGGCACACTGAGCACGTGCCCAAGGCCCCGACCCTACGGGGCCCCGAAAGGCCAAAAACGTATGTTAATTTTTCATGATAAATTTTCCCTTTATACTGCTGTTTTTAAGAGAATAAACAAGTTGTTTTTAAAACTTAATCTAATGTTTTCGTATAAATTTCAGATTCAGAAAAAGTTTAAATCTGAGTATTTTCTATGGCAGAAGTACTTAAACTCATTTTCCTGCATAAATGGTCTCAGGTTCTGGGACATTTGTCGTATAGAAAAAGTCTCAGGTTCTGAGACATTATTCGTATAGAAAAAGTCTCAGATTTAGATCTTTTTCTTATAGAAAAATAATCAAATTTTTACAATCTAAGAACCTTTTCTTATAGAAAAATTCCATTTTCCTATAGAAAAAGTCTCAGATTCTAAGACATTTTTCCTTTATAAAAAATCTCAGATTCTGAGACCATTTATCTATAAATAGAGTCTTTGAGTCTGAGATCTTTTTCTTTAAGAAAAAGTCTCTTGAGTTTTTAACCTTTTTACTATAGAAAAAGTCTTAGGTTATAAGAAAAAGTCTCAGATTCTGATACCTTTTTCATATAGAAAGAGTCTTTGATTCTGATACCTTTTTCCTATAGAGGGAGTATTAGATTATGAGATCGTTTTCTTATAGAAAAAGTCTCAGAAATCTCAAATTTTTCCTATAAAAAAGTCTCAGATTCTAAAACCTTTTTACTCTAGAAAAAGTCTGAGACATTTGTTTTGGAGAAAAACCCTCAGATTCTGTGACATTTTTCTTATAAAAAAAAGGTTTCCTATAGTATCCGATCCTGAGAACTTTTCCCAATAGAAAAAGTCTCAGATTTTGATTCCTTTTTTCGATAGAAAAAGTAACTGCTTCTGGGAACCTTCTCTTGTAGAAAAGAAAAAATACCTCGAGCTAGAATAACCCTACTCACAATATATATATATTTTTTTTAATTTTTTGTAGGTCCTAATCATATAAAAAAATAGAAATGAAACAGAGTCGTATTTCGCTTGAATAAGTATTAGTGACAGCACATTATGTAACTTTTGACGTTTAATAAAAACAATGCAACATAAAGGCGAACAACAACAAAGCAAACAACAAAAGAGAAACAAAAAAGTTTTTAAACTACCAATAGTGCGTATTATATTTAAAAAAACATTGAATAAAGCAAAATAAATTATAAATTTAATTAAATGAAAGACAAATTCCATTTTTTACAAACAAAGAATCTAATTTGAAATTAAATACGTGTGAGATGAGGAAGAACAAGCATTTTGCCACCATATTGGAAAATACATCAAATACAACACTGCGTACCTTCTAATCTTTTCTATGGTCCTAATTCTTAAAACAAAAACAGAACAATCTTTTTTTCTTGTGTTGCAACTTTTAACTTTCCAGGGATCCCCAAATTCTTGTGTGCCCAGGGCCCCCGCCATACCTTAAGACGGCCCTGAGTAGACATTTTTTTGTTACTTTTTTTTTACGATGAACCAACACTCAGGGGATGCCCCTACTAATGCAATGCATTGTGTTGTTATCAGGAAAATAGGTTATGAGGAGGAGGAAAGAGGGAGTAGTGTTTGTGTATATTTGACTTGAATTTATCTACATTGAAAGAAACTGGGAGATTATTCCACATACGGCTAGTTCGACTGATAAACGAACCTTCTCTGTAATGCGCTGTGCGATCAACTGGACAATCGACAACAAACGGATGTGATCTACTAGACAGCCGAGTGTTTCGAACAAAAACTCGGGCTCTATGGATAAGTTCACTTATCTCAGCATGGTAATATCGATAGTACAGAGTCACACAACCCACATTCCGACGATGCTCCAATGAGTCAATAGAGTTGGATACCCTAGTGTCATTGATAAGCATCAACGCCCTCTTTTGCACACGGTCCAAGAGCTCCAAAATAGACTTTAAGCCCCTGCCCATATATGTGAGTTGTATTCCATCTTCGGTCGAATGTAGGTGGTATAAATAGTAAGGAGATCGGATGAGGTGAAGTATTTCTTACACCGGTTTAAAAAAACGAGACACTAGAATGTTTCTTTCGACACTTGAAAAACGTGCTTATTCCAACGGACATCACACTGAATTTTCATGCCCAGAACATCAAGAGTGTCTGATTCCTCAATACCACCCATATGTACAGATGACGCTGTTGGTTCCAAATTTCTGTGAGTCAACATACAACATTGGGTCTTGCGTGCATTAAACTTGACTCTATTCACAAGACCCCACTTAGAGATTGTCAACAGGTCTTGATTAAGTGTGTCATTCATAATCTGCCTTTTGCCCTCAATAAGGCTTGGCATACGATCAAAGGAAAATGAATGACAAATTTTGCTGTCATCTGCAAAAGAGTAGATAGGATTTGATGTTTGACTTAGAAGGTCGTTAAGAAAAATAAGAAAAAGGGTAGGAGAAAGAACAGAACCTTGCGGTACCCCCGATTGGAGCTGGAACTCATCTGATGAGAACCGATCTATAACAACACGTATAGAACGATCCCTGAGGAAACTCGAAACAAATCGAGAGAAGTCATTACCGACACCAAAGGCATTAAGCTTAGATATGAGCGCACCGTGCCACACACAATCAAACGCCTTGGAAATATCCAGAGCAACTACCTTACTCTCACCAAAATGGTGGATCGATCGACTCCAACGTTCCGAAAGGAACGCCAACAGATCCCCGGTAGAACGAGTTCTCCGAAAACCATACTGTCGATCGTTTAAAAGTGAGTTAGCCTCCAGATACCTAACAAGATGGCAATTTACCATGCTCTCCATCACCTTCGAGAGCGCTGAGCATATTGCTATTGGGCGGTAGTTATCAGGGTTATTAGCAGCACCCTTTTTAGGGATTGGCTGCACATTGGCAACCTTCCAACAAGACGGAAAAACTCCCGCACGGTAAGACGAAATGAAAAGATTAGCCAGTGGACGTCGAAGAGCACTGTTTAAGTACCACTGCTGGTATACCATCCGGCCCCGGTTACTTATTTACGTTAAGATCCGCAAGAACCCTTTTAACTGCACGAGCTCGAAAAAATATCTTGGGCATAGTATGGGATACCCTTTTCGGCCAAATTTATATTCTTTCAAAGATTTCTTGTTGTGCTTGATAAATTATTTTATTTTAAATTGACAATGAAATAAAAATTTTCAATAAGTCTGTTTGCGTACTTTCCCAGTAAAAATTATCAAGCAACAAAATGCTAGAGAGTAAAAAAGAAATCGCTCTCAAAAAGGAAAAATTGTAAAAAGTACGCGAACAGAAATCAGTAAAAACTTGCAAGTTAGATAAACAGCTGATTTAAATCAGTTTATAAAAAATTTTGCATTCATTTGTAAATTTTTAGTTTGTTGGTATTTATTTTTTAACTTGTTAATAAAAGAAATTTAATTTTGGGATGTATTTTTTTATTAATTAGTTGATATTTAATCATATTTTATGCACAAAAATGTAACTGCAAAATATTTTTGTGTATCGTTTACAAAAATATAATCATATGTTTTTAAAACAGATGTTTTTTCTGCTTGATAATTCTTGCTGGCAAAAATTTATCCAGTAAAAACTTGCAAGTTTCTAAAATAGAACTGTCACTTTTTTCTCTCATTTTCTCTCTCGTTACTGGGGTTTTAAAGTACGCGAACGACTTTTAGACAAAATTCGTAATAATTTGTACAAATTCGTACAAATTATTGAGTTCGCGAACACAGCTAATATTAGATCTATTCGATTACCTTACTACAATCTACTATTTTTTATTCATTTTACTACAGCTGGAAATTTTCAATACAAAAAGTAAACAAACTTTCCAGTTGTAGTAAAAAATAGTAAGAAATTTGGGTAATTAGTAATAATAGTTTTGATCACATGATCAATTATTTTTTATTTATTCTTTCAATTTATTTACAACTCATTTTTAATAAATTCCACCTAACCGAGAACTGGCAACAATGACCGTCGTCTCGTTGTAGCGAAAAAAACCAAGGGTTCTGGTGGGAATCGAACCCACGACCCCCACGTTGAAAGGCTAGCACGCTACCAACTAGCCTACGGGGGCCCCATTTGGGTAATCGAATAGACCTATTTTTTTTTTTGTTTATAGCCAAAATATCGTTCGTATGAGAAAACGGCGATGTAATAAAAAAAACTACTTTGATTTTTTATTGAAATGATAAATTTCTGTATTGCCGCAATATCTTTTGGTTGATATATCGCCTTATTGTTTGCAGGGTATGTGCAAACAATAAGGAAAAATTTCCAAATTTTTCTAATCTAAGAATTTTTGAGTCTTAAATTTTTTTTTTTTTATAGAAAAAAGTCTCGGAATCTTAAATATAGGAAAAATATAAAATTTTGTTTAGGATAAATTTGAGAATTTTTAGGAAAAATTTACTTTTTCTTTAGGAAAAATTACACAGCATCTGTGATTTTTCTCGGAATCTTTGTTTTTCTCTATTTAAAAAAGTTTTAGAATCGAATATTTCAAGGGGGGGGTGGGTGGTTGTGAAATAAAACAATTGTCAATCATACATGGGATTTTTTAATTTCCATTAAATTTTAATTACCATTTCTTCATCAAATGGAAATTATAAATTTTTTGAATTTTCATTTCCTTATCAAATTGAAATATATGGTTGTTGAATCGGATGTAAATGGTAATGAAATTCCAAAATGATTTTGAGTTTTTAAATTAATTTGAAACTTTTTAAATTTGTTCGATTTGCCAACAATATTTCAATAGTTTGGTTTTGAACCTGTATTTATTTTTGTGTCAATACCAAAAAAAAAATAAATTATACAAAAAATAAAAACAAAAATATTTTGTTTGAAAATAAAAATTATTAATCAACAATTTATTAGAGGATTTGGATACTGAAAACGTGACAAGGTAAGTCTTAACTATGTTAAAAGTACATTTGCGTGTATTTTAATTGAACAAAATTGTTTTTTTAGCGGAAAAAATACCGTGCCTCAATATTCATCTCAAATTCAAGACAATGTAAATATTTGGTAAGTTTTTTGTAGATTTAAACCTATTTATAAGATTTAGCATAAAAGGCATAAAAAGAACTAGTGAATTTTATTTTTTTATCTATACCCTACATTATGTTTACATGGTCGGGCAGAAGCGTGTTACTTGGTAGCGTGTTAGCCTATGAAACTGGGGTAGTGGGTTCGATTTCCACCAAAATCCTTGGTTGAATTCGCTACACCTAGACGGCAGTCATCGTTACCAGTTATCGGTTCTCAAACATTTTCTTTTTCGGATTTTTGCAGAAGAATTCCCAAATTCGAAAAGTCTCAGAATCTGAGACTTTTTCTAAAGGAAAAAATTCTCAGAATCTAAGAAAAATCTGGAAAAAGGTATTAAAACTTATTTTTAGAAAAAAGCTCGCAGAATCTGAGACTTTTTCCAAAATTAAAACGTATCTGAGACTTTTCCCATTGGAAAAAGGTCTCAGAATTCCGGAATTTAAGACTTATTTAAAGAAAAAATGTTTCAGAATCTGAGTTTTGTTTTAAAGAAAAATAGTCTCAGAAGTTGCATTTTACTCAATTGGAAGAAGGTCGCAGAATCTGATACTTTTTCTATGGGAAAAAGGTTTCAGAATCTAAGACTTTTTATTATAGGAATAAGGTCTCAGAATATAAAACCTTTTTTATAGGAAAATTGTCTCAGAATCCGAGTTTTTTTCTATAGTAAGCAGGTTTTAGAATCAATGAGTTTTTTTTATAGGAAAATGGTCTCAAAATCTGAGATGTTTTACTAAAAAAAGTACCATAATCATAGACTTTTTTTATATAAAAAGGACTCAGAATCTGATACTTTTTCTATAGGAAAAAACTTTTTCCTTTAGAAAAAGGTTTCAGAATCTAATACTTTTTTTTGCGAAAAAGGACTTTTTCTATAGAAAAAATGTGTCAGAATATAAGATTTTTTTAGTACGAAACAAATCTAATAATCTGAGACCTTTTCTGTAGGAAAAATATCTCAAAAATGCTTTAAAATATGAAACTTTTTCTATAGAAAAAGATCTCAGAACCTGCGACTTTTTCGTTGGAAAAAAGTTCTTAGAGTCTGCATGTTTTTCTATACGAAAAAAGTCTCAGATTCTGAGACGTTTTCCCTATTAAAAACGATTTCTGCACGAAAAATGTCTCAAAATCTGCTATTTTCTATGTAGGAAGAATTTTGAAAAATTCTCATAAAATATGAGCTATTTATACGAAAATATTCAATTTTCTCTTAAAACAAATTAAAAAAATTTATCTAAACGAAATGTGATCATAAAAAACAAAACAACCCTAAGCAAAACTAATAAATTTTATAATTTTATAGCTTTTTCATCACTTTAAAAAAAAAAATGTATTTGCTCGTCGACAAAAGTTTTTGGTAATAGTTATTTTGGGTTCTTGGTTCTTATTCGCATGAACTGTTCAATTGATCTTTTTCAAAGTACAAATGAAAAATTCGAATCATAAGTATAATCTCAAATAACAAATGTAATCTTTAAGTTAGAAATGGTATGTTCTGATTTTAAATTGACATTTTTAGAATTTTATTTGAAATTGTCAAACATATTTTATAGTCAAATGTGAAATCAAATAAAATTAGCACTAAATACCAAAGACCAAATATAACAGTTATATGTGTCTTTTTGTTTTAAAAAAATCATTAAACGAATGTTGTCCAAACTAAGCATTTTATATATGAATGGGCTTCCAGAGGTGTCTCGTGTTCAAATTAGCAATAACTTTTATTTTTTGATTTTTATCATAAAAGTATAAAATAACAGTTATTAAAAACTTTTTGTTCAAACAATTTAAAATAACTTTTTTATATTTATTGGAGTAAATAACTGTTATAACAGTTATTTAAAAAAAAATCAATCAAAGTTTATATCTTTAAATCAATTATTGAAGTATTAGCTATCAACAGGATTCTTTTGTTTATTTAAGTTTTATTTTAAAAACTCAAGTTTTTTAAGGCTCAAGCAGTTTTTGATAACAGTTATAAAAAAATAAAAGTTTTTTATTTCTGTTATTTTGGACAGATATTTATACATTCAAAAAATGTATAAATAGTAGTAGATTTACTAATTTTTATTTGCTAATGCTAGTTAGCTAACTTTTAGCAAATTTTTAGTTGAGATTAGCAAAAAATTCTTGTAAACTTCATTTAGCACATTAGCAATTTTAAACAAACTTTGAACTAATTTCTTTTGCTAAATTTGAAATTGAGTTGACAACATTTTTACAAGCTTTTTTGTTAATATTAGCAAAAATAAATGTTATTTTTTTTTTTATTTTCAGAAAACTTAAAATGGCTCTATCTCGGAAACTAAGCCAGATAGAGCAAAATGGAGGCCATTTTTGGTTCTCGGGCTCTCCATAGTATCGCCGGTCCTCTTCACATGTGTGGACCCTAATGGGTCCTAACTTTGGATCCAAAAAAGTTAGCATTCGCGAAAATTTTAAAATGCTCATATCTCGGTAAATATTGCCGACACAACAAAAAGTCCAAAAGCATTTTTGAAGCTCTCAACACTCTCCGACTAATATTTTTGAAGTTATCGAGTTTTGTAATTCTCAAAACCCCGGTGGTCCCCTTAAATCACGTATCTCAAAAACTAAGCAAGGTAGAGCGAAACGGACACAAATTTTGGATCAAAAACTATGACGATTTTTAAGGAACCTAACTAGGTCTAGGCCCATCGGGGTCTGGACCTATCGGGTCCGAACCCAATGGGGTCCTCAAATGTGTGTGACCTAAGTTGAAATAAAAAAAAATTCATTTAACTAATTTTTGGCAAAACATTTTTGCTAAATTTACCAAAAAAATTGTGGGTTCAAAATAAGCAAATTTTCTTGTAGGTTTACAAGATTTTTTTGCTAACATTACAGTTTTTTTTTATTTAAACTGTTATTTTTTATTTTTATTTGAAAAATTATTTTTGGACAGTTAAATTAGATTTTTTTCAATAAATCTCATAACAGTATTTAGTAAATACTATTAATTTTTTTTTCAGGATTCCATTCCTCAAGCCGAACTGGAAGCCAGCGCGATGTCTTAATGAAATGGATATGGCACAGTTAAATGCAAAAGTTTATTTACATTTTATTTATTTATCTAAGATTTTGGCAAAATAAAATAAAGATATCATGAATCCATTTTCGGATTCCGCCTCAAGCCAAAATATTTAATACGATAGAGTTTCTTGCAAGTAGTGGTGTAGAAATTTATATTTGTACATGGTAAAATCTTCAAGTTGAATATGTGAATTCAATTTGTATGTCCTTTTTAAAGTGCTTTTTTCTCATTGAACCGCTAAAATATATTTATTTTTTTTTATTTTTTCCATTTTCCATGTTTGCGGCAATTTCCATTGATTATTTCAGTTGGGAAACAGTGAACACCTAGTGGGCTTGCCATTAGCGCTTTATGCAACGTTAAAGGTGTTCCCTCCAATAATACTCTCCAGGAGTATTCAACTGCAAATATCTGACTTGGTCACAACTTATTATGCCCGAAGGTAGCCTAGCTTAGGAATGTATTTACTTTGTGGCAAAATAGTTTGCAATAAGTAAATAGATTTTTAATGCATGTGCTTTTGGAAAATAATGTTGTTTGCTGTCATAAATGCAGAATGGTATCATTACAAAATTCAACTTTAAAAATTAATAGTAAGTGGTTTGAGAAATATGACATTAGAAAACTAGTGCCGACATGTAAAACGTCTTATTAAGGATTTTTACAATTTATTTTACAATTAGGAAAGATATATTTTTTCACCACAACATGTTTAAAACCTTGTCGTTAAAAATATTTTGGTTATCAACTGTTTTTTTTTTTAATCTCTTTTTATTATATCGATTGAAAATCTAATTGAAATCGATATTGCATGAGGTAGGGTATTGGTCCTAATAACAAATATTTTTTGGTTTGTGAATACGCTTAAGATTGCGTTGCCATTGTCTTTAAAAAATATTCTGTTTTTTATCGGCAATTATAAAGGTTTTTGTCTTGGAATTTTTATGGCAACGTAATTTAAAAATGTGGCGAAGATATTTTAATTAAATGGAAATTAAAAAAATTTTAATTTCCATTTGTATGAATAAATTGAAATTAAAAAGCAAATTCAATTTGCAACAAATTATAATTTCCCATGTATGTTGTCAATAAGGCCATATGGACTTTTTTCTCAATTCAATGGGAAATAAGGTCATATGGCCTTATTACCAACACGATTAAGCAATAAAGTCATATTGATTTTGCAACCAAAGTAAAAATAAAGCCATATCAGTTGAAAATGTGGAAATATATTTCCACGTAAATCCTGCTGCCCAAAAAAAATTTATTTAGCTAAGCCGCTAAATTAAGTTTGTAATCCCTAAACCCGGCCTGAGGCCGGCTACGCAGAAAAGCTTTTTTGTTTGACTATCTTAAGCAAGCGGGCTTTATGCGAAACAAATCATGCGTGGACCATATAAGGGTTATTGTTAAGCAGTCTGTAGAATGGCTCTCCGCTACACATGATTTTTGTCGATTTTAAGCGCGCCTTCGACACCCTGCAACACAGTGCGATATGGGAAGCTCTGCGGCGTAAAGGAGTTCCTAAAAAAAATTATTAAGACTCGTTAAGGAACTTTATAATAATGCTCAATGCTTTGTCAGTCATGACGGCCAAGTTAGTAATCCCATTAATACAAATGTTGGGGTGCGTCAAGGTTGTGTCCTTTCTCCGTTGCTTTTTAATGTAGTTCTCGATGTAGTAATGCAAAATTCTATGTCGGGGCAATATGGCATAGCATGAGGTTTATCTGGCAAAATAGACGACTTCGACTATTTTAGCACATCGTTATTCGGATATGCAAGCCAAGATCGAATTGTTTGCAGATCGGGCGGCGAAAGCGGGATTACAAGTAAACATTAGCTAACTATATCTATGCGCATTAACTCGTCAGTAATGGATAACTTTTATCTTATGAACCAACCTATTGAATTTGTTGAATGTTTTTGCTACTTGGGAAGCATAATATCAATAAGCGGCTGCAGCAAAGAGGACATCCTGAATAGATTGTGCAAAGCCAAACAGTCTTTCGGCATGCTTAACAAATTCTGGAGGTCACAAAGCATCACAGCTCGCACAAAAGTAAATGTTTTTAACACTAATGTCAAGTTAGTTCTCCTCTATGGTTGCGAGACTTGGAATTTATTCAAACGCGAAATCCAAGTACTTTAAGCCTTTGTTAACCGTTGTCTTAGACGTATTCTCTGCATTTTTGGCCGAACATCATCTCTAACAACGATTTATGGCAACGAACTCGTCAAACTTCTTTAGAAATTGATATTCGGCTCCGTAAATTCAAGTGGTCGGGGCACACGATGAGAAAGCTAATAAGCGATATCAGAAGACAGTCCATCGAGTATAATTCTCAAGGATCCAGAAGACCCGGCAGACGAGCTTATACATGGAGGCGCCAAATCAAAAAAGAACTAATGTTTCGTGGATCGAAATGAAAAGGATGACAACAGACAGAAACGAATGGAAAGCTTTTGTTTAGGCCCTATGTTTCAGAGGGAATTATCTTTAAATTAAAAACCCACATATACCACCATTTATTTTTGATATCAGGGTTTTTAATTTAAAGATTGTTTAAAAAAAAGTTTTTCTGTGTAGCCGGCCTTCGGTCGGGCTTAGGGATTACAAACTCCATAAATTAATATAGCGGCTTCGCTAAATAATTTTTTTTGGTAGCAGGGTACACGTTGAAATATATTTTTCCCTACACTCTCCGCAAAATTATAATGAACATTTTTAAAAATTTTCAAATGTGTAACAAAGCCATATATGGATTTATTTCCAACAGTGGTTATAGGGCCATATGGCCTTATTTCTCAACTCATTACGAAATAAGGCAATAGGACCTTATTGCCTATGGCTGAATTTCAACAACTCAGAAAAATTTTAAAATCAGGCAACAATTTTTATGGAATAAACATGTCTCAATTTTAATTTATTTTCGATTGGAAAATTGTTTTCATTGTTATATTTTGTTGGGGTCTTCTGCGGTCAAAAATATACTTTTGAATCTAAGAATTTCTTGAGGAGACATCTTTCAAAATATCAAACATTTTCTTAAGTTCTAAAACCTTTTCTTATAAGAATAAATGCTTTAAATTTGGAATTTTTTTTTTAGAAAAAATCATAATAAACAAGAGGCAAACACTTAAAATTTTAACTTGATTCAAATCAGACCTAAGGTTCCCTGCAAAAAAAATGCGTAAAAAAAATGTTTTTTTTAATTATACCTAAATATCTTCGGTATTTAAAGGGTGAATATTACTTGCTTTTTTCAAGTTACTTGTTGCTGCATTTATTAGGATTTTTCTATAAAAAGTTCGATAACTTCAACCAAATATTTCGAATTTATCGAAATTCCCATAGAAAACCCCTAATAAATACAGCAACAAGTTACTTGAAAAAAGCAAGTATTAAAGGCATTAGGCTATATAATATCAGATTTTAGCTGAAATTAAAGATTTTTTCTTAGCTACAAGTTAATCTGTAGAAATATTGCTGTATTAACGTATTATTTTGAGATATCAAGCATTTTATTAAAAAAAATATATAAAAATTTTAAACCTCAATTTCCCCTTATCGTGCTAACGGATTTATACGAAAGGTATAGCAATTACCTTTCCCACGATATCAAATTAGTCTCATTCGGATATCAAACACCAAAGATATAGGCAGCTGTTCCAAAAAAAGTAATTTACATAAATAATGTGAAAATTAAAATTTCCGAATTTTTTTGGTGTTCTAGATTTCACATCCAAAATTTTTCTTCATTTTGTTTCACAAAAATAAAATTTGGTGAAAGTAAAACGAATGCACATTTTTCCTTGCATTTTTTTAAATTTTAATTATTTGATTTCAACTTTGAATGAAAACGTGATCAACAAAACACTTAACTTGATTTCATGTGATTCGGAAATTTTCATGTGAATTGAAAAATTGTTAAAGACAGAACAGAGGCCATAGCCAACTTTGGTTTCGAACTTTCAAGCGATATACCTCGGATTTTTTTTTTTTAAGTTAGCATAAAAAGGATTATCTAAAATAAAAATTAAAAAAACTACAGGCGTGACATTAAAATTCAGTTTTTCCTTACTTTATCCAAATATGCGTTATAACAATAAGTGTTAATTGTGTGAATAAGTGAAATAAACTACAATAACAAACAAATAATAAACATACCACGTATAACATTTTGATATATCACATGCTGGTATTCTTTGATCAGTGCCGGTTCGAAATTCACCCCATGTATTATACGCATTTGTTTCAAAAATGTCGATTTTCCCGATTCGCCAGCACCAAGCAATAACAGTTTTACCTTTAATATTTTTTGCATGAATAGGAATGTCGTTTGGTTTTATTGACAGGCAGACGGAAAAAATGGGTTTAAAGTTTATTTTAGTTAGTTTTTATTCGGTTGGAAACGGTAGATACTACTTACCTGGCGGCGAAATGTTTGTTTTTCTTTTTCCAAAAATTTATCAATTTCTTTCGATTTGTAGCGTTGTTCCAATTCTTCGGGTGTATTTCGTAGTTGTATTAAATAGCTGAGCAAGTTACCACAACATCGCAAACAAGCAAATCTCGACGATTGTAAACGGCTAGGCGGACCACGGTTAACAACTTCGTTTCTCGCTGCTGCCAAGCAGCTCCGACGTTCTTCCATTAATTGTGTCGCAGTAACTGTATCACAGGAGGCAGCGCCCGAAATTTCGCCATGGGCCAAACTATTATTGGCTGTGGTCATCCTATGGCGTCCAATGACAAAATCACTGTAGTAACGGCAGTATCCACTTTGATCGTTTATATATATTTCCTTTGCTTAAGAATTAGTTTAACAATCTTGTCAGGCGCCAAGTATCATTTATTTCTGCATGTTTTGCAGGTGCCCCTCCTCTTTTCAACTAAGTATATCCCAATTTATTTTTTTAATTCCCTTTTTGTGATCGTGATACCCTGGATAAATATATTCTGTTATTAAATTTGTAATCTTATGAAAACTAAAAGTTGTTGGCAAATTCACAAATTGAACAAAGAATGTAAAACAATAATTTAGATTATAAGAAAAAATTTGCAAATCAAAACAATTGATTGCTATGAGTTTTGTTCAAGTTTCACTTTTATTTTTCATTATATCGAGTACATAGTCAGTGACGATTATAAATGACGGCGTATTAATTGGATTGAATGGACACGGTAAGATATCTCCAAAGAAATGTTACTATTCACCACTGGATGGCGCTAACATTCATTCATATCCATAGAAAAAAATAGAAATGAAACAGAGTCGTATATATTGAATAATTAGTGACAGAAAAAAAGTTTTTAAACTATCAATAGTGCGTATTATCTTTAAAAAAACGTTGAATAAAGCAAAATAAATAATAAATTTAATTAAATGAAAGACAAATTCCATTTTGTATAAACAAAGAATCTAATTTGATATTAAATACGTGTGAGATGAGGTAGAACAAGCATTTTGCCCCCATATTCGAAAATACATCAAATACAACACTGCGTACCTTCTAATCTTTTCTATGTTCATATCACCAAAAACTTAAATATATAAAGACTATGCAAGAGACTCTTGCCAAGAGTCAATTCTTTTTGACGTTTAAAGATGGTGTTAGTTTTACAAATGGTATCTGGGAAAGCTGGAAATTTTGTTTACCTTTTATTTTTCGTTTAATTTTGCTGGTTGTTTTGATTTAATTATATTCATTTCTTTTTTTTATTATGTATTTTTTATTTTCAAGTGACACAACAATAATTTTCATTCATAATTTTAAAATTTTTTAATGTTTATTTTTCGTTATTCCCAAATCGTTCCCAAATACTTTCCAAAAAAAGATTGCCATCTATTAATAACGACTTCGTTATTACTGACACTACTATTCATGAGTTACCCCCCTGCATATCACAGTACAAGAGGAGCACTTGATACATAGAAAAAAAATAGAAATGAAACAGAGTCGTATTTCGCTTGAATAAGTATTAGTGACAGCACATTATGTAACTTTTGACGTTTAAATAAAATCAATGCAACATAAAGGAGAACAACAACAAAGCAAACAACAAAAGAGAAAAAAAGTTTTTAAACTATCAATGGTGCGTATTATCTTTAAAAAAACGTTGAATACAGCAAAATAAATAATAAATTTAATTAAATGGAAGACAAATTCCATTTTTTATAAACAAAGAATCTAATTTGATATTAAATACGTGTGAGATGAGGAAGAACAAGCATTTTGCCACCATATTGGAAAATACATCAAATACAACACTGCTTACCTTCTAATCTTTTCTATGATTTAATATGTGTAAGCAGGGTTTACAATTAGCATACACAAAAAATTTTTTAAACAATATAATACTACAAATATTTCACGCCTTCAATATTTTTCTTTATTGCTAATTTAAAAATTAGAATACTAAATCAATTTTTTTAAATTGCTAATTTATAAATTCAAACTTGAACATATTTTCAAAATGAATATATTCAAATTTTAAAATTTCTGAAGAAAATATTTTAGCAAATTTAAAAATTTGAAAATGAAAAAAAAAACTGGTGACAGCAAATTTAAAAATTTTAAAATTAAAAAAAAAAACTGGCCACAGCAAATTTTAAAATTTTAAAATTGCAATTTAGCAAATTTCAAAACATTTAAAATGCTTAAATTGTAAATTTCAAATTCCGAAAATTGCAATTTGGTAAATTTGAAAATATTTAACATGCTTGTTTAGAAAACTTAAAAACTGAATATATTACAATTTGAAAACAATACAAATTGAATACACATACATACGTATGTGTGTTTGGACTAAAAAAAAATTGATGAACGACATTTATTAAACGAATACATAAATATTAGAAGATAAAAATGTTACACGGTTTTTGTGCAGACTTCTAGAATATATTTTCTAAAGTATTTTTGCCTCCTAAACACAAATCTTTCATCAGAAAATTTGTATCGCCTTCTCGAGATATAGGCATTTTAGTTTTTTGTGGGCCAATACCTCAAAGTCAACAATTCTTTTAGTATTGGAAAAATGTATGTTAAAAATTGGCATGAGTTTAAAATTTTTAAAAAATTTTAAAATTACTTAAAAATATTTACTTTTAAATGCCGAGTGACGCCTTTTGAATTTCTATATGGCTGATCCAATATGGCGCCCAATTTTTTAAAAATATTACAGATTCGCTTAAAACGTTTTATATATGGGTTCTTGGGGTCGCTTAACAAGAACCTGCAGTTGGATTTTTAAAATTCAATATGGCGGACTCAACATGGGGACCAATATTTTTAAAAAATAAATCGATTTGCTTGAAACTTTATATGCTCGGTGTTTTGGGGTCGCTAAAGAAGAATCTGAAGTTAGATTTTCTAAGTTCAAGGTGGTGGATCCAACATGGCGATAAATGATCCGACCCAGTGGCGTATTAGGTTCAATTACAATTAGGTTCATCAAAAAATGAACCTAATTGTAAGTAAAATGTAGTCAAATCTTAAAATGCGACTTTGTCTTTGAGAAAAATGCCTCAGAACAAGACTATTTCTTAAAAAAAAATGTCTCAGAATTTTACACTCTTCTAAAAAAAATGTTTCAGAATCTAAAACTTTCTATAAGAAAAATGTCTGAGAATCTAAGACTTTTTTTATAGGAATAATGTCTTAAAATATTAGCCTTTTTCTCAGAATCTAAGACTTTTTCTATAGGAAAAATGTCTCAGAATCTGAGACTATTTCTATAAAAAATTCTCAGAATCTGAGGCTTTTCTACATGAAAAATGTTTCAGAATCTGAGAACTTTCTATAGGAATAATGTCTCTGAATCTGAAAAATGTCTCAAAATCTGAGATTTTTTCTATAAAAAAATCTAAGAATTTTCTATATGAAAAATGTTTTAAAAAAAATGTTTCAGAGACACAAGCTGGGACTTTTTGTGTAGAAAAACGCTAAAAATCTGAAACTTTTCTATAGTAAAAATATCTTTTTCTATGGGAAAAATAATTCAGAATCTGAGACTTTCTCTTTATGAAAAATGTCTCAGAATCTGAGTCTTTTTCTATATTAAAAATTTTCAGAATCTGACAATTTCCTATTGGCAAAATGTCTGAGAATCTGAGACTTGTTCTATAAGAAAATGTCTAAGAATTTGAAACTTTGTCTATAGGAAAAGTGTTTAAGCATCTGAGACTTTTTCGATTGGAAAAATGTCTCAGAATTGTCAGGGGCACCCTTAAGGGGTTAAGGTTATTGTCATAAACAATATTAAGTAAAAAGAAGAAGAAAGTAAAAACATAGAAAAGGTGGTACCAAGTCGACATATAAAAAAGGGTTTTTTTTCTTGTTCTTGATATTAATGACGGTGGGAAAAAATGAGGGAAAACAAAAGATAAAGGAAGAAGAGTTTTTCTTCCCTTTTTCGGTGGATATTGCTGAAGATCGGTCGTGTGGCTCCAAAAATCTGAAAACGAAAATTCTGAAGGAAGGAAGTAAATAAAAGACTTCAACAACATCGCTGAACCAGCTAAATCTTTTTTTATTTATTAATTTTTTTTCAACAACAAGTGAAACGATAAAATACGTCAAGTTATAAATGTGAAATTAAAAGACAACTTAAAGCTACAGTTTACAAAAACAGAAATTTATACCCGGCGAACATCTACCGTCATCAGCCACACCACCACCGCCGATCCTACGTTGGAACCCAGCGTTAACAGCACCGCCACACCTGGGGTGCTCAGGTATCCATTAAGGTTTTTGTACTTTTTGAACGAGTCACCTGGACGACTTGACGGACGGGACAGCTCACTATTATAGAGAAAAGAATATATATACATATTTATTAAAATCCAATATAAATTTAGGGTAAACATTTATTAGAGGGAAACTTATCTTTTTTCACAGTCCTTTTGGAAAATGACCCAAAAGTGCGCGGAAGGTTAGGGATGAGCTCAGGCCTAATACAGTCGATGTTAATTTAGGGAAGATTTGCCCACATAGGTTGCCCAAATGTTAACCCTACCCTGAAAAGAAAAGTAATAAAAAATTAAAATATATATATATATAAAAACACAAAAAATTAAAACGGAAATTACAGACTGGTAGACAGAAAGACGGACGGACAAACCTTAAAGGACCCGCATCCATAAATTAGCCGCTACAAAATCTAAATTACCGGCGCCATAGAAGACATATTTACGCCTACAACAACTAGATACCAGGAGCATATTTTGGCCTTAAATCATAAGGAAAAAAATATTATTTTCTTTTTTGTTTAAATTTAACTAAATTTCCTTTTATAAATTATTTTGCAAAATTTTGATTTTTTTTTAACAAAATAGTTTTTTTATCGCCTAACAAAACACTTTCATGAATTTTTCGATTTGTACTTTTTTTTTTTCATCAAATGAGGCTAAATGGCACTCCATTTTGTTTTTGTTTTGCCAATAAGCCATAAGTCATGGTAAATTTTAAATGCATTTTTATAGTTTTTCTTCTGAATTAATTTATTAAAAATTGTTTTCTTTTTTTTAAATTTTAAATAATGTTTAATAAAATACAGTTGGTAAATTGTTTATGGAAATTTTAAAAGGTTTTATTAATTTTTGAAATGAAGGCTTAAGTCAGTAAGTATGTGGTAGGTAGGGTGACTGGTGTTTGTGGAGGCGACTCTGGGACAACCAAAATAATAGATCCAGTTGTCATGGTGAGATCCAATGGATTTCAAGTGGGAGGGCCGTTACTGACATATCATCAGTCAGGTTAAATCCTTGGGTGTACATTGCAGATTTGTTTTTGTGTAAGTATGTTGGTGTGTTTGGTTAGTTTCCGTTTTTTTTTTTTTTTTGCGTCTGTTTACTTCGGGTCTCAAGTTCCTTTTTTTAAATTAATTTTTTTGGTACACCTCAAGACTGGTATGGATTGTTTTGTCACTGTCACTTCAGCCATGTTAGAGTAGCAAGAACCTTCCCCCTCCGGCGAGTTCTAGCCGCGCAATACGCGAGCATACCAGCAACGCTACTCATCTGGCAACCTTTCTATCATTTTTACCCAGCGACAGTACAGAATCTAAGAAATTTTCTGTAGAAAAAATGTTTGAGAATCTGAGACATTTTCTATAGGAAAAATGTCGAAGAATCTGAGACTTTTTTTATAAGAATCTGAGACTTTCTATAGGAAAATTATCTCAGAATTATAAACTTTTTCTATAGAAAAATGTCTAAGAATCTTAGACTTTTTCTATAGGAAAATTTTCTCAGAATCCGAGAGTTTTTCTTTAGGAAAAATGTTTTAGAATCTAAGACTTTTTGTATACTGTTTTCTTTTTAAAAAGGTCTCAGAATCTGAATAATTTTTCTTAAAGAAAATGCGAAGATTTTCTCAGAATCTAAAACTTTTTGTGTAGAATGTTTCAGAATCTAAGAAAATGTGCTAGACTAGAAATATCTCAGATTCTGGGAAAATGTCTTACAATTGGAGTCTTTTCTTTTAGAAAAGTATTTTATGAATATATTTATAGAATCATTTTCTAAAGTGACTTTTCCCCGAGAAACGTTTTTCATTGGAAATATGATTTAGAGTCTTTCACTTTTTCTATAACAAAAACTGTCTTAACTGGAAATTTTCATAGAATCTTAGACTTTTCTTTGAAAAAAAAATTCAGATTCTTATAATCTTCATTGGAAAAATGTATCAGCATCTGATACAATTCACACATTAAAAAAAGACTTAAGTCTCTCAAAAAATTTTAAAATATTAAAAAAAATTTTAATTTTTTCCCCAACAGTTTTAAACTTACAAAAAAATTAAGAATCTGATTGTGTTACATTCAGTCATAGAGTAAAGAAAGGAACAGAGGTACGATTAGTGAAAACTTCGTGGAACCCAAATTGAGAACTGCGATTATCTCAAGGCGGGCTCTTTTAGATAATAGAATAGATAAATTGTTTTGTTTTGTTTTCATTTTCCTTTTAAATGCATTCGTTTATTTTTCTTCATTTCCTTTTGAAATGTATTTAGGGTTTCACTTTTTTCTTCGATTTCCTTTTGAAAGGTATTTGGAGTTTCTCTTTTTTTCAATTTCCTTTTGTAAGTATTCTGGGTTCTAGCCCGAGATAATCGGAGTTCACGGCTAAAAAAAAATTAACAAAAGAAGTGCGGTTTCATCCGTAATATCTCTTATTCTTCTTTACTCTGTGATTGAGTTCAAGGAAAAGATCAAGACAAATTCTAAAACATGTGCTGTTATGCAAATTTTTTGTAAAAAAAAAATTGACAAAAAATATTGGGCCCCCACCGAAATAAAATCCTGGATACACCCCTGATCCGACCTAATATTCGGTTCGGCTAAAAAGCCGAGGCGAATATTCTGCCACATTTTTGGCCGAATAAAGAATAATTATAAGATATTGTAGTCACGTGTTGAAAAATGCACCAAACTCGTTTATGAAAAATTTCAAGCAAATCAGGTTACATAAAAAAAAAAATGGTCGCCATGTTGGATCCGTCATTTTAAATTTGGGAAATTCTACTTCAGATTCTAATTTAGCAACCCAAAATGCGTAAAAAGTTTTAAGTCAATTATTTTTAAAAAGTATCGCCATGTTGGATCCGCCATTTTGAAGTTAGAAAATTTAACTTCAGATTCTTCCTTAGCGACCCAAAAAACCAGTGCATACAATATTTCAAGCAAATCGGTTTATTTTTAAAAATATTGGTCGCCATGTTGGGTCCGCCATTTTGAATTTTAAAAATCCAACTGCAAGTTCTTTTTAAGCGACCACAAGAACCCATATATAAAGAGTTTTAAGCGAATCTGTAATATTTTTAACAAATTGGGCGCCACATTGGATCAGCCAATAGAAATTTAAAAGGCGTCACTCGGCATTCAAAAATAAATATTTTTAAGTAATTTCAAAATTTTTTAAAAAATTTTAAACTCATACCAATTTTGGAGAGAGGGGTGGCTTGGTTGATGCAGAAACCCTCATATAAAAATTTAACATACATTTTTCCAATACTAAAAGAATTGTTGGTTTTGAGGTATTGGTCCACAAAAAACTAAAATGCCTATATCTCGAGAAGGCGATACAACTTATTCTGATGACAGATTTATGTTTAGGAGGCAAAAATACTTTAGAAAATGTATTCTAGAAGCATTGGCGTAGGAAGCCAACATTTCTGGGGGGGCTAAAGCCCCCCTAGATTTTTTTTAATTTTTTGGTATTTTTTTTTAATAGAAAAACCCAGACCTATTCCTGAAGCGTTCCCTTTAATATGCGTCTAATTGTCCTAGAAACGGATGCTCCCCGAAAGCAGTTAAAAATTCATATTTTTTTGTTTTAAATTTTGATTTTGTAGATTTTTCGGAAATTTAGAACTCCTAAACTCCTATGTTTTGAGAACGAAAGATTTTTAATGTTTTTCCTATAGTAAACTCATTAGATTACTATGATTTTTTTCAAGAAAAAGTTCTGATGATTGCAAAAGTTGATGATTATTAGTCAAAATTCTCAGAATCTTTCTTTCAATAACTTTTGTCTATAAAAAAACCCCTTAGAATTTAGAAACTTTTTTAATTCAAAGAAGTAAAAATGTTTTCCTGAAGGTAAAACCCTAAGATTCGGTAAAGTTTTAATTACTGACAAAAACATCAGATTCATATAAAAACTTTTTTTCAATAATTCAGACTATTTTTCAATGGGAAAAACTATTAGATCTTATATAATAATCATTCCGAGTCCTTAAGACTCATTGAATAATCATAACGAGTCCTAAAGTCTCATTACACTCAAAAAAATAAACTGGTAAAACGCCTGGTAAAATGCCTTGTAATCCCGTTCTACCAATATTTAACAATTTTCCTTGTTTTTTAACAAAAAATCTTGTAGTTTGCTCAAACGAGAACTACAGTTTTATTGGTAATTTTACAAGTTTATTTTTGTAATTGTATTCTACCATTTTGAAAGGTTATTTTACAAAAAAAAAAACTGTAATTTTACAACGAAGTTTTTATTACGAGGATTCTAGTTGAATTACAAAAAAAAAACTTTTTTTTACAAAAATTATGTTATACGACGATTTATGTTGTTTATAGAGTCCGACCGAATATTCGGTTTCGGTCTCGGTTTCGGCCTCTATTCGGTATTCGGCAAAATTTTGGCCGAATATTAGCCGAAACCGAAACTTTTTGGTATTTTAAAAAAATATGTAAAAAAGTCGGTGAATTTTTTGATTTCGTATTTCATTACACTTGTTTCAGTTCAATTGAAGAAAATGTTACAAGTTCATGCAATAAATGTAAAACTGTTTCAGTTCAAAAATTATTTTCTCCTAATCTGCAAATGAAATATACAATTTTTTTGTAAGTTTTTTAAAAAATATATTTTTTTTTTCAAAAATACAACAATTCCTATGGTTTAAAAGCATTCGGTTTCGGTTCGGCCTCGAAAACTGGTTTCGGTCGGTTTTTGTTTAACAAAAAAACTTTTTTTTTTGTATTTTTTTTTTTTATTGAAAAATATTTTAAAAAAAAGTTGACAAAATTTTGAAAAATTTATTAAGAGGATTAATTTAAGGAGGAGTAGTTAATTTACAAAAAAAAACAGTTATTTTACAAAAAATGATTTTATTACGAGGATTTATGTTGTTAACAATTTTTTTTTTTTTGTAAATTTTCCATTTTTTTAAACATATTTACCATTTTTTCTTGTAAGTTTACCATTTTTTTTGTATTTTTCCGGTTTTAAAACAATATTTTTACCAATAAAATTGGTTATTTTACCAATTTTTGGTGCATTCAAAATTACGAGGAAATCCTCGTAATTTTACGAGAATTTTACCTACGTCATATTTTACGAGAATAGCCTCGTAAAATCACGAGATTTATTGGTAACTTTACAAGTTTTTTTTTTTGAGTGTACATATTATTATTATTTAGTGTTGCAAAAATTAATGAAATCATTAAATTATTTAAAAAAAAAATTGTGAATGATTAAAATTCTGGGGGGGCTAAAATTATTCTGGGGGGGGCTAAGCCCCCCCCAGACAGGGCTATCTACGCCTATGTCTAGAAGTCTGCACAAAAACCGTGTAACATTTTTATTTTCTAATATTTATGTATTGGTTTAATAAATATCGTTCATCATTTTTTTTTTCATACACACATACGTATGTATGTGTATTCAATTTGTATTGTTTTCAAATTGTAATATATTCAGTTTTTAAGTTTTCTAAACAAGCATGTTAAATATTTTCAAATTTACCAAATTGCAATTTTCGGAATTTGAAATTTACAATTTAAGCATTTTAAATGTTTTGAAATTTGCTAAAATTGCAATTTTAAAATTTTAAAATTTGCTGTGGCCAGTTTTTTTTTTAATTTTAAAATTTTTAAATTTGCTGTCACCAGTTTTTTTTTCATTTTCAAATTTTTAAATTTGCTAAAATATTTTCTTCAGAAATTTTAAAATTTGAATATATTCATTTTGAAAATATGTTCAAGTTTGAATTTATAAATTAGCAATTTAAAAAAATTGCTTTAGTATTCTAATATTTTCTGTAGTAATACTAGAAAATTATTATATTCTATGCAATTTTTGACTACTGCCAGCAGCAAAACAAACCCTGTGTGTAAGTATTAAGCTGCCCATTCACTTGCAATAAAATTGCTCAACTTAAAAAAAAAAATATTTTACAATATTATTGTCGTTTTACCCTACACAGCAAATAAAATTGCTCAATACTTAAACCCAATATATTGTACAAGATATAAACATAAACATAACATAATAAAAGTTGTACAATATAGACAACACACTGATAAAATATATTGCAGTATTCTTGTTTGTACAATAAATATCAAAAGTGTTTTGATATTCTCCAATATATTGCACAACCGTAAATATTACATACACACAAGCGATATTAATGTACAATTTGAAAAGTTGAACAATAATATTGCAAGTGAATGGGCAGCTTTACACGCAAAAAAAAATCTGTGTAGGAGTGAGCGAGAAAATTTTGAAGAAAATGCTAATGCTATTTAAGCAAAAACTTGGTAAAATATACCAAAAGAAATATGGTGAAATATACCAAAATTATTAGAAAAGGTGACTAAAAATAATGCTAAAAATTACCACATTTATGCTAAAATAAATTTTCTATAAAATTTTTGTAAAAATTTGTATATTTGTGGAATTTAAAATTTTCACAGAATAAATCCATATTAATATAATAAATGTTGTGTAGGATTTTGTCAGGTGCGCCCTCAAAGGGTTAAGCTTATTGCTAAAGGCGACCACTTTTAAGAAGAAGAAGAGTGTAAATAAAAACATAAAAGAGTGCTGCCAAGTTAAATAGGTGTTAGGGAATTTTTATTGGTTTTTGTTAAAGATGATTGTGGGGGAAAAAAAAGGAAGGAAGGAAAAACAGGAAGACTAAAATCTTTCCTTTTTTATGCTGATTTTGAAGAGGACGGTCACGTTCAACGAGGAGAAAAAAACCAACTTGAAGGAAGAGAAAAAAGCCGCCATACTTTATTGAAGATAGAATCATATACAGAAAAGTTAAAATTTTAAAAGTTTTACAATTTTTTTAACCTACGTTAAATTAAATTAAAGTGAACAAAACAAATCAAACAAAACAGTAATAATATTTTAAAACAAAACTGCGTGCTAAACATAGACCTCTGACCGCTCCTGCAGTTATTCTTTGGGGAAGCAGCATCATCATCATCAACGCAGCACTGTGGAAGCACCGCCACACCTGGGGTGCTCAGGTATTCCTTAAGGTTTTTGTACTTTTTTTGAACGAGTCACCTGGACGACTTGACGGACGGGACCGCTCGCTATTAAAGAGAAAGGGATATATATACATATTTATTAGTATCAAGTATAAATTTAGGGTAAACATTTTTTAGAGGGAAACTTATTTTTTTTTTCACAGTCCTTTTTGGAAAATGACCCAAAAGTGCGCGGAAGATTAGGGATGAGCTCAGGCCTAATACAGTCGTTGTAAATTTAGGGAAGATTTGCCCACATAGGTTGCCCCAATGTTAACCCTACCCTGAAAAGAAAAGTGATAAAAAGGATTTAAAAAAAAAAAAAAAACAAACACGTAAAATAAAATATATATATATATACACAAAACACAAAAAAATAAAACGGAAAAGACCGACTTTTAGACAGAAAGACGGACGGACAAACCTTAAAGGACCCGCATCCATAAATTAGCCGCTACAAAAACCTAAATTACCGGCGCCATAGAAGCCATATTTATCCCTACAACAATTTTGGTTCCAGCATATTTTGGCCTGAAATCAAAGAAAGAATTTATTTTTTTTTATAATTCAACTAAACTTTTTTTTTAGTTTATTTTGCAAAATTTTGATTTTTTTTGAACAAAATAGTTTTTTTTTGTCTAACAAAAGCACTTTATTGAATTTTTCGCTTTGTAATTTTTTTTATCAAATGAGGCTAAATGGCACTCCATTTTGTTTTTGTTGCATATAAGCCATAAGCCATGGTAAATTTTAAATACAATTTTATAGTTTTTTTTTTTGAATTAATTTATTAAAAATTGTTTCCTTTTTTTTAAATTTTAAATAATGTTTAATAAAATACATTTTGTAAATTGTTTATGGAAATTTTAAAAGGTTTTATTAATTTTTGGAATGAAGGCTTAAGTCAGTAAGTATGTGGTAGGTAGGGTGACTGGTGTTTGTGGAGGCGACTCTGGGACAGCTAAATCAATAGTACCAGTTGTCATGGTGAGATCCAATGGATTTCAAGTGGGAGGGCCTTTACTGACATATCATCAGTCAGTTTAAATCCTTTGGTGTACATTGCCGATTTCTTTTCGTGTAAGTATGTTGGTGTGTTTTGTTAGTTTCCGTTTTGCGTCTGTTTACTTCGGGTCTCAAGTTCCTTTTTTTTTTTAAATTAATTTTTTTGGTACACCTCAAGACTGGTATGGATTGTTTTGTCACTGTCACTTCAGCCATGTCAGATTTGCAAGAACCTTCCCCCTTCCGGCGAGTTCTAGCCGCGCTAAAAGCGAGCATACCAGCAAAGCAAATCATCTGGCAACCTTTTTTTCCATTTTAACCCAGCGACAGTACAAAAATGGCGCCCGACAACGTGGGGCCCGAAGTAAACTTCTTAGTTTTTAGTGTTTTTAACTTCAATCTTTCTTTTTGGAATAGGAATTCAGACTGTCCTCATAAAATGTAAGTCCAGTTAGGCCCGCTCTAGAGCAGCTAATTTGTTGCGACATTTTATGGGACGGAAAGAAAACTTTTGACCGAAAGATAAATTTTTTTTATTTATATAATTTATTTTTTAAAGTTGAGTCCTAGGGACAGTTCAAGCTGATAGTCACCTAGTTGCTTCAATTTTAGAGAAAGTATATAATTTTTCGCTACTAATGCCACACTAGTTGAAGTTTAAATTCACACCTCTTTTTTTTAATTTTTTTTTATTTTTGTTTTAGTTTTTAAAAGTGGCCATTGTAGGCATCTTTTGTAAGTCCCGTTTGAGTAAGGATAAGAGTCCTCAACGCGTACGACAATAAGAGGCATACTTTGGTGGCTTTTGAGACAAAAGACAACCGTTTGGTGTTTTTCTTTTGGTGAGACTAAAAGTATTGTCAATAGGTTGACCCACTTTTATTGCTTCACCTAACAAAGGAAAACTTAAAAATGAAATTTAATATTTAACTTTTTTATTTTCAAATCATAAAATAATAACCTACACTTAACAGTGTTCAAAAAGTTTTTTTTTTGGCTAGATGCAAGTCTAGTTTTTAAAATGGGAACGGAATCGTAGGCGCTAGTCCTGGAGATTCCTGGGTGTGAAAACCGAGTCTGCAGTTGCAGTACCTCCGATTTCGTGTTCCTTCCATAGAATCTGTTTTGTTTTTTTTGTTCTGTAAACACCAACATACCCACGTAAACCTGAGTTATACAAATCAAGTCGTAAAATATGTACATTAAAGGATTCAAGGTGTATTGGCAAATCCGATATACCCGAGTCTACTCCACAAATACTAGTCACCTGAAAATACTACCGCATATTTTGAGTTTTTGAAAGATTTTTATCGTTTTTTTTAAGTTTTATTGAAAGTTTTCTTGAATTTTTTTATTAGGATTTATTTATCTTATTATTTTTTTATTTTTCTTTATATCGCAATTTCATTCCTTTGGGAGAAATTGTGCTTTTTATTTTTTTCAATTGTTTTTTTTTCCAATTTTGTTTCAAATTGGTATATCACCATTTAGGTGTCGTACGGATTTATTTTGCGTATTGATTTTTTTACATTTTTTTTTTTTTTATTATTTTTTGCGCTTTGTTTACTACTTTTTTTTTTGAAAATCTGATCTAACAGCTTTTTCTTTTTATGTCCGAGCCACCGAGAATTTTTACTCGAGGGGAAAGAAAAAGGTTAGAAGAGGCAGGGTTTAATTTTTCGGCAATGGATAGCGTAGGCTTACCAACTACTACGAGTAGTGTTTCTTCGGTTACAGGAGCAATTCCGCGAACTTTAGCGACAATGTCAACTACCGTGGTCACCGCGTCGGTTCATTCTGCCCCAGTGTCCTCTTTAGCTCCATCTGTCAGGAACTTTTTGTCTTTAGCCCAGGAGTTTGCTGACGTAAATGAGGGGGCAGTAGCCAGCAACGTAGCGGGTGCGCATAGTCACCCTGAGGGGTCAAACGGTACTGTTCCAGCACCTGCCTATAGCCCGCTGACACCACTAAATGATAGCCGCGAGTTCCGCAACGAACAAAACGGCGACAGAGACGATTTAGATAGAACCGGTGATAGTGAAGCCCAATGGTCGATGCTAAGACGGGAGGTCGAAAGTCTGCAAAAACGACTAAAACAAAAGGAGCAACAACTTGAACATTTTATGCTTCAGTCAGCCGGTGTTGTCGGAGCTGGTAATCAAATTTTGTCACCAACGGGTCACCAGCTACCGAACACCGTAAGTCAATCAGAACCACCACCGGTTCAGCAAATCGTAAGTCAGTCAGCAGCGCAAATGCCACTGCCACCGTTAAATCTGGCCGCTAATGCGCCACAGCACCTACAACAACAACTACAACAACTATATAGACAACTGCCACAAAATTTAAGTCAACCACAGTTGGCTAATTTTCAAAATTATAATTCGTTACCCAACCCAGCAATGTTTCAGCCGCCACAGGCGGTACCAAATACTGTCATGGGGGGTCAACAACCGTATCTACAACAGCAGCAACTTTTTACACAACAATCGCAAAGCGTATTTCAACAACAACAACCAGCTGGTCCAACCCAAATATTAGCAACTTCGGCACCCACAGCAGTGTTTCAGCCTCCACAGGAGGTGCGAAACAATGCCATGGGTGTCCAACAACCGTATTCTGTACTATCCCAACAACAACATCTAGCTCCTCAGCAGCCTCAACAACAATATCAACAACAACATCAAACTTTACAACAGCCTCCACAACAGTGTCAACAACCTCAATGGCAAGGTCAACCTCAGCCACTTTATCAACAACAACAGCAAATTGGTAATGGTCAACAACCTATTTATGTACAGTCGACATCCGATGGTCAGCAATATGCTTTGGTTCCAATATCAAATCCGGGCCTATCAACTTCATCTACCAGTGGTAATATGTCACAGATGGGGCAAAATTTTAATGGGCTACATCCAAATTTTCTACCATTAACACAACAACCTATGCTTCAGACGATAACGCAGCAACCCAATAATGGACCACAACAGGCAGCGTTCCAGCCACTTCCTCAGCTAACCGGTATGCAGCAGCAAGCCAACAATTATGCGCTACCAGTGGAAAATTATGGGGTTAATGGTAACAATAGAGGACCTAAAGTGCTGTTGGATAAGTGGGGGATAAAGTTCGACAACACCGAAAAATCCCTAGGTGCAGAGTTTTTCGCTTTTCAAGTGGAATTTCTGAGACCGAAATTTAGATGTGATTGGGATGATGTGTTGGGAGGTTTTCATCATTTGCTAAAAGATAAAGCTCTCACTTGGTACTGGACGCACCGCAAGTTGAACCGGATAGATACCTGGGAGCAACTCAAGGCGGCCTTCGTATCTCACTTTAAAGGGGTTCCTAACGAGTTCCAGCTGCAAAAGAAGATCATAAATCGTTATCAGCTTCCAAACGAGTCTTTTGATGACTTCTATAACGAGATAATGAAGCTTAGAAGCGAGCAGAAGGTTCCGGACTCCGAAGAATATGTTGTTAAGGTGATGAGGGAGAATTTGAAGCCAGCACTGTTTGAGAAAATGCGAAGAAACAAATCGACGACACTGGTGGAATTTTGTCAAGAGGCGAAATTTGAAGAAAATTTCCTGGAGAGTTGTCGAGATCGGCAAAGTTTTTATCGCCAACATGCCCCGAGGAGCGTCAATGAGCTCCACTATGATGATCATTTGTGCTCCCATCATGAGCCTGAAATAGATGCCATTAATACTGTGCAAAAATTTGCGTGCTGGCACTGTAAAAAGGAAGGTCATCTGCGGAGTGAATGCCCGTCAAAAGACAGAAAGTTCTGTTACAAATGTGGTACTGAGGGTCAAGTGGCGCCTACCTGTCCAAGATGCCAGGGAAACCCGATGAAGGGCGAGCCTCGAGCTGGGGAGGTTCGGCAGACCCAAGTGTAGACCCAGCTGACACAACAACAACTGAAGGTCAAGTGGTGTTCACCAAGTCGGCGGATGTGAAAATCCTGGTGAATACCTCAAGGAAAAATGCCGATACAGCAACAAAACCAAATTTAAAAGTAATAAAACCACTACATATACGAATGCGCGAGTACAATGAAGCGAGAACTAGAATTTTTGGAGAAGCCTCGAGCAGAATAAAGAAGGCAAGAGAGCGTTACAAGTGTAGAAAAAGGCTAAGGCAAGAAATTTCGGCAGCTACCCTACATGAAGGTGAGGACTCCCGATTTTATCTGAAGCTAAACATCAATGGGCAAGAGATAGAAGGTTTACTTGACAGTGGAGCTACAGTGACATGTCTGGGTAGAAACGGGTTAGATTTCGTGAATAGGGCCGGTCTTAATGTTCATTTTTTTCGTTCCATAATTAGAACTGCAGACGGGAGCGCGCACAAAATAGTCGGTCGCGTTCGGGCGAAAGTCAATTTTAATAAAAGGTCAGAGGAGGTTACGTTTTATATAGTCCCTACTTTGAACCGTGAGTTGTTTTTGGGGGTCGATTTCATGAAGGCTTTTAAATTGTTTGCCAGTGTAGAAAGCTTGGCCACAAACGGTGTAAGCCTCTGTGAAGAGACTGAAAACCCTGAAAATATCCCAACTCATTTACTTTCAGCACAGCAACAGCACCAATTAGACGCCATTGTAGCAAAATTCCCTTGCTATACAAAAAAGGGCCTGGGTAAAACCAGTTTAGAGATGCACTCTATCGACACTAGGGATGCAACTCCAGTTAAAGATCGCCATTATCCAGTATCCCCCGCTGTTCAGAAATTGATGTATGGAGAGCTGGACCGCATGATTGGCCTTGGAGTCATTGAACTTAGCGAGAGTCCATGGAGTCACCCGGTGACTTTAGTCCGCAAGGGCGAAAAAAATCGGTTATGCTTGGACGCTCGTAAGCTCAATGCTCTGACGGTCAAGGATGCGTATCCTCTGCCACACATCGAAGGTCTGCTCAGTCGGCTTGGAGACACATTTTATATTTCCAGCGTGGATTTAAAAGACGCTTTCTGGCAGATACCTTTAGATCCGGCTAGTAGGGAGAAAACTGCGTTCACGGTGCCTGGAAGACCACTATACCATTTTACTGTCATGCCTTTTGGGTTGTGTAATGCAGCTCAAAGGTTATGTCGGTTAATGGATAGAGTGATCCCAGCGGCGCTTCGTGATCGGGTTTTTGTCTATCTAGACGATCTTTTGGTAGTCTCGCCAGATTTTAACACGCACCTGGAGTTGTTGAGCGAAGTGTCGGAGTGCCTAAACAAGGCGGGACTTACAATTAATGTGCAGAAATCTAAATTTTGCTTTAAAGAGTTGAGATATTTGGGTTACATCGTGGGTGGGGGCAAACTCAAAGCTGACCCGGCTAAAGTGGAAACGATTACCCGTTTTTCATACCCGAAAACCGCCAAACAAGTTCGGAGTTTCATGGGGGCGACAGGGTGGTATAGAAGGTTTATACCGGATTATGCTACCATTGCCGCACCGATTTTTGAAACTTTGAAAAAGGGTAAATCGTTTCACTTTACGGACGAAGCAAAAGTCGCATTTGATCGCCTTAAGGACGCTCTAGTTTCGAGTCCGGTTCTTAATCACCCTGACTTCAACAGACATTTTTACGTGCAGTGTGACGCGTCGGATGTAGGCATTGGAGCGGTTCTGTTTCAAAAAGATGATACAGACGGGGAGCATCCAATTGCCTATTTTTCGCACAAACTCACTTCGGCGCAAAAGAATTATTCCGTCACTGAACGTGAATGTCTGGCTGTGGTCATGGCGATTAAGAAATTTAGGGCCTATATAGAACTTATGCCTTTCTCAGTGATTACGGATCACAGCAGCCTTAAGTGGCTGATGTCCCATAAAGACCTCAGTGGTCGTCTCGCTAGATGGAGCCTCCATCTCCAATCGTACGATTTTACCGTGGAACATAGGCAGGGAAAACAAAATGTTGTTCCCGATACCCTATCCCGGTATGATATGGAGGAGGTGTCCACTAGTGTTGACCACTTAGTCGATTTGGGGTCAGAAGCCTTTAAAGCTGAGGATTACCGCGATCTGATGGATACTATCAAGGAGAACGCGGAAGGTTTACCCGATCTTAGAATTATTGACAATTTCGTGTACAAAAGAACGGTTCCGTATGACGGTGTGCCGCTCAATGAAGATTTTTGTTGGAAACTGTGGGTACCCCTTGGTTTAACCGAGAGTGTCATCGAAAGGGCCCACAATCCACCTCAATCGTCGCATGGAGGTTTCCACAAAACTCTTCGTAGGGTTAAAGAGTATTTTTATTGGCCGAATATGAATACGCAGATTCGGAGTTTCGTGCAGAAGTGTGTGGTTTGTAAAGAAACCAAGCCCGCTAATATGACGTTACGTCCCCCGATGGGAAATGAAACGCCGGTAGAGCGACCGTTCCAACGTCTATTTATCGATTTCTTAGGTCCGTACCCGCGATCGAAATCGGGAAATTGCTTTATTTTTATTGTTTTGGATCACTTAACAAAATACGTTTTACTTAAGGCTATGCCAAAAGCCAATAGTAAAAACGTGGTTAAATTTTTAATTTCGGAAGTTTTCCATAAATTCGGTACACCGGAATCCATTACCTCGGATAATGGAAAGCAATTTGTTTGCAAGGAATTTGCTGATTTAGTTAAAAATTTTGGAGTTAGACATATTCGGACCGCCACGCATTCGCCACAGGCTAATGCGTCGGAACGAGTCAACCAGTCGATCCTGTCAGCTATCCGGGCATATCTTAAGGAGGATCACGGAGACTGGGACAAGCACTTGTCCGAAATCGAATTTTCGTTGAGATCGTCGGTGCACAGTTCGATAGGGGTTACCCCATATTATGCCTTATTCGGCATGAACATGATAGGGCATGGGAGCGTTTACAAGCTCGCGAGAAAGCTTGACCTTTTATCTGATCCTGATAATAATATCATACCAAAATCGGTAAGAATGGATCTGATGCGTCAAAAGATCAGGGATAGCCTTCATAACGCGCACGTGAAGAATGAGCGAACTTACAACACCCGTTGCCGAAAAGTTAAATTTGTTCCCGGACAAGAGGTTTTCCGGAGAAATTTTCAGCAAAGCGTTTTCAAGGACAACTTCAACGCGAAACTTGCGAGAAAATTTCTCAAGTGTAGGATTGTTAAACCTGTTGGTAATAGCCTATACGAGGTGGAAGACCTACAGGGAAAATCTCTAGGGGTTTTCCATGGTAAAGACCTAAAACAATAAATTTCGATTCAGATTTTTTTTTCTTTTTACGGCTGTTCAGTCAAGTCAGTTTTTTTATTTTTTATATTTTTTTTATACAAGGATCGCATAAAAAATCCTATCAGGGAATCTTTGATAAGGGGGTGGCACAAGCACCACTCTCTTGTAATGGCTGACCAGCGGTACCATAAAACGTTAGTAATGACAAGTTCGTTAAATTGCTCAACCAAATATATATATCAGATATATATATGATGGCCTACGTCTCTAGCTGGTTACCTTTTGTAACCGTCATCCCCGCATATGATGCCGTTCCGTCAACACTCTGGAGAACTAATGCTATTAAGAGCTTTAAGAACAATTTGTCATCAGGGGGATAACATGTATCTGAGTACGATCTTACAGCAGGTCGAGCGATTAGGTTGAACTATGACAACCAAAATTTTGGGTAAAGCTTAAATTTTTGTAAAATATTTTTGGTTGGTCATTACTGGCGTAAAAGTACCGCTGGAAAGTATTTCGAGAGAGGGGTGTTGTGTCACCAACCTTAACCAAGGTCCCCTAGATCCCTTTCCCAAATCAGCTTTCCAGTCGGACAACCCAATACAGTTTGTATAGGTTGTATCTGTCGGAACTTGTGATTGGGTTAGGGATCGCTAAAAGTACCTGAAAAGCCGTCCAAAAGGTCAACCGGGGTCCGAAACAAGGGGAAAAAGTACGCGGGTTTCGAGATAAGCCTAGTTGATAACTTATAGTTGTAAAAACTCACCCGATCGGATTTTATGCCGCCACTTTGAAGTTGTGTTCCAGATGGTCGATGCGGTGCAGTGTAGATTGGTTGGCGGGTGTGAGGTTAATGTTGCTAGAATAAAATTAGTAAATTAGTTAGGTTTAAGAAACGGGAAAAAGTGAAGTTGGGCAGAAGTACTGGTAAAGATTAGTTGGATTTGTAATTTTTATCAGTGTAGGTTAAGTCTTTTAATTATTAGTTTTCTCGTGAATTTGAAGTTTGGTCTTGTAAGATAGGTTAGGTTAATATTAAGGAAAATGAATTGCTAGTTTAGGTTAGATAATAGGTAAGAATTTTTCAAAAAATTGAAAGGGAAAGCTGAATTTGTGTGTTTTTGGGTAAAATAAGTTTTTTTTGGGAATGAAGTGGAGAACTCATGTATCTTAATGCTGTATCCGATCTGGTAAAGATATATCTAACTTCATGGTCGAATAGAGAAAAAAAAAAAAAGAAAGGAAAACTTTAGCAAATCATACCTGATGGCTTAAGATGGTAGAATTTAAAAAAAAAAAAAAAAAAAAATTCCGTTTACGTTATACATTAAAAAAAAAAAAAAAAAGTGCATTATACAAAGTGTGATAATGTAAAACCTGCTTAAGGTGGGATTTAATACCATTAGATAGTCCCATAGTTTGGATCAAGTTGAGTGAGATTTAGTATTAATTTTTCGAAAATGATATTAGTGTTAGCAGTAATTGTCGGGTCGAGATGTATTTGGATTTACATCAGAGCCTATCGGTTTCTATATAATTACATATGGAATCAAGTTTTTTTCTTCAAGTTTTTTTTTGGGGGAGAGAAAAATAAATTTTCGTTTTTTTTTATTTTTCACAATTGTTTATAGAAAGAGAAGAGCTGTAGCGCAATTCACTAGCTTTTTAACGACAAAAATCGGTAGTTATATTGTCAAAAATCGTTAATTATCGACAATTGTCTTTAAAAGCGATTCTATAACATTTTTCTACCGAACGTTGTCGTTATTGAAAATCGTTAACTTATCAACAAAAAAAAAAAATTTTTGAAGTAAAGTTAACGAAATTTTTCGGTTCCCAATACAAATTCAAAATAAACAAATTTCAAATTAACTATTTTTGTTGTTAATTCTTGTCGTTAATTGAAAAATTTATGGAATCACATATTCGTTAAAACAACCGACAATTCTCGATAGTTAACGATATCGATAATTTCGTTAAAAGAGTTACTGAATCGCACTACTGGTCTTATTATTTTTTTTTTTTAATTGGTTTATGGAAAAAAAAGGTATATATTATTTTTTTTTTTTTATTTTTTTTACTACATGGGTTCGTTGTTTTGAAACAAATTGAAGTAGTTTTTTTTGTCAGTTTTTTTGTCAGTTAAAATAATTAACATGTTAGTTGATTAAACTGAAAAAGTAGTTGACCCCAAAACAACTTACAAAGTGGTTGTTTTAACGGACAAGTTTGGTTGATTTTACTAATATAATTTTTTGGGTTTATAATCTAATTTAGTTTTCGATACAAATTGTACTAGTTCATTCTTCATGAGTGTGTTTGATAATTTTTTTTAATTGACGACACAAGGCAGTAACATTTGTTAGTTGTTTTAACTGAAACCTTGTTTTTTTGTTGCATAGAAAGATTATATCGGTTAACCTTCTTTCCTTAGTGTTTCGCTACAAAAAGTCTCGAGTCTACACGTTACTGTTAACGCCAGAAGGGCTAGTCACTAGGGTGATCAATTATTCGACTTTTTTTTTTTGTTAAAAAAAAACCGGCAACCACGGCCATTTAAAGGCAGATATTGTCAACAAAATTGGTCTACACCATTTCAAATTCTTTTTCAGAAAATACAAATTGTATTTAAGAATTTTAGATTACATTTTGGAATTTTTTTTAATATGTTTTCGAAATGTTCAGTTTTATTTAAAAATGTTTTAGGTGTATTTATAAAATTTTCATTTATATTTCGAAAACTTTATTATGTTTCAAAAATGTTCAATTGTATTTAAGAGGTTTCCATTTGTACTAATTACAATGAAAATAAAGATTTCTGAAATAAAAATTAAGATTTTTGAAAACCACGTAGAAAATTTTCAAATATAAAGCCTTTGGAAATCTTTGAAATACAAAGGAAGATTTGTTTAAATACAAATACAAATTTTTAAATACAAATGCAATTTTGTGAAAAGCGTTTTGAAAATTTTTTGAAATGCAAAGAAACCTTTTTTTTTTTTAATACAGCTGGGATTTTATTAGAAGTATTTAGAAAATTTTGAAATTTAAATGGTAGAGGTTTTACTTCAAACCTTTTTTATTTTCAAACAAAAGTAATATTAGGAAATTACTTAAAGTTAAATTTTCATAGGCAACAAAAAGGTTCAATAATTTTTTTTTTTTGTTCGTAAAAGTTTAAAACTTTCGAAAATAATCACTCAAATTAAAAGTCATTGCCAATGGGTATTTATGAATTCGGCAAAGTCGAAATAATTTATTTAGTTGGGTTTTTTTTTATTACATCTTTTTTTTTGTAATTGAATTACACTTAAAAGAAATTATCGAGATTAACTGCTTTTAAGAGCTTGACGTGGAAAGGAAAACAACCGGGTTTCGACAGTCAAAAAAAAAAAAAAAAAAAAACGGTATAACCAGGTTTCGAATAGTTAGGATTTAAAAAAGGAGGAACCGACCGTTGCCATCCACGAAAAACCGGTCTAATCACCGTACTAGTCACGTGAAGCGGAAACGATGAACTATGGAAAGTTTCAAGTTTTTCGGTATAACACTAGGCGTATTGTGTTGGCATAATTATCAGTGTTTTACCATACAAAGTTGTTATTAATATTAACGCTCAAAATTATAGAGGTTAAAAATTAACTTTCATACATTGTGGATCATTCTCTTATTTTTAATGGTTCTCTTTGGTATTAATAGAAAAGATAAATGTTTTTGTGTTGCGTTCAGGCTAAATTACATTTAATAAACTAATTTTTTTTTATCAATATTTCATCGAAAGTGGGTAATATGTTACAAAGCTAGTCCAAACGACGCTAAGTTAATTTGAGAAATTTATGCAAGTTAATGTTTCGTTTTTTTTTGTTTTGAGGCATGTTAACAATCTAAGTTTGCCAACAAGAAAAAAAAAAGGCCTATTAGTAAAGAGTGTTTGCTATCTAGGAGCGTTCAGTCGATTAATTCTTGTTTGATTAATCAAACAATTTTAGACGAATAATTGTTCGGTTATTTTAAAATTGCTAGTTTCGATTAAAGGGTTAATCGAAGAGTTTATGCCGATTAATCGAATAATAATCATAATGGAATTTACGTCAGAAATTTTAGTTTTGCAAAATTGCGCGATGTCAAAAGTGCAACCTTTTTTGCTTGTTTCTTTGTGAATAAAAGCAATCGTATTGTTAGTAAAATAACTTGCAAATCCTTTTTGCAACTACGCATCATATAAAAGGTAATGGGAAGATGAAAAGTTTTATTAAAATTTTTTTTTAAAGGAAAATGTTGCAATAGTCCACTGTTGCAAGGGTCAGTAAATTCGGGAGTGAATACCCTGAATGTATAATATTTCTGAAATTATGTATAATTTTTTTTTAGTTTTCATCCAATAAACAAACCAAAGGTATGGGGGCCGTTGGAATTTGAAAAAGAAACAGTTATGTTTACTTGAGTGGTTCTTATTTTATTTATTTCATTTTAATAAAAACTAATAAAAAGTTAGTAAAAACTTATTGGATTTTTGTTTGGATTTTCGCTGCCAAATTTTAGGCCAAATCGGTTAACTGTATGACCGCGTTAAGAGCGGTCAAAGTTTCGAGTTTTGGTCAAAAACGCACTAAAGTACGGAAAGGAATAAAATTACAAAATAAGGGATACGCTCAACATTGAATATTTCTTTTTTGTTTAAGATTTCCCCGAATGTTGTCAGAAATTTTTTTTTGTGATATCTGTGATCCATATAAGATTGGCGAAAATTGGTATTGAATTCTACACATTTTTCAGATTTCCAAATTTTTTTTAAATTGTCTCAAACAAATTAGCAGGAAACTTAAATTTTGCTTTGTGGTAATATTGTAATCAATATTGTTTATTTACTCAAGTACCAATTTTTTTTTTTTTACTGTCGGAAGAGAATCTTGTAATTTCGAAAATTTCTGAATTTGGAATTGTTTGATTAATCGAACAATTTTCAAATGTTATTCGTTTAATCGAATAATTTAAAATTGGCAAAGGTCGATTAATCGAACAATGTGAAGAAAAACCCGATTAAGTGAGCACCCTATTGCTATCTAACCCGGGAATATTTAAAAGGATGGAAATTTAATTTTTTTTGAACCGAGTACTTGGCTTTGGTCACCACACAATTTCACTTGTTTTTGTTTATTTCACTCACTTACCTGCATCCAAACAGCTTGGAGGCTTGCGAAACTGTTCCCCTAAGGGTCAGCAGCAGCTTATAGGGAGATCCGAGGTAGTCTGATACCATATTCGCATCCAAGGTTTAAAACATCGTTTAACTTTTGTGTTAAATTAAACGAAAGTGTTCCCATTACCAGTAGTTTAAAAAGCATCCGTTTGTTGTTTCTTATTCGTTTAGCAGCGGCTGGTTTTTAGGACAACTTAACACAGGTTTGGGTTAAAACATGCCAATGGGAATATGGTATAACGCCAACAGAAGGGAAGGGAAATAAAAATCGGCATTAGTTTAGGAAAAGGATAAGGCAGCTAATGGAATGTTACTTACGTTACTTAAATTTTCGTCATCGGGGATTACCGTAGAATCTGGGGCAATAGAATACGTTCCAGATAAATACTGGTTTTAGTGGCTGGTTGTCGTCCGTCCCAGCGATAATTTATTTTAGTCTGAAAAAGATTAAGGGAAAATATTAGCATGCAAGTTGCACTTACCTTTTCAGATGCCGGATGGTAAAGAGATTTACCAGGCGTTTTTCTTCGGCGTATACCCGATCATTTCGAATTTCCGGTTCGAAAGACATATGGTTCCCAAAACCTGTTTTTGGCTGTGAACTGGTAGCTGAAAAGAGAAGGAAAAGAGAATACCAAACACGTAAAATTTCCGATAAACTTATTTTTTTTTTTTTTTCAATTTCATACGTACCAGCGAACCCATTCTATGTTATATTTTTTTTTTGTAGTTTTTAATTTCAATTTACTATTAGTATTTTCATGGTTTTTGGTAGTAATTTTTATTTCATTCATTTTTTTTATAACTTTTTTTCTCATTCATAGTTTCTTTCATTCTTTTGTTTACATTTTTCTTTTTGACATTTCGAACAAAGGGTTGCCAGATCAACAAAATCGTTGATTTTGGTAAAGGCCGGTGTTACACCACAGACTAAATACAGACTCGACAGTAGAGTTTTATAAGAAAAAAAGGGGAAAAACTAAGCGATTTTAGGAGAAAACACAGCGGTTTTTAGTCCGTTTTACGCTAACATGGCAACCCTTTCTACGACTTAGGAGTGAGTGAAACAACAAAACCCGATCTGGCATCCATTTTTCTTATGGCGCGTTATATCAGTTTTCTCTTTCTAACCTAATTCGTAGAATAATTTGAAAATAATAACCATATGGTTAGAGAATACTTTTTTGACACCTGTCACTTATGTCGAGTCTGTATTAGTCTGTGGTTACACCGTAGTTGTGGCAGGTGGTTGCCAGACCAGAATTTCTGAATGGGAAATCAGAATAAATTCCCAAAATACCCAATTTTTTTTTGTTTCTTTCTTGTTCTTAAAACATGATTTAAATTTATTTCCCTCCCATCTTGGAGCCATAAATGGATCTAAAGATGGTTGGGTTTGTCAGGTGCGCCCTCAAAGGGTTAAGCTTATTGCTAAAGGCGACCACTTTTAAGAAGAAGAAGAGTGTAAATAAAAACATAAAAGAGTGCTGCCAAGTTAAATAGGTGTTAGGGAATTTTTATTGGTTTTTGTTAAAGATGATTGTGGGGGAAAAAAAAGGAAGGAAGGAAAAACAGGAAGACTAAAATCTTTCCTTTTTTATGCTGATTTTGAAGAGGACGGTCACGTTCAACGAGGAGAAAAAAACCAACTTGAAGGAAGAGAAAAAAGCCGCCATACTTTATTGAAGATAGAATCATATACAGAAAAGTTAAAATTTTAAAAGTTTTACAATTTTTTAACCTACGTTAAATTAAATTAAAGTGAACAAAACAAATCAAACAAAACAGTAATAATATTTTAAAACAAAACTGCGTGCTAAACATAGACCTCTGACCGCTCCTGCAGTTATTCTTTGGGGAAGCAGCATCATCATCATCAACGCAGCACTGTGGAAGCACCGCCACACCTGGGGTGCTCAGGTATTCCTTAAGGTTTTTGTACTTTTTTTGAACGAGTCACCTGGACGACTTGACGGACGGGACCGCTCGCTATTAAAGAGAAAGGGATATATATACATATTTATTAGTATCAAGTATAAATTTAGGGTAAACATTTTTTAGAGGGAAACTTATTTTTTTTTTTTCACAGTCCTTTTTGGAAAATGACCCAAAAGTGCGCGGAAGATTAGGGATGAGCTCAGGCCTAATACAGTCGTTGTAAATTTAGGGAAGATTTGCCCACATAGGTTGCCCCAATGTTAACCCTACCCTGAAAAGAAAAGTGATAAAAAGGATTTAAAAAAAAAAAAAAAACAAACACGTAAAATAAAATATATATATATATACACAAAACACAAAAAAATAAAACGGAAAAGACCGACTTTTAGACAGAAAGACGGACGGACAAACCTTAAAGGACCCGCATCCATAAATTAGCCGCTACAAAAACCTAAATTACCGGCGCCATAGAAGCCATATTTATCCCTACAACAATTTTGGTTCCAGCATATTTTGGCCTGAAATCAAAGAAAGAATTTATTTTTTTTTATAATTCAACTAAACTTTTTTTTTAGTTTATTTTGCAAAATTTTGATTTTTTTTGAACAAAATAGTTTTTTTTTGTCTAACAAAAGCACTTTATTGAATTTTTCGCTTTGTAATTTTTTTTATCAAATGAGGCTAAATGGCACTCCATTTTGTTTTTGTTGCATATAAGCCATAAGCCATGGTAAATTTTAAATACAATTTTATAGTTTTTTTTTTTGAATTAATTTATTAAAAATTGTTTCCTTTTTTTTAAATTTTAAATAATGTTTAATAAAATACATTTTGTAAATTGTTTATGGAAATTTTAAAAGGTTTTATTAATTTTTGGAATGAAGGCTTAAGTCAGTAAGTATGTGGTAGGTAGGGTGACTGGTGTTTGTGGAGGCGACTCTGGGACAGCTAAATCAATAGTACCAGTTGTCATGGTGAGATCCAATGGATTTCAAGTGGGAGGGCCTTTACTGACATATCATCAGTCAGTTTAAATCCTTTGGTGTACATTGCCGATTTCTTTTCGTGTAAGTATGTTGGTGTGTTTTGTTAGTTTCCGTTTTGCGTCTGTTTACTTCGGGTCTCAAGTTCCTTTTTTTTTTTAAATTAATTTTTTTGGTACACCTCAAGACTGGTATGGATTGTTTTGTCACTGTCACTTCAGCCATGTCAGATTTGCAAGAACCTTCCCCCTTCCGGCGAGTTCTAGCCGCGCTAAAAGCGAGCATACCAGCAAAGCAAATCATCTGGCAACCTTTTTTTCCATTTTAACCCAGCGACAGTACAATTTTATTTACCACCGACCAACTGACCCTTTATGTACAATTTTCTCCAATGACTGCTGCCTACACTCAACCAAAAATCATTGTATTCCCAAAGAAAATCGTTGTAAATTTAACAGAAATCATTGTTGATTTTGACCCTACAAATATTTATGTTGATTTCAATAAAAATTGTTGTCAGTTTTTGTAAAAGTTGATCAACTCGTTTTTTTGTTAATCAACTCGTATTTTATGTAAATTCAACTCATATTTTTGTTAATATAAGAAATTTTATTATTAAAAAAAGCTTGTTGTTATTTGTAAATATTCTTTTATTAAGTATAAATCACAATATTTTTTTATTTCCGGCCTTTTTGAGCTGCAATATTTGAAGATTTTCACAACGATTTTCACACACACTTCGTTTATTTATGTTATGCACCCATTAGACATTCTCTACACGCAGAAAAAAACAGGTGTAATATTACACAAAAATCTGGCATAATCTACCTAAGTTTATACGTAAATATACAACTTAACAAGTTATAAGACTATTTAGTAAATATACTTAGGTAAAAAATTGTCTTATAAAAAATATGACATTTATAAAAGAAAACTTTGTAAAAATGATCAAGGAAATTTATCAATTTAATCAAGTCAAAGTTACCACTTATTCAAATATATTATTCAATTTAACAAATTAATTCCGACACAATAAACCAAATAACTTATATCAATTAATACATTTACCTTTATATTTTTAACATTCTTTACTACATAAATGAAACAAATCACCAATAAGGTTTTTATTTATTATTTATTATGGTTAAATTATACATTCAATTAAAAAAAATCTGCAAACATTAGAAAATAAAATTTAAACCTATTACTATATAAATTATTTTATCGATTTTTAATTTTCTTCACAAAATTTTTTATCGATTTTTAATTTTCTACAGAAAATTTTTTATCGATTATAAAAGAAAATAATAAATTTTGTATAGAAAATTTTTAATCGATGATAAATTTTCTATAGAAAATTTATTATTCATTATAAATTTTTTATAGAAAATTTTTTATCGATTACACATTTTCCATTTTCTACAAAAAAATTGTTATCTATTATAAATTTTTTAGCGAACATTTTTTATCGATTTTAAATTTTCTATAGAAACTTTTTTATCGATTACAAATTTTATATCGAGAATTTTTTATCGATTATAAATATATAAAATGTTTTTTTTTTCGATTACAAATTTTCTATAGAAAATTTTTATCGATTATAATTTCATTATAAATTTTCTATAAAATTTTTTTTTATCGATTATAAATTATATTATAAATTTCGTTTATAAAGTTTTTATCGATTTTAAATTTTCTACAGCAAATTTTTTATAGAAAATTTATAATCAATACAAAATTTTCTATAGAACATTTAAAATCGATAAAAGTTTTCTATACGAAATTTTAAATTTTATTTATAATCGATAAAAAATTTTTTATAGAAAATGTATAATAAAATTTATAATCGAAAAAAAAAATTCTATAGAAAATACTAATCGATAAAAAATGTTCTATATAATATTTATAACCGATAAAAAGTTTTCTATATAAAATTTATAATCGATAAAAAAAAAATCTATAAAAAACTTCTAATCGATAAAATATTTTCTATACAAAATTTATAATATAATTTTTAGCCGAAAAAAAATTTTCCATAGAAAATTTAAAATCGATAAAAAATTATCTATATAAAATTTATAATCAATAAAAAATTTTTTATTTAAAATTTATAATCGATAAAAATTTTTCTATAGAAAATTTGTAATCGCTTTTATAGAAAATTTATAATCGATCACAAATTTTTTATAGAAAATTTATAATCGATAACAAATTTTCTATAGAAAATACATAATCGATAAAAAATTCTTTAGAATATTTAAGATCGATAACAAATTATCTATCGAAAATTTATAATCTATAAAAAATTATCTTTTGAAAATTTACCAACGATAAAAATTTTCGATACAAAATTTATAATCGGTAAAAAGTTTTTTGGAAAAATTTTAAATCCATAAAAATTTTCTATAAAAAATTTATAACAAAATTTATAATCGATATTTATAGAAAAATATTTTCTATAGAAAATTTATAATCGGTTAAAGAAATTTTCTATAGAAAATTTATGATCGATTATAAATTTTCGATAGAATAGTTAAAATCGATAAACAATTTTCGATAGAAAATTTATAATCGTTAAACCAATTTTATCATGCTATATTATAAATTTTCTATAGAAAATTTTTTATCGGTTATAAATTTTCTATAGAAACGTTTTTATTGATTATAAAATTTCTACAGAAAACTTTTTATCGATTATAAATTTTTTATCGATCATAAATTTTCTATAGAAAATTTATAATCGATCAATTTTATTATATTACAAATTTTGTTTAGAAAATTTTTTATCGATTATAAATTTACTAAAGATAATTTTGATCGATTATAAATTTTCTATAGAACATTTTTTATCGATTATAAATTTTCTATAGAAAATTTTTTATCGATTATAAATTTTCTATAGAAATTTTTTTTTTTTCTATAGAAAATTTTTTATCGATTATAAATTTTCTATAGAAAATTTTTTATCGATTATAAATTTTATAAGGAAAAATTTTTATCGATTATAAATTTTCTACAGAATTTTATTTCGATTTTAAATTTTCTTTATTGATTATAAATTTTCTACGGAAAATTGTTTTTGTAATAAAATTTGTAATAAAAAGAAAATTTTTTAAAGATTATAAATTTTCTATAGATCATTTTTTTTATCGATTATAAATTTTCTATATAAAATTTTTTACCGATTATAAATTTTCTTACCAATTGGCAATTATATTTTTATTGTTCTCACCTATTCAAAACGACCCTGTTACAACTGTTCTAATACAATATTGTGGTTCTTCTTTTCGACATTCCTTCATGGCCGATTCAAGAATACGATCACATATTTCATGTTGACATCTAATCCCTTACATAAAGCAGCCAAAGCTTGCAGCATCTTTTCAAGAAATGTGCGTCCCTGTACGCCACTGATTAAGTTATTAAACGAATGCGATCACTTTCGTTTACGGTCGATTTCAAACTTTTAGCTATTCATATTTTCCAATTAAGGGGGTCATTTATTTGCCTAAATGAATGCTAATCTAAACGCTTTTATCGTTAAAAAACAATTTGTTAAAATTCTCGCAAAAAAATATCGGCAAAATTGCAGTTTATGGGGCACACTGAAATCGAAAAAACTAAAAACGCCATCCGCTTTAGAATTAAAAAAGAAAAAAAAAAAAAATTATTGATGACTGGCGCCGGGAACTTGTTTGGGGTCCTCTTTAATAGGGACATCCAGGAAAGGGACATCTTAAATTTTTTTTTTTTTGCGTAGCCGGCCTTCGGATGTCGTTTTTAGTTTTTTTAATTTCCGTGTGTCCCATATACTGCAATTCAGCCAAAATATCTTACCAGAGATATAAATAAGCGCATGCAATTTTAGTACCCAACTTTACACTGCTCCTAATGAGATTCAGGACATCTGGTGCCATTTCCTCTAAAGCGGTATAGTCCACGAAACCAGCACACTAAAAAAATAGGTTAGAATTTTTGGAACTCATAAAGATTACTAAACTTGCTTACGATAGGTATTATAAAATAAGAAGAATAGTAAAATATGTACTTACTTATTTTACTTTTTTTTTTATAATAAGTTTTATTTTACAAAACATATAACAAAAAAATTGCAGCAATAATTATAATAAAAAAAACAAAACAAAAAAAAACAAAAAATAAATAAATGGATTGAAACAGCTGATTGCCGTAAACACATTAGGCCGATTTTACACGTGTATTTGGTAACTTTTACAGTTTTTGAAATATAAGGCAACCAAGCGAACATTTTTTAGTATGTTGAGGTAACACTTAGTATATTATCACACTAAACTTAAGATATTTTCCAAATATCTTAGGTAAAATTATAAAGTTTACACATGGAAAAAACAATAATGTCAAATATTTAAAAATTAAAAAGGAATTTGAAAATAAAAGGGGCTACAAAGTGAACTTTGTTATAATACTAAATAAATGCCAACGGTAATTTTTATTCAAACTTTGGAAATTTAAATATGACTTGTACTTTTTTTTTTAAACCATATAAAAAAAATGTTACCTAAGCTACAGTAGTAAATCTTACACCAGTTTTTTTTTTTGCGTGTAGTTATCTGATGATACCAAAACAAAATCCTAAAAAAAAACAAAAAACGTTTTAATATAAGATGGATTTTTTTGCTAACGTGTATAAATTATCCCATACATATTTGACATAAATTTGCCGTATATAGTTAAAAAACGTCAAATTTGTATGGGATAATTTATGAATACATAAAGTAATCATTTTTTTTTATTACTTACCAAATATTTACAGATCAGATCCAATTTTTATTTATTTTTCTAATATTAAATAATTTTATAAGAAACAAACACATTAAATAATTTTATAAGAGACAAACACATTGCTACCAACTCACTCGTTCACTCGTTGTAATAAAAAAAAACGAACGAACAGGGTTGTTTTTTCTTTTTTGTTTTATTTATTGAATTCTGTAGACTTCATTGTAACAATTGAACCAGCTATACTGATTATTCAACGATATCAACATTATTTTTTGTTGAATACGGCATTATTCTGTAAAACTTGATCTACAATGGGTTTACTAATTTTTCTACTAAGATATTTCTATGAGTGTACGCTTTTTCTTGAATGAAGGATCCGCTATAGCTTCACGATTTTTTTTTAAAACATCCTGCAAAAATAGAAAATTATTAGAAAACATAAATTTTTAATTTAAAAAACTAGTAAACCCCATTGGTCTTTTGGTAAGGAGGAACACTTACTTTGTGATTCCATTTGTAACTCATCAAAACAGGTCTGGACTCCATTGGATTTGCTATATAAATGAGTTTTTAGGTTTTAATTTTATAACTAAAGAGAGGACTGGTGCCCACGCTCTTTATTGTTGAGAAGGATTCGCCATAGCTTCAAAAATTTATTTAGCAAAACCCTGTAAAAATAGAAAATTATTACCAAACACTAATTTTCAACTAAAAATCTATTAAACCTTATTGGTGTCTTCGGAATAGGAGTATACTCACTTTGTCATTCCATTTGTAATTCATTGAAACAAACGTCTGGGACTCCATTGGTTTTGCTAAATGAATGGTGTTTTAAGTTATGACAGCAAAATTAACTTTAGCTTTTTTTTATCTTACATTTATTTATCTTTTAAAAAACTAATTATTTATATTTATTTATTAATTTGTTTAAATTTTATTTATCAATTTCCTTTTTACGTTTTATAACACAAAAAATAAACGAAGCACGCCACAAAAATACAAAATGAATATGGCGGTCTGTATTTGTATTTTTTTTTTTTTTTTTTGTTTCTTTCGATACATTTTTGTGCAAGTAATTTGCGTTATTGTGTAAGCTACTTGGTTATTTTACATAAAAAACTAATTATGTTACTTTAACATCGACAAGCATAATTCTAGCAAAAACTTGGTAAAAAAATTTTTGTGGTATGAAAAAAATTTTACTAAGTAGGATTGCTCAATCTGACAGATTTTTTTTATTTGCGTGTAGTGACAGCACACGGTGTAACTCTTGACGTTTCATACAAAACGTAAACAAACAACATAAACACATGCACAAAAGCTCACACGTACAGTCACACATACACTAGGCGGTGATGATAATTCTGTACTAAAAACCACTGTTGCCAACTTAGCTATTTTGTAGCCAGATTTAGCTATTTTTTTTTGCATTTAGCGACAAAAAAAGTCATTTATAGTATGTTTCCAGTGGCATGATTTGGGCAAATCAGAGTGTTTTGAGCAAAGACTAACAAGACTTCCAACTCATTTTGTTTTGCTGTCAGAAGACCTAACTCTTTGTATGTATTGGAGTTAGGTCCTCTTTAGTATTGGTGCACCTAACTTTTTTCACCACCGACCAAAAATAAATTCACCATACACAGAGTTACTTTTGTTTATTAATATTTTTTTTTTTTGGAAATTTTTCGTAATAAAAAGTGGAAAAGCATAAATAAACATTAGACATAACTTTTTATGGGGCTAGAACCCACATAAACGCCTTTTTGCAATTAAAACAAGAAAAAAAATCAAATGGAAATATTCAAAAATATCAACTCTGAATTCGATTTTAGAATTTACCACGACTTCTTCACCTCAAAATAATGACAAAAGTCAGTTTAAAAAATAAACAAACTTGTATTTATTTTTGTAGGAATTTTTTTTGTATTATTATCGTATCTTTGCTTTTCATATGGCTGTTAAAAAGCCTATTCCAAAGAAAAAGCCAGTGATCAAGGTTTTCTGTGAAGAAAACCGAATTAAAAAGTTGTTGACCAACTTCATTAACCCAAGTGTTTCGCTTTGGCAGATGGACAAAATACATCGAAATGGATTTTATACAAAAACGTTTGAAGGTGCCACCATCAATTTACTTAAATTTTGGAGAAATACCGTCCAGAATCAGCTATCGTTGCTCATGGTTGAGTTGGATTTTTTCTTGCCAGTCCTGTGCCACAAAATGGGTGTTTAATACTTTATTGCTAAAAGGGTAAGCCCGCCTTGGTTTTTGGTTCGTCGGAAGATCTGCATGGCTTTCACCAATGTTAAAGCTAGCAATAATGCCACCTTGGTAAAGTTATTAACGCTATCAATACCAACTTCAATGACCGTTACGATGAAATCTGCAAAATTGGCCATCTAATTTTGTTAGATATGATATCTATAAAATCTAATGACTTCAAACTTAGGAACTGCTTTAAAGTTTGTTTCTAAAGAATAATAAAACTCAGTTTAATATTTTCTTAAAAAAAAAACAACGGCTATTTTTATTGCATTATTTGCGATTTATTTAGGTAAATGCTTTCTATATAATTATTCATACATTTAGACTCTAAGCAATTTTTTCTATTAAAGGTATCGAATTTCTATTAAAGGTATCTCAGATTCTGAGTCACTTTTTTATAGAAAAAGTCTCAGATTCTAAGAAGTTTTTCTACAGAAAAAGTCAGATTCTGAGAAATTTTTCCTGTAGAGAAAGTCTCAGATTCTGAGACATTTTTCCTATAGAAAAATTCTCAGATTCTGAGACATTTTTTCCATAGAAAAATTCTCAGATTCTGAGACATTTTTCCTATAGAAAAAGTCTCAGATTCTGAGACATTTTTCCTATAGAAAAAGTCTCAGATTCTGAGACATTTTTCCTATAGAAAAAGTCTCAGATTCTGAGACATTTTTCCTATAGAAAAAGTCTCAGATTCTGAGACATTTTTCCTATAGAAAAAGTCTCAGATTCTGAGACATTTTTCCTATAGAAAAAGTCTCAGATTCTGAGACATTTTTCCTATAGAAAAAGTCTCAGATTCTGAGACATTTTTCCTATAGAAAAAGTCTCAGATTCTGAGACATTTTTCCTATAGAAAAAGTCTCAGATTCTGAGACATTTTTCCTATAGAAAGTCTCAGATTCTGAGACATTTTTCCTATAGAAAAAGTCTCAGATTCTGAGACATTTTTCCTATAGAAAAAGTCTCAGATTCTGAGACATTTTTCCTATAGAAAAAGTCTCAGATTCTGAGACATTTTTCCTATAGAAAAAGTCTCAGATTCTGAGACATTTTTCCTATAGAAAAAGTCTCAGATTCTGAGACATTTTTCCTATAGAAAAAGTCTCAGATTCTGAGACATTTTTCCTATAGAAAAAGTCTCAGATTCTGAGACATTTTTCCCATAGAAAAAGTCTCAGATTCTGAGACTTTTTCTATATTAAAAATGTCTCAGAATCCGAGACTTTTTCTATAGAAAAAATGTCTCAGAATTTGAGACATTTTCTATGGGAAAAATGTGTCAGAATCAGGGACATTTTCTACAGGAAAAATGTCTCAGATTCTGAGACTTTTTCTATATTAAAAATGTCTCAGAATTTTTAATAAAGAAAATGTCCCAGATTCTGACACATTTTTCCCAAAGAAAAAGTCTTGGACTCTAAGACGTTTTTCCTATAGACAAAGTCTCAGATTCTGAAACATTTTTCTTATAGAAAAACTCTTAGATTCTAAAACATTTTTCTTATAGAAAAACTATCAGATTCTGAGACCTTTTTCCAATAAAAAAAGTCTCAGATTCTGAAACATTTCTCCTATAGAATAAGTCTGGTTCTGAGAAATTTTTCCTTTAGAAAATGTCCCAGATTCTGACACATTTTTCCCAAAGAAAGTCTTGGACTCCAAGACGTTTTTCCTATAGACAAAGTCTCAGATTCTGAAACATTTTTCTTATAGAAAAACTCTTAGATTCTAAAACATTTTTCTTATAGAAAAACTATCAGATTCTGAGACCTTTTTCCTACAGAAAAAGTCTCAGATTCCGAGACATTTTTCCTATCGAAAAAGTCTCACATTCTGAGACATTTTTCCTATAGAAAAAGTCTCACATTCTGAGACATTTTTCCTACAGAAAAAGTCTCACATTCTGAGACATTTTTCCTATATCACATTCTGAGACATTTTTCCTATAAAAAAAAGTATCTGATTCTGAGACATTTTCCCTATAGAAAAAGTCTCAGAAATTTGAGACATTTCCCTGTAGAAAAAGTCTCAGATTGTGAGACATTTTCCCTATAGAAATAATCTTAGATTCTGAGACATTTTTCCTATAGAAAAAGTCTCAGATTCTGAGACATTTTTCTTATAGAAAATGTTACAGATTCTGAGACATTTTTCCTATAGAAAAAGTATCAGATTCTGATACATTTTTCCTATAGAAAAATTCAGGTTCTGAGACATTTTTCCTATAGAAAAAGTATCACATTCTGAGACATTTTTCCTATAAAAAAAGTCTCAGATTCTGAAACATTTTCCCTACAGAAAAAGTCTCAGATTCTGAGAAATTTTTCCTGTAGAGAAAGTCTCAGATTCTGAGACATTTTTCCTATAGAAAAAGTCTCATATTCTGGGACATTTTTCCTATAGAAAATGTCCCAGATTCTGAGACATTTTTCCTATAGAAAAAGTCTCAGATTCTGGGACATTTTTCCTATAGACAATGTCCCAGATTCTGACACATTTTTCCTATACAATAAGTCTCAGATTCTGAGACATTTTTCCTACACAAAATGTCCCAGATTCTGACACATTTTTCCTATAAAAAAAGTCTTAGATTCTGAGACACATTTCCTATAGAAAAAGTCTCAGATTGAGACATTTTCCCTGTAGAAAAAGTCTCAGATTGTGAGACATTTTCCCTATAGAAAAAGTCTCAGATTCTGAGACATTTTTCCTATAGAAAAAGTTTCAGATTCTGAGACATTTTTCCTATAGAAAAAGTCTCAGATTCTGAGACATTTTTCCTATAGAAAAAGTCTCAGATTCTGAGACATTTTTCCTATAGAAAGTCTCAAATTCTGAGACTTTTTTCCTAAAGAAAAGTCTCAGATCTCGGGGAATTTTCCTAAAGAAATGTCTCAGATTGCAAGACATTTTTCGTATAAAAAATTAAGATTCACAACATTGTCTACAGAGCCTTTTTCATACTTTTCCAGAAAAGCGGGTACAATCAAACGCGTTTGCAAAAACTGATGCGACTACATTGGGTACGGAAAACCAGAAATCCACAGAAAAATACATAGGCAACTGGAAGATACAAGAGAAACACCGATAAATATTTCCATCTAAACCACAACAAACTAAACAATTAAGTAATAACTACCTTTAGTAACATAATTTAACATGAACAATTTTCATTGCAAATTTTCATCCCCTCTTTATAACAGAAATCTGGAAAAAACAAATGGAATTTTGTACGATTTTGACCTTAAATAATACAATTTATTAATTTAAAACCAAAATGTATATTAGATTTTCATTTACTTACCAAGTTTCTTTTGCAAAAAAACAAAAATTATCCAGAAATTCGATATTTTATTAAAAAAGTTAATAAACAACTTTTTTGTTTATATTTTGATTACAAATGTCATATTTTTTTATTTCACCACGCTTTCACAAGTGTGTTGAATACACAGTACCTGTATGTGTGAATTAATTTATTGAGGTTATGTAGAGTCGGAGGTCTTGTTAGTCTTTGGTTTTGAGGAAATCATGTCATTTTCTACATGTTTTCCCATACATTTTTCATATGAGCAAAACATCTCAAACTGGGTGTTTTGGTACAAAACATGTCGACTTTTTAAACTCACCACTTGTTTTGGTCAGTGCAACACTGTATTTTATATTCGAAAATAAAAGCTACTCATTCGTAGTGAGTGTTCGCTAGAAGAAGAAGACATTTTATTTTTTTTATTATTAAAATAATTTACAATTAGATGTTTAAACATCTTTATTTAATTATAATAAACTACAAAATTAATTGTTTTTGGTAATTATTTTCCTAATTTTGTTGTTTTAACTATTTTGTGGAGAAAACGTCAAATTAATTACGAAAATTCGTAATTAGTTTGACGTTGCAAATCACTTCAACTTGAATGGAAACAGCTCGAAGTGTTTTGCTCAAATCAAGTGTTTTTGATCTGAATGGAAACATGGTTTTAGCTCTTACACTCAACCAAAAATCATTGTATTCCCAAAGAAAATCGCTGTAAATTCAACAGAAATCATTGTTGATTTTGACCCTACAAATATTTATGTTGATTTCAATAAAAATTGTTGTCAGTTTTTGTAATAGTTGATCAACTCGTTTTTTTGTAAATCAACTCGTATTTTTTGTAAACTCAACTCATATTTTTGTTGATATAAGAAATTTTATTAAAAAAAAAGCTTGTTATTTGTAAATATTCTTTTATTAAGTATAAATCACAATATTTTTTTAGAATTATCACCGGCTTTTTAAGCTGCAATATTTAAACAAGATTTTCACACACACTTCGTTTATTTATGTTTTGCACTCGTAAGCCATTCTCCAGTTTTCTAATGACACCAAATCAAAAACCTAAAAAAAAACAAAAAAAAATATAATATAGTATGAATACATAAAGTAACCAATGTATTTTATTACTTACCAAATATTTACAGATCAGAATCTGATCATCAGATCCTATTTTTATTTATTTTTATAATATTAAATATTTTTATAAGAAACAAACACATAAAATAATTTTATAAGAGACAAACAAATTTCACATTGCAATGCATTGCTACCAACTTAATAATACGAAATTGAACGAACAGGGTTGTTTTTTCTTTTTTGGTTTATCTATTGAATTCTGTATAAGCGTTGTAAATAGTTTATTCAAATTTACTGATTATTCAACGATATCAACATTAATTTTTGTTGAATACGGCAATATTCTGTAAAACTTGATCTACAATGGGTTTACTAATTTTTCTACTAAGATATTTCTATGAGTGTAGCTACTAATATAGCTATTTTTTTAGTCGCTACATTTGTAAAAAAGTGATTTTTTAAAACCGTTTCAATGGCCTTATTTTTAAATTGACATTTCATCACTGTGTTATTAACTCACAGTGAATGAAGTTTAGTACCAAAAATGAGAAAAAACAACCATGGGTACTAAAAATATGATAATTTTCAACTCTCGAATAACGGTTTAAACTTTTATTGTTTATCATTTAAGCTAAACACCATTTTGCAAAAAGAAGTTAAAGTTTTAATAAACAACAAAAAAAAATAAGCTCATATGGACAAAAATTTAGGGACGAGTATTTAGTTCATCATAAATTAAAGGCTTGGATTGCACAGGATCAGGAAAATCCAGAAAAGGGGTATTGCAAGTATTGTAAATCCAAGCTTAATGGAAAATTACATGACTTGTTAAAGCATGCTTAATCAAAAAAACATTTGGAGGCTGCTTCTATAAGAAAAGCATGTTGGAAAAAGTTGGAGTTTTTACCGATTGTGTCAGACACCGTAAAAAAACCGGAAGCTGCGTTCACGCAAAAAAAAATCTGTGTCGGAGTGAGCAAAAATCTGGCATAATTTTACCAAAAATATGCTAAAACTACAACCGACGAAGTAGTTTTCGTAATTTAGCCAAAACACTTATGTAAAAAATTTTAAAGAAAATGCTAATGCTATTTAAGCAAAAACTTGGTAAAATATACCAAAAGAAATATGGTGAAATATACCAAAATTATTAGAAAAGGGACTAAAAATAATGCTTAAAATTACCACATTAATGCTAAAATAGATTTTCTATAAAATTTTTGTAAAAATTTGTGGAACTAAACCACTTTACCGAAATTGCGATTTTTTTATTTTTCTTTTTTTAACTTTTAACCTTTGACCTCACAGAGCAAAAATGTGCAGTCAAACTGGAGGGGTCACGCCCTCTTTCGAGTGGGCGGGCCTTCAAAGTTTAAACGTTTTTCTTAAATATCTTAAAAAGTACTTATCCGATTTGGATGAAATTAGTATCATTCGAAAGCTTAAATAAATTCCTTTCGAACATTCCCTGACATGAAGAAATTTCATTAAACCTTTAAGCGCCAAAACGCGATTTTAATTTTTTATTTTTTTTAATTTTTAAATATCTCAAAAATGTTACGTATATAAGACCATAAAGAGTATACATTGGTTTGTAGCCAAAGTTCTTAGCTTTCATTTGGACTTTTATTCGACTCTCTAACTCTTCTAACACCAGAGATATAAAGGGTTAAAGTTTTTGTGCTATTTTTTTAGCTTTTTCGTTGCAATTTTCTAGGTGACATAACATAATCCCCACGGACATAATCCCCATTTCCATTATGGGGATTATGACCACATTCATTTCGGTCATAATCCTAATAATGGTAGTGGGGACTATGACTGAAAATTATTTGGACATAACCCCAATAAAAAACGGACATAATTCCCAGATTTATGGGGATAATGACCAACTATACAAGTTGGTCATAATCCCCAAAATTAAAAAAAAAAAGATTTTTTACTTAAAAGTTTTTCTGCGTAGCCGGCCTTCGGCCGGGCTTAGGGATTACAAACTCCATGCATTAAACCCACCCTCTCTGCAGATAACGGGGATTGTGACCAAAATTGCTTTGGACTTACTCCCCATAATGTGAATGGGGGTTATGACCTTATATACGATACATTTAAAAACATTAAAAAACTTAAAATTGTGTTTTGGAGCTTAACAAATCGGATAAGTACTTTTTAAGATATTCAAGCAATGTAAAAACTAGAAAATTGCTGCAAAAAAGTTAAAAAAAATACACCAAAACTTTAACCCCTTATATCTCCGGTGTTAGAAGAGTTAGAGAGTCGAATAAAAGTCCAAATGAAAGTTTATAACCTTAGCTACAAACCCATGTACACTCTTTATGGTCTTATATACGTAACAATTTTGAGATATTTAAAAATTAAAAAAAATAAAAACTTAAAATCGCGTTTTGGCGCTTAAAGGGTTAATGAAATTTCTTCATGTCAAGGAATGTTCGAAAGGAATTTCTTTAAGCTTTCGAATGATACTAATTTCATCCAAATCGGATAAGTACTTTTTAAGATATTTAAGAAAAACGTTTTAACTTTGAAGGCCCGCCCACTCGAAAGAGGGCGTGACCCCTCCAAAGTCAGAAGTTCACTCGACGTAGGAAAGACCCCTTAGTCGATACACAAAGTTTTATTATGCTGGGAGTAATTTCGGTATTCTGGTCATATGCCAAATTTGTATATTTATTGAATTTAAAATTTTCACAGAATAAATCCATATTAATATAATAAATGTTGTGTAGGATTTTATTTACCACCGACCAACTGACCCTTTATGAACAATGAACAATTTTCTCCAGTGACTGCTGCCTACGCTTTTTCTTGAGATCCGCTATAGCTACACGAATTTATTTAAAAGCATCCTGTAAATATAGAAAATTATTACAAAATATAAATTTTTAATTTAAAAAAACTAGTAAACCCCATTGGTCTTTTGGTTAGGAGGAACACTTACTTTGTGATTTCATTTGTAACTCATCAAAACAGGTCTGGACTCCATTGGCTTTGCTATATAAATGAGTTTTTAGGTTTTAATTTTATAACTAAAGGGAGGACTGGTGCCCACGCTCTTTACTGTAGTGAAGAATTCGCCATAGCTTCAAAAATTTATATAGCAGTACCCTGTAAAAATAGAAAATTATTACCAAACACTAATTTTTAACTAAAAATCTATTGAACCTTATTGGTGTCTTCGGAATACTCACTTTATATTTCCATCACTTTATCATTCCATTTGTAATTCATTGAAACAAACGTCTGGGACTCCATTGGTTTTGCTAAATGAATGGTGTTTTAAGTTATCACAGCAAAATTAACTTTAGCATTTTTTTATCTTAAATTTATTTATCTTTTAAAAAACTAATTATTTATTTTTATTTATTTATTAATTTTTTTTTATTTTATTTATCAATTTCCTTTTTACGTTTTTATAACACAAAAAATAAACGAACAACGCACACAAAAATACAAAATGAAAATGGCGGTCTGTATCTGTTTTTTTTTTTTTTGTTGTTTTCTTTCGATAAATTTTTGTGCAGGTAATTTGCGTTATTGTACAAGCTACTTGGTTATTTTACATAAAAAATGAATTATGTTACTTTAACATCGACAAGCATAATATTAGCAAAAATTTGGTAAAAATTTTTTTTTGGTATGAAAAAAGTTTTACCAAGTAGGATTGCTCAATCTTACACAGATTTTTTTTTGCGTGTTGGCTTTATTTACATGCGTTCACACCATAGAAAAAAATAGAAATGAAACAGAGTCGTATTTCACTTGAATAAGTATTAGTGACAGCACATTATGTAACTTTTGACGTTTAATAAAAACAATGCAAGATAAAGGAGAACAACAACAAAGCAAACAACAAAAGAGAAAAAAAAAGTTTTTAAACCATCAATAGTGCGTATTATCTTTAAAAAATCGTTGAATACAGCAAAATAAATAATAAATTTAATTAAATGAAAGACAAATTCCATTTTTTATAAACAAAGAATCTAATTTGATATTAAATACGTGTGAGATGAGGAAGAACAAGCATTTTGCCACCATATTGGAAAATACATCAAATACAACACTGCGTACCTTCTAATCTTTTCTATGGTTCACACTTCCCACAATACCACAGACTATATACAGACTCGACAGTAGAGTTTTATAAGAAAAAATGGGGAAAAACTAAGCGATTTTAGGAGAAAACACAGCGGTTTTTAGTCCGTTTTACGCTAACATGGCAACACTTTCTACGACTTAAGAGTGAGTGAAACAACAAAAACCGATCTGGCATCCATTTTTCTTATGGCGCGTTATATCAGTTTTCTCTTTCTAACCTAATTCGTAGAATAATTTAAAAAATATTAACCATATGATTAAAGAATAATTTTTTGACACCTGTCACTTATGTCGAGTCTGTATTACACTCAACCAAAAATCATTGTATTCCCAAAGAAAATCGTTGTAAATTCAACAGAAATCATTGTTGATTTTGACCCTTCAAATATTTATGTTGATTTCAATAAAAATTATTGTCAGTTTTTGTAAAGTTGATCAACTCGTTTTTTTGTAAATCAACTCTTATTTTTTGTAAATTCAACTCATATTTTTGTTAATATAAGAAATTTTATTAATAAAAAAAAAACTTGTTGTTATTTGTTAATATTCTTTTATTAAGCATAAATCACAATATTTTTGTATTATCGTCGGCTTTTTAAGCTGCAATATTTGAAGATTTTCACAAAGATTTTCACACACACTTCGTTTATTCATGTTATGCACTCATAAGCCATTCTCCAGTTGTTTGGTGATACCAAAACAAAATCCTAAAAAAAACAAAAAACGTTTTAATATAATATGAATACATAAAGTAATCAATGTATTTTTTTACTTACTAAATATTTACAAATCAGATCCTATTTTTATTTATTTTTATTATATTAAATATTTTTATAAAAAACAAACACATAAAATAATTTTATAAGAGATAAACACGATTCACATTGCTACCAACTCACTCGTCACTCGTTAATAATAAAAACAAATGAACGAACAGGGTTGTTTTTTCTATTTTGATTTATCTATTGAATTCTGTATAAGCGTTGTAAAAAGTTGATTCAACTTAACTGATTATTCAACGATATCAACATTAATTTTTGTTGAATACGGCGTTATTCTGTAAAACTTGATCTACAATGGGTTTACTAATTTTTCTACTAAGATATTTCTATGAGTGTAGTCTGTGACAATACTCATAGTGACATAGTAATCCATCGAGCGTTTTGTAGATCTGGCATCACCAAAGATAATTGGAAAATTCTGGCAATGCCAAACAAAAGTTCAAACGCAAAGCAAAGAGAGACAAAAAACAATCTGCATTCTCACTGTAAAACTGGTATCTTCCATCTCGCTCACATTTCGATTTGTGATAAAATTTCGTAAACAATAACATATGGTTTTTGTTTACTACTTTTTCAAACGCCATTTGTTGGACTACTCTATGACTCTGACAATACTGTTGACCACCTAAGTCAAAGACACAGTACAGACTAGTATGCAAACACTGGTGCTAATTGCGTACTTTCCAATATGGTGGTATGGTCACAGACTATATACAGACTCGACAGTAGAGTTTTGTAAGAAAAAATGGGGAAAAACTAAGCGATTTTAGGAGAAAACACAGCGGTTTTTAGTCCGTTTTACGCTAACATGGCAACACTTTCTACGAATTAGGAGTGAGTGAAACAACAAAAACTGATCTGGCATCCATTTTTCTAATGGCGCGTTATATTAGCTTTCTCTTTCTAACCTAATTCGTAGAATAATTTGAAAAAATTAACCATATGGTTAAGAACTACTATTTTGACAGCTGTCACTTATGTCGAGTCTGTATTAGTCTGTGGTATGGTTTTTAGTACAGAATGATCATCGCTGCCTAGTATATGTGTGCATGTACGTGTGAGCTTTTGTGCATGTATTTATGATGTTTGTTTACGTTTTGTATGAAACGTCAAAAGTTACACCGTGTGCTGTCACTAATACTTACACCAATCAAATGCAACTCTGTGATACTACTACCCATGTACTGTGGTCAAAGACTAACAAGACCTCCGACTCTACATAACGTCACAAAATAAATTCACACATACAGGTACTGTGTATTTCAACATACTTGTGAAGGTGTGGTGAAATAAATAAATATGACATTTGTAATGAAAATATAAACAAAAAGTTGTTTATTTTATTTTTGTGCAAATCGTGTAATTTTTTGAAGATTTTTGTGTTTTTTTGCACTAAAAACTTGTTTAGTACATATATAAAAATAAAATATGATTTTTAATTGATAATTTGTATTATTTAAGCTCGTTATCATACAAATCCCATTGGCTTTTGCTGTTGAAAAGAGGGAATAAAAAATTGTGCATGGAATATTTAAAAAATAGCATAATTAAGGTATTTGTATATTGTGTTTAATTTGTTTTGTGTTGGGAATAGCTGTTTTGTGTATATTTCAGTTACAAAAGTCTAAAGTATGATTCCGTGATGTGCAGAAACATTTAACTTATTTTCGTTTGCTACAAACCAATGGAGCATCATTAAAATGAAAGCCCTCGTTCCTAAATACTACAAATGCGACAAAGAATATGAAATTTACTTATATTTATGTTGAGGATGCTTGAATAATAAATTGTGTATTTAAAACTAATATGGCCTTTTTAGAGAAATTTTTTGTAAGCTAAGAAAATTCAATGAATTCTTTAAAAAAATTCCAAAATGTAAAAAAATTGTTCCTATAAAAAAACTCCCAAATATAATCCCTTTTTTAAGGAAAATCTCTCAGAATCTAAGACTTTTTCTTTAAGAAAAATGTCTCAGAATCTAAGACTTTTTTTATAGAAAAGATTTCAGATTCTGAGATATTTTTTTTATAGAAAAAATCTCAGATTCTGAGATAGTTTTCTTATAGAAAAAATCTCAGATTCTGCGATAATTTTCTTATAGAAAAAATCTCAGATTCTGAGGTATTTTACTTATAGAAAAAGTATCAGATTCTGAGATATTTTTCTTATAGAAAAAGTATCAGATTCTGAGATATTTTTCTTATAAAAAAAGTATCAGATTCTGAGATATTTTTCTTATAGAAAAAGTCTCAGATTCTGAGATATTTTTCTTATAGAAAAGGTCTCAGATTCTGAGATATTTTTCTTATAGAAAAATTTTTAGATCCTGAGATATTTTTCTTTAAAAAAAAAATCAGATTCTAAGATATTTTTCTTATAGAAAAGGGTCAGTTTCTGAGATATTTTTCTTAAAGAAAAAATCTCAGATTCTGAAATATTTTTCTTATAGAAAAAATCTCAGATTCTGAAATATTTTTCTTATAGAAAAAATATCAGATTCTGATTTATTTTTCATATAGGAAACTTCTCAGATTTTGAGATATTTTTCTTATAGAAAAAATCTCAGAATTTGAGATATTTTTCTTAAAGAAAAAATTTCAGATTCTGAGATATTTTTCTTTAGAAAGTGTCAGATTCTGAGATATTTTTCTTATAGAAAAAGTCTCAGATTCTGAGATATTTTTCTTATAGTAAAAGTCTCAGATTCTGAGACACTTTTTCTATAGAAAAAGTCTCAGGTTCTGAGACACTTTCTATAGAAAAAGTCTCAGATTCTGAGACATTTTTTCTATAGAAAAAGTCTCAGATTCTGAGACATTTTTCTATAGAAAAAGTGTCTCAGAATCTGAGACTTTTACTATAAGAAAAATATCTCAGAATCTGAGACTTTTTCTATAAGAAAAATATCTCAGAATCTGACACTTTCTAAAGAAAAATATCTCAGAATCTGAAATTTTTTCTTTAAGAAAAATATCTCAAATTCTGAGATTTTTTCTGTAGAAAAAGTCTCAGATTCTGAGACACTTTTTCTATAGAAAAAGTCTCAGATTCTGAGACACTTTTTCTATAGAAAAAGTCTCAGATTCTGAGACACTTTTTCTATAGAAAAAGTCTCAGATTCTGAGACACTTTTTCTATAGAAAAAGTCTCAGATTCTGAGACACTTTTTCTATAGAAAAAGTCTCAGATTCTGAGACACTTTTTCTATAGAAAAAGTCTCAGATTCTGAGACACTTTTTCTATAGAAAAAGTCTCAGATTCTGAGACACTTTTTCTATAGAAAAAGTCTCAGATTCTGAGACACTTTTTCTATAGAAAAAGTCTCAGATTCTGAGACACTTTTTCTATAGAAAAAGTCTCAGATTCTGAGACACTTTTTCTATAGAAAAAGTCTCAGATTCTGAGACACTTTTTCTATAGAAAAAGTCTCAGATTCTGAGACACTTTTTCTATAGAAAAAGTCTCAGATTCTGAGACACTTTTTCTATAGAAAAAGTCTCAGATTCTGAGACACTTTTTCTATAGAAAAAGTCTCAGATTCTGAGACACTTTTTCTATAGAAAAAGTCTCAGATTCTGAGACACTTTTTCTATAGAAAAAGTCTCAGATTCTGAGACACTTTTTCTATAGAAAAAGTCTCAGATTCTGAGACACTTTTTCTATAGAAAAAGTCTCAGATTCTGAGACACTTTTTCTATAGAAAAAGTCTCAGATTCTGAGACACTTTTTCTATAGAAAAAGTCTCAGATTCTGAGACACTTTTTCTATAGAAAAAGTCTCAGATTCTGAGACACTTTTTCTATAGAAAAAGTCTCAGATTCTGAGACACTTTTTCTATAGAAAAAGTCTCAGATTCTGAGACACTTTTTCTATAGAAAAAGTCTCAGATTCTGAGACACTTTTTCTATAGAAAAAGTCTCAGATTCTGAGACACTTTTTCTATAGAAAAAGTCTCAGATTCTGAGACACTTTTTCTATAGAAAAAGTCTCAGATTCTGAGACACTTTTTCTATAGAAAAAGTCTCAGATTCTGAGACACTTTTTCTATAGAAAAAGTCTCAGATTCTGAGACACTTTTTCTATAGAAAAAGTCTCAGATTCTGAGACACTTTTTCTATAGAAAAAGTCTCAGATTCTGAGACACTTTTTCTATAGAAAAAGTCTCAGATTCTGAGACACTTTTTCTATAGAAAAAGTCTCAGATTCTGAGACACTTTTTCTATAGAAAAAGTCTCAGATTCTGAGACACTTTTTCTATAGAAAAAGTCTCAGATTCTGAGACACTTTTTCTATAGAAAAAGTCTCAGATTCTGAGACACTTTTTCTATAGAAAAAGTCTCAGATTCTGAGACACTTTTTCTATAGAAAAAGTCTCAGATTCTGAGACACTTTTTCTATAGAAAGTCTCAGATTCTGAGACACTTTTTCTATAGAAAAAGTCTCAGATTGTGAGACACTTTTTCTATAGAAAAAGTCTCAGATTCTGAGACACTTTTTCTATAGAAAAAGTCTCAGATTCTGAGACACTTTTTCTATAGAAAAAGTCTCAGATTCTGAGACACTTTTTCTATAGAAAAAGTCTCAGATTTTGAGACACTTTTTCTATAGAAAAAGTCTCAGATTCTGAGACACTTTTTCTATAGAAAAAGTCTCAGATTCTGAGACACTTTTTCTATAGAAAAAGTCTCAGATTCTGAGACACTTTTTCTATAGAAAAAGTCTCAGATTCTGAGATACTTTTTCTATAGAAAAAGTCTCAGATTCTGAGACACTTTTTCTATAGAAAAAGTCTCAGATTCTGAGACACTTTTTCTATAGAAAAAGTCTATAGAAAAAGTCTCAGATTCTGAGACACTTTTTCTATAGAAAAAGTCTCAGATTCTGAGACACTTTTTCTATAGAAAAAGTCTCAGATTCTGAGACACTTTTCGTATAGAAAAAGTCTCAGATTCTGAGACACTTTTCGTATAGAAAAAAGTCTCAGATTCTGAGACACTTTTCGTATAGAAAAATTCTTAATGTCGAAGACATTTTTCTTACAAAAAAAATCCCAGATTTTTCTCAGGGAAAAAGTTTCAGATTCAGATTACGAGACATATTTCTAATTGATTTAGAAAAAATAACTTCCTAAGGAAACCGTTTCAGATTGTGAGGGCTTTTTGTCTATTAAATGACAACACATACAAAGGACTTTTTATAAAAAAAACTCATTAAAGTTATAGAAAGAAATACTATGAATTTAAGGAGTTTTTTTTAAAGAAATAGTCCTTTGAATCTAAAACTTTTAGAGAAAAAGATCTTTATCGAAGACTTTTTTTACTGGAACAATTTTATAGCAATCGAAACTCTTCCTAATGGACGACAAGCCACATCATCTCCTACTTTATTGATGGTAAAGTGGTTTATCGCATTACATGTATTCGTTTAATTATTTTTACTTTTTTTTCGAATTTAAAAAAATTTTTATGAAAATAAACAAATAAAATATTGACATTTGTAGTTATTGGTGGTGAAATAGTTGTGGTAAATATCAAAAACGAATACAGAGTTGATATTAAAATCTATAATTTTTATAATTAAATTTGTATTTTCTTTAATTTTTTTGCAAATATGCATTTATTTGGGTACTAACAATTGTGTTTAATGTTTTTTTATGCTTTCCCACTTTTTGTTACAAAAAAATTCCAAAACAAAAAAAATATTGATAAAGAAAAGAAACTCTGTGTATGTTGAATTTATTTTTGGTCGGTGGTGAAAAAAGTTAGGTGCACCAATACTAAAGAAGACCTAACTCAAATACATGCAAAGAGTTAGGTTCTCTGACAGCAAAAAAAAAATGAGTTGGAAGTCTTGTTAGTCTTTGACCTAAGTAATCTTTGTCAATCCCATTTTGATGATGGTAAAAAAATCCGAATGCACAGAAGTAAGTGTACACTCATAGAAATATCTTAGTAGAAAAATTAGTAAACCCATTGTAGATTAAGTTTTACAGAATATTGCCGTATTCAACAAAAATTAGTGTTGATATCGTTGAATAATCAGTTAAGTTGAATCAACTTTTTACAACGCTTATACAGAATTCAATAGATAAAACCAAAAAAGAAAAAACAACCCTGTTCGTTCAGTTTTGTATTATCAAGTTGGTAGCAATGCATTGCAATGTGAAATTTGTTTGTCTCTTATAAAATTATTTTATGTGTTTGTTTCTTATAAAAATATTTAATATTATAAAAATAAATAAAAATAGGATCTGATGATCAGATTCTGATCTGTAAATATTTGGTAACCCGGCTAAAAATGTTGTATATAATCATATATGAGACCATATACAGTATCATATATAGTATCAAATATGGTCTCATATATGAACATATTCCAAAATTGGCGCTTATATAAGACACGGTCATATATGATCCAATATATGTGATCATATATTAGATCATATATTGAATCATATATTGGATAATATATTGAATCATATATGGGATCATATATGATGTTGTTTTCAATTTGTTTTACGTTTTTTTTTCATATTTTTTTATATTTTTTTTCATTTTAAACTATATGTAATGGATTATTATGTATATATTCACCAGAATTGCAAACGGTGTACATAAGTATAATTTAAAATTAAAAATATTTTTTTTATTAATTTTGGTGTTTTCATAACCCTTTAATTTTATGATTTTCATTTTTTAGTTACTATCGTTTGCATTTTTGGTGACCATATAAAAATAAATAATTTAAATTATAGATATGAGAACACATTTTGATAGTCAACAAAATAAATTGAACATAAAAGATCTTATATATCAAGTTTTTCAATTGATATCGAAAGATGCGAACAAAGGGCTTATTAAAGGAAAGTTGATTTCCTTGGTGTTTTCTTGTTTTAGTGTTAATTCCGGTTATCTTCAGACTTAGCGTTTTTGATATGGTATAAGCCTCTTTTTTACAATATTTATAGTCAAAATCTAAAAAAGGACATAAAATAATATTAATATTTGAATTATTTCTAGAATTTTTATTGTATTAAAGTATTACCAACGATAGCATTTGGTGCTAATAGGTTAATGATAACACGGATGACATTTAACGAAGCAACCATCTACCTTTAAAGATTGGCTAGATACTGCTAGTTACATACATACATGTTGGAGTGTATTTTGTTAGGACCATGGGATGCTTAAGAGCCCATTGGATGCTAAAGACTATGGAATGCTTTTTAGGGAAAGATATATTGTCTTTCAGAAATCCATCTGAAAAAATATTAAAAATTATTACACATTTCTTTTCTACTAAATGCATGCATCAAAATTCACAGCAAGCAAATAATTACTTAAGACTTCGATTAAAAGCAATATATTCCGTAGTATGTATTTTATCTTGCTGGGGGGTTATGTTTGTAAGAATATTTGAAGGATAGGGATAAAAGCTATTTCTACTTACATCATGTTAGTAAGGATATTTGAAGGACAGGAATAATAACTATTTCTACTTACATCATGGTGACAATGTGCCAGATTGTCATTTTCGCTTATAGACATCTTTCTTGTAAATGTATAAAAACGTTGTCCTTCCCAAATCGTTACTCAACCTTAAAACTGATCGTTCTTTTCATGTCGATTTGTTATGGCGATAGTAAGCGATTTCAAAATAGTTTGTTGTGTTGGAACTGTAGTGATAACGTTATGGTCGTGCATATGCCCTTTGCTCTAAGTTAAGCGAGCTTAACGTACCTCCGCATGGTTGAATTTTCTAGTAACTCGGCCTTCAAACTTCTTATACATACGTCCTTTCCATTTCCAATTTGCTACAGTAAGGGATTTCAAAATAATTTATAGTGTTGGAATCGTAGTGATAACATTTCTAGTGGTGCATATGTCCTCTTCTCCAAGTTGAGTGAGCTTAACGTTACTCGGCCTCAAAACTGCTTATACGATCTATCATTTCCAATTTGTTATGGCGACATTAAGGGATTTCAAAATAGTTTGCAGTATTGCAATCGCAGTGAAAACATAATGGTGGTGCATATGCCCTCTCCACGAAGTTGCACGAGATTAACGAAGCTGCGTAGTTTAATTTTCTTCAACATCAAAGCACTCTATATTATTGTATTTGCGACATATGTTCATTTACTTATTTTGAATATGATCTTGTTTTGGAATAAAATGTTATGACGATGAACTGGAAAAAAATAATACATATGATTTTAAGATTCTAAATTCATTAAAATTCTAATAAAAACTTACCTTTTCCATTTTCTTTATGTAAAAGTAACTTTATATTTTTTAAATTATTGATACGAATCGGTATTAAGATATAAATATGGTAATAAAATATAATTTCAATCGTACAAAACTTTTATTTTGTAATTCCGGTTGATATTTTCATACACATGCACTAAAATTTAACATTTTATGATAACATATATGTTTCCATATATGATATCATATATGGCACATATTTTATATACGGCCACATATATGGGATCGTTTCTTGCATATATGGTCACATATATGGTTCCATATATTTCATATATGATCATATAAAGAGCTATATATAAGCATATACGAACATACACATTTATTTTTAGCCGGGAAGTAATAAAATACATTGGTTACTTTATGTATTCATACTATACTATATTATATTATTTTTTTGTTTTTTTTAAGGTTTTTGATTTGGTGTGGACGGACGGACGGACATCGCTAGAATGTCTTAGAATCGATCACTGATCAATAATATATATACTTTATGGGGTCCCCGACCGATATTTCGATGCGTTACACACGGAATGACAAAGTGAGTATACCCCCATACTGTAGTTGGAGGGTATAAAAAGTCTCGTGGTGTAACATAAGTGAAAATTTTTCCATTTTCATAAAAATTAAGTTAAAAAAACAATAAATATTTTCGTTAAGTAAAAAAATTAATTAAATTTGTGTAATAAGTGATAAATAAGTCAAAATAGATGCATTCATAAATAAAAAAGGGTGTGGAAATTAATGTGAAAATTAATGTGGAGTACCTGTTTGCAGAAATTAATGTGGAGTACCTATAATCCAGAAGGAAATTATCATTTTATGAAAGCCATCCCGGATTTTTTTTTATTGCTTGATTTTTATTCTATCGTCGGTGCTCTTACAAAAACACCTACGTGTATTTATAATAGAGACTAGCTAATTTGTGAAGTTTGGAGTTGAATTTTAAAGGTCAACTTAATGGAAAAAGTATATTAACAATATTATTTAAATGTGTATGTAAGTGGTGTAACTTTTAACGACCACAAATTAACAAAATAATTTAATTCGCAGACGTCTTCAACAATTTTTGAAAATCGCATGGGTCTTTTCGTCGGAGCAGCGACGATATACTATTTTATTTCTACATATAAGAAAAATGCATCATTAAAATTATACTGTAGTAAAGAAAAATAAATAAAATGTGTATATAAATATAAAAAATGCCAATAGTTTTATTTACATTGAAAATTTAATTATATAAATAATTGTCAATATTAAATTTGATTATGTGCACTTTTGATTTGAACATAAAAACATTCTCAAATCAACGTTGTTTCATTTCATTTTTAAAATTTTGTTTGTTACTCAAGCCATATTAAAAGTGTCGATAAACATTTTCAAATTGAGAAAAAACAAAGTTTGTTGACTTTTGTCACAGTTTTATTTTTAATATGAGGTTGTTTTTGCTTGATTTGAGAATTTTTTTTTTCTTAGTGTAGGTAAGACCTAATCGTTGGCAAGTAGAATTGACAAGATACGAATTGTTTATGTTAAATAAATTTAAATTAAAATCACCTACCATAATAATGTTGGAATATCTAACCAAAAGCTCCCCTAACCGGTCTTCCATTATATCAACATTTTCCACATTATCATTGGGAAGGTAAACCACGCCAAACAAAAGTTTTGAACCACCGGTACTGATCTCAATAAAAATGGATTCAAATTTAAAGAAGTCATTCGATCTAAATACAACCTTAGCCTTAATTTTATTTGAAACAAAAACACCAACTCCTCCCCCTCTACTATAATCCGGTCTATCACTTCTGTAGAAAGAATAGCCCGGAATAGAAACCACACTAGAGGGCACATACGATCGCAGCCACGTCTCAGAAACTCCAACTATGTCAAGAAACGAACCTCGCAGAATATGCCTTATCTCATCAAGTTTTGTTGTTGAAGTCGTTGCAAAACTCTGACAATTAAAATGCCCAATTCTTAACCCATTTATTGAATTACCCAGGATTGTACGCAAAAATGAGTTATCATGTACCACTGGTCCTAAATTTATATTTACAGCCATATCAATAAAAAATAATAATAGAAAAAAATTTATATGTATATGAAAAAAAAAACGTTAAGTAAATCGTCTATAAAAAAGCGGTGATTAAACTTGCAGCAAATTTTCAAAAAAATAAAAGCATGAAAAATAACCTGATTACTTATAAATATGCACCGAAAAAAACCATGTTTAAAAACAAAGTTCCGTAAAATTTTATAAAGAAAGATTAAACAATAAAATACTTTTGATTTTAAAATAAACGAAACATTGGAAATTTTACGAAAAATAAAATGTAACGAAAAAAATTTTTTTATAGGTGTATAAAAAAAGATTAAAAAAACAAAAGTTTTTAAAATTTCCCACGCAAAGAAACTATTAAGATGGTTTATTTTGCAAAACACTACATGGATTCCTTTCGGTGTATACTCGTATATAAACAAAAATAAAAAAAGTATTTTAAAGCAAATAACAAAACCTTATTAAAAAAATAAAAATTAAGTTAATGTTTTAACAGCAATCTCAAACTTATCAACCAGCCAAAAATCGATAAACTTTATACAGTTACCACGTTGGATGATGAATCACCCTCTTCACCAACATTCAAGAATTCATTTGTTTTTTTTTTCTGAAAACGCTTTATTTTACCAACAATTTGATACCCATTTTTCCATTTTTTATTTTTTTTTGGTACTTGCGAACTTTTTGCACTTGCGGATTGTAATAAATAGCCGCCAACTTGTTTTGTATTTTTATCATTTTCTTAAAACGCTTTATTTTACCAAAATTTTGATACCCATTTTTAATTTTTTTGTAATTTGCGAATTTTTTGCACTTGTGGATTGCTATAAATTCCCGCAATTTTTTTATTTTTATCATTCATGTTCTTAAATCGGCCCTATGCACCATTTGAGTGCTACACTCAGAAAATTATTGCAGTTACTACATGACGGTCGTTTGTGTAGTAAGTAGTAGCTGTTGTTTTTAACTACAATTTCGGTCGTTTTTGTATGAAAAAATCTCAAACAACTTTTTTTGTAGTAGTTTCAAAAAATAACTACAAAAAATATACTACACTGTAGCAATAGTTGATTTATGTAGTTGTTTTTAGTTTTTTTTTCTAAAACTCGTTTTTTTCTAGAAATTTTTATTGCAAACGAATGTGTCGAGCGAGTTGGTCGTGCGGGATGCGGAAGGAATTATTTTTATACCAAATAAATTATATCTAAATAAATTAAATTACAATTTATTAAATTTAATTATAACAAAAAATATGTTTTTGGAAAAATATTCTTGAGCGAAAGAAAATAAGGCCATGTTCACACTACAAGAACTTACCATGGTAAGTTGAGATGATTTTGCAATTTTTCTTTATGCTAGTACAATTTGAGATGATTTTGTAAATCACTATGTGATTTTGTTCAAAGGAAAATCACATAGTGATTTTAAAATCACGCTAGTCTGTATACAGTATAAGTGGATGAATGAGATAACAAGTGTGTATAATATAGCGCTCACATAAGCGTGCGTAAAAACCAATCGGAAAAAAACAAAATAAAATGTGTGCAGTGTTTTGTTTTCTTATGAGTGCGCCATCTTTCTTTTCTTTGTATACACAACAGAGCAGGTACATACTTTTTTGAAACATTTCAAATTAATTCTTTTTTTTTATAAATCAATTTTGCCAAAGCATTTCGTTTTTTTTTTTATTCCATACAAATTTTGATCAGTAGCGGTGAAAATTTGAAATGAACTATTAAAAAAACAAAGGTAAATACAATCAATTTATTTTGTTTAACATTTTATTAATATAATTTTTTTCTTCTATAATTCCAGATAAATACATCAAAAAATTGTCATCATGTCGAAATTCTATACAACCAACTGAAATGTATTGCTTTTTAAATAAATAAATATCAATCATTTAAACGTTTAAGAAATTTTTTAAATAAAATTTCAGGCAATTGTAGAAAAAACAACTATATTAAACAGTTTTGTAGTAGTTTTTACTACATTTTGTAGTTGAAAATCAATAGTTAAAAACAACAACATGTTCAGTTGTTTTTACCGTTTATGTAGTGGACGCCTTTTCAACGACAAAATGTAGTCAAAACAACTGTCTTTTGTAGTAGATTTTACCGACATACTTTTTTGAGTGTATTATGAAATAAAAAATATTTTTTTTTATATATATAAATTGAACTTTCCTTTGTATAAAAATGCATCCACGGGCTAATATTGGCGAGATAATTTTTTTTTGGAAATTGTTTCGTAATAAGCATTATTTTACTTAATTTTTAAAATATTTTTAAAAAATTAAAAAATATATTTTTTTTCCAAAAACCGCGAACTAAAACCGCTTGTAGAGGCCTAAAAGTACCCTCCTAAAATTTGTTCACGATTTTTCCCGTAATCAGCTCGAAAATGCGCGTCGAGTTTTTGCTATTAGTTAACGAGATTAGCAAATTTTTTTTTTTTACAAAGAAATATAAAAGTTTGGTTGGAAGCGGGGCGGGGGGGGGGGGGGGGGGGGGGTTGTTTGTGTGTAAATTTTCGTTAATATTTTTAATATTAAGTAACAAATTGAAAACCAAAAAAAAAATGTTTTCTTAAAAATTTGGGTGAAAATGTTTTATATCCCAAAAAAATTTTAAGATTTACTTCGTAAATAAGGCCGTTAATAGCCAAATAAACGGGCATATACACAGTTATGATTGACTATGTCTCTCATAAGCCATTTTTATGATTGAACACTGCTCAATGAACAGTCACAACATTAATATTTTCCTACAAAAACCAACAAAAAAATCAAAAATTTTAAATTTAATTTTCAAATTTTAAGACGTGCTGTCGAAATGATCATAAAATTGACAAATAAAATTTTTGAATTTTGTTGTAGCTTTGTATAGAAAAATATTGATATTATGACTTTTTAGTCATAAAAATTCGCTTGACAATCATAGCCAACAGACTTGTAAACTTTTATATGCATAAAAAAAAATTATTTTTAAAAATTTATTTTAATGCTAAAAGTCTACTAATCCGAAAAAAACTTTTCAATAAAGAATGCAATTTTTATCTTAGCTTCTCAAATATTTTCATATAGAAAAATAACCAATTTCTGAGATATTTGCCTTTAGAAAAATGTTCAGATTCTAAAACTCTTTGATATAAAAAAGTTGTTTTATTCTCAGATCGAATTTTCTATAAAAATATTTCAGATCCAGCATTTTTCACATAGAAAATGTCTCAGATTTTTAAACTTTATTTTAAAGAAATAATCCGAGATTCTGTGACATTCTTTCTATAAAAAAATGTTCCAAATTCTAATATACCTTTCTTATAAAAAATCTCTTAAATAGTTTCTATATTTTTTGTATACAAAAATTTTCAGATCCTGAAACATATTTCGTAAAATAAAATTATCGGATACTAAAAAAGTATCAGTTTCTAAAACATTTTATGAAAAAATTTTGACACACTTTTCAAAAAATAAAATCTTAAATTTTATAGTAATATTTTTCTGTAGAAAAAATTTACGGTTTTAATATTATCTAATGTTTTTTAAAGCAATTTCTTAGATTCTTAAACATTTTTCATATAGAAAAATTATTATTGTTAAACACCATTTTAAAAGAAAAATTTCCATATTCAGAGACACATTTCCTATAGAAAAATTCTCAGAATCTTTCAACAGAAAAATTTTCAGATTCTGAGATATTTTTTATACAAAATAGTTTTCTATAGGAAAGTTCTAAAACATTTTTCCTATAAGAAAATCATAGATTTTAATAAACTTTTCCTATAGAAAAATTCACAGATTCTAAAAGATTTTTAAAGCAAAGAAATCCTCTTATTATTTATACTTTGTCCATAAAAAAAATTCTAAGATTCGAAAATATATTTCCGTATAGAAAACAAGATTCAAAGACGTTTTTCTCGGTAGAAATGTTATCCGACTCTGAGAAATTTATTTGTAGAAAAACTATTTTCAGATTCTGAAACATTCTGAGGTATTTTTATACCCTCCACTTAGTGATAGAGGGTATATATAAGTTTGTCATTCCGTTTGTACACTCAAAAAAGTATGTCGGTAAAATCAACTACAAAAGACAGTTGTTTTGACTACATTTTGTTGTTGAAAAGGCGTCCACTACATATTACGGTAAAAACAACTGAACATGTTGTTGTTTTTAACTATTGATTTTCAACTACAAAATGTAGTAAAAACTACTACAAAACTGTTTAATACAGTTGTTTTTACAACAATTGCCTGAAATTTTATTTAAAAAAATTCTTAAACGTTTAAATGATTGATATTTATTTATTTAAAAAGCAATACATTTCAGTTGGTTGTATAGAATTTCGACATGATGACAATTTTTTGGTGTATTTATCTGGAATTATAGAAGAAAAAATATATATTAATAAAATGTTAAACAAAATAAATTGATTGTATTTACCTTTGTTTTTTTAATAGTTTGTTTCAAATTTCCACCGCTTCTGATCAAAATTTGTCTGGAATAAAAGAAAAAAAGAAATGCTTTGGTAGAATTGATTTATAAAAAAAAATAATTAATTTGCAATGTTTGAAAAAAGTATGTACCTGTTTTGTTGTGTATACAAAGAAAAGAAAGATGGCACACAGGCAACCAAGCCGACAAAAAAATTTTTGTTTTTTTCCGATTGGTTTTTACGCACGCTTATGTGAGCGCTATATTATACACACTTGCTATCTCATTTATCCACTTATTTTCTTTCGCTCAAGAATATTTTTCCAAAAACATATTTTTTGTTATAATTAAATTTAATAAATTGTAATTTATTTAGATATTTTTTATTTGGTATAAAAATAATTCCTTCCGCATCCCGCACGACCAACTCGTTCGACACATTCGTTTGGAATAAAAATTTCTAGAAAAAACGAGTTTTTAGAAAAAAAAACTAAAAACAACTACATAAATCAACTATTGCTACAGTGTAGTATATTTTTTGTAGTTATTTTTTGAAACTACTACAAAAAAAAGTTGTTTGAGATTTTTTCATACAAAAACGACCGAAATTGTAGTTAAAAACAACAGCTACTACTTACTACATAAACGACCGTCATGTAGTAACTGCAATAATTTTCTGAGTGTAACTCATCGAAATATCGGTCTGGGACCCCATAAAGTATATATATTCATGATGCCCGATCGATTTTAAGACATTCTAGCGATGTCCGTCTGTCTGTGGAAAATGCTCTCGCGGACAAAATATGGCACAGAGATGACTGAAACTTAACATATATATTGGAAGTTCTCCCGAGAAGTTTGGTATTGCATTTGAGCGATATCGGTTCAGCGGTTCAAAAGTTATGAACGAAAATGTAAGCACACCTCAAAAATTTCAGTACATTCAACATAACCTAAATATACAAAATGTTTTAATTCGGCTGCTGGTTGACATATGTCAACATAATTGAACACCAAATGGTATTTAAACAAGTACGAACATATTTTTTGACAAAAAAAGAAAAAAATCGCGGATTTTTTTTTTCACCAATTTTTTTTTTTCGCGGAAATTTTTTTTCAATTTTTTTTTTTCAAAAGTAATTTCATTTTAAATAAAGTTGTTTGCAATAATCTTTTTGAAATTGTGGAGGGTATCACTACATTCGGCAAGGCCGAATTTAACTTTTTTACTTGTTTTATACTAAAAACTTATAAGACATTTTTCCTAAAATTTTAGATAATTTTTCAATTCAATTGACATTTAAGTTTCTCATATGAAATTTCATAAATGCTGAAACATTTTATCCTTAGGATGTAACAAATTTCTGAGTCACACATATAACTCTCCTTAGAGTTTTTTAACATCCTAGTCATTTTCTTATATCGTTTTTCTTTTCCCTTTTCCTTTCTTTCTTTTTTTCCTTTGCCTTTGCCTTTCTTTCTTTTTTTTTTTAATCGTTTTGGGGGGAGGGGAGAAATCCCATTCTTCCCCCCCCCCCTCGATCCGCGCCTGACCATTTGCAATGGTAAATTTTAAATGAAACATTGTTAAACATTGTTTTTATTAATCTTTTAATAGTTTTTAAAAAATAAATTTTAATTGTTTTTTTATTACTTTATAAAAAACAACAACAGCTGATAAAAAAAATCGTGTGCAGCGTTGCAAAAAGGCATTAGGGATGATTATTTTGTGAAAAACCATAGTTGTACAATTAAGTATTAGAAATTTTTTGGGATTTTGAATTGCGATTTTACGATTTTCCCAAAATCCAAGTTTTTTTTATATGCGATTTGACATTTGAAATCCAAAAAAGTAATGGGATTTACTTGGATTTTCATTGAAATCCCATTTTTTCTGGATTTCGAGGTATATGTAAATGGCATATAACATTGTCTGGCAATGTTTGCAAAAATAAGTACTTACAAGGGAAGTATCTCAACCCTTATGAACCGATTTGCCTGAAACTTAAAATATATATTAAAGAGACGATTTTAAGGCTGGGGTGTCTCGGCTTATCGGCCATATCGGTGTTTAAAAATTTCGTTGTCCCCTTATAAAACCATGTGGACCTTCGGGAAAATTTTGATAACTTCCGAGCTAACAGGAATATCAGCAAGGGCAAAAATACTGGTCGACTTAAATTTAATAAAGATTATTTCTTATCCATATGGATATCGTAGGTCTATGTCTTCACATAAGTACCCCCAAAAATTTACACATTTTCCTGAAAAAAATATTTAAAGAAGCCGAATTTTTACAAGGTTATGCCACCATTGGATAGGCATTAAAAAAACCTTTCTTCTCATATGAAAACATCATATAGTTTCTTAAAAAGAAATGGCTGAAAATCCAAAAAACGAGTTTTTCGCCATTTTTTGACCCATGTTTTGAACCCCTAAATCCCCGATATGGCCGATAAGCCGAGACACCCCAACCTTAGAATTGTCTCTTTGATATATATTTTAAGTTTCAGGCAAATCGGTTCATAATGGTTGAGATACTTCCCTTGTTAGATCAGAATTGATGAAGGCGAGGAAGAAGAATAATGATTACTAAAAATAAAAGTTTGTTTACACATAATTACAATAACAACTCTTCTATTAGAAAAAACAACAGCAACAACCACACTCGAATTGAAAAAATCAGATTTAGTTGATACTTGCTTAACAGCCTACTTGGCGTATCGGTCTAGAGTGATTGTACGTTACAAGCAGTTAATAGCAAAGTATTACAGATGATGGGTTCAATCCTTGTCGGCTGCGATCTGTTAATAATTTTCACATATAGAGTTCTATTGACTATTAACCAGTATTGGCAACCGAAACGAATAACGGTATCGGTAACGGTATTGATATTACATATTTTTTATATCGGTAACGGTAACGGTATTTTCGGTTCACCGTTACCGAAACATCAATACCGGTACGTACCGGTATTATGAATAAAATGTTAACAAGTTATAAATTTGTTAAAAACAAAATGAAAAAAATATTTAAAAAAATTAAAAAAACTGTTATGTTCAATACATTTTCTATACCCGAGTAAAAATAAACATATATAACAATATATAACTTGATGCAAACATAATAAATCATATATGATTATGCATCGCGTGAGATATTTTCTAAATTTTTTAACTGCAGTCATATGTAGTTATATATAATTTAATCATGATTCGGATTAAAAGGTGTACGGTTGATATAATTATATAAAATTATCGGGTCGTTTATGAAACCAATGCGGATTGGTTTGACAACACTTTTCAACGGAAATCAGCTGTATGTGTTTATGAATCCAATCCAATCAAAGAAAAAATGAGAAAATTTCCGTTCGAAAACGAAAATGTGCGTTCATGAATTCCATTCAGTTGGTTTGACAGTTGGAAAATTTTCGTTAACGTTTTGCTTCGGGGATTTGTAAGAAAAGTTGGAAATAATTAATTAAAAAAATTTAAAAACAAAAGTTAAATGAAAAAATGTGGGTAACATGTTTTTTTTTTTTTTGTTTTAGAATTTTTTTAGAAATATTTTTTTCTTTTTTTATATTATAAGGGGAAGGCACAAAATTAATGAGCAAAATGCAGTTAGTTCTTCATGAGTTTGTGGAAATAAATCCCGATATAGCGTATGGATTTTTGTTTTAAGCGCCTAAAATATAAACTGAAAACTGTAAAAATATGCAATAAAAAAAGTGCATTTATACTTTTTTGGAAAAAAAACGTCCATACATTCCAACGTTTGTTTCAGTTTTTATACCTTCCAACCACAGTATGGGCACAGTAAACAGTATATACTGTGGTATGGGAGTATACTCACTTTGTCATTTCGTTTGTAACTCATCGAAATATCGGTCGGGGACCCCATAAAGTATATATATTATTGATCCATGATCGATTCTAAGACATTCTGTGAATGCCCGTCCGTCCGTCTGTAGATGGCACGATGCAGTCCAAAATAAAAGAGCTAGCCTCCTGCCATTTGGCACGAATATGTCTTATGGTCCTAGGTAGGTTAAGTTCGTAAATGGGCAAAATCGGCCCAGGGGAAAAAAGTTCCCCCTTAAAGAACTCAACCAACCACTCAAAAAATTCACTTTTTTTACATGTTTTTTTGTATTTTTGTTAAATAAATGAAAAATTTGGTATATTTATCGGGATGGGAAGGTGTTCCCAACGTCCCCCACTGACCCTATCACCCCCCACAAAAAACAAACGCCCCTGACAATTATTTTTTACATTTTGGAGGGTATAAAATATTCGGCACAGCCGAATTTAACACTCACTTGTTTTTAATATTATTTTACTTTGTCCGCTGTTCCAAAAAAGTAATTGAGTTAAAACACCTCAATTCAACCGAAAAAAGTAGCATAATTGACCTCACCCCTTTCGAATTTTATGAAACTTGGAATATAGTTGGGGCCTTACAAAAAAATCATAGTGCCAAAATTTTGGACTTCTGGTAGTTTTCCTTCCCGAGATATGGGATCTTGAAAATTGGCAAAATCGTATATATTTGACAAAAGTGTTCTGAGATAAATAAAGATAACTCGAAAAGTAATAACAATACAGGTCTCAGTCAGGTTGCAAATAATAGGTAATGAGACAGCCTTTAAAATGGCGTTCCTCAAGATTTTTTTTGAAAAAGGTCAAAGGTCATTGGTTTTAACCTTAATTTTTGGAAAGCTATATCTCAAAAAACGATATTTTTAAAATTTTGGAAAAAATATATGTTGTTAAGAATCACCTATACTACTTAAGTTTAAATTTTCAGGATGGAGTCTTCATTGGAACTTTTTATATTAATAGAAACATTGTGACAGGAAAGAAATAGCGGTGTAATTTCCCTTGGAAAAAAAAATATTTTTTTTCTCCTTGAAATTCTGGTACCAAAATTCCTTTTTCTGAATGTTTTTTTTTGACGTGCTGAGTCCAAATATGACCTTTGAACTGGCCTATCACTATTAGTTTTCGAGATATCTGCACATAAATGTGTGAAAATTGCTAAAACGCTTTTGCTGTGTTTTTTTGAACATTTAGGTGCATCTATCTTGAAAAGTAATAGCGATAGGCCAGTTCAAAGGCCATATTTGGACTCAGCACGTCAAAAACATTCAGAAAAATGAATTTTGGTACCAGAATTTCAAAGAGAAAAAAAATATTTTTTTTTTTCTAAGGGAAATTACACCGCTTTTTCTTTCCTGTCACAATGGTTATATTAATATAAAAAGTTCCAATGAAGACTCCATCCTGAAAATTTAAACTTAAGTAGTATAGGTGATTCTTAATAATATATATTTTTTCCAAAATTTTAAAAATATCGTTTTTTGAGATATAGCTCTCCAAAAATTAAGGTTAAAACCAATGAACTTTGACCTTTTTCAAAAAAAATCTTGGGGAATGTCATTGTAAAGGCTGTCTCATTACCTATTATTCGCAACCTGACTGAGACCTGTATTGTTATTACTCTTCGAGTTATCTTTATTTATCTCAAAACACTTTTGTCAAATATATACAATTTTGTTAATTATCAAGACCGAATATCTCGAATACTGGAATGACCAGAAGCCTGAAAAATTGGCAAAATCTCTTTTTTATTAAAGTAAACCCCAGTACTAAATTTAATTAAATTTGGAGGGGGTGCGGTCAACTCCTCGGTTGAATTGAGGTGTTTTAGCTCAATTCGCATTAAAAAATGTGAAAATGAAAGTTTCCGAATTTTTTGGTGTTCCAGATTTCACTTCCGTGAAAGTAAAACGAATGCACTTTTTTCTCTATAATTTTAAAATTTCAGTTATTCGATTTTAACTTTGAATGAAAACGTAAACAACAGAACACTAAATTGGATTTCATGTGATTCGGAAATTGTGAATTGAAAAGTTGTAATAGACACAACAAGGCTTTTGTTAAGTGTGTATGAAACTTAATTTTTTCATTAACTTTTTCAAAGGGTTTTCTACAAAAAATTTAATAACTTCCAAACAATAATTTTTCTTGCAGAAAACCTTTGATAATTTTTTTTTTATCACTTTAGCTTATTAACGAAAAAAAATCTTTAGTCGGACAAGTATTTCGATTTCAAAATTGGGCGCAAAAATTAATAAGAGACCAGTTGGGCAGCAAGTTACCGATGTTTTAAAAATAGTTCATAACAAAGAAAAAATAAGCTAAATCTTTATACAAATTATGACCCAAATTTATTGATTAATAGCAGAATATGCAAAACATGAATTTTCACCAAAATATGCAAAAATGTGCATTAACGAATCGATGCCTTTTAAAAAGCAAATTCTTTGGTGTGCAAAGATATTTATTCTGAGCCAATGAAATATGTAAAAGAAACTGGTATTTTTTCAAACAAAAGTAATGCCAGATCCTTAGTATGGGTTATGCTTTTGTATAAAACTCCTTACCGTAATGGATCAATAACTAAAAAAATTTAATTCAAAAGAAATGCTTGACAGTTTGTTATTTGCCATATTATAACTGCCATATTATAACAACTCTGACTTTGACTTTCTAACAGAGTTGATACAAAATACGACTCTGTATTTGCAAATACAGAGTCGTATTTTGTAAATACATTTATTTACAACAAAAAAATGTGTCTCCGCTAAGTTCGAACGAAATAGATATTTTTTTCGAACAAAGCACTTTCGTCACGGTTTCATGAACGCTTCGAAAATTGGAAACGGAATTAAATTTCGTTTCCAATCGAATTTCGTTGTGGATTCATGAACGGCCTGTATATGAGGGTTAATACAAAATTTGATTTTCTGTATAATTTAACATAAAATTATATATAGCTTATTCTGTTCCATATAAAACTATTTGGGCAAGGCCACCGTCAGTAACGTCACGCTCGTTTACATATTTTGGTCAATACCTTTATAAAATACAATTATTTCTCCCAACTTGAGAGCGGCATATGAAAGTTCTCGTCATAACTGTTGTTTCATACGCAGACAATTTTGCTGTATCTCGTTTTGTTGTGAAGCTATGACCATTTTAAGCTGTCAGTAACGTCACCGGATTTTGGAAGTGTGTTTGGAGGTAACTGAACGTTTGTGTAAAAATGAGCGAATTGAAAGAGTTCATGTTTATTATTGCCCAGTATTTTAAAAAAGGAAGGATGAAAGATGATTTTTATCCAAAAGGTGGGCTTAATATTTTATGTTTTAATAAAGTAAATGACATAAAAGTAGTGTCAGTAACGTTACGCAAAATGTCAGTAACGTCACACGTACGAATTTCGTTACAATTTTCGGGTCTTTTTTTTTCTTGGGTTAATAGAGGGACCCTACACGCTTCATGCCTATATGTCGGATGATAAAGTTCATGTTGAACGCGGTTATTTCAAGAGCAACCAAGCGGGAAAATTCCTACAATCTAAATGTAAGAAAAGCCAACGGAACCAATGTTTACGTTGATATCCATCCCTCCAAATGTTTGATTGTAAAATTCAAATAATAAAAGGACCGAAAATATATCTTGGAACATCGTAGAAAGGGCAGGACCAATAACAAATTTACAAAAGCGACTGGGGCTCAGCCCATGGAAATCGCATTAAACACCATCTTAAGTTTTAGTCTATACAAGAGTGAGTAAGTTTTTAAGGGAAATACTGTCTATGATGGTTTTTTACCTTTTAACCGGTTTTAACATACTTTAAACAACAAGGCAAACAAATAAGTTAAATTAAAATTTGGAAAACGCCCCAAAATTTCTAGAAAAACAATTACAATTTAGAAAAAGCCAATCGTTCAACTGTTGACGAGTGTGGACGTGTTTTATTTTAACTCCGTGCTATAAATTGAATTACTAAAATTGTTCGTAATAGGTTTGTTCGTAATAGGTATTTTTGTGATATTTTCATTACCACATCAAGGAAAATGAAAATATGGACACAAATGATACCGATTTAGTTCGAGGCTCTGCCTCACCGACTGGTGCTGGTCCTAGCACTGGTCTTAGGGTTGCGACCTTGAAGTCCGGCCTTGATTCTGGTAGGGGTGCTCAGCCTAATATTGGTGGTAAAAAGAAAAAGAAACTTAAGCCATCAAAGGTCAGGCATAACCAGAGAAGGCTTTGTTTGAAAATAATTAACAGACTAAGCCAACTCGATGGAACGAAGCTCTCCGAACGTGAGAAGGCGTCGCTATCATGGGCGAAAGGAGTCATTGAAGAACAGGACAAACTTTCGGCAATGCGCGCATCTGACAAACAGAGCGCTGTTTCGGCCTCGTCATCGAAGTCTGGTAAAAGGTTGCGCTCGCCCGACGAGAAACCTTTACCTAAAAGATCTAAGGTGACCGGCAACGTCTGGACTCAGTCTTTTAGTGAAGTGGTGAAAGGTAACTTCGTTAGGGCTGTGATAAACAGGCAAAATGGGGATTGTAGTATTCCAAGGGACAAGTGGAGTTTAGTTGAAACTAAACTAAATGAAATCTACTATAGGCTTCTTGAGAGTATGCCTGATTTTCTCCCTACTACTGTCAACGCAGGTTGGTATCAGGGGCGAGTAAAACTCGTTGCTTTTGGAAACGAAAGATCCGCAGCCGTGTTTAAGGTTGCCATTAGCCAAGTGGGAGAGTTATGGCCTGGAGCCAGACTGGACGTTGTGGAAAAACATGATATCCCCTCGCAACCCAGAGCTCATGCATGGATCCCAATGGCTACAAGTGACACTGCGGTGATTCTAAAGATGATAAAAGTCTGCAATCCTGACCTTCCAACTCAGAATTGGCAAATTGCCAGATTGGGTGAGATGGAGGGCGCTCGTCGTCAAGCAGTGGTCTTGGTTAATGAGGAATCGCTTCCGCTTTTAGCCAGGACTGACGGCATTATTAGATTTGGCTTTTTTCATATAAGAGTCAATGTCTACAAGGGCGACCAGAAGCCTATTTTGGAAGCAGACAAGCCAGTGGCAGAGTCGGCTGGGGAGGAGAATCTGGAAAAGGTTGATATTCAGCTGACCGATTCTAGGCTGATGGGAGATGCATCTGGCATTTTCGAAACCGAATCTGGCAACGAATGCGACCTCTGTGATGGCACGGAGGATAAAGCTGATGCCACTATGGGTGACATTCAGGACGAGGCCCATGCAGTGAGGAATTCGGAGAGTTCTGTTGCCTCCGATTCAGAACAGATGGGACACATATCTGGCTTATTCGAAACCGAATCTGGGGACGAATGCGACCTCTATGATAACACGGAGGATGAAGCCAATAACACGGTGGTGGAAAGGATGGTGGAAAAAAAGCAAGATGTTGCGGTTCCTACAAATAAACCTCCATCACTGTAAGGCAGCCTCAGCTGCACTATTGCTGCGCCTGACGACAGGAGCAGTTGACTTGGTTTTTATCCAAGAGCCCTGGGTGCGGGGTGGCAGGGTTTGCGGATTGAAGACCCCTGGGTTTAAGTTGATGGTTGCCAAAGGTGAGGGCTCACCAAGAGCCTGCATCTTGGCGAAAAATGGCTTAAATATATTCTTTTTATCAACTTTTAGTGATATGGATGTTACAGCGGCTAGCTTAGAGCTTCATGGGAAATCTATTTGGCTCGCCTCTGCGTATTTTCCTAATCCGGGGCCAATACCCCCGGAGAAGGTTGGCGGTCTGATTCGGGAGTCTGAATCTAGGGGACACCAGTTACTAGTGTGCTGTGATGCTAATGCACATCATTCGATATGGGGTAGTACAGACACAAATGATAGAGGCGAATCACTTTTGGAGTTTTTGTTAAGCACTAACCTGTATATTTGTAACAAGGGTAGTGAACCAACTTTCGTTACAAGTACGCGGCAAGAGGTTCTTGACGTAACACTTGTATCAGATACATTGTCTGATAGTATTGATGACTGGAGAGTTTTGGAAGAGCATTCTTTCTCAGATCATCGGTACATTGAGTTTTTACTCAGGGAGCGTGCCCCGGTTGAGACAGTCTCTAGAAATCTGAGAAGAACAAACTGGGTGAAATATAGGGAGACTTTTTCTTTGCTTTTGGATGAAGTACCCCTATCTGAACCGCATAGTTTAGCGGAAATTGACTGTCTGGTTGACCATATAACAAATGTTTGTAATAGGTGCCTGGATGCGTCTTGCCCTTCTGCAAAGCCTAGAGGGAAAAAAAAGCCACCTTGGTGGTCAAATGAGTTGCAGACTAGCAGAGATTCCTGCAGAAAGCTCTTTAATAAGGCTAAATTTTCAAGAGCGGACGAGGACTGGTCTGCATACAGGCTGCAACTTAAGAGTTATAAAAAGATGATCAGAAATGCCAAATGTGATTCTTGGAAAAACTTCTGTGGAAACATAGAAGACGTTTCTGAGGCATCCAGGCTGCGCAAGGTTCTGGCTTCTTCTCCTTGCACCCTAGGATACCTGAAAGATCCTAATGGGGTGTGGTCTTCCTCCAGTGGAGAGTCGCTGGATCTCCTTTTAAACACGCATTTTCCGGGCAATTCCATGACGCCGTTTCAAGCTTTGGAACGTTCTGACGCCCAAGCATCTGAAATTGCTTCGGAAATAATAAATATGCCAACATTAATCTGGGCGATAAAAAGCTTCAGGCCCTATAAATCTCCGGGACCTGATGGTATAATCCCGGCTGAGTTGCAGCAAGTGTTGGACTATATAGCCCCGTTGCTGTATAATCTATACACAGCATGCATCAACTGGTCGTATATTCCTTTAAAATGGAGGGATACCAGAGTCGTATTTATCCCGAAGGCTGGGAAAAGTTCCCACACAGCTCCGAAGGATTTCAGACCAATTAGTCTGTCTTCTTTTTTGTTAAAGACAATGGAACGAATGATAGACTCATATTTGCGTAGAGTGATTGACCCGAGGTTGCTTTCGACAAAGCAACATGCATACAGCAAGGGACGATCAACGGAAACAGCTCTTCATGAGCTCGTTGGTACCATCGAGAGATCGCTTTCGGTAAAGGAGTACACTATGGTGGCCTTTCTTGATATTGAGGGGGCTTTTAATAATGTCATTCCAGAATCGATAATATTGGCATTGTCTGGTCTGGGAGTAAAGCGTGAAATCGTTTTAATGGTGGAAAACCTACTTGCCAATAGACGTATAACGTCTGAATTGGGAGCGTCCGTCATATCTCGATTTGTCAATAGGGGCACACCACAAGGAGGTGTTCTTTCGCCGCTTCTTTGGAACCTGGCACTGAATTCAATGCTACTATCTCTAGAAGCACGTGGTTGTCATGTTATCGCATATGCTGACGATGTCGCGATAGCGGTAAAGGGGAAGCATCTGCCAACATTGCGGGACATTCTTCAGGGTTCTCTGAAAGATCTGTCTAAATGGGCAAGAGACTGTGGCCTAGGAGTTAATCCTAGTAAAACAGAGCTTGTTTTGTTTACAAGGAAAAATAAGATTCCTGCTTTTGATCCTATTTCTCTGGACGGTACTGAAATCACCTTCTCAGATGGAGCCAAGTATCTTGGAGTATTTCTAGATAGGAAGCTGAATTTCAGGCGTAATATTGAGGAACGGGTGAGAAAAGCAACGATTGCTTTGTATTCCTGTAAAAGGGCCATTGGAAAACGATGGGGTTTTAGCCCTCAAGTCGTTCATTGGATCTATACAGCAGTGGTGCGTCCAATTTTGCTGTATGGAATCATTGTCTGGTGGCCTGCTTTGGAAACAAAAGCGAACTTTGTCTTTATCACGAAGGTACAGAGAATGGCGTCAATGTGCATCACTGGTGCTCTTCGTACTACACCTACGGCTGCATTAGAAATCCTCCTTCACCTGATACCCTTGGACATATTGGGTAGGCAGTATGCGGCTGCGTCGGCAATTCGACTTAATAGCACGCTGCAATGGAGGAGCAGTGATTGTGGCCATAGCGCAATCTTGAAAAAGATAACAATACCACAAAATGTGGACTGTGCTCCCTCTTTGAGCCTCTTTGAGCGCCACTTTACCACTATGATACCATCCAGGGAGTCTTGGATGGGGGATACTCCGGGTAGTGGAGCTACCATAAATTTTTACACAGATGGATCGAGGCTGCACGAACAAGTGGGCTTTGGAGTCTATTCGGAAGAGCTTGGGTTGAGCCTGGCTCGTAGATTGCCAGATCATTGCAGTGTTTACCAGGCAGAGATGCTGGCAATAAAAGAAGTGGCTGACTGGTTGAGCTGCAATGTCTTGTCTGCAACCGCAGTCAACATCTATACTGACAGTCAAGCCGCGGTCAAGTCCCTGGATTCAATGTTTCTGAAAACAAGATCTGCCCTTAACTGCCGCACGTCTTTAAATGAGATGGCCAAGCAGTTTAACATACGACTCATATGGGTCCCAGGGCACAGAGACATTCCAGGGAATTGCAAAGCCGATGAGCTTGCAAGACTAGGAACTACCTTACAGGTTCCAACAGAATTGGAATGTGTTGGTACGCCTCTAGAAACTTGCAAGCAAAACCTACGGCTTTGTTCTGCGACGGAGACTAATCAAAGATGGGCAAATGGATGGACGTGTGAGACAACACGACTGATTTGGCCTTCTCTTAATCAGGGGCGCACAAGTGAGCTGATATCGCTTCCAAGAGGAGAGATTTCAACGGTGGTTTCTATAATTACCGGACACTGTCTTATAGGGAAGCACGCAGAGCGGTTAAATGTGCCGTCGAATGACTTTTGCCGAAGTTGCATGGATGAAGAGGAGTTGGAAACTATCGAACACTTTATTTGCCATTGCCCGGCACTTTCTGGTCAGCGACTTGCTTCACTGGGATCTAGGGAGCTGTACGATCTTTCAGATTTGTCGGATGTCAAAATTCAACATCTAAGGAGTTTCATAAGAAGCTCAAACTGGTTTAACGACAGGGACTAGTAGGGAAACCTATTACGATCCCGTGGTATCACAATGGACCTCAGAGTCTACGTGTGTTGACGTAAAACGTCAGCAGCCACTTACAACCTAACCTAACCTAGAAAAAGCCAATTAAAATTCAGAAAACTTCAATAGAAGTTATGTAAAGACTAATTAAGGCTCATAAATCACTATCAAGTGTCTGCTAGATCCAGGTTTTTAAATATCAATTTGGTTTTCTAAACTTTAATTTGCCTGTTCCAAATTTTAATCAGAATTCCTGAATTTAATTTCTGGTAACTGAGTTTTATTGGAAAAAGTAGAGAAATGTTAATCTTTTTTAAGATAAATGTGCAAGTTCTTTCTAAATTTTCTTTAGCATTTTTTAATTTTAATAAAAAAACTTTATTTGGACAACTTATCAAATATTTTAAATCGTATTTACCAGTAACCGGTTCTGTATGAGGCTATCGGTAACTCATTATTTGTTAACAAGAAGTAACCGGTCCTGTATTAGGTTATCGCTAACTCATTATTTGTTTATAAAAAGTAACCGGTTCTATATGAGGTTATCGGTAACTCATTATTTGTTAGCAAGAAGTAATCGAGCAGGTAACGAGTCCTCATTACATAGAATGCAGGCGGTAATAGGGACTTATTACCAAGTTTTTACTGGGATGTTGATGTCGAAAATGTTGTATTGTGCGGAGGTCTTTACAGGAACGAGTGCTGGTGATATGAAAAAGTATAACCTTCTTCATAATAAAATTGTTCGTTTTGTTTATCATGTTTAGGCTGACCATTCGTACTGATTTGATCAGTACATGTACTGATTTTTGATCACGTGTACTGATCAAAAAACGTTGTACTGATTTGTACTGATTTTTTGAAATATGTACTGATTGTACTGATTTTTGAACATTTCCACATAAAAAATAGTTACTACTATATTCAAAAATTCTTTACAAAAACTTGAGTTTCCATAAAATAAGTCTTCAAGTTAGTTTTTTATGAATTAATTCTGACAATAAAATAATTTATAATGAATTCTAAAGAGCTTAGAATTTGAAAATCAAGAGGTTCCTTAACGCAAAAATGTACCTGAGCGAGAGGTTATTTTGATCTTCATAATCTCTGAGGTTACTAAAATGAAAAGTTCATGGGATAATGGAATTTTTATACTTTTTAGAATGATAATGTAATTGGATGAATAAAATGATTCTTAGATGCTCGATGAGGTAATATCAAACGAATTTATTGGAAAAAGCGCTCAGAACATCTGGGCTATTTAAAAAAGACTTGCTTATTATCGGGAAGTTTTCTAAAAGGAAGAGTTATTAAAAGGCCTCAGAATCTGTGGACTTTTTATTCGCAAAACCTGTTGGTTTTTGTTATATTTTCTGCACCGAAACGATTAAAACATTCAAATGAAGTTGTTTATAGTCAACAAAGTTTTCCACAAAATAACGACACAGTTTATGACAGTTGTTTTTAACAGTTGTTTTTACTAAATACTAATTGACCCCAAGTTGGGTAGTTTAAGCAAAAATTTTTTCAGTGTTGGATAAATCATCAATGTTTCTCAAAAATCATCATTTCCCACAGAAAACAGTTTTCAGAGAGTTATTTCTAGAAAAAAAAACATAAAAACTTGTGCGTACTGATTTGAGTTCAGAAAAAAATGGTCACCCTAATCATGTTAGAACTTGAGATCATAAAACTAGTTACTTTGTAAAATTCTTGGGGTGTGATTTTGGTTCTTTTTTGCATATTAGAATTATTTTGCATATTTATAAAGTTATAAAGTCCAATTGCCCGGAATATTTGTTTAATCATTTTTTATTTTCTCGTTCTGTAAGACATCCACAGTTAATTTTCCTACGCATCAGAACCTCGTTTTTTGAGCACTCTTTTCAAGTGAGAGTTACAAGAATTTGGAACGAACTACCGCATGCACTCAGATCGTTTGCTTTATCTTTAAATGTATTTAAAAAGAAACTATTGGTAGAGGCTTCGTTGCATAATATTTAATTTTCCTAATTGCTAGAATCTACATTGATTAGGTTTTGTTGTTGATCAGAAATATGTCGCATTATTCTGTATTATGAACAAATAATTTTTATGCGAAATGCAGTTATCAGTAATTTATTTCATTATATCATCTCATTAATTACATTTTATTATTTAGCTTTATGATATGTATATAATAATTATTAATTAAACTAGCTGGCCCGGTCCGCGTTGCTGGCCCAAATATAAGATCAGTGTTATATTTCGTTACACTTCAATATATAGCCCTAAAAAAAATGTAATGAATTTCTTGGCATATAAAAATTTGTGGGCGTGGTTTTAAAGACACGATTAGACAGATAATCATCATCAAATTATATTTTAGGAACTAAAACAAAACTATCCATGACTTTGCGAACTGCACAAATTTAAAAATTTTTTAGTGTCATTACGAAAAACACAAAAAAAATTATGTATATCCTTCGTTCTTATCGTGAGCTATTGTCTTGAGTTCAAACAAACCTTTATAATCTTCCCGAATTTTCCATTTTTCCGGGACAATTTTCTCATTTATATTTCTTTAAAAACTCAATTTTAACTATAATTAACATAAAAAAATCGGTCCGGTCATTAGTAGGCGGCATATTTAGACAAAAGTGGGCGTTAAAATTTGTGTGGTAAGTTTAACTGGTACATATGTTCACAATACCCAAGGATTTAAAATCATTTGCACCAAGTTTAAGCGGAGTCTATTAAGAATTTTCTTCTATTAAATATCGATTTAGAGTAAAAATTAAAAATAAGATACATATATCAAAAAAAGTAGGCGACGACAGTTTTTCTTTCCCAACAATTATATGGACTATTACGAACATTTAAAACAAAAAAGTTAGCAAAATCGGTCCAGGCGTTCTCAAGTGTTGCAAATTTTAAGGATATTAAAAAATGTGTGCTTTGAAGTGATTATTATAGTCCTTACTTGAAAATTTACCAAATCAGGCCAGTCGTTCTCCGATTTTAGACGTATTGAAAAAAGTTAGAGTGGACAATTTTTCTTTCAGTAATAACCATAGTGGGCGTGTTTAATTTGTTTTCCAAAAAACCTAAGACAAACATTTAAAAAAAATATTGTCCAAATCGGTCAGTTCCCAAGTGATGCGATTACCAACGAACTACATTTGTTTTTTATTATACCCTCCAACTACAGTATGGGGGTATACTCACTTTGTCATTCCGTGTGTAACGCATCGAAATATCGGTCGGGGACCCCATAAAGTATATATATATATATATATTGATCAGTGATCGATTCTAAGACATTCTAGCGATGTCCGTCCGTCCGTCTGTCTGTCCGTCCGTCTGTAGTTAACACGATGCAGTCCAAAATAAAAGAGCTAGATCCCTCAAGTTTGGCACAAATATGTCTTGTGTTCCTACACGCAAAAAAAATCTGTGTAAGATTGAGCAATCCTACTTGGTAAAACTTTTTTCATACCAAAAAAAATTTTTTACCAAATTTTTGCTAAAATTATGCTTGTCGATGTTAAAGTAACATAATTCATTTTTTATGTAAAATAACCAAGTGCACAATAACGCAAATTACCTGCACAAAAATTTGTCGAAAGAAAACAAAAAAAAAAAAAACAAATGCAGACCGCCATTTTCATTTTGTATTTTTGTGTGCGTTGTTCGTTTATTTTTTGTGTTATAAAAACTTAAAAAGGAAATTGATAAATAAAATTAAAATAAATTTATAAATAAAAATAAATAATTCGTTTTTAAAAAGATAAATAAATGTAAGATAAAAGAATGCTAAAGTTAGTTTTGCTTTCATCACTTAAAACACCATTCATTAAGAAAAACCAATGGAGTCCCAGACGTATGTTTCGATGAATAACAAATGGAATGATAAAGTGAGTATACCCAAATTCCGAAGACACCAATAAGGTTTAATAGATTTTTAGTTAAAAATTAGTGTTTGGTAATAATTTTCTATTTTTACAGGGTACTGCTAAATACATTTTTGAAGCTATGGCGAGTTCTTCACTACAATAAAGAGCGTGGACACCAGTCCTGCCTTTAGTTATAAAATTAAAATCTAAAAACTCATTTATATAGCAAAGCCAATGGAGTCCAGACCTGTTTTGATGAGTAACAAATGGAATGACAAAAAGTAAGTGTTCCTCCATACCAAGAAACCAATAGAGTTAACTAGTTTTTTAAATTAAAAATTTGTGTTTTGTAATAATAATGTTCTATTTTTACAGGATGCTTTTAAATAAATTCGTGAAGCTAAAGCGGATCCTTCACTTCAAGAAAAAGCGTAGGCAGCAGTCACTGGAGAAATTTGTACAAAGAGGGTCAGTTGGTCGGTGGTAAATTAAATCCTACACAACATTTATTATATTGATATGGATTTATTGTGTGAAAATTTTAAATTCAACAAATATATAATTTTTTACAAAAATTTAATAAAAAAATTATTTTAGCATAAATGTGGAATTTTTTAGCATTATTTTTAGTCACCTTTTCAAATCATTTTGGTATATTTCACCATATTTCTTTTGGTACATTTTACCAAGTTTTTGCTTAAATAGCATTAGCATTTTCTTCAAAATTTTTTACATAAGCGTTTTGGCTAAATTGCGAAGACTACTTCGTCGGTTGTAGTTTTAGCATATTTTTGGTAAAATTATGCCAGATTTTTGCTCATTGCGACACAGATTTTTTTTGCGTGTAGGCAGGTTAAGTTCGGAAATTGGCCAAATCGGACCAGGGGGAAAAAAGTTCCCCCTTGAAGAACTAAACCAACCTCTAAAAAAATACACTTTTTTACATGTTTTTTTTGCATTTTTGTTAAGTAAATGAAACATTTGGTATATTTATCGCGATGGGAAGGTGCTCTCAACGTCCCCCACTGACCTTATCAACCCCCCCCCCCAAAAAAAAAGTTACGCCCCTGACAAATTTTTGTTTTAATTTTTTTTTTTACATTTTGGAGGGTATAAAAGATTCGGCACAGCCGAATTTAACACTCTCACTTGTTTTTATTTATATTTTATTATTCAATATTTTATTTTTCTATTTTATTCAATATTTTATTTTTCTAGAATTTAACCAACTCGGTCCATCCATTCAAAAGTGTGCTTAGAAATGGAAAACTGTTCTTTTCGAAAACCTTAGTTGGACTATAGCGAACATTAAAAACAAAATTATACAAATTGATCCAGCCATTCCATGATTTAAAATATATATATATATCGGGAAAAGTGAGCGTAAAAGTAGGCTTGGCCAATTTTTTTGCGGACTATAACCAAATTTGTCTAGCCGTTATAGTTCTTTCGATGCATGGAAAAAAGTGGGCGTGGGAAATTTTACTATCCGTAATAACATAAGTTGAATTATGACGAACATTTTCAACAAAAATTAGCCAATGTGGACATGGTCAATTTCTTTTTTCATAAAAACCAAAGTTGGAAAAGGAGGAAAATTCTTTTAAAAAATAATTTAGTCAAATCGGTCAGCCATTCTCAGATTTCAGATAAATTGAAAAAGTGGGCGTAAAAGTGGGCGTGGTTGATTTTTCTTTCAATAAAAACTTATATTGGATTACTACGAACATTTATATAAAAAATTACCCAAATCGGTGCAGCCGTTTTCCGATTTTAGATAAATTGAGAAAAATGGGCGTAAAAGTGGGCGTGGTCAATTTTTCTTTACGTAAAAACATAAGTTGGGATATGACAAACATTTCAAAAAAAAAAAATGTCCAAATCGGTCCAGCCGTTCTCAACTGATGCGGTTACCAACGAACGACAATTGATTTTTATTTATATAGATTATATTTTTGTTATTGTTAGCTCACTAACCATATACGGCCCCAAGGGCTCGGTTAGTTAAATATATGGATTAAATAAAAAAATAAATAAATAAAAAAAAAAACAATTATGTCTTAAATTTTAGTTATGAAACATATCTGTAGCCTGATCTTCCAAGTGGTTCTAAAAAATGGATCTGAGTTAAAAATCAAGAGCTGGATCCGTCCTTGAGTTTGAGATATAACTTTTTTTTTTTTTTTTTTAGAATTCAGTTCACTACAGCCCTGTTTACTTACTTTTGTGATCAATTGTATACTCTTAAATAAAACAAACCCAATTTATTCTTATGTATATTTTTTTATAATGTGTAATAAACATTTTACATATATTTTATGAATATATTCTACGGGTTTTGAAAGATTTAAAAATATGTGAAAAGAAATCAATTATTTTTTAAACATACACATATATGCATTTTACATTTTTGTAAAAAAAAGAAGCGAAAATAACATTAAAAACTGAAATTCATGTCTTTCAAATTGATATTAATAGTTTGGTAGGGTTGCTTAGCCTAATAAAATAAGGGACAATAGGAATGGGTGCATTTTTTTTTGTCAAATGGAAATTAAAAATACCATTTTTCAATGCCCAGTAGAATAGATGGTTGATAACACAGTCCCGCACGGGAAAATTACAGAAATGAAAGATGGTGGATCTTAAAGATTTTCGATGCTGAATTGAATCTATTCTCGAAGATTCCTAAGTTCCTTAGGTTTTGGGGTAGTTTTAAGTCAAAAAGGCTTTTTGTGCCGTTTTTAAGAATGTATTGTGGGTTACAATTTTTAATTGTCTAAATTGCATAGTATAGTACTAGTCCTTTGACTTAATTTTAGTTAGTCTCTGTACGACTATTTTAAGCAAGTTTTTTGACATTACCTGCTAGAGAATTTTTGAGAACATATTCGTGTTTATTATCAAAAAACAAAACATTAAAATTAACCCTGTTTCATTTCTGTTATAGACGAAAGCTTAAATTTTGTAGGTCTGTGTAATTAAAAGAGGAACACTATCAGAGTATGACAGTTTGTTTAGTCGTTTGACTTTCTATTTGAAGTAAGGACATTAACAGCAGTAATCGCATCCGGAAACATTGAATGGTAATTAAGGAGTGGAACATAGGCAGCAGCAATAACACGACCAGCAAACCATCTTCCGTGTAATGCATTTACAGCCAAAACAGCTGTTGTGATACTGGGACATTTGACGTAAACATTTCCAGTCGGTGATACTTTGTCTACAAAGATGTGCAATAAACCGCCATGTTTGGAGCATTCATCAATGACATCATCGCGTATCTCAGTATCCCATATTGGGTTGGTTTCTGTGCGTGGATCAAACATATTCGACAGCATAAAGCACTGTGTGGCTATGGGTGGATTTTGTGCTTGAGTTTGTACGGGGGCTGGTTGTGGAGCGGTAGCAAGTAAAGCATTAGCAGCAGCTTGAGGAACAGCAAGTCCAGCTCCTTCTGCTAGTTTAAACATCAGTTGGAGTCGACCGGTTGCACCCAAATCTATGCCACTGCGATCCATTTCATCTGTGTCAAGTGAAGATGTGTTCATGTCTAATCTCTCTGTAACATTGCCTACTTTCATAGGACGTCCTGCTAGTTCAAACCCATTTAATTGCTCTAAAGCTTTCTTGGCATCTTCAGCATTGTGGTACTAAAATAATCATAAAAAAAATATCAAATGTTGCAAAAGTATATGCAGTTTTAGTTACCGTTATAAACCCATAGCCTTTCGAACGACCTGTCTCCGTATCCATTATCAGTTGAATAGTGTCAATCTTTCCAAATGGTTCGAAAATTCCACGCAACATGTCCTCGGTTATATTGAAATGTAATGATCCCACATATAGTCTCATAGGACCAGTGTGATTTTTTGGTGTAAACGTTGGCACTGCATTTGCAATTCTGTTCTTTTCCGCTTGTGTGTGTTGTACGACAATTGGTATCCCAAGCAGCCTTTGGCCGGATAAACCTAATGCAAGTGCTACAGATTCTGGATCTTGAAATTCAATATAAGCAATGCCCTTGAAGCGCTTTGTCTTATTGCATGTTATTAAACGCACATCTCGTACTTTGCCAACACTTGAAAAGAATTCTTCTAGGTCTCGAGCACGAACTCGTTGAGACAATTGCATACAAAATACAGTACGAGCATCACGCTCCTCTGGACTAAGTTCAGTTTGTGGTGATCGATCAGGACCCAAACCATTGGGCGGTGTACGACCTCGTCTAAACGGTCGCGGCGATCCACTAGCACGGCGTTTGCTAAAAAGAAAATATTTTGTTGGGTTTGTTAGTTGTTCGTAAAAAAATTCGTGCTTGTTGTTTTTCTATGAGAAATATGAAACAACTATTTTGGCTTCCCGATTAAAAAAAAGATTATATGTACATTATTACACTGTACAACAATTCAAACTTTTCCCAAACTTACGGGGTTCCGACGATTGATTCTGGTAAGGCGACCAAAAAAAGATATACATACGTGTGTCGGCATTTTGAAAGATCACATCGGAATTTTATTTTAGAGGCGTTTAAATTTTCTTAGCTTTGGCCTGTTCTTGCAGCATGTCGGTATATGTTTTTGTTACATCTGAAGTGCAGGGTATGTTCAGCAACTTTGTAGATATTTTTGCGGAACATTAACCTTCTATCTCTCTTCCATAATGGTATTTTTTGGATCTATTCTAAGAAATCGTTAAAAACACCCCTAAAAAGGGGGAGTGTGGGAATGAAATGTTCTACAAAAATGTTGACCATAAAATTTTACAATATACGTTGTCAACACAAACAACAAAAAAGAGTCAAGTTCAAGATTTCGCACTCAATAAAATTATAAAAAAAATTAACCCTTAGTTTCCAATCTTGAATTTAATTGGCTTTTGGAGTTTCTGTTAAGTTTTGGGTTTTGGTGTGTTCTGACCAAACCTGTAAAAAACTTGAATTCAAGTATTTTCAAGTAAGTATACAAATATTTGTACTTGAAATATTCAAGTATAAATATTTTTTACTTACTTGAATAATTTTTCAAGTGCGTAAAAATATACTTGTACTTGAAATTTTCAAGTACAAGTATTTTCAAGTATTTTTTACTTGAAACAAAATTTGATCAAGTAAAATACTTGATAGACATTTTGTTCAAATAAAAAAATTGAGCAACAATTTTTGGAAATAATAAACATAAATATTGCTTTTATGAGATTGTCAAAAAAAAAAAATTAAATTCAATTTTTTACATAATATTAGTTTTCTTTGTGATTTTCTTTATTTTTTAATTTCTGATCGCGTTTTTAAAAGAGCCTGCAACAACTGCATACATTATGCATATGACATCTAATTGGAGAAAAAGGCGAAGGAGTAAAAAATACGAATATGTATTCGACAATTGTCACAGAGTGGCTCCTAGAGGGGAGAAATACAAGACCAACCTCCATTATTTGTTACATCAAAGCATTTTTACTGAGTAAACCTACACCCTATCTCCACTCGCTAATAGGTCGCCCAAAACAAAAAAAATATGAAATTTACTTCCATCGCTCTGTCTTAAGGATGTCCCCAGAGAAATCGATTGTATGACCGATCCCGAATTTCTGGCGGGTTGGTCACAACAAACCAACCCTCTATCTGCAATACTTAAGGCGGTCCCCGTACAATTTTGTTGTTTTCTATAAACTTATTTTATTAGATCTGCTCCTACCGCTTTCACGGCGCCTTTTAGAGGGGTTAAATGTAATACCTAACTTCATTTTTGCCACCATATATAGCACAATTTTATGACCAATATTTTTTTAGAGCATTTTAGGCGTGTTTTTTACGATTTGTTAGAATAGAGACCGTTATGCGGAGGAGTTAGAGGGTTAATATGTTCCACAAAAATATTTGCCATATTTTCTACAAAGTTTCTGAACATACCCGAAACGTCAGATGTAAATAACACATAGTTTTATAGTAAAAATCAAGATTGCCAATTAAAAAATTACAAAATACAAATACTGGTTTTTGGTGTTTGAGTTAAGATTTTGGCTTTGATGTGCTCGGACATATAAAAGTAACATTTTATGGCCGACATTTTTGTAGAATATTTCATCCCCGCTCTTTCGCTGTGCTTTTTACGATTTTTTAGAAGAGTCAAAAAATACCGTTATGAGTGGGAGTTAGAGGGTTAATATGTTCCACAAAAATATTAGCCATAATTTTTTACAAAGTTGCTGAACAATGCCTACACCTCAGATGTAAAGAAAACATAGTTTTATATACCGATGATGCAAGAACAGGTCAAAGCTGGGAAACTTTAACCGTCTCTAAAATAAAATTCCGATGTTACCTTTAAAAATGCCGACACACGCATATTTTTTTGGTCTCCTCTACCAGAATCAATCGTCGGAACCCAGTAATTTTTTTAGTGTTGTACTGTGATATTAGAGTCTTGTCGAGGGTGTCAAAATTATGGCGGATCAAAGATGTCGCGGTTTAATAAATCTTAAAATCATTTTTACCTTTTTTTTGTTTAATATTGTTGCATGTGTTATTAAAACTTGCCATATACATATCGCTCATTTACTTGTATAGTGTCATAACTCAAAACACGTGATTTTTGAGTTAACAATACACAACCGGCCGTTTGCAATGTAAACCAGTTTCAAGTGTTAACTTTAAAAATGTTTTCTGCAAAATCAAATATTTTGAGTTATGACACTATACAAGTAAATAAGCGATATGATACATCTTTAACCCTTTGTCGCCGATTGGCTCATAGTCGTTTCCAAATTTATTTAAATTATTTATTTGATTTGTTTGTTTTTATTTGTTTGGGCATCCATCATGGAATGACCCTTATTGTTGTTCAATTTTAAAATATTTTTTATGTGTGCATTTTGTTATTGTAACTTTTTGCACATTCCTTTTAGTACTGATCTTCCCGCAGTGTTTTAGTTTCGTTTAGTTTTTTTTTTTTTTTTATAAAGGAACAGTTATTCCTTATGTGTTATACATTAGGGCTCTTATTCATAATACTTATAACAGACTTATTGTAGGTTTATTTGACAATTATTCCTGCAATATCTGTCAAATAAACCTACTTTAAATATATTTCAGGTTTTATGAATAACCACCTAGAAATTTTGGTTCTTTGTTTGTTAAAACTTTTTATTAAAATCAGATTGTAAAGGGAAAACACTGCGGTAAGAACAAATGAGGTACATATTGTAATTATTTTTTAACATTTATTTTTTGTATTTTATTAGAAATAAACGCACACAAACATACGCACATCTTACTTTAAATATATGGCCTTTTTATTTAGATGAAGTTTTTGGTGTTGTTAAATTCGCCCCTTACAAATCTCACGTCGCAGTCAGCGACACCCTTTAACGACCACACTTTTTTAATAAATTATTGTATGTCAACGAAAAAAATCCATGAAACTTGCTGCTTGTTTTATAAAATATACGAACATTTGCTTTAAATTACAAAAAAAAAAAAAAAATGTCTGGTCATTCGTAAATTTACGAAACATACAAAAATATTTTTTTAATCATGAAAATGTTAAATTTCTAGAGTTGTCAAAACAGGTTTTCGAATTATTCGATAAAACGGTTTCTTTGTATTTTTCTGTTTTTTTTAAAAAAGGAGGTTGCGAGTCATTAACGCGAGTACCAACAAAAATTTAAGCGAAATAAAAATTCTCCGATTCTTCAAATCGCAATCAGAATGTGAAAAAATATTTAATTACATAAATTAACTAAATCTTGAGTCATGCGTCATCACCAGGCTGACCATTCGTACTGATTTGATCAGTACATATACTGATTTTTAGTCAGGTTAAATATGTACTGATTTTTGTACATTTCCACATAAAAAAATATGTTATTCAAAAATTCTATACCAAAACTATTATTTCCTTAAAATAATTAATTTAAGAAGTTTTTGTTAAAAATGACAAAATCTCGATTTGTTATTTTTAAAACGCGATTTTCTCAAAATTGAGACGTCATAGAAACTTTTGGTAAAGGATTTAGATACAGGACATCAACCTTTATTTATCATATGTTACACTTTAACACAAGTTGTACCGTTTTTCTGTAGAATCCAATAAGACTATCTCAAAAACCCCATTAAAGATTTTTTTCAAATTGGGCTTAAACTGTTTGTACGGGTGCCGACTAACATAATCTGCAATAAAATTTCATATGCAACGAACTTTTAATTAAACTTGTTCAAACACACCGTGTATGATTCAATAAAACAAGTTTATAAAAAATAAAACAATTGTATGTGGACCGCCTTAAGAACGGAAGATAGAGGGTAGGTACATATGTTTTGAGAAAATGTTGGGGTAAAAAAAAAAATATTGGGGGGTCGGTCATACAGATGGCCCCTCTAGGGGCATCGTTGTGATAGTTAGAGCGATGGGAGCTAATTTCATAAACATTTTATTCTATTTTCTATGAAAAGGTCCCTTAAAATCAGTTCACACATGTAAAAATAAGTTTTTAAAGGGTTCCTTACCTTCTTTCGAGTGAGCGAGATTGTCTAAATGACCGGCTTCGTCCCTGCTCTTTTATAGGACTAAGACGTTCTTTGGAGCGGCGATCTTTTGAACTACGTCGGTAATCACGAGAACGGCTGCTTTTTCTATCGTTACGTGCTCTGCTACTTTTTCTGTCTTTTGATCGACTGCGACGATGATCCCGTGAACGACTTCTTACGCGACGATCACGATCTCTATCTCGATCACGTTCTCTATCACGGGGAGATCTCTTACGTTCTCTTTCTCGCTCTCTATCTTTTGAACGATTGCGTTCTCTATCCTTGCCCTTTTCACGTTCTGAATTTGAAGACTTATGTTGTCTCCTATCATCTTTAGCTCGAGGAGATCCAGATCGGCTTCTAAATGCAAAATAAATGAAAAATTAGATCATACAAAACAATGTTTGTTAAAAACAAGTAAGAGTGTTAAATTCGGCTGTGCCGAATCTTTTATACCAATGGTTCTCAAATAGTGTGTCGCGACCCCCTAGGGGGTCGCGGAAGAGTTTCAAGGGGGTCGCGAACAATTTTGTTAAAACTTAAATTTTGGTAAATTTAAAACACATTTTTTTATTGTTGTGTTATAAAAATATACAAATACATTCGATTAGAGTATTATTCAGCTCGAGGCCCAAAAATATTTCTATTTATAATAGAGTATAGTCATTATAGAGTATTTTCAATTTATTGCTTTAAAAAAGTTACTCGTCTCATAATGTCTGTTCGTTTACCTTACTACAATCTACTAATTTTTACTACTTTTACTACAGCTGGAAATTTTCAGTACAAAAAGTAAACAAAAATTTCCAGTTGTAGTTAAAATAGTAAGAAATTTAAGTAAACGAACAGACTTATAGTATATCTGTACTGATCAGTTTCACCTCCACTAAGGGATCTTAAGCAGATTTTAGAGAATCATTGTTGGACAATCAAACATCAAACCAGATATAATATTTCATATATTTCACAAGTTAAATGAGAAATACTATTATGAAGGTCCAAAATCTGTTTTCCAACAAAAATAACTATTTTAAAGCAAAAATTGTACTTATCCACAACCGGCCAATAATACTCTAATCGAATATATTTATATATAAAGGCCGAATAAATACATTTTATTTCTATGTAACTTTTGGAACTTAAAATAAACAAGTAAAAAAGTTAAATTCAGCCTTGCCGAATGTAGTGATACCCTCCATAATTTCAAAAAGATTATTGCAAAAAACTTTATTTAAAAGGAAAATTACTTTTGAAAAAAAAAAATTGAAAAAAAAAATTTCCGCGAAAAAAAATTTTGGTAAAAAAAATCCCCGATTTTTTTATTTTTTTGTCAAAAACTATGTTCGTACTTGTTTAAATACCATTTGGTGTTCAATTATGTTCACATATGTCAACCAGAAGCCGAATTGAAGCATTTTGTATTTTTAGGTTATGTTGAATGTACTGAAATTTTTGAGGTGTGCTTACATTTTCGTTCATAACTTTCGAACCGCTGAACCGATATTGCTCAAATGCAATACCAAACTTCTCGGGAGAACTTCCAATAAATATGTTAAGTTTCAGTCATCTCTGTGCAATATTTTGTCCGTGACAGCATTTTCCACAGACAGACAGACAGACAGACGGACATCGCTAGAATGTCTTAAAATCGATCGGGCATCATGAATATATATACTTTATGGGGTCCCAGATCGAACAAATTTCCTCTCGAATATGTGTTTAAAAACTCATTATGCTTTTTGCACTAAAGAAATACAAGTTTACCATTATTTAAAAAAAAAAATTATTCCACGCCCATAAAAGTGATGCGGTCCGAAAAAACGACATTTTCTAATTCTCTGGGTCCAATTGCAGGACTTTGAACTTCTTGTAGCATAAAAATGTTGTATTTGTTAAACAAAAACATGAAAAATCATGTAAAAAATTGTATTTTTCAGACGTTGCACAGTGCCACATTTGGCCAATCTAGCACGACAAAAATCAAAAAAAAAAAGTTCCCCGATTTTTATTATTTGTTTGTATGTATTATAAAACATTTTTAATAGCACGGAAATACTCATATCGCTCCTTTACTTGTATAGTGTCACAACTCAAAATATTTGATTTTGCAGAAAACACGTTTAAAGTTTACTATTGAAACTGGTTTTTAATTGAAAAAGGCCGGTACATAGAAAATGTAATAATGGCGTGTACTCTTCTCAAACGGTGAGTTTAAAAGATATTAATACGAATTTTTGACACAATATAAAGCGCGATATAACGAATAATTCTGCATCATTAACTCAAAAAACGCATTTTTTGAGTTATGACACTATACAAGTAAAGGAGCGATATAAGAACGATAATTCTGTTCGTTATTAAGATGTGGGTGCATACAGTTGCATCTTGTAAAATCCTGCAAGTAGTGTTCATTATTTCGCATTATTTAAGCCGATTTTAAGCCGATTTTAAACTGTTGTAACTTTTTAACAAAATAAGATTTTTATTCACTCTTTTTTGTAAATTTTAAGGGATATTTAAAGGCTTTAAGTCATATCTTTTCTTTTTTTTTTAAATAATTTTTTCTATTTTTTATCAAATTTTTAAAATAATAAAAATTTTTGAAAAGAAAATTATATATTTATTTTATTTGATGGAATAGAACTTTTGTATTTGTTCCCTATTGGTCGCCGAACTTTTTTAGACACATTGATCAATATCCATATTACTTATTTCAATGGCTAACTTTTGCGACCGTCTGCGACGCCGACTACAGTGGGGCGATTTGTAAACCTTCCCAGCCAGAAATTGCCAACCGTACCAAAACAAAAGTACTGGCAAAGCAATTTATTTTTTGTATAGCAAGCTCTTTTTAGTAAAGTACTTGGTTTCACCGAATTAAGTACTTTGTTAGCACTTTTTTTACCAAACTAAAGGCGGTTTATTTATTTGAAATATTTTTTTTAATAATTTAATTAAATTTTAACATTTTATTTGAAAACACTTAATTATGTTATAAAGCTATGACAATGGTATGAATACATTTTGATTCTACTATGTGGATACTGATTTCAATGTTATTTTTAACAAATTTGTTTAACATTCTAGAGTCCTATTTCTCTTGATGGTACTGGAAATTTAAAAAAAAAAATCGCTACATTCAATGAAAATATTGACTTTCAATATATATATCATCACATTTGTATTTAGACAGCTTTTTATTTAAAATTTCAGTAACTTTAATTACATTTTCATTGTCGAGTAAACATACGTTATCTGGATGAATTGGTTTCATTTTAAAACCATTAATGTTTACGAAAGAAAATACAACTCTCGATTCCGAGCATTCTTTTATATTCCTAGAGAGTATTTGGAACTTCTATTAAGAGGATGTAGCAATAAATTCGCGAATTTCTTCATTTTTTGACGTTGTTGCGAAATTAAATTGGCCTTTGATAAAAAACTTGCTTTTACCATCATGTTGAATTTTATCATCATGTTGTATATGGCAGCACCATTTTTCGAGATAATTTAAGGGTCCATCTTTAAGTAAATAACAATGATGGGTACCAATACCTTTTCGATACCAATACCCGTTAATACCAATTCAAATTGAAAACCAATACCAATTAAAAACCAATACCTTTATTTGTGCGATACCAATACCGATAAAAAACCAATACCGATTCCCCACTACCAATACCAATTAAAACCCAATACTTTTATTCTTCAAAACCAATACCAATAAAAAACCAATACCAATTCGTTTTTTCTACTTTCGTATCGGTTTTGTTTCGGTTTTTTGTATTCTTATTTTCGTTTGTTTTAATTGTGACGTCAAACATTATTAGGTTTTACCTGACTAACGAATTGCAAAAGATGTTACATCGATCAGTAATCGTTTGCATGCATTGTCACATAACAAAAAGGAGTTAGCTACTTGAATTTTAAAAGCCATAAAAACATAAAAGAAATATTTTTTGTCACGGTTTTTATGACCCCTAATAAAAGTAGGTCTTAAAAAATTTAGACCTTTTCTGTGATGAAATTTTTTCTTTTGCAAACATTGTTAATATTTGATATATGTACATTGAATGTCACTGCACTCTTCTTTGCGTTGTAAAAAAAATACTAATGTCCTTGTTTGGAAATTCCAAAATTTTAATCAAGCAGACGTTACAAAATTTTATGCCACAACACCAGAATCCAGAAAATTTTTTTTATTGTTTTATTAGAGGCACAGTCATATTATATAAGAAATTAAGAACGCATAATGTGCAGTTCACACTTGCTATTTTTGAGAGCTTAAGGGCTACGTGTTTAAAAAATTATTTTTTCTGTATCCATTACGTTTTTATTCTGTTACTGGTGTTTTAGGCCTTTTTTTGTTGGCAAACTTAGATTGTTAACATGCATCAAAACGAAACGTTAACTTCCATAAATTTCTCAATTTAATTCAGCGTCGTTTGGAACAGTTTTGTAAAATATTACACATTTTCGATGAAATATTGATAAAATTAGTTTATTAAATGCAATTTAGCTTGAAAGCAAGACAAAAACATTTATATTTTTTATTAATACCAAAGAGAGCAATTAACAATAAGAGAATCATTCACAATGGATGCAAGTTAATTTTTAACTTCTAGAATTTTGAGCGTTAACACTAATGTGAACTTTGTATGGTAGAACACTAATAATTATGCCAACAAAATACGCCTTTTGTTAAACAACTTGTTTAAGGTCGTAAGTGTGAACCCCATATAAGAAAAAAATTGACCCATGTAATCGCAATTGGCAAAAGATCTAAAATCGAAAAGGGGCCCCTGCATGATAACCCATTTCGATCACCTTTTTCAAAAAAATATTTATGTAAGAAAAGGATGAAGTTTAGGTATATTTGGTTACAAATGTTAAGTCTTATCTTTCTGCAATTAAAAAATATCTCCCCTTGACCACCGGAATTACTATGTGCATTAAATGCAATGTGCATCAGCACAGAAATTATTTCAAGCAAAAACGAAAAATTTGCATTTTTTAAGTTTAGGCTTTTAATTTTTTTATTAATTAATATTAATTTTTTTAGATTTAATTTATTATCAAATTCCACTAATTGAAACATTTTGAAACTATTTTTTTTGAAAATAACGAAATAAATTAATAAAATAGCAAATAAATCCAAATATTAAAATTGCATAAAAAGTTGAAGTACGGGCTTTTCTGGAATAACGGAACATTAAAAATTTTTTTGACAAAAGTTTTGAGATCAGCCGGTGCTAATTTTACTAAATAGTTACTTTTTTTCAAAAAAAAAAAAAATTAATCTTTGTCCAAAATGGGTTAAGCATGTACTATTTAGTTTAAAGTTTGTCATAATTCTGAATGCAAATACTGCTAAAAAAAATATATATTATTTTTAAAAGGGGGTTTTCAAAAAAAAAAAAATACATCCCTCACGCAAAAATTCGACTCACTCTCTAGACACTCAGAATTTTTCAACTCACAATCACGAGATTTAAATGAAAATCACTTTTTTGAGTCACGCAAATCACGGGACCAGCGACCATATCCAATTCAAATATATAAACAAGAGACAAGGGGCTTTTCATTTGTTTAATCTATAACATCTGTAAACTTTATTTAAAATGAAGTGTCCACCCTTGAAAAAGTTTTCTTGTAGATCTGAATCCAAAAAGTTTCAAGGCAATTATTTATTACCTTACACTCAAAAAATTATGTTAGTAAAATCAACTGAAAATGTCAGTTAAAATAACTACTTTGTAAGTTGTTTTGGGGTCAACTACTTTTTCCGTTAAATCAACTAACGATGTTAGTTATTTTAACTGGCAAAAAACAACTGACTTATGTAGTAAAAACTACTTACATTTGTAGTCAAAACAACTAAAATGTAGTAAAAATAAAATAATCAATATATACATATATTTTTTCGAAATATTTTTCAAAAAATTCAGACCATTTTTTTTTTTAAAAAGTTGTGAAAAATAAATAAAAACGAAAATTTATCTTTATTTTTTGGAAAAAACTTTGAAAATTTTTCAGATATAAAAAAAATAAAATTAACTACTTTAAATAACTGTTACTACATCACAGTACTTTTTTGTTAGTTGTTCAAAAAAACGACTTAAAATAACTAACAGAAATAGTTGTTTGATATTTTTCATACAAAAACAACTGACTTGTAGTTGAAAACAACTAACTACTGTAAAATATACAAATAACTAACATGTAGTAACTTACATAATTTTCTGAGTGTAATATAGTCACTTGACTTAAATGAAAATCACTCTATAACCAAATGAATTAAATGAAAATCACTCAAGCTCACGCGTGAATCACGGGACCAGAGACAATCTCCAATTCAAATACGTAAACAAAGGGCAAGTGTCTCTTCATTTGATTCATCTATAACATCTGTAAATTTTGTTAAAAATTAAGTGTCCACCCTGAAATAGTTTCCTAATAGGTCCGATTTCAAAAAGTTTTAAGTCACTTATTTATTACCCTAATATAATACTTAATTTAAATAAAAATCGCTCACGCCTGAATCACGTGGTTTTTTGAGTCACGCAAATTACGGGACCACAGACCATCTCTAATTCAAATACATAAACAAGAGACAAGTTTCTCTTCATTTGTTTCATCTATAACATCTGTAAATTTTATTAAAAATGAAGTGTCCACCCTGAAATAGTTTCCTTGTAGGTCCGATTTCAAAAACTTTCAAGGCACTTATTTATTACCTTAATATACACAGAGAAAAATAAATTTCCAACTGAATTTTTCAGTTGTATCAACTCGAAATTCGGTTGCTGCTACTAAATTTCGCTGTGACAGACGAATTTTTTAGTTGTTTCAATTAAAAGACAGTTGAATTAACAAAATTTAGTTGTAACTACCGATAGTTAGTTGTTACAATCTTAATACAAATGCATCAACCGAATTTATGTTGCAACAACTGAATTTCAGTTGGAAATTAGCAAATTTGTTTTCTGTGTGTAGGCTTATATTCTGAATTTCAAAAAAAAATCGGTTAACATTTACGACCTGTAGAGACTTTTGGCCAAAAAACCTACCATCTCGCCACAGTGTGCACTGTGGGGCGGACAGAAGGACGACTTACGTTAAATTAATTAATATTAACGACAAAACCTTTTGCATACAAATACCAAAACCGATATAAGATAAATACCAATACTTATTAAAAACCGATACCGATTCGAGGCTGAAACCAATACCAATACCCAATACCTAAATAATTCAAAACCAATACCGAAACCTATACCAATTCAACAAAAAATGAAAACCAATACCTATACCAATACTAATATAATTTTAAAAACCAATACCAATACCAATACTTTTATCGAATTGGTACCCATCCTTGGTAAATAATGTGTGAACCTTACAGAATTTACTGACCAAAATTTATTTTATTGGACAAATTTTTCGTCAGTTATTTGTTTAACGTTACCACATTATATAGTTAAAGATGGACCCTTAAGTCATCTTGTAAAAGGATTCTGCCATAAAAAAAAGTTTTTCGCGATTTTTAACATGATGTCTATATCACATAGATGTTTTTTGTTTACTATTCGTAGTGTTAGGGATGCCTTTATGATCCACTAAAAGCAAGTTTTTTTTTATCAAATACCAATTTAGAGTTTTATTTCGTGAGAACCTCGAAAAATGAAGAAATTCGCGAATTTAAGGGCTTAAGATGAAAAGCTTTAAACCAAATTTGCATAAGAAACATTGCTACAAGTCAAGAAAACTGTACCATGCATCGAAAAACGGAGTACGCCATTCGACTCAGCATGTTTCAAATAAATGGAAATGTTGGTCATACCTCTTATTTTATATAATAGTGGTCACTTTTGTCATGCTGTGTAATTAATATATAATTTATTTAAAATAGAAAAATTAAAAAAAAAAAGATTTTTAATGTACAAATTATTAAATAAAAAAAATATTTTATTAAATACATTTTTAATTTTGTAATGGATTGTTTTAGTTAAAAAGCTATTTTAAAAATTCTCGGATAGTACTTTTTAAAGTACAGGGAAAGCGCTTTTAAAAGTACTTTGCCACTACTAAATGGTGTTATCATTTGGCATCTTAGCAAGTACTAAAAACCCAATAAAAAGGTACTTTGCCAGTATTAATACTACCTTATTAGGTACTTTGCCAGATCTGGCCCGTATGTATTTTTCTGCCTGGGTTGTTTTTACATATTTTGTATACATATTTTTGAAAAGTGGGCGTGTCAGTTGTCTGACCGCCCCCTTTTTTTGTGATATTATTTCTACAGTCCTTGAGAGTATATATACCAAGTTTAATGAAATTACAACCAAAATTAAAAATTTTTTAAAAAGTGGGCGTGGCCGTTAACTGGCCTCCTTTTTTTTCATAATGTTGTTTTTGAAGTCAAAACGAACATGTATACCGAATTTCTAGTCAATTTAATTAAAATTGGATTTTTGTCGTCCTAGATTGGCCAAATGTGGCACTGTGCGTTGGTTTAGTTCTTCAAGGGGAAACTTTTTTCCCACTGGGGATTTTTCTCATTTTCTAAATTAACCTGCCTAGGTACATAAGACATTTTATTTATTTATTTATTGAAATATATTTTATAAATAAATTTACAAAATACATAAAAGAAGGCGCAGGGTAACAAGACCATAATGCGCGAATATTACGAACAAACTTATGTAGTTAAACGAAAATTTAAAATATAACAAATAAGAATTTAAAAAAGATAGGAATTATTGGTTTAAATATCAGATACTATTATATTATGTTTATAAAATGATTGTTGAATTTCCGACAATTGACAGGGCTGCGAACAGTCGAGTATTAGTTCCAACGGATTATCCATCCTGGATAGTGTGCATACTTTAATGATGTGGAAAACATTTAAAATCTGGTGACAAGAACTGCATTGCGGTGGTTCCGAATGATCGAAATAATGCTTAGAGTTAAATAAAGCTTTACCAACCCTTAGACGAGCTAGCACTATACATTGAAATCTTGTGTAGTCATGATGGTATCTGGGCCTTTTGAAATGTTGATTGTGTTGTCTAAGAAAGCACTGAGAGTTTTGCCAAAGTTGCTGGAGATTAAAATTATGTAAAAATTTAAAACTGTTGCTTATGGCATTGTGAAAACATGGGACTTAAAGGGAGTTTATTAGCCTGTTTTGCAGCAGTATCCGCATATTCATTACCAAAAATTCCAATATGCGAAGGTATCCACAAAATAAGTATAGGATGATGTACGTTAGGATTCCTTATAATACTGTCATAAATATCATTTTTATTGTAAAAAATGGCTTTAACAGCACTCAGGCTATCCGTGCATATAATAGTTGTAGTATCTTTTTGTATGGCATAAATAATTGCTGCGTTAATTGCAGCAAGTTCAGCCGAAAAGATACCAGTGAATACGGGCAATTGGCTTTGTTTTACCACAGACCAATTTGAGTCAGACTGATGCTCCACAACAGCATAAGAAGTCAAGCCATTCTGAAAAGAGCCATCTGTATAAAGTTCAGTTTCAGCACCAAAGCTATTAATTTTTTCAGCAACTAAAGATTTGAAAACTTCTGTACTTGTGTTCGATTTATTATGTATGGCTATGCTGACATCAATAGTAACGTTTTTATCAGTACTAATATTATCATCAGGTTTGGTTGGCAATGTTATATTAAATTTTTGAAGGAGAAATAATATTTTATTTATGGCACATATGTTATTTTGTTGTTCAGAGTTAATTTTAAGCCAAAACGTTGTATGGAGACCATCCTTGGGATCCGTAATTGATCTTGATGCTAAATTAACTGATCGATTGTTCAATAGAGTGATAAAATCAGAAGACCTTGACTCTACTCTTAGAGATTCTATGGGTGTTACCCTTATAAGACCAGTTGCAGTTCGAAAACAATCATTTAAAGCAGCATTGAGCTTTCCAACATTTGACTTAGAAGTCCAACCATAAATAGTAATGCCATGTTGTATTAAGCCATGAGCTAATGATCTGCATATATCAATAGCAGTTTCAATATGAGGACCTTTCTTTTTCGAGCAAATAAGTTTTAAGAGATTATTAATTTTTCTCAACTTAGTAATTATAATTCTAATATGCTCATTCCATAACAAATTTTTCGTAAAAATAATTCCAAGAATCCTCAATTGGTTCTCACAAGGCAATACGACATTGCCAATTGTAATATTTAAATTGGAGCAATTTCTCCTCCTACACACATGCAGTAATTCAGATTTATTTTCAGGTACAACAGCACCTCGAGTATTGGCCCAACTTTGAATCTTCTCATTTAACAAATTTAGATTAGATGAAACAGCTACAGGTGAACCAGATGTTACAGCAAAAATGTTGTCTGCATATATACCAATATAATCAATACCCGGCAGATTTTGAATTGATTTGGCCAAGGAATTAGCATAGATTGTAAATAATACTACAGACAAGGGGGAACCCTGAGGTACACCATTGTCTAAATGATGTAACTGTGAAAGATGTCCATCTACTTTGACCATAATCATACGATTTGACAGGAAAGAATAAATAAGCTTTATTATTTGAAGAGGTATACCCCACTCACGCATTTCATCCAATATAAAAATAGACACCACACGATCAAAGGCTTTTTCTATGTCCTCTGAAAGTACCATACTATGTCTTCTTTTTGCCAAATTAATTCTTAGTGTATTCTCAAGCTGATGGCACAATGTATGAACACCATGCTTGGGCAGAAAAGCATGCTGCAAAGGAGATACGTTTTTCATAGTATACTTCCAAAACCTAGTTGCAATTACCTTTTCCAAAATTTTCGACAACACAGGAATCAACGAAATAGGACGATATCCCTCTAGTTTATTTGGATTCTTTCCAGGCTTTGGTATAGGCGCAAGAAGAGCAACTTTCCAGTCATGGGGATAAATACCACTTCTAAGTATGTTATTATATAAGTTAACCAACCGGTGTTTTAAATTATTCGGAGAATTTCTTATCATAGAATAAGTAATTCTGTCAACTGATGGTGTTGTACCTTTTACTTTAGCTAGCGCTTGATTAAGTTCATCGATACTAATTTCCTCAGATAGGATAAATACAGTGTCAAAGGAATCGTCGATATGTGACAAGTAATTGCGTTTTTCCGACACTAATTCAGGATTAAATACACTATCTGAAGCTATAGAGCACCAAAAAGCTGCAAACCTATTGGCAACTTCAAGAGGATTACTAATAATGGTATCCCCTTCAATAATAGATGGAAAATTACTTATCTTTTCAGTCCTTATATTCTTGACTCTCGTCCATAGGGTGCGAACATCCAACATTGGGTTAAGTGAATTCAAAAAATTGTTCCAAGTATGTCTTTTGGCAGCTATAGATTCTCGTTTCACAAGGGCACACATTCTTCTATAATTAATTGCATTATTTGGACTTCGATGTCTTCTGAAAAGATTCCAGGCCACATTTTTACCCCTAATCAGTTGCGCTATAGACGAGTTGAACCATGCAGGCGAATGTTTTTCATGAGGTTTGCTTTGTGGTATAGTTTCGTTTGCAGACTTTCTGATTATCCTTTTGATTTGAGCCGATTCTCTATTTACGTTATTTGACGCAGGGAACTCTGTCATAACATTACAAACCTTCTGGGAGAAAGCAGGCCAATCAGCTTTATTGTCAATAAATCTTGGGTGGAATATTTTTTTATAAGTTTCCTTGTTGTTAAAAATGTTAATGGGAAAATGATCTCCGACTTCAGGAGAGCCCAATGTTATCCAATTCAAGGAGGGAGCCAAATCAGCACTTGACATAGACACATCCACCGACGTGAGGGTATTACGCGTATTAAGGAGAGTGGGAGAACCATCATTCAGAATCACCAAACCCGAGTCGTCAGCAAACTCCTCCCAAATAAAACCACTGGGTGATGTAGTACGGGAACCCCATAGCGTGTTCTGAGAGTTAAAATCACCGACGATTAAGTGATGTTCGTTGTTAAAGCTACCAATGGAATTAACCATACTGGATGTAAGAGTTATGTCACATTCTTTATAAATGTTGGTGATATGTAAATTACAGTTGCCCTTAATAGTAACTGTTTGGAATAACAATTGATTTAATGACTTAATATGCTGGACAACTTGGATATTGTTCTTTATAAGAAGTGCTACACCAGATTTAGCATAATCATAAGGTTTATTGTGATGAAAAATTCTATAACCCGGAAGATGTAAAAATTGCTTATTTTTGTCGACTATGTGAGTTTCTTGAAGTGCAATTATATTTGGTTTATGTTTTGCGACTAGATTTTCCAAGGCGTATTTATGTGTAGTAAATCCCTGAATGTTCCACTGAAGAACTGAAATATTCAAACCAATATCCATGATTACTACAAAAAATTAAATTTATTCGACATCTCCATCTTCTGGTTGATGTCGTGTTTTCTTTAAAGTATTTGGTGTTATTAATACATTTAAATTTGGGAATTTATTATACAAACTACTACATGGTGACAAACTGAAGTTGTCAGCTATAGTTTCTGGTGGTGAACTTAATATATTTTCTTCTTCCATTTGTGTAGCTGTATTATTTAATAAAAAATCGATGTTTTCCTCCGTATCGATAATATCATTATCGATATTCATAATTTGTAGTAAATTATCATTTTGCGTAACAGTATTTTGTTGTTCATATGTTGTTGTTGTTTCTGATGTTTTGTTGTTGTTTAAGGTTTTACTTACTGATGATGTGTTGTTTATAGTTCTTATGTTTGTTGAAGTTGTGTTTAGTAATTTGTTGTTGTTTTTAATATTGGTTTCTGATGCGTTGTTGTTGGATGGTTTGTTTTCTGATGGTATGTTGTCGTTTATAGTAATTGTGTTTGAAGTAGAAGTTGTGTTTGGTATTTTGTTGTTGTTTATTTTAGTTTCTGATGCTTTGTTGTTGTTGTTGGATGATTTGATGGTATTTTTTATAGAAGCCACCAATATAGTTGTTATTTTCGTTGGAAGATTCATTGGAATTTGAGTTTGTTGTTGTTGTTGATACATTGCTTGCATTGGCATCAATATTACCACGTATAACCTCAGAAAAAGTGGGTGCTCTTTTTGTAAATGGTTTAATTGTATGAATAGTAGGATTCTCGTTGAAAATTTTCCATGCATCCCGTACTGTACATCTTCTGTCAGATTTAATTTTGTTAACGGACTTGTGCTTAATAAATGAAGGGCATAAAGAGTCATTGGATGTGTGAGAATCAACGTTACAATTGATGCAAAATTTTCTTGTGCATACTTCATGCGGAAAAACATAACCACAATTTTCACACAGCTTATCGTACTGACATCTATTTTTAGTATGCCCTAACTTTTGGCAGTTAACACATCTCATTGGATTTGGGATATACTCATCCACCCGTACTCTTTCCCAACCTAGTTTTAGCTGATCTGGTCTATGTATAAGATTAAAAGTAACAATAGCTGCTCCAGTAGGATTAACATTTTCGCCATCTTTTTTAGTTAATTTGCGAATACCGATAACTTTTTGGTCCTCTAACGATTTTACAATTTCTTCCTCAGACAAACTAATTATATTTTTAGAAAATATTCTGCCCTGAGTAGAATTCAGAGTTTTATGCATTTCAATTTTCACCTTAACAGTATCAATGTATTTTGCCTTTAAAAATTTTTCTGCTGATTTCATGTTCGAAGTTTTAATCATTAGATCACCACCACGCATTTCAGTTACATCCAAATAGTCTCGTGATATAAAATTGAGGCCCTTTTCAATTCTAAATACATTGTAAGATGACAATGGCTTACATGTTTCCTTATCAGAGGGGGATAGTGCAGTTGCAACTAGGTAACGAGGAATATGATCATCATTAATTATTGTACTAGGCAATGGCACAAAATCATCAGATCTAAGTCTTTTGTTCTTTGTTTTGGCTTTATCCAATGAAGGATCAAGTAACCTAAAACGGTTTTGATTGGGGGGATCAGCCCCAATCATTTTAAATTATTACTTCACTTTATTTTTTTTTTTTTTATATTTTAATCAAAGTCTTAGAGAAAATTAATTAAAGAAATTTATCCACAGACGAATAAAATTATCAAAATGGTTTAATATCTCTATCGATATCAAGTCTCACAACACAAACAAGCGCTTAGAAAAAACACGATGTTAACACGGCAATTGCCTGTCAAAGACTATACATAAGACATATTCGTGCCAAATGTCGGGAATCTAGCTCTTTTATTTTGGACTGCATCGTGTTAACTACAGACGGGCAGTCGGACGAACATCGCTAGGATGTCTTAGAATTGATCACTGATCATAAATATATGAACATTTCCATTAAACTTTTGATTTTAAGTTTTAAACAATATTATAATTTTTTTGAAGGCACATAAAAATTGTTTAGTACACGTATAAACATCCATTTAGTAAGTTCAAATCCGTTCGCGTGAAGAACTTTCAGATGACGCACATTGGGTTCAAATGGTACCAAAGTGGCGATTAATTGAAATTTATAAATGAAGTTCTTGTTATAAGTTTTGGTATGGGGTAAAAGTAGATAAAATTCTGCAACGCTAGTTATCAAAATCAATAAACTAAGTTGTTTACCTTTTTTTCGGTGAGCTGTCAAAGTTAGCAAATTATTGCAGTCTTTGAAAAAAGTAAAAAAATTAAAATTTTTTACAATTCAAGCGATTATAAGTAGTATTAAATCTTTTAAAAGAAAATCTTTTATAATGGAACCTTAAACAACAGGTATTAAACTAAATTGCAAAATTTTTTTTGTTTATAAAAATTGGGTCTAAACATTTTTAATATTTTTTTCAAAAAGGACCCGAAATTGGGATATTTTCCCCATTTAATGGGCCACACATATTAAGTTAGTAATAGTTGGATTTAGTTTTGTGGATTTTAAAAAAAGTATAGGATATCAGCTTTTATTTAAAAGAAAAAAAAGTACAGACAATGCCCGGCCCTTTTTTTTTATTCCCGTTTTTGTGTAAAAAGTCTGGGTATCGTTTATTAAACAAGACCATTATATGTGTGTTTATACTAGAGTTGTCAGTCGATTAAGAATAATTCGATTAATCGATCAAACAAAACCCAACTCTTGTTCGAATAATTCAAAAATGACGATTTTCGAATAACGAATAAATCGATTAATTAATGTCGATTAATCGAACAATTTTTTTTAATTAAAAAAATTAAATAAATGCTTGGAATTTGATTTATTCTCATAAATTTTGAAAGATTTTATACAAAATGTATTAAAGTTAAAATATATTGTAGCCATAGCCCTGGATAGCACATCCATTATAGAATTAGAGGGAGTTATCAAGTTTTTATTAAATAATTTAGAAAAAATTGATAATTCTTTTGCATCAGACTTACTAAAACGTATTAAAATAAGAATTAATGAGAGACGTATAAAAGTGTTAAATACGTTAATAATTTTTCTAAATTCTGGAAATTTTTGGAGCAATGAAAGTTTCTTAAAATATTCTCCTAAAAGCGAAACAAAAGAATATGCAAATGAATTATACTCCAGATTATTTTATGTTGAAAGTAATCACAATAATTCAGATAAAAGTATTGAAATAGAGGAAGTTATTAGTAATGAAAATAATAATCTTTTATGCGAGTTAAATAATTCAATTCAAAGTATTAAAAATTCAGAAAATAAAAAGGACTTCAGCGATATATCAGACGATATGGTATATTTGGGAAAATCTGAAAAAAGAACAGAAAAATTAGATAAACTTTTGTATGCTCTTCTTACTATATCACCTACTTCAACAATTAGCGAAAGAGTGTTTTCAAAATCTAATTTAATAAAAACAAAAAACAAAAATCGCTTGAAAGCAAAAAAATTTAGTCAACTTTTATTTTTAAAAGATTAAGAACAACTTAAATTGTCTTATTTGACAAAAATTAAAAACAATTAAGTCCAAATTCAGACAGGGCAATTTTAATTGCCGCAATTCTGATTTTATAGTGTGTCGGAGAGAGAGGGAAGAATCGTATCTCTCTCTCTGATGCACTAAAAAATCAGAATTGCCGCAATTAAAATTGCCCAATGTAAATTCGGTATATGTCTGAATACTTCAAATTATAATTTGTATTTGAATTATTTCTCAACAAGTATTAAAATCGGCATCCATTAATTAAAAGTGATCTCAGTTATTCAATTTTTAAGTTTTTTTAACTTTTAACTATTCTATTTTTAAGTTTTTTATGCATTTTTTCGTTAGTAAAAATTTTAACTTTCTTATTTTAAGTTTTTATATATAAATTGTTTTTTTTTTGTTAATAAAAATATTTTTTAAAATATTTTTTTTATTCGTTATTCTCTTCGATTAATCGAATAAATTTTGATCTTTAATCGTTTGATCGAACGAGGAAAAACAATTATTTGAATTATTCGAACAAAGTTGAAAGTCGAATAATTGACAACTCTAGTTTATACCCTTCAACTACAGTATGGGCTTACACTCACTTTGTCATTCCGTATGTAACGCATCGAAATATGGGTCTAGGACCCCATAAAGTGTATATTATTGATCACTGATCGATTCTAAGACATTCTGTTACTAACAGTGTGTCCGTCCGTCTGTCTGTTGTTGAGCCCACCATAAAGTACATAAAACAAGAGCTAGAATCCTGAAGTTTGTCACAAATATGTATAATGGTCATAGGCTGGTTAAGTTCTTGAACGAGCAAAATCGGACCAGGGGGGAAAAAGGTCCCCCTTGAAGAACTAAAACTACCCCAGAAAAATATTTTTTTTTACAAGTTTTATTTTGGCCGCTGTTCCAAAAAAAGTAATTCACATAAAAAATGTCAAACGTGCGTGTCTTCTATCGTGGGTAGGTACTGAAACTTTCGAATTACTCCAAAAGATTTGCGTGGGTAACGTTAGTGAGAAACCTTTTTATAACATGGTGTCTATGCTGAATAACCATTTTGTGGAAAAACTCCATGTGCTGACGGCTAGGTTTAAATTTTATTCTATTAAAATGAAACCTAGCGAATCTTATGCAGATTGGATGGCGGAGTTAAAAGGTACCGCAAAGGACTGCATTTTTCAATGTCCTAAAGACAACTGCCATGAATCGCTGGTTGACACAAATATAAAAGATATGATTATTATTCACACGCCACATGATAAAGTACGCAGCGCAGCATTGCAGAAAATGAATCTGTTGCTTGATGAGGTTTTACAAATAGCATCGTTATATGAAACAACAGTCAAAGCGTGCTGTGAATTGAAGGGTGAGGAAAGTACACTCAAAAAAATACGTTAGTAGATTTACTATTTTTTTTTTGGCTAGTGCTAGTTAGCTAACTTTTCGATGCTACAGTTTTTTTTGCTAATTTCAGTATACTGATTTTTGAAGATTTCAACATAAAAAATAATTTTATTCGAAAATTCTATACAAAAACTTGAGTTTGCATAAAATAAGTCTTCAAGGTAGTTTTTTTTAAACTTATTTCTGACAGTAAGATATTTTATAATGAATTCTAAAGAGCTTAGAGTTCGAAAATCAAGAGGTTCCTTAACGCAAAAATGTATCTGAGCGTGAGGTTATTTTGATCTTCATAAATTTATATGAAAAGGCGCACAGAATCTCTGAGGTTTACTATAACGAAAAGTTCGAGGGATGATGGAATTTTTATATTTTTTTAAGAATAATAATGTAATTGGATGAATAAAATAATTCTTAGATGTTCGATGAGGTAATGTCATACGAATTTATTGAAAAAGGCGCTCAGAACATAAGGTATATTTAGAAGAGTTATTAAAAGTCCTTAGAATCTGTGGACTTTTTATTCACAAAACCTGTGGGTTTTTGTTATATTTTCTGCACCGAAACGATCAAAACATTTAAATGAAAATAGCGACACAGTTAATGACAGTTGTTTTTAACAGTTGTTTTTACAGAATACTAATTGACCCCAAGTTTGGTAGTTTAAGCGAAACTTTTTCAGTGTTGGAAAAATCATCAATGGTTCTCAAAAATCATCAGTGTTTTACCACAAAGAAACACTATTCAAAGAGTTATTTCTAGAAAAAAAAAAAACATAAAAACTTGTGCGTACTGATTTGAGTTCAGAAAAAAATGGCCACCCTAGATATAGCAAAACTGTGTGTGAGAAAATTGGGTGGTCTAAAAATAAAAAAATACCAAATCGTTTTTGTGATTTTGTTAGAATTTAAAAATTAAATTTAAAAAGAAATGTTAATTATTAACTTTATATTCACTAAAATCTGCGATGTTTTAATGTTATTTTGTGGTTTTAATAATGTATTACAATTTAAGGCGAAATTGCATTTTATGGGGCACTACATAATTAAAAAAAACTAAAAACGCCACCAGTTCTAGACTTAGAAAAGAAAAAAAAAAACATAATTAATGATTAGTGGCGCCGGTCCCCTCCAGATCCTTAGGGCCCAGGGACCCCAGGTGTTGGTACTTAATTTAGATATAAATTATCAACAACAAAATCTTCTTCTGCTTAACCGGCCTTCGGCCGGGCGCAGAAATTACAAACTCCTTCCGTTAGACGCCTGTACACAGGATCCCCGCCTCTTTTTGTATTCTAGAACTGGTGATGTTTTTAGTGTTTTTAATTTTGCTGTGCCCCATAAACTGCAATTCAGCACAATTTAAGGTTGGAGTTGTGTGAGAAAACCAAGTGAAAACTATAACAAGTAAAAAAGTTGAATTCGGCCTTTCCGAATGTATTGATACCCTCCACAATTTCTTAAAGATTATTGCAAAAAACTTTATTTAAAAAGAAATTACTTTTGAAAAAAAAAAAAAAAAAAAATTTTTTTAAAAAAAATTCCGCGAAAAAAAAAAATTTGGTAAAAAAAATCCGCGATTTTTTTCTTTTTTTGTCAAAAAATATGTTCGCACTTATTAAGATACCATTTGGTGTTCAATTATGTTCACATATGTCAACCAGCAGCTGAATTAAAGCATTTTGTATTTTTATGTTATGTTGAATGTACTAAAATTTTTGAGGTGTCCTTACATTTACATTCATAACTGAACCGATATCGCTCAAATGCAATACCAAACTTTTCAGGAGAACTTCCAATAAATATGTTAAGTTTCAGTCATCTACGTGTAATACTTTGGCCGTGATCACCATTTCCATAGACAGACGGACATGGCTAGAATGTCTTAAAATCGATCGGGGATCATGAATATATATACTTTATGGGGTCCCAGACCGATATTTCGATTAGTTACAAACGGAATGACAAACTTATATATACCCTCTATCACTAGAGTGGAGGGTATAAAAAAATGTGCAATTAAATAAAATTTCAGTGACACTTATGGGTGTATGATACTTGCTTTTTTAAGTAACTACACTGATAGAAAAACGCTTCATATCACTAATGAATGGAATTCATTAACGTTGTTTCATTGCAACAATGAAATTTTTCATATCGTCACCACAAATGCAAAACAACGTAACAACACTTTTTACAATTTTACAGGAGAAGCAAAAAACCTTATTAAATGAAATATATTTGCAATATAAAATACTTTTGTGAAGTGTTAGCTTAAAATACAGCGATAAATCCATTTCTGAAATAAAAAAGTTGTTTTTGTAAATATTTTTGAGATATGTGGGTTACGTTTTTCGTGGAATCGTGTTTTGTAAAACAAGACGTAACATCACAAAGTTGAATAAATTGCTAATTTTTTAGAAATATTTCAGCCATTCAGTAAGTACTGGACCGAGAGCCATGCAATTTGTAGTGGTTATAGCTAACGTATTTTCGAGCTTAAGTTTGAAAGTTGGAGTCCAGCGGTTAAACGGGGGAGGCAGCAGAACCCCCCAAAGAAGGGCACCTTTTGCTACACCAAACAAATGCAGGGGTTCCCATATAAAAAAAATTGAGTTGGTAGGTACGAAAATACTCATATTTTTTCTCGATCTCACCGTAAAGTACTTCCTAAATTCCTGAATTCCTAAATTAAAACTTTAATAAAAATTATAACTTTTTTAATGTACAACGAATTTTTTGGTTTTGGTTTGTGAAAGATATGAGTTTTACCTCTTAAACAAAACAATATGATTGTGAATTAGTTAAAATAGGCTAAGCTACGGTCCTATAATTGAAAAAACACACTTTTTTAAAAAAATATTCACTATCTTTTACTCAAAGTTGATCGGAATTCATTAATAAAATATTGTTAAAAATTCAAATTCCTTGAAACCCGCGAAACTCAATTTGCTACAAAAATAAATTGATTGGGACCCCTTCATTTTTAAATATTTAATTTTTAGGATGTATTCAGAAATTTTAATTCACCATTCAATTTCTTAAATCAAAAATTTTAATTAATGAATTAATTCATGCTTGAATTAATTCTTTGAATTAAATTTGAATTATATAAAAAATAATTAATTCATTTTGTGAATAATTCAATTTAAATTCAAAGAATTAATTTAAGCATGAATTTATTCTTTTTGAATTAATTCATTTTTTGAATTAATTAATTTTTTTAATTAATTCTTTTTTTGAATTAATTCTTTTTTAATTCATTTTGTACGGTCTATTTTGATTTTTTAAAACTATGAAACATTGTTATAAACCAAAATTTTTGCAAAAGAAAACAAAAGTATTGTTCTTTTTTCGCGGAATCCCTCTATTATATTGGAAGTTATTTAATATTCGGCACTGGCAAATATAACACTCATTTGTTTTTTCAAGCATGAATTAATTCATTAATTAAAAAATTAATTAAAAATAATGTGAATTAATTCACAAATTTCATTAATTCTTCAAAGGTCTGGATGTATTTAATAGATGACATGTAAAAAATGGTAGGTTTTGTTTAATAAAATTTTCAAAAATTTAAAAAAAAAATCATTCAAAGTTCCCTCCAAAAATATATGGTACATCTTTACACAAAACTTATCATTAGTGTCCGACCGAATATTCGGCTTCGGCCATAAAGCACTATTCGGCCACTATTCGGCTTCGGCCACAATTTTGGCCGAATAGGCCGAATAATTGTATAATATTTGTGCTCACGTGTCGAAAAACACACTAAACTAACTTTGAATCACATTTGTAAGCCACAAAAACATTTTACTAACAAGGGAAGTCTCCCTAGTGTCACCCGCGGATCTTTATGGAATTGGTTTTATTTTGTAGAGCACAAAAAATAAAGGGACACGTATTTTTTTTTAGCGGCCCAAATTCATATTTAGGGGGTAAAAAGGAGGGGGGAAGACAAGGCCATTTTTCAGTTTTTTTCGTTTATCTCCTAAATTATGCAAAGAAACCTAGTCATGTTGCATACCAAATGAAAGGTCTTTGGAAAACCTATCTGCGTGTGCTAAGAACGTGTCCAAACATGCACAACTTTTTGTCATATTGAGTAAAATACCAAAATTTTAGGACATTTTTGTTAATAAGTCGAAAAATATTAACTTCTTCGGCTCGTTGTTAGCACCACGAGATAGGTATTTTTAATACCTTTAATCTGATACCACACATGCCTATAATAATTTTGTTTAAATAGGCGTAAATTGTAAAAAACTGAAAAAGGTCAATTTCCCCCCATACAAATCGACCCCCCCTAAAAATGAGTTTGGGCCGCTAAAAAAAAATACGTGTCGAATTAATTTTCGTTCTTAACAACATATCCAAATTTCATGAAGATCGGAGGGTGACACCAGGGAGACTTCCCTTGTAAGTGTTTTTGCAACTAAAAACATTTTTTTTTTAATATTCGGCTTCGGCTTCGGTTTGGCCGAATAGTGAAAATTTGGCCGAATATTCGGCTTCGGCCAAAAAAGGTGTATTCGGTCGGACACTACTTATCATTACTCATTTATTTGTTGATAGATTTTTATATTTTTTGATGTTTTGGAAAGTTAGGTTAGGGTGGCGGTGTACGATTTACACCTCGCATCGACCTTTTGGTCCATAGCGATACCACAAAACTTTTTTTCTTTTTCGCTAGCGGCGCAAGTTAAACACGTTCAAAGTCATTGCGAATTTCTTTAATATTCTAAGTTCCATTCGCGTTATATTTTATTTTATTTATTTATTTTATTTATTTATTTTATTTATTTTATTTTATATCCTCCAAAGTATTAAAGCTTATATGACCATTAATCGATCGGCGACTTCTTGCCACCGCTGGACAGTGACAAAGTATGTGTTCTATCGTTTCATCCACTCCTGGTGAGCCGCATCTTTTACAACTGGCGTCCGGGATGAGTCTAATATTCTTAGCATGAATGCCGATGAGAAAGTGACCAGTTATTATTCCCGTCAGAGCTCGACATTCCCTACTCGTAAGTGATAAAGGGTACTTTTCACTATCACATATTTCCTTTATACAAGCGAAATTTCACCATGTTAGCGAAATATTTTTTTAAAAAATTTGGCCAGAAATTGTTCACTTATTAGATACGACTAGGTTTCAATCAAAAAAGAATCCAAAAATCTTTAGGAAGTTGGTAAATTTTGATGTGTATAATGGAAAAGTGTGATAGTGGAAAGTACCCTTAAAAGGTATTCAGTTTTCCCTTGGTCATAAGTTGGCCATAAAGTTCTGCTGATTTTGCATCTTTGTTAGTTGTCCCCACTTCCTGTTCGCTACTGCAACATTTATGGAATCCCGTCTTTTTTTGAAGTGTTGGAGCGATGGTAAGGAAAGTTAATGTACCATACTTTTTACAATAATAAAATATTTAAATGACTCACGATCAACTCAGTAAAAAGAAAGTGAAAATTTTTTGGAAAAGTGCGTTTCTTTTAACTTAAAGGGCAGTATCTCATCCAATTTTAAACCGATTCTCATTATTTTTATTTTGTTTAAGAGGTAAGACTCATATATTTCAAACAAAATGGGAAATTAGATATAAAACAACAAAGTTATATATTTTTGAAGTAATTCACTAAAAAATGTGAAAATTAATATTTCCGAAACTTTTTTGGTTTCCCTCCCGAATAATTTTATTCGTTTTGTTTCACATAAAACCTTTTTGGTGAAAGTAAAACAAATGCACTTTTTCTTAATAATTTTCATAATAACTAAAAATTGGATTTAAACTTCGAATGAATGCGTAAAAACGAGAACGCCGAAATCGATTTCGTGTGATTCGAAAAATTCATGTGAACTGAAAAGTTGACAAAGACAGAACAGAGGCCTTTATTTAAGAATTTCGGTTTTTCAGCACGTTTGCTAATAAAACAAGTACTAAACGAAGTGATCGAGAAAAACTATGAGTATTTCCGTACTCTAGTTTTTCAACCCGAATTTTTATATAAGAATCTTGTTTGCTTTTGAAGCACTTTGTATAAGTTTCATAACGAAGTAAAAGTAATACAATTATTTAAACTTTGCAACATAATTTGTTTTAAGTTTTTAACCATATTTATATGTGAAGTATTTTAACAAAAGCAAAAAACTTGTGGGGGTACGCGGCTGATAAAATTTAAAATTAGGAGTACGCGAACCAAAAAGGTTGGTAACCGCTGGTATAGACTAGAGTTTGCAAAACGATTAAAATCGTAATCGTAATCGCGATTAATCGAACCAATTAATCGTAATCGTAATCGACAAAAAAATCATGCGATTACGATTAATCATTTTATATTAAATACACTGTTTTTATAACGATTTTAAAATATATTATATTGGCCTACGATTCATTTAACTTATTTGCAATTTCTCTTTCCTTTTTTTTCTTGCAAAAGCAATTAAAATTTAAAGTAAAATTTAAATTTTCATCTTAGTAACCCCACAATTTTGTTTTAAAAATAATCAAAAAGGCTTTGGCTGGATTTGGTCAAAAAATTCAGCCATGAAGTTTTATCAAAAAACGCAATTTTTTTCTCTGGTTGCAGACTGACGACGCTCTTTCTAAATTTCCTTATAAATTTTCATACAATCAGCTCCTCAGTGGCCATTGTCAGGTATTCTGACATGAAATTCGAAAGATTATAATTTTCGGGACGCCCAAATATATATAAAAGTAATTTTCGTAGATTATTATTTTTTTAACCAAAGGATCCTTCATTACATATATCAAAAGTCTAATAAAATATGAAAAGGACAAAAAGTACACTTTACCAATTTTACCAATTTTACGACCCTAAGAAATTAAATTTACAACAAGTACTTTTTTTAGACGGTTTTTTTACCAAAGGATCCTGTATGCCAAACTTTACCCCTTTTTGTCCCCTTAACAATTTATCAAAAATCCGGCCACATTTTTTTATTTTTTTTTAGTTTAGATGTTTGTCTAAAATTTAGGAGGGCATTTTTCGTATTTTTCGTGAAAATCGCATTTGAATATTGGATTTCAGAAAAATTCTATAATTCTCTTGTTTGAATATTAGATTTCATAAAAATTCTGTAATTCTCTTTTATTTTATTGTGTCAACACCGCGTATGAGTAACGAAAATTCATTAGTTTCGCAAATAGTCGTTACTCATACGCGGTGTTGACACAATAAAATAAAAGAGAATTACAGAATTTTTATGAAATCTAATATTCAAAAGATATTGTTACATACGAAATAATGCAACCCTATTTTTATATGACATATATAACAGCCCTGTCTTTATTCAAATGGTTACCGGCTTTTATTAACGAAGTAGTCTTTGATCTCTTGTGTTAGCAGCGTCGTTGTGTGGTCGTAACTTTTTTATAATAACTTTTGTACTTTTAATTAGCTTTAAATAAATGAATTAAATTAGTGTTAATACGCGTGTACTTATTTCACCCACATCCACAACATAATTGGCGACGGGGATTGGAGAGGATATGAAGTGAAAAGAAAATATAAAATTATTTCATCGCAAATACATTTTACAACATTTTTTTCTCCATAATGGCGACATCACCATCACCACTAGAAGCAGTGTTAACGAAAATTCTTGTACAACAACAAGATTGCAACAGCAGCAGCTTCAAAAACAACTTGATATGTTTGAACGCCAAGAGAGATACATGGTCGCTCAGCAGCAAACATTCCAAGGTATTGTTAACCGTGATTCTTCAGTGGCACCACCTGCAATGAACGAAGCTAACACCTCATTACAAACATCAGTTTTCAACAGAGAACAACTCATGGACATATTAGCAAAACAAATTAATGAATTTGTTTATGATCCAGAGGAAAACCGTACTTTTGGTTCATGGTACTCAAGATATGAGGATTTATTTAATATTGATGCTCAAAATCTATCAGACGCAGACAAAACTCGTTTACTTTTAAGAAAAGTCAGTCAACCTGTGTACCAGCAATATGCAGACGTAGTCTTGCCGTCGAAACCAACAGAAATTTCTTTCGAAATCACTCTGGAAAAACTAAAAACCATGTTTAGTATTCGTGAATCACTTTTTAGTAGCCGCTATAAGTGTTTTCAAACAACTAAGTCTGAAACAGAAGACTATGGTACCTACATTGCAAAAGTCAACCGCCACTGTGAAAATTTTCAGTTGGACAAATTTACAAAAGACAATCTAAAATGTCTCATTTTTGTCAGTGGTCTTCAATCAACAAAAGATGCAACTTTCCGTAATGAAGTTTTAAAAATGCTGGATGAGGAAAAAGCCGAGAAGCCAGTTACTTTAGAATTCATCAACAAGGAAATACAGCGAACACTTCAACGTCAGCAGGATACAAAAATGATTGGTAATATTCAACAGACATCTGTAACACATGCCATTCATACAAAGCCTCACAACAGTAAGTATAACACAAATCATAAAAAGGAAAATTCAAAGATTCCGTCAACACCATGTTGGTTATGTGGTGCTATGCACTATTCAAGCACTTGCCAATACAAAAATCATAAATGTAAGCAGTGTCATAGAGTAGGTCACAAAGAGGGTTACTGCAACGTAAATGCTGCAACAAAGTCCAACAACAACAACAGACAATTGTCAAGTTCAAACACGAATCATCGTGCAAAGGCAGCAAATTCAAACAAAAATCAACAGGCAAATTCTAAAAAGAATTCAGCGCAAACAAAAACCATCGATAACAATATCGATAACGTTTTTCATCGTAAACATGTCAACATTATGATAAACAATCATAACGCCGAACTTCAACTGGACACAGCTTCAGATATTTCAATTATATCAAAACAAATGTGGATAAACGTTGGTCGTCCCACATTAACAACTACAAAAAGAACAGCACGAGATGCAAATCAGAATAAAATCAATTTTATTGGAGAATTCAAAGCAAATGTTGAATTTCACAACACAACAACAACAATAAATATTTTTGTTACAACAGTTCAAGCATTGAACATTGCAGGTACAGATTTTTCGAAGCATTTGGTCTTTGGGAAATTCCAATCAACTCTTTTTGCAAATCAATACAGCAATCAACAGATTCCAGTCATCATATTGCAAATTTTAAGAAAGAATTTCCGCAAGTTTTCAAAAGTGAGATGGGTCATTGTACTAAAATCAAAATTCATCTACCCCTCAAACCAAATGCAATTCCAAAATTTTGTCCTAAACGTCCAGTACCATATTCAGTACATTCCTTAGTGGATGCTGAACTTGATCGTTTACAAGAAGCAGGAGTTATATCACCAACTAATTTTTCGGAGTGGGCAGCACCCATAGTTACAGTGAGACGCTCAAGTGGAAAAATAAGAATCTGTGGAGATTATTCAACAGGTCTCAACGAAAATGTTGAACCTCATTTTCATCCACTGCCACTACCAGAGGACATCTTTATGTGCCTAAATAATCGTAAGTATTTTACTAGATTAGATTTTAACGATGCCTATATGCAGTTCGAGGTGGATGACTCAACCAAATCCATCTTGACCATCAACACACATCGAGGTTTATATACGTTCAATAGACTAGTTCCTGGAATTAAATCAGCACCAGGTGCATTTCAACAAGCTATAGAGAAAATTCTCTCAGGTATTACAGAAGCTACCGCTTACTTGGATGATGTTATCATTGCAAGTGAAACTCTACAACAGCACCTTGAATCAATTCGTCAAGTATTACAACGATTCACTGAATACAACATGACAGTGAACTGGGATAAATGTGAATTTATTCAACCTCAAATCAAATACTTGGGTCATATCGTTGATTCAAATGGCATCAAACCAAATCCAGACAAAATTTCTTCAATCGTTAATTTGCCGAGACCTCAGAACGTAAGTGAGCTTAGGTCATTTCTTGGTTCCATCAATTTCTATGGGAAATTTATTGACACAATCAGATCCCTTAGATATCCACTCGACAAATTACTGGAAACAAAAACAAAATGGCATTGGTCATCTGACTGTGAACAGTCATTTCAAAAATTTAAAACAATTTTATTATCAGATTTAATGCTTACCCATTACAATCCCAAGTTACCCATAATAGTTTCAGCAGACGCGTCAATGCAGGGTCTTGGAGCACAAATATCACACATCATGCCTGACGGAACGGAAAAACCAGTTGCACATGCATCACGGTCATTGACACCAGCAGAAAAAAACTATGGTCAAATTGAGAAGGAAGCCCTTGCCTTAGTTTTTGCAGTCAAGAAATTTCATCGAATGGTATATGGTAGAAAATTTTTACTACGTACTGATCATAAACCTTTATTGGCCATATTTGGTTCAAGAAAGGGTATTCCCGTTCATTCAGCCAGCAGACTACAGAGATGGGCTCTCACCATGATGACATACGATTTTGATATCGAATACGTAAACACAGATGATTTTGGTAACGTTGATATGTTATCTCGACTACTACCTTCAAGACAACAGGAAGAGGAAGATTTTGTAATAGCTTGTGCTACACTTGAATTTAACATTAAATCCATCGTAAAGGACAATCTTCAATCTATTCCACTTACTCATCATATGATTCAAGTAGCTTCAGGTAAAGATATCATCATACAACAAGTCATTCATCACGTTCAAACATCATGGCCAAAGAAGTCTAAAGATCTCAGCAACAATGACTTAATTCCATACTTCAACCGTAAATCATCATTATCAGTGGTAAACAACTGTCTTCTAACTGGTGAACGTATAGTCATTCCTCAAACTTTCAGAAAAAGAATTTTAAAAATTCTTCATAAAGGTCATCAGGGTCAACAGCGTATGAAATCAATTGCCCGAAGTCAAGTATATTGGCCTAACATTGATCAAGAAATAGAAGATTTTGTTCGTCTATGTCCACAGTGTCAAATAAATACAAAGTCACCACCAAAAACAACATTATGTTCTTGGCCAGTATCAACCAGACCGTTACAACGTGTTCATATTGATATAGCAGGTCCGATCCGATCTCAATATTATTTAGTAATCATAGATTCATTTTCAAAATGGCCTGAAGTATATCAATGCAGCACAATTTCAAGTAAAAAGATAATCGATCTAATGTCTGACTACAGCAACAGATTTGGTTATCCAGAACTGTTAGTATCGGATAATGGAACTCAGTTTGTGAGTTCAGAATTTCAACAATTTTGCAATCATCGTGGTATTCAACATATAAGGACTGCTCCATACCATCCACAAAGCAATGGTCAAGCGGAACGTTATGTTGACATAATCAAAACAGCGATTAAAAAAGCCTATGATTGTGATTCCAATGATAATATACATCTTCAACAATTTTTACTTCAATATCGATCAACTCCAAACTCAAATTGCGTGGAAGGAAAAACTCCGGCAGAACTATTCATTGGTAGAAAACTTCGTACAGAAATCGATCTTATAAAACCACAAAGTTCATCCGAAATAATTCGTAACGAGAAAATGGAAAACCAATACAACAAGAAACATGGTTCTAAAAATCGTAATTTTCAAATCAATCAACAAGTTTTCATCAAAATCTACAAGAACAACAAAATTATATGGCAGCCAGGAGTAATCAAGGAGAAAGTTGGTAAAGTAAATTATCAAGTAGAAATCCAGAATAGTGATACAAATAGAATCATCAAATCACATGCAAATCAGATTCGTGAACGTTATACGGATATCGATCCAGTCGAAGATGATTTCATTTCATATGATTTACAACCTTTATTCAACAACCAACCCATTGAAACTGAACATCAAAATTCTGAATCATTCAATTCTCAATTAGATGATCATGATAACAATGAATTAATCAATACATCATCATATGCACACAACGCTTCTAATGAAGACATTTTATCATCACCAAGACGTTCCACCCGTAACAGACGTAGACCAGCATGGCACCGGGATTACGAGGTTCATCAATAACAAGGAGGGAAATGTTACATACGAAATAATGCAACCCTATTTTTATATGACATATATAACAGCCCTGTCTTTATTCAAATGGTTACCGGCTTTTATTAACGAAGTAGTCTTTGATCTCTTGTGTTAGCAGCGTCGTTGTGTGGTCGTAACTTTTTTATAATAACTTTTGTACTTTTAATTAGCTTTAAATAAATGAATTAAATTAGTGTTAATACGCGTGTACTTATTTCACCCACATCCACAACAGATATTTTCTCGAAAACTAAGAAAAATGCCCTCCAAAATTTTTTTGCTTGAATAGACAAACATCTAAACTTAAAAAAAATATGGCCGGATTTTTGATAAATTGACTTTTTTAAAAAATTAAAACTTTCAGAAAGTTTTCTGAAAATTTTCCAAAATAAAAAATTTTAATAATTTTAAATTTAACAACGTTAATTTTTGCGATTGTGGTTCATTTCGTAAATTTGATAAATATTTACTCAAGGGAACTCGACACAATTTTGACAATTTTTCCAATATTTAACCACGCTTCATTAGCCCAGTTTTTAAAAAATTTAAAAACCAAAAACGCAATTTTCTTAGTTTCATATAGGGCTATCCATACCACATACTCAGACATTCAATGGATATATATGTTTTTTTCGCAGGACATTTGGTGTGGAAAGATAATTTTATTACATAAAATATTTATTTTGTATTTTTGTATATTCTGAAGTGTAAATTTTAAAATTGTTTTTTTTTTAATATACTATTGCAGTTATATTTATTTAAAAAACTCGATTAATCGATAATCGCGATTAACGGTTATTTTTTTAATCGTAATCGCGATTATGAAATATCTCGATTATTTGCAAACTCTAGTATAGACTATAAAAAGGACGCAAAATAAAAAAGAATTAGAAAACATTGGTTAGTCTCAAGCCGTTTTTACTTAATTTTTAGACTTTAAATGGCTACAAATTTTGCAGAAAAGAACTTTTGTATTCACAGATTCAAGTAAATGTGTGGACAAAAGAAATAATTAACAACTAAACTCAGGTATCAAGAGGTGCAAAAGAAAAATATTCTTGCCCACATAAAAGGTCGCAAATGTTCAACAAATTGCACTGGCAGAGTATAATTCTGATTTTAATTGCCAAAGTTGGCATAATGATGAGAGCCTGAGATCGACCAGTACAATATTTGTTGAACTGTTGGCAATTTCTGACTGGGAGTTTTTAAAACTAAAAAATACTTACCTAGACCTATATTTACGACCATTATGTTCCGAAGCTGAAGTTCGTCTTTCGGACTTTTCATATTTGAGAGATACGTTTTCATCCTGGCTATGGCCGCCTCTATTATTCCCTCCATCAATCCTGCCGCCACTGCCAATGGTAGAATTCTATTAGGGAGGCGTAAGAAGATAACACAACAACAAGTAGGAATTCACGTACAAATAATAACGTCGTCACACATCACGACGTCACACATTGTAAATGTTCGTTTAAATTGCATTTGATTACATGTTTTTGTTATTGTTGTTGACGGTAGTAGAATTCGTAGTAGTAAAAAGTTGATTAAACAAGAGAAAGTAAATCAAAGTAATTAGTTATATCTTTGAAAGTATACAATGTATTAGTCAATCAATTCTTAATTACAACAATGCAGGTGCGTGATTGTCCAATGGAATTATCAAATCAGACATCACAACACCAACATTTTGACGATCTGTTTGATTTGATTTTTTGTTTGGTTTTGTTTAGCATTGCAGAGTTGTTGCATTATTATTACACTCGTATTTACTCAACACACTCTGTATACACTTCAAATATATTTAAAATGTATGTTATTAAAATGTTCGCCTTCTCGCTCGAGTTGTGGCGATTTTCTATTATTTAAATATCTATAGATTTTTTTTCGTTTTCATTTAAACTGTAGAGAGTTGATGGAGATGTGATTTGTATTGTCATTTTTGGGTGGTAGAAGTAGTAGTAGTGGTAGATTTATATCCTGCATAAGACAAGTGCTGCCCAGACGCATAATTGTGCATTTATCTGAAATTTAGTTCAGGTTCAGTTTGAATTTTTCATTTTTAAATATTTTATTTTTGTAAACGAATCAAATATCAGATATCAGAAATAAATCAATATATTTGCTTATATAGAAATGCTTTGAAACAAAGTATTTTTATATAGTTAATGACGGGTTTCTGGCACATTCAAAACTTACCAAACGGTCTCCAGCTTTACATTTTTTAGAATGACCAAAATGAATCAATCTCTAGCAACAAATTGGATATAAAGATTTTCTGCAAAGACATTTCACCCTTGAAAATTATTCTATATTTAATAACGTATTTGAGTTATTTAATGGTTCTTAACAAAAATCAAACAGTAATTGGCCAGAGAAAAAATTGTGTGTGCAATGTTTATAAAAGTATGTAATTATTTATTTTTTGTTAAAATCTAGATTTTAATTAGATTAATTTCTAAAAACATTAGTATATAAATAAAACGTGCCGGTGGAAAGTAAGTATTCACACAGAGCTATAGTAGTTGCAATTTGTTAAAGACAAAATTTAAAATACCAAAACTTTTTTTACCAAACGAGTATTTTTTATGAGGTGTTTTGTAGGTAATTTATTAAGCTTTAATCTAAGATTTATATAGCGAACAGATTGAGTTAATAATGTGGTACGAGGGTCGAACTGGAAAATGATAATTTTTAAATTTTAAAAAAGTTTTAAAACATATTTTTCAAATTTTTTTTTTTTCAAGCCTAAACATCAAAAATTTAAAAAAATATCCACTTATTTATATTCTTATACCAACTTTTTTTTAAGCTGAAAGCCTTATCTCACCAAAATCAAATTTTTTGTCGTGACACCATCACCCATTTTGAGACCCAGCATTCATTATTGGATAATATTCGACCGAATAGACCACGTCCAGCACGCTGTGAAGAAAATATAGCGGCCGTAGCTGTGAGTCTACACGAAGACCGTGGAGAGTCGATTCGGCGCCGTTAGCCGAATAACTAACCGACTATTTGATGATGATAACCGACTATTTGATGCCTGAAATTGAAGCTCGTGATCTCGGCGACATTTGGTTTCAGCAAGACGGCGCCACTTCCCACACATCGCATCAATCAATGGATTTATTGAGAGAACACTTCGGTGAGCACATAATTTCTAGTGTCCGACCGAATACACCTTTTTTGATCGAAGCCGAATATTCGGCCAAATTTTCACTATTCGGCCAAACTGAAGCCGAATATTAAAAAAAAAATATTTATGTAGTAAAAACAAGAAAAAAAAATAAAACTCGACTCGGTGGGATACCTAAATGCAAGAGAATGTTGTCTAGAATGATTTTATTTTAAGCAAAAACTTTTTTTTGGACATTTTTAAAAAAATATATTTTAGAGTATAAATTTTTTTCGACCGAAAATTTTTTTTGAATGTAAAAAATGTTTTTAGTTGCAAAAATACTTAATAAAACGTTTTTGTGTCTTACTAATGTTATTCAAAGTTAGTTTAATATTATACAATTATTCGGTATTCGGCTTATTCGGCCAAAATTGTGGCCGAAGCCGAATAGTGGCCAAATAGTGCTTTTTGGCCGAAGCCGGATATTCGGTCGTACACTAATAATTTCACGTTTTGGGCCGGTCGATTGGCCACCAAGATCGTGTGATATCACACCGTTAGACTTTTCCTGTGGGGATATGTAAAGCCTTAAGTTTATGCGGACCAACCCGCTTCGATTCAGGCCTTGGAGGAAAACATCACGCGTGTCATTAGCCAGTTACCAGTCGAAATACTCGAACGAGTCATCGAAAATTGGACTCAACGGATGGAATATCTGCAACGTAGCAACGGCCAACATTTGGTAGACATAATCTTCAAAAAATAAATGCCAAAGAATGTTCTTACAAATGTTAATAAACATTCCCCATTAAATTTGAATTTTCTGTGTTTTTATACCCTCTAACCACAGTATGGGGGTATACTCACTTTGTCATTCCGTGTGTAACGCATCGAAATATCGGTCTAGGACCCCATAAAGTATATATTTTATTGATCAGTGATCGATTCCAAGACATTCTAGCGATGTCCGTCCGTCCGTCTGTAGAGGACACGATACAGTCCAAAATAAAAGAGATAGACTTCCGAAGTTTGGCATGAATATGTCTTATATTCCTGGGCAAAATAGGACCAAGGGAAAAAAAGTTCCCCCTTAGAGAACTAAACCAACCTAAGAAAAACCGCATTTTTTGCAGGGTTTTTTGTACTTTTGCTAAGCAAATACAACATTCTTATCTCAGAAGAAGTACAAAATCGCAAGAAGAAGGTGCCCCCTAACGTATCCCACCAACCCCCCCCCCCCCCCCCCAAAAAAAAAGACGCCCCTGCATTTTTTTTATATTGCTTTTTTACATTTTGGAGGGTATAAAAGATTCGGCACATCCGAATGTAACACTCTCACTTGTTTTCTTTAAAAAAGTAGGGAACCTCGAAATGGATCACGCTTTACAAACACAAAACAAGTTAATTGTATTTTTCTTACTATTTTTCTGCATTTTTTTAATTTATTATTATTTTTTAATGTTTTTATTTCTTTTTGTCGAAGTCTCGCACAGTTTCAAAATGTGAGTTTTTTTGACACTTCAAATACAAAAGTTTTCGACCAATTACTTAACAGAAACAGTTTTCTCTCATCATTCCAATAAGTTTAAAAGTTTTCGCACAACAAAGTTACAGAAACAGTAAAATGTAAAAAGTCACTTTTTGTGCTGATTTACAATGTTTTCGCTTCATTTCACATGTTTTATGCGAGAAATCTTTCGATTCGAGAGTTACAGTAATCAGCTACAGATTCGGATTCAGCGCAACTCAAACTCTTAGAAAAGTAACCTTTGGTCTATGGGTAAAAAATGTGTTGGCCTGTGTAATTGGTCGATATCGTTTTTAGACTATCGACAAAAAATATGCATTTGCATGGAAATCACATCCCTACTCATTACAATACACTACGGTGCACTAAAATTAATAAATTATATATATTTTCTTTGTTTACAAAAACTTAGTGGTACAAAGAATTGGAGGTCACAGATTTCTTCTACAGTATTTATTTATTTTTTTTTTGGTTCATTAAAAAAATTAGTTGATATATGAATATTAGGGTGGCAGCGAAATTTCAACTTTTGATTTTTAACCTTGTCGGAATATTGTGCCACATGGTCTAAAACTGATGTGGACAAAATTTTATCCAAATCGGATAACTTTAACCCGTGCCCCTTTGAGGTCAAAGTTCACAAGGTTAAACAAAAAATTTTCACACAAGCAAAAAATTTTTTTTTCGATTTTTTATTTTTGAATGTTAGTGAGCTTTATTAGCTTATTAACGACAAAAAAGTTTATTTCGATCGGACAAGTTTTTCAATTCCAAAATGGACTTCGAAAAAAAAAAGTTGAGGCTAGTTGGGTGCTTACTTTAAAAATTTTTCAATTTTTTTTTTAGTTTTAACAAGCATACATTAAAGATTTGTTGTAGCTATTGAAAATTGAAAAAAAAAAATCCCCTATACATTTCGCTGCCATCCTAATGAATATAAAAAAGTGGAACATTTTTTTTAATTTTTTATGTTTGGACTTGGAAAAAAAATTTTTAGAAATATTTTTAATTTTTTTTTTTAAATTTCTATAAAAATTATCATTTTCAGTTCGACCCTAGTAGCACAAAGCTTAAATTAAAGCTTAATAAATTACATACAAAACACATTGTGTCCGATTCGGGAATACTCTTTCACCATTCACCTAATTTGTATAAATTTTATATCCTTTAGAATTTCAAGATTGTTAATTTTTTTTCTTGTAATTATTGAAGATATTAACTACATCTTTAATCTTTAAACGAGAAAGAATATATATATTTTTTTAAAATTAGGTGAATGGTGTAGGAGTACTCCCGAACCAGCATCTTATTAAAAAAACTCGTTTGATAAAAAAAAGGTTTGGTGTTTTAAATTTTGTCTTTAACAAATTGCATCTACTATATAGTAAAATTACATATTTTTTGGCGTCATTTTGCACGTGAGAAACTGTTAAACTCCAAATAAAAAATAAATCAGATTTAGGGCTGGTAACTTATAAAAAGCTAATCAATGATTATTGCTAATCAATGATTATTTTCATATAAATTTGACGTTTGCAAACACTGATTAGCCTTAATCATTGATTATATTGTGATGAGTTACCAGCCCTTACTATTGCTAAAATATTTAACTGACGTTTTATTTTACTCACTGCAAAAACCCCGTATATATTAGTGTTTCTAATTATTCGACCCTGCTGGTTAACCGGTTAGGGCTTTATTCGAAAATTGACGAAGACTGGTTAATCGGTTATTCGTGTCGATTAATCGGAAAAATTGAATAATTTAATATTAAACGATTTATTAAAAGTAATGTAACAAAAAATAAAAGTATTTTAAGTTAAATTTCATTTTCAGTATTTACCCAGCAAAAACTTGGTAATGACCAGGGCAAGGGGGTTCATGTAAATACATGTTTGTTGTCGTTAGCCTGAGCACAACTTAAAGTATTTATCTTTGCGAATCATCAAATTTGCTTTAAAATGGCATTGATTTGTTGGTGCATATTTTTGCATATTTTGATGAAAATGCATGTTTTTGCATATTTTGCTTAAACTACATATTTTCTTGCATATTTTTTAATATTTATTAAAAAAAAATATTATTTTAGTGAAATTTGCTATTTTTCATTAAAAATGTGCAAATGGGTTCATGTATTTTGATAAAAAAGAAATAAAACAAATGTTTTTTTTTGTCCAAAAATTTAAGCAAAAATTGCCCCATTCATGGAGTAATTTCGGTCAAGGGCTGCATCTAAATGACGGAAAGAGGTGTTCCTAATTTTTTTTATTAAACTGCACTGACAATGAGATCAAAAAAACTGAATTTATGTAATTTTTTTTTAATTTTTACCGTAAAAGGGTCCTAATTGCCAATCGTTTTGGGGCAAGTGTTTTTATATTAGATAAGTCCGAATTCGGGACGCGATAACATACGTATTTGTAAATATTTACACTATGGTGGAGCAAATTTAGCTTTTTTTGAATTTCGAAAACGTCGGGGTCGGGAAAGTTGCCTTTTCGGGTCGATATTAACACAAAAATCTTGGACCTGTAGGACCATGAGTTTTGAAAAACGAAAAAGAAATTTAACTTTTTTGTTGCTTAAAATATTATTTTATATTCGGACATTACTAAAAAAGTGTTTTTATGGGGAAAAAAAATTTGTTTGTCAGTAACATTTTTTTTTTATTTTTTGTTTCTTGCTTTACAAAAAATATTTTTAATTAGTTTTTGCTGAAAATATAACGTAACATTAACTCAGTGTGGAGAAGATGTACATATATTTTTAAATATCGTATTATTTAATTTGGCCTTTAATGTATTTTGAAATTAATTTCAAATAAATATATATATTTGTAAAGAAAAAAAAATTACAAGCAAAAAAAGTTAAACATTTTTTTCGCTTTATTCGGAATTTTCCGATTTTTAAGTCAAAAAATGAGCTCAAATCCATTGTCCTACAGGTCCAATATTTTTGTGTGTTAATTCGACCCTAAAAGGCAACTTTCTCGACACCGACGATTTCGAAATTCGAAAAAAAGCTAAATATGCTCCACTGAATTTTATGTTTTACGATTTTTTATGAATAAATATTAAAATTAATAAATTTTTAATGCATATTTTTTTAGTTTTTACTGCATATTTTTAAATTTTTAATACATATTTTTAGCGCTAAAAACGCGATTTTTAGTGCATGAACTTCCTTGCCCTGGTAATGACACATCATTACCATTCGAATTTACCATAAATGACAGAAAATTACCTTTAGTATTATTTTTAAATGTAAAATAAGGACTTATTAATAATAACTTACCTAAGTCATTATAATAAAATCAAAAATTCAGAACTAGATTGTAAATGTAATGGGAAAGGTAATTCGAATCAGAAGTACACCGAAAAAAATTCATGAAACATTTTACGAAAAAAAGTTTCGTACTTTTTATTTTCGTAAATACACGAAAGTTGACTACATATTACGAAAAACTTTAGTGCTGAATTTTGTATTTTTACGAAAGTAACAAAAATGATTAATAAATATTTTTTTCGTAATATTTACGAATGTTGACTACATATTACGAAAAAAATGTTGTAAAAACTTTTGTAATTTTACGAAAGTAACGAAAAAAAGAATGTAAATGATTCTTTCGTAAAAAATACGAATGTTGACTGCATATTACAAAAAAAGTGTACAGACTTTCGTATTTTTACGAAAATAATTCGTAAAAATTTCTTTCGTAAAATATACGAAAGTGGACTTTATCAGGCCGTTCATGAATCCACAACGAAATTGGATTGGAAACGAAATTCAAATCCGTTTCCAATTTTCGAAAACCGTGACGAATTGCTTTGTTCGAAAAAAAATATCTATTGCGTTCGAACTTAGCGGAGACACTAGTATTTACAAAATACGACTCTGTTTTTGCAAACACAGAGTCGTATTTTATAGCAAATCTGTTAGAAAGTCAAAGTCAGAGTTGTTATAATAATGCAGTTTGAAAAAAAAAATTGTTAACAAATAAACTGTCAAGCATTTGTTTTGAATTTAATTGATTATTGATCCATTAAGGAAGGGATTTTATACAAATCCTTTTTTTGTTTTCCTTAAGTCCAATATATACTTAAGATCTGGCATTTTGTATGGAAAAATACCAGTTGCTTCACATATTTAATTGGCTCAGGATAAATGTCTTTGCACATCAAATAATTTGCTTTTCAAAAAAGCTATAAATGCATATTTTTGGGTCATATTTTGTATAAAGTTTTAGCTTAAGTATTTCTTCCTTTTTTATGACTTTTTTTTAAAAACATCGGTAACTTTTTGCCCATTTGGACTCTTATTATTTTTTGCGCCCAATTTCGGAATCGAAATACTGTTCCGACTAAAGATTTTTTTTTTCGTTAATAAGCTGAAGTGTGTATGATACTTTTTTTTTTTTTTTTTTTTTTTTTTTTTTAAATTCAATTTTATTAAACAATTAGAATAATTTACAACTTAAGACTAATCCTGCTAAGCCACGAAGGCTTGTCTGCAGGAGATAAAATTAAAAAGTTCATTGATTATTTCATAATAAAAATATTTAACAATTTAATAAAAAAATGTTTTTCATTGCGAAGCTATGAAATGCTTTTTTATCATATTTTTTCTCTTATTTAAGTTTTGGATATTAATTAAATAAATCGGCAATTGATTAAAGATGTTTGGTAGAGCAACGGATAAGGAGTTTTTCCCATATGCATTATGGTGACGTTCAACCTTAAAACGACCCTCAGCACGACGCCTTGTGTTGTGTGTATGGTCGATAACTTTTAAAAATCGAGAATCGTTATAAAATTCATTTATTAGTGTTGTACAATATATGCTATTTACATTTAAGATGTTTAGTTCAGTGGCAATGTTTTTTGGTTTATTATTAGAGTTATTGTTGTTGTTATTTGTTGAATTATTATTTAGGTTTCGGTTTAGTACTGTGTTATTTATTGTGTTTCGGTTTCTGTTTGGTACTGTATTATTTATTGTGTTGTAGTTGATACAGTTGTTGTTGGGCATATTGACGTTGACTATTGATCCATTATTTACGACGATATTGCGATTATTTGATGTATTGTTGTTTCTATTGTTGGTAGTGTTGATGATATTGTTGCTGAAGTTTAATGCATTGTTGTTTGACGCGTTAGTGATTCTTTGAGATGTATTGATCATGTTGTTATTTGGTGTATCGCTGTAGATTATTGCGTAGTTTACAATATTGTCTCGTAGTTTACTTTTCCATAAAATTTTTAGGGTTTGGTTTTGAGTTTGCTGTAATGATTTACAATATGTTGCACTCCCCCATGCCGTAATACCATGTCTGATATATGACTCCGTCAGGGAAAAGTATGCTTGTCTCAGTACTGTGAAATTAGAGCAGTTACTTAAGTGATATAAACTGTACGCAGCTGATCGTAACTTCTTACGAATATGTTGAATGTGTGTCAGCCATTTAAAATTTTGGTCCACGTATACTCCAAGGTATTTATACGTATTGACTATTTCTATATAACTGGTACATGAGTCGTCGTTGTCCAATACGTTGTTGTTGTGAAGACATTGGTTGTCATGAAATTTTAAAAAGATTTCGTTATATCTGAGATGTGGTGGCTTTATGTGCATTAGTTTGGTTTTAGCTGAGTTAATTATCAGACCATTGTCATGGCACCATTTCGTAACTGTGTTAAGCTCATTTTGCATAATTTCGCTGGCAGTTGTGATGTTTTTATGTGTAACAATGATTGCTGTGTCATCAGCGTATGCGAATGCTGTGCTTCTTTTAAGAATATTTATCATATCGTTAGCATAAATGATGTACAAAATGGGTCCCAGTTTTGAGCCTTGTGGTACTCCATAGTTGCAGGGTATTTCTTCGCTAAGTGTATTGTTAATTTTAACACGATATGTTCTGCAGGCCAAGTAGTTTTTAAACCACTCCAGACAGTTTCCCCGTACACCATTTCTCTCCAGAATTTTTATTAGGTTAGCATGAGACAATGTATCAAAGGCTTTACTAAAGTCTATGAACAGTGCTAAGCAATGATAATTTTCATTTAGACGACTGTTTATGTAGTTGGCGAAGTTTCCTAGAAGTTTGTTAATATTCTTACCCTTTTGAAAGCCGAATTGGTTGTTGTTTATAATGTTGTACTTTTTTAAAAATTCAGTGAGCCTTCTGACGATTACTTCTTCTAATACTTTCTCAATAACTGATAATATGGCTATAGGTCTATAATTATTATAATCATTCTTTGTTCCATCTTTGTAAATTGGCCTTATTATGGACGTTTTCAGTAGTTTTGGTATTACAGCGTTATTGAGACTGGAATTGATGAGTGCAGTTAATACAGGGGTGATATAACTCGCGTTGTTTTTTAAATCTTTGGGCCTTATTCCATCTGCTCCAGCACCTTTTTTAATATTTAAATTATTTAGAATTAAGTATATTTCTTCTTGGTTTGTAGGAGGTATGTATAAAGAATTTTGTATTGTTGTTTCTGTATAGTTTATAGTTTTTGTGTCACATTTGTGTATTATTTTTTCAACATTTAGTTTAAAATTTACTGCAAAGTTTTTTGTAATGTTAAGTATATTTTCGTTTTTAAAGTTTTTAGTAACCGTTTCATCTATGTTATTTGACTTTTTACCTATTATTTCGTTAATCAGTTGCCAAGTTATTCTCATATTATTTCTGTTTTCTATAAATTTATTTTTGTAGTAATCATTTTTTGCAAAATTCAGTTTTTTGTTTAAGAAATTTCGATACTTCTTGTATTCTAATTCATATTTTTTATTGTTTCGATTATTAAGCCATTTTTTAAAAAGTTTATCCCGAAAATCACAACATTCGGTTAACTCTTCACTTATCCACGGACTAGATATTCTCTTTTTTTTAGTTTTTTTAATTTTTTTAGATATTTCATATATATTACAAAATTTATCATAAATATTATTAAAAAAGTTATTTGTGGTTAGATTTTGATCAAGATTTCAAGAATTTTATTAAGGGCTTTCAATTTATATTTTCCGAATCACATGAAATCCAATTTGGTGTTCTGTTGTTTACGTTTTCACTCAAAGTTTAAATCGAATAACTAAAATTTTAAAATTATAGAAAAAAAGTGTATTCGTTTTACTTTTACGGAAATTAAATCAAGGAGTCCTAGACTAGGACACAAAAAAATTTGGAAATTTTATTTTCTCATATTTTAATGTAAATTACTTTTGTTTATATTTAAAGCCTTAAAACACAAATAACTTCGATGTATCGGGATTTATTTCCACAAACTCATTTAGAACTAACTGCATTTTGCTCATTAATTTTGTACCTTCCCCTTATAAAAAAAAGAGGAAAATAATTTTTTAAAAAAGTCGAAAACAAAAAAGAACATCTTACTCACATTTTTTCATTTAACTTTTGTTTTTAATATTTTTTTAAATTTATTATTTTCAACTTTGGTTACAAATCCCCGAAGCCAAACGTTGACGAAAATTTCCAACTGTCAATCCAACTGAATGGAATTTATGAACGCACATTTTCGTTTTCGAACGGAAATTTTCTCATTTTCTCTTTGATTGGAATTGGATTGGATTCATAAACACACACAGCTGATTTCCGTGAAAAAGTGTTGTCAAACCAATCCGCATTGGTTTCATAAACGCCCCGTATATTACGAAAAAAAAATAATCAAGAATTTTGTAATTTTACGAAACTAATGAAAAAAGAAGAAATCTTTAAATGCATGCTTAAAGGGTGTTTTTATGCCCTCCAACTACAGTATTGGGGTATAATAAAAAAAATATCGGTCGGGGACCCCATAAAGTATATGTATATATTATTAATCCATGATAAATTCTAAGGCATTCTATTAATGTCCGTCTGCATAAAACACGGATACCATCCAAAATAAAAAAGATAGACTCCTGAAGTTTAGCACGAACAAGTCTTTTGGTCATCAGCAGGTTAAGTTCGTATGTGGGCAAAATCGGTCCATGCAAAAAAAAAATCCCCTTAAAGAAATAAACCAACCACTGAAAAACCTATTTTTTTTAAAGTGTTTTTTGCATTTTTGTTAAACAAATGAAACATTTTTATGTCAAAAAATTTTTAAATACTGTGCTTCGACCCAGGAGATTAGAAAATGTCTTGTGGTCGTGAGTATAAAGAATTTCAATAATGATAACTCTGATAATTTTTTACTTATTTGGGATATAAAAGATTCGGGACAGCCGAATTTAAAGCTCTCACTTGGTTTTATTTATTTTAAGGATCAATTAAAATTTGAGGCTAATCGGATCAAATAAAATTTGACGCTTGATGATATAAGTTTTTTTTTACATGTGGGGAGGTGGTCCTCCAAAAAAAAAACATCTCAACATATCATCATAACGCTCGTTTACTTGTATAGTATCATAACTCAAAATATGTCGTTTTTGCGAAAACCATACAGAATTATTTGTTATATCCTGCTTTATATTGTGTTAAAAATTCGTATTAATATCATCTTAACTCACCGTTTGAGAAGAGAACACGCCATTATAACATTTTCTATGTACGGGCCTTTTGCAATGTAAAACAAGTTTCAATTGTAAACTTTAAACAGGTTTTCTGTAAAATCAAACATTTTGCGCTCATTTACTATACAAGTAAATGAGCGATAAGTTCTTGTAGTGTGAACGTAGCCTTAAACAAAATCACTGTAAATAATGAATGAAATCTTATAAGTCTCTGTTAAGAAGAAATAATTAATTGCTTGGAAATGTTGCTGTCAAAACGTTGAAAACGTTGTTCTTATTCTCAAGAAAGAATTTTTACATGTAATTTCGTTCATTTAACAATTTTTTTTACAAATGATTTTCGTAAAAAAAAAAAATTATTTCGTTTATTTTACGAAATAATTTCGTAAAACAAAAACAATATTTCGTTTATTTTACGAAAATTTTCGTAAAACACAAAAATTTATTGCGTTTATTTTACGAAATTTTTTTGTAAAATAAAAAAATTATTTCGTTTATTTTACGAAAAAATTTCGTGCATTTCGTACATTGTACGCAAGAATTTCGTGGTGCGAAACAACGAAATTTTTCGTACAATGTACGAAAGTTTTCGTACATATAAGGCAGGAATTTTTTTCGGTGTGGTATCACTAGGGCTGTCAAACGGGATCGGTTTTTTAAAATCCCGGGATTCGGGATTTGAAAATCGAAATCCCGGGATCCCGGGATTTTTCGGGATTACGGGATTTTTCGGGATCCCGGGATTTTTCGGGATTTTTTGGGATTAAATTTCTTTGATTATAAAAGTAAAAAAATAGTAGACTCTTTATGTCTCAATTTTATTGTACATATTAAGGGGGATACTGTGGGTTAGTTGGTAGCGTGCTAGCCTATTAAGCAGGGAGTCGTGGGTTTGATTCACACGAAAACCCTTGGGTCGGTTTCGCTACAACGAAATTATTAAAAAAAAATATTTCTTATTATTCTGATTGTTATTTAAAGGCAATTACAAAAATTAAGTATACGCCATTTATGCAGTTTTCAAGTAATTATCGTTAAATATTTAGCAATGAACTAAAAAAAGCCTTGAGGGGTTTGTTTGTTATGGAAAATGACAACTTTTATTTGCTTTTGGTTTCATCCCATTCCGATTTTGGTTGTTGCACTGTATAGTTTCAAAACTAATTTAAAGAAAATTTAAAATTATAAAAACATTTTAAGGACATTTTGTATAAAAAAAGTTTTTAATGCAATTTTGAACATCCGGGAAAATGCTTCTTCTTGGAATAAATTTACCCGTGGCGCCCTTCCATCAAAGTTTCGGTTTTTTAGAAAATTTTCGCAAAAACCTGCAAACTTTGGCTTCGTGACTGTGGCTTAATGGTTAGTGCGTTGGACTATTATTCAGCAAGCCTGGGTAGAATTCTCATCTCAGCCAAATTCGTGGCTAGCTACGTAGAAAGTTAAAAAACAATTAGTTTTAATTTGTTTATGTAAATGTAACAATAATTGAACAAAGTTGTATTTTTAAAAATAAATTCCCAAATATTTTTAATTCTTCAAAAATCCCGGGATTTGAGCTGAAAAATCCCGGGATTCGGGATTCAATTTATGACAAAAATCCCGGGATTTCGGGATTCGGGATTTCGGGATTGACAGCCCTAGGTATCACTTTATTATTTGTTATTTTTTATTGAAGTTATTTATATTTAATTAATAGAAATTATAAAAGAATTTTAATATTTCTTTATTTGTTGTGAAATAAAATTGTTCAAACTTATTTTTGTAATTTATTTATTTTTTTGTTGACTTTTCAAAATAAAAAAAAAGTGTTGGTAAGTGATAAAAACAAACATTTCAAGATTTGGCACCACTCTTTTTAAATACTTAAATTTTAAGAATATATAAATATCCCTACTTATCAAGTGTATACCTACTTTAATTTGTATGGGAAGTTTATAACAAACTCGAAAAAAACACACCTTGGGATTTCAAAATTTTAATTTACTTAGGGCCGATAACACAAACGATCTTACCGGAAGATAAATTGGGTTTAGTGCTAACTGGAGGTTATAGATGTCAAATTTGGATGGGACAAACCGGAGGTTACGTTAACTTTGATTTAACTGGATATTGTGTTAACCGCACTTATAATTGTAATTTTTAAATTTCAATTTTAATTTTCTAAACTTGAATATCAATTTAGATTTGTGAATTTCAGTTAGCGTTTCTAAATTTCAATTAGTATTTCAATTGAGATTCCTGAATTTCATTGATCTAATGAAATTCAGTGTTTTAATTGGTCCTAGCAAAACTTAGATTACCAAATAAGGTATAGGATAGCTTATTTTATACATTGCAGCATTGATGATTTTAACATGGGATGAGACTCAAAGTAATGCATACGAGTAATGTATAAAATATAGCATACCAGAACGTAATATATAAGGCGTTACGAGTAGTGAACAAGTTACGATGTATTAAATTTACTCATGTGATTGTAAGTGAGTAGAAAACATATGCTTGTGAGTGAGTGTCCGTGATTCAAAAATTCCTGTCGTGAGCCCATCTCTAGTTTAAACTTATGCATTTCTGTATAAACTATTTAATTTTAATGTTATTATAATGCATTATGTATTCAATTACAAATAATGCATTATTTCAAATTTTGAAATAATACATAATGTAACCAAATATAATTCATCCATGATTTAATATTTAGAAATAATAAATATGAAATACATTTTTTTCCAATAATCATGCATTACGTAACAAATTATTAGTAAAGCATTATTTTTAACTTTAAAATAATACGTTGTGGAACAAATGTTGAGTAACACATCATAAAATAATGCTACAAATAAGGTATATGCATTACCTGGTAATGTGTTACATAATAACCACCCATTACCAAAGTTTTGCTGGGATGAGTTTCATTAGCTGAATTAAATTCAGAAATCTCAATTAAAAACCAATTGAAATTTAGAAAAGCCAACAGAAATTCACAAATCTGAATTGATATTCATAGTTTAGAAAATTAAAATTTCAATATTATAATTATAAGTAAATTGAAATTTTGAAATCCCAATTGAAATTCGGAAATGGTCAATTGAAATTCAGAAATACCGATTGAAATTTAGAAAAGCCCAATTAAAATTTAGAAATTTTTATTATTTCTAAATTTTAATTAGTTGTTGTTTTACCCCTTTAAACACTGTATAGAGACTGAAAATGAAATTTTATATAAAATACTTTTATTTTTTGTTATATTACTTATAATAAATCGTTTAATATTAAGTTTTCATTGTTTTTGACGATTAATCGCCAATTTTTTTCGATTTATCGACCCGAATAAACGATTAACCAGTTTTCGTAAATTTTCGAATAATGCCCTAACCGGCAGGGTCGAATAATTGGAAACACTACTGGAAACGTATTTCGATTTTAATAAATGTAAATATTTTGGCATCGCATAAAGTCATGATTAATTTTTAACAAAAAAAAATTATTTTAATAGATTCACTTTAAAGCTGTATAACTTTCTAAGTAAACGGTATATATTGTTATTTTTCTTTTTTTTTTGCAATGAAGCATAAATGCTACATTATATGTACGTCTGAATTCATATTTGATACAAAAATCTAAAAACCTGAAGGCTGTAGCAGGTTTTTGATATAACATTTTAGTTCTAATTTTCATTGGATAAAATCACACAAAATAACGACTGACATGTCAAATTTAAGATTTAAATAGACAAGTTGCACTATATGTGCCGGTTTATGGTAATTTTTTAATATATTTTACGTTTTGAGTAATATATTCTCACAATATTTTAAATAAAACAAAAATAGGTAGGATTAAATTTAGCTTCTTGTACATGTTTGAGGATATCAAAGTTCCGGCACAGCCAGATTTAACACTCTCACTTGTTTTTTTTTTATCATTTTATAATACACTAACAAGGGAAGTATCTCAACCCTTGTGAACCGATTTGCATGAAACTTAAAATATATATAAGACAATTCTAAGATTGGGGTGTCTCAGCTTATCGGCCATATCGGAGATTTAGGGGTTCAATAACTGGGTCAAAAAATGGCGAAAAAAATCTTTTTTTTTTATTTTTCAGCCATTTCTATCTAAGAAACTATGCGATTATATGAGAAGAAAGGTTTTTTAATGCCTATTCAACGGTGGCATAATCTTTTAAAAACTCGAAAAAATACAGGAAAAAACTATGGATTATTTGAAGCAGGCACGTACGCAGGAATTTATTTTGGTGGGAGGACAAAATTTTTGTTTTTAATTTAGTTTTTTCGCCTCAATGTTTTTTCGCCTACATTTTTTTTACATTTTTAGAAAACAAAACATTTATTTGAAATTTAAGATAAACAAGTAGAAAAGCTAAATTCGACTTGGCCGAATCTATAAATACCCTACTAGGGATGCCAAACGGGATTGACATTTGCAAATCCCGGGATTCGGGATTTTTAAATCCTAATCCCGGGATCCCGGGATTTTTCGGGATTTCGGGATTTTTCGGGATTTCGGGATTTATTAAAATTAAGTTTTTTTACGTAATATTTTTAACATTTTTTTTATAATTAAATATTCAATTAATTCATAACCATTGAATATTTTTCGTAAAGTTTCACATATTTAGCACAGAAAACCTGAAAATTTAGAAACAGCTATGGCCGATTTGAATAGACTCGAACGATGTGCGTCTGTGAAAGACGCGATGCAGTCGAATTCAAAAGATTAGAAAATACTTTTTTTTCGGACGGCCTCTTTTGTAGACGTGGATATAAAATATTTGTTTAAATAATGATAAAATTGTGTTAATAAATATGTTACAATTCCTCGCGAGGGAAAGGTGTCCCCAACGTCCTCTGCCAATACAAAATTTGTATTAATTGTCTTATTGGTAGGCGAATCGCATTTTAACGGTTTTCTTCCCTTTTGCGATAAATGTTTACAAATACATTTATTACGCCTAAGTAACAGAATTTTATCATTATTTATATTATTTTTTATATTCACGCCCTCAAAAAGGGGCGGGACGAAAAAAATTTAATTTTTTTGGCTAGGTGAAACTTAAAAATGTGTCATTTGCTTAACAAAAGTACAAATTGGTAAACAAATTTGGGTTTTCAGATGCTTCAAGGGGGAAATTTTCCCCTCATCCGCTTTAACTCATTTACGAACTAAAACTGTTAAAAATTAACTTTACAGATGAATTACTTAATGACCCCTTATAAATTAAAATCTCAGCAAAATTTAACTGTTTCTTAAAAATGTTGGTATTTACATAAATCGGCAGCTAACTGCATATTAGGTTGACGCAATTTTTTTTCGAATTTTAAAATCGTCGTGGTCGGAATAGTTGCCTTTTAGGGTCAATATTTATACCAAAAAATATTGGACCTGTAGGGCTCCTTTTTAGACAAGAAAATGTGAAAGTTTCAAACAAAGTAAAAAAATGTTTTACTTTGTTCGAAATTTTCCGATTTTGAAGTAAAAAGGGAACCTAAAGACATTTCCCTGCAGGAACAATATTGACCCTAAATGGCATCAATTCTGACTCCGACAATTTTTAAATTCGAAAAAAGGAAGATATGCTTCACCCTTCTGTATATTAAGTAATACGACCTGAAAATTAAATTGTACTCCAAAAGAGTAAGAGAATTTAAGCCCAACATGCCTCATTTGAAAGATATTTCAAACACCTTTCAAACGATATCAATTTTGTTACCATCGGACAACAAACACTGAAGAAATAGTCAATTTTGATTACAATATTTGACAAAAAAATCCCGAAATCCCGGGATTTTTCGGGATTTCTCAATCCCGGAAAATCCCGAAAAATCCCGGGATTGAAAAAAATAAATCCCGGGATTCGGGATTTGTCAATCCCGAAAAATCCCGGGATTTCGGGATTTCCCGTTTGGCATCCCTATACCCTACACAGTGTCTTTTTAAGTGATATTTTATTTTGAGTAAACACTTGTTAGTCATTTTTGTAAAAAAGTAAAAAAATTGATTATTTTTTTTTTTTTTTAGTGTAAAATTTTTTTAGAGTGTAAATTTTTGTTTAGTGTAAAAATATTAGGTCCGACCGAAGAACTGAACCAACCTCTGAAAAAATACACTTTTTTACATGTTTTTTTGTATTTTTGTTAAATAAATGAACCATTTGGTATATTTATCGCGATGAGAAGGTTCCATCAACGTCCCCCACTGACCCCATAAAAAAAACGCCCCTGAAAACTTTTTTTTTAATTTTTTTTTACATTTTGGAGAGTATAAAAGATTCGGCACAGACGAATTTAACACTCACTTGTTTTAAACAAATTTTTGTTAAAAAATATTTTTTTGAATGCATTTTTTGTTTTCATATAAAAAATCAAGAGAGCAATATACAAAAAATAGGATTATTAACGAAATTGTGTTGAAATAGAAAAATAAAAATAAAAAAAGTATCAGAAATAGGGTTCTATAGTCGAAAAGTCGATTAATCGACTTTTTGTATGAAAAAGTCGAAAAGTCGAAATCGACTTTTTTGTTCTTAAAAAGTCGAAAAGTCGACTTTTGCTTTTGACTTCTTCGACTTTTTTGACTTTATCGACTTGATTTTTTTTTTACTTTTGCCAGATGAAAATAGTTCTGAAAAAAAATTTTAATTGAGAGCCGAGTTTAATAACAACTGAAGCTATTAGTATTTCCATGTATTTTGTGTCCCGTGTAAAAAAATAATTATATCAAAACATATCTCCTTTGATAAAAACATATATGGATTATATATAAATAGATGTAATCAGATCTACTCCATATATATTCATATCTGCTTCAGATATGTTTTGATCCGTAAATTGAGTCTATACCCAGTCTGCACAGTTTCAAGTCGACAATTTTTTCGAAGTTTTTTCGAATCTTTTCCGCAAAAATGACTCGAAGTTGATATTATATACAGTCGATATTTTAACGTTTCTCGAACTTATATTTTTATTGAAAAATTAATCGATTTCGAAATAATTTCCAATCTACATTTTATTAATTCTCGTATTTGTTCTTCCATCGAAAAAAAATACTTATTTTCGATATAACATCGAGTTTTAGTTTTATTTAGTTTAACAAAAATTCCACGAATTTTAATTTTTATTAAAAAAAAATAATATCTAACATTAGAATAAAAAAAAATCCGCGACCGGGGTTTGAACCAAGACCAAAAAAACTACAAATCGTAAGCTGCAGAACCTGCTAGCCAACTAGGCCATACACAACTTGAAATTTGTTTGTACTAATATATATTTTGAAATAAAAATATTTTCAAATTATGAGAAGTATGTCAAAACAAAATAAAATGAATATAAAAACAGGGTAATTCGAATAATAATAAAAATTATAATTTAAGGGCAATTCAAATAATAAAAAATTCAAATTTTAGTTAAAGTAATTTAAAAAAAGTACTTTTATGATCAAACTAAGGCGTTAAACCAGTAAACTGGGAGTTCTGAGTTCAAATCTCAAGTGAGGCAGATAAAAATAGTAATTAGTAAAAATTAAATTTAAAGAATAAATAAATTTAATTAGTAAAAATTAGTTAATTGTAAGTAAGTAGTAGCAAGTAATAAAATATTTTTTTTTAATTCTTACCGTTTTTAACACAATTTACTAAATTATTAAAAAACAAATGTATCGAAATCCATGAAATTTTTCGATTAAAAATCGAATCGAGTCCTGTACCAAATCTCGATTTTATATCACCTTGCATGCCACATAGGAAAACACGCTTTATATCGACATTATATCGAACTCGATATCGACGAAATTCTTAGAGAAAACGATTCTTATTCGAATCGATATCGACTCATTTTGCATACTGGGTATAGACTCAATTTACGGATCAAAACATATCTGAAGCAGATATGAATATATATGGAGTAGATCTGATTATATCCATTTAGATATGATCCATATATGTTTTTATCAAAGGAGATATGTTTTGATATAATTATTTTTTTACACGGGGTGTGAAGCAAAAATGTCAATGCCAAATTCATGAGTTAAGCCTGAATTACTTTAAACGTGCATGAAACGTAGACTCTTTAACAAAATTCAGTAAGTAAAAATAGCACAGAACATTTTTATTTATGTTTTGTTTTTGTCAAACGCATTGTATTTTTTGTCACGTTGAAACGTGGAGAAATTCTATTTTCAACAGAATTTCTCTACGTTTTGATGTGACAAAAAATACAATGCGTTAGACACAAACAAAACATAAATAAAAATGTTCTGTACTATTTTGACTTACTGAATTTAATTTAAGAGTCTACGTTTTATGGACGTTTAAAGTAATTCAGGCTTTAGAAAGTGTTAAGTGTAATATTTACCAATATTTTTGATTATTGTAAACACCTCAGTGATAGCGTTCTATCGAAAGTCGACTCTTTCGCTTTCGATTTTTTCAAAGAAATCGAAAATGTGGAGAAGTAACCTTCATTACTTTGGTACCCCAACATTGATAAATAAAATACAACCGAAAAAAATAGCACTTAAACGATTACAACAAGTCTAGAAAAGGTCGAAAAAAGTCGAAAAGTCGAAAAAAGTCGACTTTTTAAAAAGTTGAAAAAAGTCGACTTTTTAAAGTCGAAAAGTCGACTTTTTAAAATTTGAAAAAAGTCGAAAAATCGACTTTTTACAAATTGAAAAAAGTTGAAAAGTCGACTTTTTGTTGCGACTATATAACCCTAATCAGAAATAACCAGAAAAAAGCCCGATCCAGAGCTTTAAAAAAAGCTCAATTAAAAATATATTTTCTTTTATATTTATAAAATCACGTTTTTGCAAAATATTTAATTTTGGCAATTTCCCTAAAACTTGCACTTTGATTGACAATAACTTTTTAACTATATGTCTGATAACATCAGTGAAATATGCCTTGATTGGCATAAAAAATAATTTGTATACCCCGTCTAAAGGCGGGGCTGCCGTTTAGAGGGTTAAACATTATTTTAAGTGCTTATTTTTGGTTGCCATAGTAAGCTAAAATTTAGCAAATTTTTACACTGAAAAAATAACCTTCTTGATATTAATGAAACGGATTCATCATTTTGTTTTCATTACTTAAATGAGGGAATTCATAAGCTTATTGAAATTTCATGCATGTTATGAACAAATTTTATGAAACTTGTTTCATTAGATTTCATAATTTCATTAAAAAATATCATAAGATTTTTTAGAACTAAATACAACTCTGCGTTGCGAATAAGAGAAAGAAAACAGAACAAAAACATACGACGTTTTATTACACCACGCGTGTTTAGTCTAATTGTAATTTTTACATGTGTGTTAACTTTTTTCTAATAAAATAAAATAATTTTATATTTTTTTGCTTTGTTATTGAAACTTGTGTGTGTGTTATGCTGGTTATATCTAATTGAAATTACAAGTGAAAAGTTCCGTATAAGTGTTTCTTTTAACTGTTTCTTATAAAATATAATATAATTTGCAACAGAAAAATAGTTTTTTAAGTCATTAAAATTTTATGATGAAACGTAGGGTAATTTGTGTTGTTCCATTGCTACGTTGTTGCTACGTTTTGGCAGCACGTGTTTTTAACGTCATCGCGTTTTTGTCTTTTATAGTTTACCTTATATGGCAATTCAGACCAATTTAAGTTTGGAGTAAAATTTTGTTGTGTGTAAAAACTAAGTGAAAACCATAAAAAGTGTGCAATTAAGGGTCATTTCACAGACTCAATTCCGTTCGGAAGTGGAATAAGTGGTTCACTCGTAAAAGCAAAGCAAATACTTTTTTTCGGAATGAAACCACTTTTAGCAATTCAATTCCACTTTGATTTTTGAAAGTGATTTCATTCCGAAAAAAAAAATTGTTTTGCATTTTACGAGCAACAACTTTTTTTCAAATCCGATCGGAATTGAGTCTGTGACATGCCCCTAAATAAAATTTCAGTGACGGTTACATGTGACTTACCAAAATTGTTATTAATGCAAATTTTCACTTATGGGTGTATGATACGTGCTGTTTTTAGGTAACTTGTTCCTAACTTGATTAGGGGCTTTCTATGGAAATTTTGATAACTTTAACCAACATCAATTTATCGTAATTCCCATATCAAAACCTTAATAAAGTTAGCAACTAGTTACTTGTAAAAAGCAATTATCATACGCTCATTACCAACTACTATTCCACATTTAATCAATGGATATTTTCATACATTTTATGAAAAACTTCATAAAACGTTTCAAACAAGTTCTACGAATATTTTCATTATTTATATGCAAGTTTTCATTGAAAGGAACTTTAATGACACCAGTTTCCTTAATCAAATGAAACCTGTCTTCGGTTGAAAACGTGAGTAATTTTTCATTAAGGTTAAGTAAATTTTCATTAATTTCACGAAGCTATTTTTTTCAGTGTAGTACTTTAAGTGTTCTGTTTGCGTAATTTTGAAACATTTTTTTTTGAAACTTAAAATGCCATGGCTATATCACGAAAACTAAGAAAGATAGAGCAAAACGGTTAAGTTTTCGTAAACTTAACTCTTAGGTAATATAATTTTCAATGTTATTTTACCGGCTAGGTAAAGATATCTACTAGGTATTTTACACCCGTAGTTACCTACTTGTTGAAATTACGAGCATTAGTGGGATATGTGCACTTTTAAATTTTCCAAAATACTAACTTTTCAAATTAGGACCCATAGGGGTCCAAATATGAGATGAGTTCCAGCGATACTATACAATTTGCTCAGTTTTGCTCTATCTTGCTTAGTTTTCAAGATATCGCAATTGTAAGTTTTAAATAAAAATCTGCTAAGTACGCAAACAGTACACTAAAAGTACTATATTTTGTTTGTGATCGTTAAAAACAACACAACCACTGCAATTAGTATTTGTGAACATAGCACACATCATTATCAAAAAGTTTGTGTACGTAGACCAGGCATAACGTTTGGTATTATGTTTGTGTATCCGTACACTACCACTAAAAAACTTTTTAGTGAATATGTTCTTCGAACGGTACGTATGGATAACTTACGGTCGCGCCATAGTTCAGTTCCCAGGTTTAATTTACCAGCAAAAAATAAACGAAGTGGTTCAAAAAGAATTAATGGTTTCGTTCATACAAAATAGCGATAGGTGCCGAACTTCATATTCCGTAGGAAGCACATCCAAAAATGTTATAAAAATGACAATAAAAATAACTTTCACCAGTGCTTTACTTAAGCATAAAGAGTTTATCTACATCAACGATAAAGAGTTTATCTACATCAACGACCAACTTACACCACACAACCGTCACTTGCTATGGATGGCAAAAAATAAAGCCAAGGACTGTAATTGGAAGTTCGTATGGATACGTAATGGCCATGTTGTTGCTAAGAAAAATGAAAATTCCTCCACAATCTTAATAGCCAATTCTGCTGATATTGAAACAATAGCATAATTAAAAAATCAACCTTTGTCAAATTATTAGAAAAAAATAAAATTTTTTTTTAAAAGAAAATAAAACAACAAAAAAAAACTTTTTTCATATTTCCCTTAATCGTTTTATAAATAAAAATGAATAATATCCAAAACCAAACACTAGAGAGTTTTAGTCAAATAAACCAAAACTGCTTAAGTTATCCCTTATCGTTAGCATACATGAACATTCGTTCACTACGTACTGGATTTACACCATTTCTTGCAACTATACACAACATAATTAATAAACTTAATTTCATAATATTAGTGGAAACAAACATAACAGATGATGAAACTAACCTATACAACATTAATGGCTTTAATGCTGCATTCAAAAACAGAGGAGGTAAAGGAGGAGGTATAGCTGTGTATGTTAGAGAGAATCTTTCCTTTACTAATATTCCTTTACAAACCACAAATTTTGAAGCAATGCAAATTAATGTAAAAATCTACAACAAAATAATTTCAATTCTGTCAGTTTATTGTCCCCCAAAAACAAAAAAGAAAAGGTTCATTAAAGAGATCGACGAAACACTAAACAAAATAAATAAAAAACAAGAAGTAATTGTTGTTGGTGATACTAATATTGATATTCTTCGGCAAAATAGCATAATAACCAAATACCTAGACATGATACTATCAAATGGACTACATTAAGTGAAGAATTAATTAAATGTTGTGAAAATAGGGATAAACTTTATAAAAAATGGATGAAAAATAAAAACAATATAATTTACGAACGTCAATATAAAAAATTCAGAAACTCTTTGAATAAAAAACTTAACTACGCGAAAAATAATTATTATAGAATGCAATTTATTGAAAACAGAAGTAACATAAGAGCCACTTGGAAAATAATAAATGAAATCATTGGTAAAAAATCAAAAGAAATTGATGAAACCATGAGAAACTTTAAAAATTAAAATTTAAATAGTGTTTTAAACAATTTTGCAAACAAATTTAATGAAAACGTTCAAAATATAACACACAATTGTGATATAAAAACATCAAACTTCACACAATCAACAATAGAAAACTCAGTTTACCTTGAACTTACATGCGAGGAAGAAATATTTAATATATTAAAATATCTAAACATCAAAAAAGGTGCTGGAGCAGATGAGATACGACCGAAAGACATAAGAAATAATGCAAGCTACATAACACCAATATTAACGTCATTAATCAACTCAAGTCTAAATAACGCGTTGATTCCAAATATCTTGAAATTATCAATTATAAGGCCTATCTACAAATCCGGAACAAAATCTGACTACAACAACTACAGACCCATCTCAATTCTTCCAGTAATTGAAAAAGTCATCGAAGAGATCCGTAGGCTTACAAATTTCATGGATAAATACAATAAAAACCAATTCGGTTTTCAAAAAGGCAAAAATATCAACAAATTATTAGGAAACTTCTCAAACTACATAAACAGCTGTCTAGACAAAAATCACCATTGCTTAGCATTGTTTATTGATTTTACTAAAGCCTTCGACACACTACCTCATGAAAAATTAATCGTAACCTTAGAAAGGAATGGTATAAGAGGAAATTTATTAAACTGGTTTAAAAACTATCTCTACTGTAGATCATATCGGGTAAAAATAAAAAATAATCTAAGCAAGGAAATGCCATCAAATCAAGGAGTACCGCAAGGATCCAAATTAGGCCCAATACTCTATATAATTTACGCGAATGATATGATTAACATGTTAAAAAATTGTACGACTTTCGCATATGCAGATGATACGGCGATCATCGTATCGCACCAACACATTGATGAGGCTTCTGTGAATATGCAAAATCAATTAGACATAGTGACTAAATGGTGTCACGATAGCGGTCTTATAATAAACGCAAATAAGACTAAGATAATGCATATTAAACCACCTCAAATTTCCACCAAAGTTATCAAACTAAAATTCCACGATACAGAATGCCTACACAACAGTGTAAATAATATTAACAATAATAATGACCAGTGCATCGTCTATATAGACCAAGTTAACATTTATAAATACCTTGGCATCTATGTAGATCATAACTTCAAATGGAAAAATCATATTGATGAACTAAAAAAAAAACTACGTAAAGCATCTTATATGATGTATCATTTAAGCAATTGCTCCACATTCAGTGTATTGAGACAAGCATATTTCTCACTTGCCGAATCATACGTCAGACACGGAATAACAGCATGGGGCAGCGCAAAATACTGTAAAAGTGTGCAGCAATCTCAAGACAGGATTTTGAAAATCCTGGAAAAAAATCAACGATTATCATTAAAAAACAACAACAACACTAACAACAACATAAACTCTTCTAACAACGCTAACAACAACGTTATTTACAACAACCCCATTCTTTTACCAACTAGAAACGGAAACACACCTCACAACAACACAGTAAGCATGTCAAAAAAGCTAAGAATTCTAAATGTACAAAATGTCTACCAAACAACAGTACTAAACGAATTCTACAACGATTCTAGATTCTTAAATGTAATCGATCATCAACATAACACTAGGCAAAGAGCTGAAGGCAGATTTAAAATAGGAAGACATCATAATCTTTACGGAAAAAGTACACTTCAAGTTACTTTACCCACAATATTAAATAAACTTCCAGTTGAATTAGTAAATATTCTCAACGAAAATAGAAGGAAAAAGTCGATAAAGAACTTTTTCATAGATTCGCAATGAACAATATATATTTAAATGAATTTAAAATTAGTATTGTTATCCTGCAGACAAACCGTATGGTTTCGCGGGTATAGATTTAAACAACTTTTAATGTATTTTATATGAATTATAATTAAAAAAAAAAATTTTTGAAGCACCTTTTTTTCATATTTTCTCACGAATTAAATTAAAAAGTGCAAATTTCTGGCACTTAAGTATTAGATTTGTTTCATTTCAATTACATCTATAAAAAAGCAAGTTGGAGCAAATTTAGCTTTATTTACGATTTCGAAAACGTCGGGAAAGGGGCCCCTGTAGGCTAGTTGGTAGCGTGCTAGCCTTTGAACGTGGGGGTCGTGGGTTCGATTCCCACCAGAACCCTTGGTTTTTCGCTACAACGAGACGACGGTCATTGTTATCAGTTCTCGGTTAGGATGAAATTATTAAAAATGAGTTGTAAATAAATAGAAAGAATAAATAAAAATAATGGATCAAATTGATCACGTCGGGAAATTTGCCTTTTAGGGCCGATATTAACACACGAAAATATTGAACCTGTAGGACGAAGGCTTTGGGTTCCTCTTTTGACTTGAAAATCAAAAAGTTCCGAACAAAGTGAAAAAATTTTTTTTTTAATTTTAGTTTATATTCTGACATTTCTCAAACAAAAAAAAAAAATTAACATACCCGGCTAAAAATAAATGTGTATGTTCATATATGCTTATATATAGATCTTTATATGATCATATATGAAATATATGGAAACATATATGTGACCATATATACAAGAAACGATCCCACCCGAGTAAAAAAGATCTGATATAATCATATATGCTATTATATAGTTCTTTAAATTTATATATGGTTATGCATGAACTTTGATATGGACATACAAGTTTATATATAGCATTGTATTTTTCCTGGTTTTTTAATATGATACCATACATATTCATATCTATTCATATACTGATCTATATGAAATTTGATATGACATATAAGGTCGGGAATTCTTAGATATGGCAGATAGAAAGATATATGATTTTATTTATAATTATATCCCGAAAAAAATTTTCAAAATTTTCTCAGTCCCGGACAATAAAAAAAACTAAATTTAAGTCCTAAAAAATTTTATGAAAATTTTCCAAAGTCCCGGACACAAAATTTTTTTGGCAATTTTTTTGAAGTAAAAAATCATTGAAAATGTTTTTATGAGAAATTTAATTTTTTGAGTTCCGAAAAAATGTTTTTAAATTTTCTAGGACACAAACATTTTTTGGAAAATTCAAATCCCTTATAAATGATTTAAGAAAAAAATGACAAATCTTTAATAATTTGCTATATCCCGAAAAAATTCCGAAGAATGCAAAAAAAACTCTTCTAATTGATAATGTATCCAATCTAATTTCACGTTTAAAATTCCAAAAAATTTTACCAGATTTCATCCAATTATATAAAAATTTATCTAATTTTAACAGATAAGATATGATTTAATACAGTTAGATAGACCCATTTTTGGGATCAAACTTAATAAAATTTGATATTATTTTATCAAAAATAATAGAATTTGATATAATCGTATAATATTCGATCCGCCAATTTTCGGATCAAATTTAATATGGATTTACATAAAAGCATATCTGTTCATATATAATTAAATATTGCGTCATATAACTTTTTTTTACTCGGGCACCCGAGTAAAAAAAAGTTATATGACGCAATATTTAATTATATATGAACAGATATGCTTTTATGTAAATCCATATTAAATTTGATCCGAAAATTGGCGGATCGAATATTATACGATTATATCAAATTCTATTATTTTTGATAAAATAATATCAAATTTTATTAAGTTTGATCCCAAAAATGGGTCTATCTAACTGTATTAAATCATATCTTATCTGTTAAAATTAGATAAATTTTTATATAATTGGATGAAATCTGGTAAAATTTTTTGGAATTTTAAACGTGAAATTAGATTGGATACATTATCAATTAGAAGAGTTTTTTTTGCATTCTTCGGAATTTTTTCGGGATATAGCAAATTATTAAAGATTTGTCATTTTTTTCTTAAATCATTTATAAGGGATTTGAATTTTCCAAAAAATGTTTGTGTCCTAGAAAATTTAAAAACATTTTTTCGGAACTCAAAAAATTAAATTTCTCATAAAAACATTTTCAATGATTTTTTACTTCAAAAAAATTGCCAAAAAAATTTTGTGTCCGGGACTTTGGAAAATTTTCATAAAATTTTTTAGGACTTAAATTTAGTTTTTTTTATTGTCCGGGACTGAGAAAATTTTGAAAATTTTTTTCGGGATATAATTATAAATAAAATCATATATCTTTCTATCTGCCATATCTAAGAATTCCCGACCTTATATGTCATATCAAATTTCATATAGATCAGTATATGAATAGATATGAATATGTATGGTATCATATTAAAAAACCAGGAAAAATACAATGCTATATATAAACTTGTATGTCCATATCAAAGTTCATGCATAACCATATATAAATTTAAAGAACTATATAATAGCATATATGATTATATCAGATCTTTTTTACTCGGGCATATATGTGGCGGTATATAAAATATGTGCCATATATGGAAACATATATGTTATCATAAAATGTTAAATTTTAGTGCATGTGTATGAAAATATCAACCGGAATTACAAAATAAAAGTTTTGTACGATTGAAATTATATTTTATTACCATATTTATATCTTAATACCGATTCGTATCAATAATTTAAAAAATATTGTTTCCTAGTTGCAAAATATTCTGATTAAAAAAGTTACTTTTACATAAAGAAAATGGAAAAGGTAAGTTTTTATTAGAATTTTAAATGAATTTAGAATTTTAAAATCATATGTATTATTTTTTTCCAGTTCATCGTCATAACAAGTATAAGCGTGGACATTTTATTCCAAAACAAGATCATATTTAAAATGAGTAAATGAACATATGTCGCAAATACAATAATATAGAGTGCTTTGAAGTTGAAGAAAATTAAACTACGCAGCTTCGTTAATCTCGTGCAACTTCGTGGAGAGGGCAGATGCACCACCATTATGTTTTCACTGCGATTGCAATACTTCAAACTATTTCGAAATCCCTTAATGTCGCCATAACAAATTGGAAATGATAGATCGTATAAGCAGTTTTGAGGCCGAGTAACGTTAAGCTCACTCAACTTGGAGAAGAGGACATATGCACCACCAGAAATGTTATCACTACGATTCCAACACTATAAATTATTTTGAAATCCCTTACTGTAGCAAATTGGAAATGGAAAGAACGTATGTATAAGAAGTTTGAAGGCCAAATTACTAGAAAATTCAACCATGCGGAGGTACGTTAAGCTCGCTTAACTTGGAGCAGAGGGCATATGCACGACCATAACGTTATCACTACGGTTCCAACACTACAAACTATTTTGAAATCGCTTACTATCGCTATAGCAAATCGAAATGAAAAGAACGATCAGTTTTAAGGTTGAGTAACGATTTAGGAAGAACAACGTTTTTACATTGTCACCATGATGTAAGTAGAAATAGTTTTTATCCCAGTCCTTCAAATATCCTTACAAACATGATGTAAGTAGAAATAGTTTTTATCCCTATCCTTCAAATATTCTTACAAACATAACCCAGCAAGATAAAATACATACTACTGAATATATTGCTTTTAATCGAAGTCTTAAGTAATTATTTGCTTGCTATGAATTTTGATGCATGCATTTAGTAGTAGCAAGATCTTTTTTGCTGGAATAAAAAAGAAATGTGTAATAATTTTTAATATTTTTTCAGATGGATTTTTGAAAGACAATATATCTTTCCTTAAAAAGCATTCCATAGTCTTTAGCATCCAATGGGCTTAAGCATCCCATGGTCTTAACAAAATACACTCCAACATGTATGTATGTAACTAGCAGTATCTAGCCAATCTTTAAAGGTAGATGGTTGCTTCGTTAAATGACATCCGTGTTATCATTAACCTATTAGCACCAAATGCTATCGTTAGTAATACTTTAATACAATAAAAATTCTAGAAATATCTCAAATATTAATATTATTTTATATCCTTTTTTAGATTTTGACTATAAATATTGTAAAAAAGAGGCTTATACCATAACAAAAAAGCTAAGTCTGAAGATAATCGGAATTAACACTAAAACAAGAAAACACAAAGGAAATCAACGTTCCTTTAATAAGCCCTTTGTTCGCATCTTTCGATATCAATTGAAAAACTTGATATATAAGATCTTTTATGTTCAATTTATTTTGTTGACTATCAAAATGTATTCTCATATCTATAAGTTAAATTATTTATTTTTATATGGTCACCAAAAATGCAAACGATAGTAACTAAAAAATGAAAATCATAAAATTAAAGGGTTATGAAAACACCAAAATTAATAAAAAAAATATTTTTAATTTTAAATTATACTTATGTACACCGTTTGCAATTCTGGTGAATATATACATAATAATCTATTACATACACTAGTTTAAAATGAAAAAAAAAATATGAAAAAGAATGTAAAACAAATTGAAAACATCATCATATATGATCCCATATATGATTCAATATATTATCCAATATATGATTCAATATATGATCTAATATATGATCACATATATTGGATCATATATGACCGTGTCTTATATAAGCGCCAATTTTGGAATATGTTCATATATGAGACCATATTTGATACTATATATGATACTGTATATGGTCTCATATATGATATCATATATGATTATATACAACATTTTTAGCCGGGATACCAAAAAAAAATTTTTACCATAAAAAAAAACACTCTTTCAACAATGTCCGAATATTTACTAATGCCATATTTAAAATTGAAAACGAGTGCCTAACATCGAGTATTTTTTTTTAGTATTTTATTCGCAATTTTCAATAAGGGAACTTTCTGATTTTCAAGTCAAAAAAGAAACCCAACTTTCCCGACCCCAGCGTTTTCGAATTTAGAAAAAAATTGCTTCACCCTAATATATATATATAAATTCCTGGTATTCCTAGTTGGAACAAAGGGCCAGTACAAAGGCTTTCGATTGAATTCTATCGTTGGCTAGTCTTTTTGCTTCTCTCCAAGAAGTTCTGGATGTACGCAGTTCATTTACTATTTGCCGCCTCCATGTATTTGCGGGTCTTCCTTTACGTCGGCTGCCCGTGGGATGGTAATCTCCACCCTATTACCCAGCAAAAAAGAGCTTACCAATCACTACAGAAATCACCACAACCTATGAATTTCTTTTTCAACTGAAATACTTATTATTTTAGTATGGGGGTGATACACGAAGTATGAATTTTTTTCTTGAACTAGATTTTGCAAAAATGGTGCCAAAATTTAGTAATTTCTCTTTATTTAGGGATTTAAAAATCGAAAAGACGAAAATCGTATCTGATCCATTTTTCGAGTTGTTGTTAAATTTCTTATTTTCATCTAAACTCGACAAGAAATTGCAAATATAAGTTATTTCAATTAAAAGAAAAAAAATTACTATTAGCTGCTTTTGTTGCTAATTTAATACAAACAATTTGACGTTTAACTACCATTCGACGATATCTTATCCGCTTGTTAATCGCGACAAAGTTTCTGTGAAGTAAAGAAGCAGATACATTGTTAGACTATGAGATTTTTAAAGATGTGGGTCAATTGCGTTTAGTGATTTTATTATATTCATTTAAGTCCATGGATAGAGTAGAAAGTTGGTTTTAAATCACCAGCTTGTTTTGACCACAAATCTAAACATCCGTATTTCTTTACGATTTTTAAAGCTCTACATAAAGAAGAATGAAATGCTATTACCCGATGTTGTCACCATTTTTTTTAAAACCTAAATCTACTTAAAGCTGGATGTGTTTCGTCGCTCATCAGTTCATACAAAGTAGTGTTGATATTCTACTTAAAGATTGGCTCTTAAGTGTAACCAATAAATTAGTATAAATATTACAAAAAAAAAAAAAAAACTCTTACAATCAATACAAAAGAGTCATGAAATATGTACGTATCAGGAAGTGATGAAAAAATCTCTTCTAAATCACCAAATAAAAATAACCCCTCAGCTCCACCTTACATAATTATGTAAACATATTTATGCTTCATGTTTACATAATTATGGAAGGTGGAGCTGATGGGTTACATAATTACTCCCAAGGTGCCAACAAATATGTACTTCAAAAGAAGTGATGAAAAAGCGCTTCAAAAAGGTCAAGTTATATTAACATCAGGATCACTACTTCAGATTTTGTGATAAAAATGTTAATATATCGTCACCTTATTATTGTTTTGCTCCATACGCCATTTTTGAAAAAAATGAGTTAGGAATGGAATATATATAATATAAATATCCTCTTTCTTATTCCGAAGTCCGTTTTTTAAAACACCTTTTAAAATTTGAGATATCCAGCATTTTCTAAGAAAAAACACACCATTTTGACGTTTTTTGAAAATTTGCGTTTTAGAGAAGGCTCTATCTAGATTATTTAAAAATTAACGGATCTTGCATATTTTTGGAATGAAGATTAATAATGTTGGTACTATTCTACGTACCAAATTTTAATACCGTAACTTCTAAACATTTCAAGTAATGTCATATTTGCCATTTAGGTTGTGTGGGAGGTAGGCGTGTCCATTGACCGACCATCCCCATTTTTAATACCATGCAACCTGAGTATATAAGTGTTCTAAATACCCAGTTTTGTCGATCTAGCTCTTTTTGTTTCATTGTTATTTTGTTTGGCATTGAGAACTCATTTGCTCCATATCACACAAAAATCCCAAATGTGTAAGCAAAATTGGATATGGAGCATAATACCATAAAATCTTATTTTCTTAAAAGCTTAAAATCTTTTGATCTATTGTATGTAAAAGTCTAAAAACTAGAAGCTTTGTTAACAATATATGTAGCAATAAATGGTAAACATTAAAACAAAATCCATCGATTACTTTTCGAGAAAATTTGTGGTAAACCTATTTTATCGTTTTTCTCGAAACCGAGTTGTTGGCGTATGGAGCAAAACAATGATAAGCTGACGATATGTATGTGTACATAATAAACACTGGTGATATATGTTATACTTAAGTGTCAATCTTTCGCCACTGAAGAGTGGCGAAAAAAGAACATACTTTGTGTGTCACGCCCATATAAAATTCATCACTGTTTCAGTTGAAGAAGAAGTACATCTGGTTCATAAGTTGTGGTGAATTTTGTATAGATTGGTAATATCTTTTTTTGCTGGGTAAGATTTGGTAATATGTACTTTCTTAAAATCCAATGACTCGGTGGGATCATATACACACCTTTAGGGAATAAAAACTCCATGCATTAAACACACCCTCTCCGTTTTCTAAAGCTTTCTTTGAGTAGAAAGCTTTTGGTCCTACACGCAAAAAAATATTTTGATAAGCGCTTGGGAGGAATCACGTTAAACAAGATTTTTGCGTATATTACGCTAAAACTAACACCATTTTATAAAGCGTTTGTTTGTTTTATCTTCAAGTTGGTAAAATTATGCAAGCTAATGGACAGTTTGGGAAACTTTTGCAAAGTTACCCAGGCAGAAAATACAAACAAGGCAGCGTTCGAATGAAGTTGTCGGCGACGGTACCAACGTTGGCGAATCATACCCGTTTCTAAGTCTACGACGTTATTCTGAAGTTTTCTGATTGAAGAAGAAAATTGCGTCTTCTAAAGATTAAATTAAATGTGGATTTACCCTAGACCATGGTTTCTGTAGCCACTTCTACGTCATCAGTAGGCAATTACATTAAATTGATTATTTGATATTTGCTAGAGAAATTCTTTATATGTTTTTTTTTTTTATCAACAGACTAGCCTGACATGAGCTTCGAACCTGTGTCGTTAAATCACTCATGTTTTGTAAGCCGAAGCCATAACCACTAGGCTATACTCGGTGTATAAACATCAGTGACTAAACGTCGTTTGTTTTTAACTCACAGTAGGTTTCGTGTGTGACGTATGCAGAAAAGCTTTTTCTCTAACTCAAGCAATGCATTTAATCTAGAGACCAACAACAATTTTCTTAATCTTTCATTTACTTTATTTTATGCAAACTTTACTATAGCAGAGAATTTTTTGTTCTTCACACTACAGTAAGTTGGGGGCTGCAGGCTAGTTGGTAGCGTGCTAGCCTATGAAACAGGGGGTCGTGGGTTCGATTCCCACCAAAACCCTTGGTCGATTTCGCTACAACGAGACGACGGTCATTGTTACCAGTTCTCGTTTAGGTTAAAATTATTTAAAATGAGTTGTAAATAAAAATTGGAAAAATAAATAAAAACTGATCATTGGATCAAATTATTATTATATAGTTATATATAACTATATTTAATTTATAAAAAAAAAAAAAAAAAAAAAATTATTCTGAAGTTGAAATGATAACAGTGTCCAACGATCGCTCGACTTTTGTTTTGACGTTGAGTTAACATTGATTTTACAAAATTGCGACATTGGATTGACCTCTTGCTTAAGCTGTGTTTATATCATACCACTGAGTATTAAGACTTGTCAAAAAATCGTGTGTAATATGATTTTGTTGACAGTCCAATAAGACTTTTGATTTTATGAAATATTTTAAAAAATGGATGTGTGTTATTAGATTTGCATACAAACAGCTGTTTTAAAAATGTCTGTTTGATTTTGCTTATGATTTTTTGGCAGTATTAAGACTTTGGTAATATTTTACTTTCTTAAAATCCAAAGACTCGGTGGGATGATATAAACACACCTTTAGGGATGTATTGAAAATCTCGATGTAGTGCTTGTTAGTTACCATTTTGTTCGAAATGGTTGAAAAAGCACCTACCCAGTCAGAAATTGCCAACCGTACCAAAAATGTTGTGTTGGTACAATATCGGGTCAACGAAAAATACAACATTGTATAATGTAAAACAGTTTTACTAAAAATATTGTGTTGGCACAACTTTGTGTTTACATAAAACACTACACTATAGATTATAGTTTAAAAGTTTAAATTTTTTTTTTTTTTTTTTTTAAGTTTACCGTCGCCGCCAACTTCATTTCAATGCTGGCCCGTTTGTATTTTTCTTCCTGGGTACTTAAGTGTTCACTTAGATTAAAGAATTGAGGTCTATGTAAATCAAAAACTTAAAAAAAAATAAAAATTTTAAACTTTTAAATTATTAATGGTATTCATCTAACCGTATAAACACCTCGTATAATATGTAAGTCTGATAAATTTATTCAATTTATGTCAAACTCCATTTATAAAAAATACTTTTGGTAAGTTTATACGGTATACTTGGTGTACACGAGTTTAAATGAATACGGCCTTTATCTATAGTGTAGTGTTTTATGTAAACACAAAGTTGTGCCAACACAATATTTTTAGTAAAACCATTTTACATAATACAATGTTGTATTTTTCGTTAGCCCGCTATTGTACCAACACAACATTTTTGGTACGGTTAGCAATTTCTGACTAGGTAGTTATACTCAGTAAAACAAAGGTTCCGACATTTTCGGAAGTCAGACATTTCGTATCGAATTCGCGAAGAAACTTCAGTAGTTTTTCTGAAATCAGACTTGTCGTAACGTATTCGTTAAGACAATTCAGTAGTTTGTCTAAAGTCAGACAATCTACCGAAATGTCTTAACGAATTCGATACATTTCGGTATTTTGTCTAAAGTCAGACAAACTACTGAAATGGCTTAACGAATTCGTAACGGTAGTTTGTCTGAACACGTTTTTTCGGTCAATTCATGTTTATTTTTTTTAATGCGAGTTGTGCAAATAAAAGATTCTAAATAAATATATAAAACTTTGATTTATAAAAAGGTAAAAACCAGTGAAAAGTTTAAATAAAAAGAAATAATTTCAATACACATGGAAAAATTCTATAAATATGCGAATACGAATTTCCACGAAACCAGCATCGTAATGGTGATGCGGTACTTCGCAATTAAAACAAAAACATGTCGCGTCATGATTTTAAAATACAACTGAAGAATCTTAAGATATAATTGTGGTTTTATATATTATTTGATTTTTTTAATACGATTTACATATATGTATCATAACATATTGGAATAACCCAGCAAAACTTTTCGGAGTCATTCAAAAATAACTAGTTCTAGAAGTACTTCAAAGCTTGTCACGATAGGTTCTCAAAGAGCATCCTGGAACTAGTGACGTCACAACTAGTTCTAGAAGTTATCCAAAAGGGCAATATTTTGATTCCAAAGAGCTTTTTAGGAGTAGTTTGGGAACTAGCGATTTGGAACTAGTCGTACATGACTTCTGCACCACTTCCATGAAACAAATACTGGTTCTCAAATGACATCTTAGAAGCTGTTTCAAAAACTAATAATTTTTCTTCAAAAAAGAAAAATATATATATTTGATTACGTATTTCTCTGTTGCATCTTCTATTTGGAAAAAGTCAAACCTTTTGAAATATGTACAGAGGGGCTAAAAATATTATTAAGTATTGGGTATATTGTTTGGTATTATTAAGTATTGGGGCATTAGTGCAAATAGGTTTTTATAGATCCATTCAATTACCTTACTACAATCTGCAATAAACTACTTTATTTACTACAGCTGGAATTTTTTATTACAAAAAGTAAACCAAACTTTCCAATTGTAGCAAAAATAGTAAGCAATTTCAGTAATCCAACTAAGCATATAATCGTATATTTTTTCGTTCCTACAATATTTTTTTTTTTTCAAAAATCCCTTATTCTCCTTCTAGATAATTTCCAATTGCATTAATGACTAAAAAAACAAAAAATACTACTAATTTTGTTCAGTAAAGTGCTGATAACGCGCGTTATATTTTCAACAAAAAATATTTCAAAAATGTTTTTTTTTTTGTACAAAATGTTCCTAGACTGCTTCCCTAGAACTAGTTCTGATGGTGACAATTTCAAACAAAAATCATGGGTTAAAGAACGGGATAAAGAATTGGTTCTAGAATGACTTAAAGAACCGTTCCATACATGGGTTCCTAGACTACTTTCCTAGAACTAGTTCTGATGGTGACAATTTCAAACAAAAATCATGACTCTGAGAACGAGATAGAGAACTAGTGCCACAATAGCTTTTTGGAACTAGTTCCTGACGTGACAATTTCAAAGAAAAATCATGGGTTAAAGAATGGGATAAAGAACTGGTTCTAGAAGTAGTGATGGAACCGTTCCATAGGAGGGGTGATTGTTCCAAGACTACTTCCCTAGAACTAGTTCTGAGGGTGACAATTTCAAACAAAAATCATGACTCTGAGAACGAGATAGAGAACTAGTCGAGCAAAAAAGAAGTACTCCAGCACTAGTTCTTGAAGTCATGCAAGTTTTGCTGGGAAATAAATAAAATAAAAAATATTTTTTTCATCGATAATTATAAAATCTTGACGAAATCATTAAGAAATGTTGTAGCGAAATCGTTAAGAAATGTCGTAACGAAATCGTAAGGAAATTTCGTTACGAAATCGTTAAGAAATGCCTTAACGAAATCGTTAAGAAATGTCTTAACGAAATCGTTACGAAATGTCTTAACGAAATTGTCCCTACATATCGTTACGATTTCGTACTGACACTTCGTTCCGAATTCGTGCAACCATTTCATATGACTTTCGTTACGAATTCTTAACTATTTCGGTTCCGAAATCAGAATTTTTTGCTGACGCACAGTGGGGAAAAATGGACTTTTTTTGTCTGATTTTGCCTACAGGTCGCAATTCTTAACCGATTTTAGTTTTTCTTCTTTTGAATTTTAGCTAATAAAATTCCTCATCGGTCTGTCATGCTGGATTTTTAAAATCTTTTTTGTTTTATTTGAATATTTTTTTAAAGTTCAGGAAATATTAATTTTTTTAGAATTTTTGCTCTAAAAAATGTAATAGGCAGGGGACGAATAAGCTGTATGGGCAAAATTAAAGGTATTCGAATCCCTCATAAATGACATTAATATCATTTGTTAATTAATTATTATTTTGGTTTTTATAAACATATGAAAACTTAAAAATTTTAGCTTTTAAGTACCTATATCATTTTAAAAAATTTACTAATTTCAATGAAATTTTTTTAGATTAAAGCTTATCATTTTCTTAACCATTATTAGTAAATAAAGTATTTTTGAAAAATTGTTTAACTCTTTTTTTTGGAATTCACAATGTAACAACTTTTTTTAAAAAAAAAAAAACAGACTAAAAAATAATATTAAAATTCCAAAATTCATAAGATAAAATTTAAGCAAAAAATAAAATATTTTTTTTTTAAATATGGCTAAGCAAAACAAAAGCTTTAATCTAAAAAAAGATTTCATCGAAATTGGTACATTATTTTAAAAGATATAGGCTTTTAAAAGTGAAAATTTTTAAATTTTTTCTGGTTATAAAAAGCAAAATAAAGTGCTCGATTCGGGAATACTTTTTCACCATTCACCAAATTTTTAAAAATGTGATGCTCTTTTGAATTTAAAGATTTTTAAATTTTTTTCTTGTAAAAATTAAAGTTTTTGGTAATATCTTCAGTAATTACAAGAAAAAAAAATCTTAAAATTCTAAAGGATATCAAATTTATAAAAAGTAGGTGAATGGTGAAAAAGTACTGCCGAATCGAGCGTTGATAAGGGGTTCCAAAACCATTAATTTAGTCTATGAAGCATATTCGTCCCATGCCTAATACATTTTTTATTGCAAAAAGACTGAAAAAATTTAAATTTTTTGAACTTTAGGAAAATATAAAAAATATAAAAAATATATAAATATAAAAAAAAAATCAAAAATCCACCACGACAGATCGATGCGGAATTTTATTAGCTAAAATACAAAAAAAGAAAAACCAAAATCGGTTAAGAATTGCGACCTGTAGGCAAAATTGGACAAAAAAAGTCCATTTTCCCCCCACTGTGCAACGTGTCGTTACGAATTCTGAACCTTTGGTTTACTGGGAAATTATGCAAGTGCTTGGTAAAATTTTATTAGTTTTCGCATAATATACGCAAAAATCTTGTTTAAAGGTACCTACAGACGACGCAATATTATGTACAATAAGCAATTATATTGATGGTGTGTAGGTAAGATTGACCATTGTACAATCGTCAATATTACCCACACACCATCAATATAATTGAATATTGTACATAATATTGCGTCGTCTGTAGGTACCTTAACGTGATTCCTCTCAAGCGCTTGACAAACTATTTTTTTGCGTGTATGTATTTTCAGTGCAAAATTTTGAACTTTAAAGTTGCACTCACTACTTTTCGGGCGTTTGCCCCTGAAAACAGTCCAAAAGTAACACTGGACTCATGATAAGGTCCTTAATCGAAAGTTTCAACCGATTTGGAGCGGTGGAGGTAATCTTGATTTATGCAGATACTTCAATGGCCTGTCGAATGACACCCACCCTAAAAAATAAGATAAACAATAAGTTCACGGTTGAAACCCACCCAAGAAGGCGGGACCACTTCGTGAAAGTGGTACCACTCAACGTATCTTTGACCCCTCTACCAAGGCACAGTTTTACAAAGTTTTGAGTGATTTCCGCAATTCTAAGTTTAAATACACACATAGAATTCCCCAGGCCCGGACCAAAAATTCATAATTTACATACTTACTGAGTTATTCACATCACGCCAAAACTGTAACGGCGAATAAAAACCAAAAAAAAAAGATTTAACAATAAGCCCTTCAAATAAAAATAAAATTATCTTTAGATTGGGTTTACAAATTTGATGACTAAAATAGAATTTTCGATATATGGCCGACGTAATTTAACTCTGAAGGAAAATTCTAAGCATCAAACTTAAAATAAATTAAATTTATACATATTATAAAAATAATATTGCTCTATTACATACGTATTCGATTGATTATTGATGCATATTTTTTATAAAACCCATTCGCACTAATACTTACGCTTTTTATATATGGAGCTTCCAGCATGGCTTCTACATCTAGATCCTCAGCCATTTTTAATGTAAATGATCTACAAAATAACAAACACTAGATAATCGAATAGAAATACAACTGCACAGATTAAAGTTATATACCAATTATTTTTTTATATTTTGATAACTATTTTTAATTATCAAGAATATATTTAGCGTGACTTTCTGGATTTTTTAGAAACAAAATTTTTTCTTCTTCCAGTGATGCCAACAGTTTGAATTATATTCAAAAGTGCAAGGCAAAAATACTAAAAGCTAGTTGTTCTGAAACAGTTTCGGAGTCAATTGGGGTTTTCACTATGTCGGGCTTTTTAACATATGTTCTACACGTACCAGAAATGCATACACCCAAAAAATTACATAGTTGATGATTACTATTTTTTCAACTATGTCATAGGTGAAATAGCCCCAACTTTGTCATAGTTGATGTGACATAGTTGTTGCTGACTATGTGTCATTTTAATCTACAAATTAACTATGAGAAAAGTTAATGACAACGATGTGTTTGATAAACATGTAAACAACTAGGCCCATAGTTAAATTTTTTATAAAATTAAATCATAGTAAATATTTACTATGTAATTTAATAAATAGTTAATTATACCCTATAATTGGTATACAAAAAAAAAACAAAATTTTGAGTTTTTTTTTATTCATAAACATTTGCGGTTCTCACCCTTGATAGAAAACATAAAAAGAATCGGAGAAATGAAGAAAACAAGAAAATGTTTGACAGATACAACAACAAAATACATGTAGTTCTGTCAAACATTTTCTTGTTTTCTTCATTTCTCCGATTCTTTTTTTGTTTTCTATCAAGGGTGAAAACCGCTATTATTTTATTAAAATTTCATATAAACTGCACACACCAATATTGTAGGATCCAAAGCCAGCCTGCAAATATGAAAAAAACGTATTATTTTGTAATCTTTTTTTATTTTTTTGTATAGAAAACACGTCAAAAATTCTGACATTTTTGTAAAAAAAATGGGTCAATTTTTGACATTTTTTCTGTCGAAAAATCTTAACCATATGGTTAATATTTTCAAATTATTCTACGAATTAGGTTAGAAAGAGAAAACTGATATAACGCGCCATACGAAAAATGGATGCCGGTCGGTTTTTGTTGTTTCACTCACTCCTAAGTCGTAGAAAGTGTTGTCATGTTAGCGTCAAACGGACTAAAAACCGCTGACTTTTCTCCTAAAATCGCTTAGTTTTTCCCCATTTTTTCCTATAAAACTCTACTGTCGAGTCTGTATTTAGTCTGTGCTAATACCACAGACTAAATACAGACTCGACAGCATAGAAAAAGATTAGAAGGTACGCAGTGTTGTATATGATGTATTTTCCAATATGGTGGAAAAATGTTTGTTCTTCCTCATCTCACACGTATTTAATATCAAATTAGATTCTTTGTTTATAAAAAATGGAATTTGTCTTTTATTTAATTAAATTTATTATTTATTTTGCTTTATTCAACGTTTTTTTAAAGATAATACGCACTATTGATAGTTTAAAAACTTTTTTTTTCGCTTTTCTTGTTTGCTTTGTTGTTGTTCTCCTTTATGTTGCATTGTTTTTATTAAACGTCAAAAGTTACATAATGTGCTGTCACTAATACTTATTCAAGCGAAATACGACTCTGTTTCATTTCTATTTTTTTCTATGCTCGACAGTAGAGTTTTACAAGAAAAAATGGGGGAAAACTAAACGATTTTAGGAGAAAACACAGCGGTTTTTAGTCCGTTTTACGCTAACATGGCAACACTTTCTACGACTTAGGAGTGAGTGAGACAACAAAAGCCGATCTGGCATCCATTTTTCTTATGGCGCGTTATATCAGTTTTCTCTTTCTAACCTAATTCGTAGAATAATTTGAAAACATTAACCATATGGTTAAAAAATACTTTTTTGACACCTGTCATATTTGTCGAGTCTGTATTAGTCTGTGCTAATACCCTGTTCCACAGACCATATAGACACAGACTAATACAGACTCGACATAAGTGACAGGTGTCAAAAAAGTATTTTTTAACCATATGGTTAATGTTTTCAAATTATTCTACGAATTAGGTTAGAAAGAGAAAACTGATATAACGCGCCCTAAGAAAAATGGATGCCAGATCGGTTTTTGTTGTCTCACTCACTCCTAATTCGTAGAAAGGGTTGCCATGTTAGCGTAAAACGGACTAAAAACCGCTGTGTTTTCTCCTAAAATCGCTTATTTTTCCCCCATTTTTTCTTGTAAAACTCTACTGTCGAGTCTGTATTTAGTCTGTGATATAGACATGCAACACGAGTGCTTATTTTGGTACTTTCAATATGGACGCATACAAAATACTACTACACAGTAAAAAGTTTTGGGTTATATTTAAAACCTAGCGGAGCACATTTTAAACTACTTTGGAATTAAACTCAAAGTTAAATCCGAAATGGGTTATATGCTAAACCACATAGGGATTAAAAATTTGATTATCTTTATGTCATTTTTTTTAGTTTTATTTTGATGCCAAAAAATAATTAAATTTCTCTCTTGAAAAACTTATAAAAAATAAACGTCAAACGTCATCAAAAAATTGTATTTCATCAAGTTTAAGATAAACACTTAACAAGGAATTAAAAACAGCTGTCATATTGAGTGAACAAAAAATGATTATTCATTCAATGAAAGTGAGAAAAGAGGTTAGCAATGTACACAAAAGTAAAATCTATATATTATCAAAATTTGTGATCCAGAAAGTGAAGATTTTACTCCGATCGAAATATAAATATCAAGTAAGTATTGACTACAAACGTTTATCAATCATTTTAATTGATTTTTGGTTAACTTTACTTTTAGGCCAGCTGAATCTTGAAGCAGAAGGCAGAGAGATGGAATTTTTAGATCACGACGGTGCCTACCCCCAGGAATAATTTCTTAATATAGAAGCAGTAGCAGTTTATTTTATGCAGAGTTGTGCTGAGTTTGGGTGACAAATCAACAGTCCTCTGGATTTTAACTTTATTCATGTATTTGGTCTGTATTTGTATTCAATACACAAAAATATTAAAAAACATAGCCTTACATTTGTTTTATTTATTTTTTGGAGAAATTTAAGTCCTGCCTTGTTCAAATAAACACCTGTTTAGGTGTAAAATTATTTCCATATTTTGGTTTTATTATAACACCCAAAAATAAATTCAAAATCCATTCTCTCACTCTCTTTTTATCTCTTTAAAAGTAAACTTTTTATGGAATAAATTAAATTATTTTTGGCATTGTTATATATACACACCAGCTAGGAATTAAAATTAACCCAAAACTTTTTACTGTGTATATTTACTTCTCTGCCTAGAATACGTGTGCCTGTACGTGTGAACTTTTGCATCTGTATTTTCGTTGTTTGTTTACTTTTTGTATGAAACGTCAAAAGTTACATGCGCGTGCCGTCACTAATACATACACATATGCGAAACTTGTTCGTTTCACCCCTATGCCCTGTTCTCACGAGCATCTAAAAACGGTTTTAAACGACATTTGTTTTAATTAAAAAAAAGTGTTCACACGTAATTTCACTCGTTTTATTTTGGTTTTTATGTTTTTATTTTGACATTTGCATTATCAGCTGATAAACATGTACACATTTCAACAACAAACGAAATTAAAATATTAAAATTATATTCATTAATTATACTTATAACTGTTTATAATGTTCAAGAATTGTTTAAAGATAAAAATAGCACGATTTTTTTTCGTATTATTTACATTTTAGTAATAAACAATGTTGCCAATATTACTAAAATGCTTTAAAAACGCTGAACATTCAAAAATACTCAATTCAACCCCTGGAATTCCGCTCGTTTTAAATCGTTTTAATTTTAAAACGAGCTAAAAACATTTTTATTTTGACATATTACAACAAAAAAATGTATGGTAAAACGAGTCATAAAAATGGTTTTTAAGCATAAAACGAAAAATGTTGCTAATGTTGTTAGCTGAGACTAATACAGACTCGACATAAGTGACAGCTGTCAAAACAGTAGTTCTTAACCATATGGTTAATTTTTTCAAATTATTCTACGAATTAGGTTAGAAAGAGAAAGCTATTATAACGCGCCATTAGAAAAATGGATGCCAGATCGGTTTTTGTTGTTTCACTCACTCCTAATTCGTAGAAAGTGTTGCCATGTTAGCGTAAAACGGACTAAAAACCGCTGTGTTTTCTCCTAAAATCGCTTAGTTTTTCCCCATTTTTTTATACAAAACTCTACTGTCGAGTCTGTATATACACTAGTGTTTGGGGTCCGGGAATTCCCGGGTCGGATTTCCCGGGAATTCCCGGGAAAAGACTGACGGGAATTCCCGGGAATTTTTTTAATTTTTCCCGGGAAATCCGGGAATTTTATAAAATAAACCATTTTACATAAAAACGTTTATTTTAATTTAATTTTCAATATTTTTTTACTTACAGGTATAATTACATTTGCTATTTTTTGTATTTTTTCTATTTGGAAGAACAGTGCAAATGTATTTTCATAGTGATGGATTTTAACTTGGTTATAAAAATACTTTAATTTTATTTTACTTTATAAATTTAGTTATCTTTGATTTTCTGAATAATTAATTTGTCATTGTTTTACTTTTTTAAAAATAATTTGGAATTTATAAAATATTCAATAAATTGAATTGGTGTTATTTTAAATATAAATACTGGTTTCCCAAAACATTATATATTGGCGACGAGGATGGGATAACAAAGCATTGCACAGCTATGCCAGTTGTTAGAATCGCAACAACAATTTTTTGACCGTTTTCTTAGAGGAAACGCCGCAGAGGCATCTTCAAGCAAGAAGAATGTTCCGGTTTTCCATAAATTCAACATGGAGACACAGAATTTTAAAACATATTCTGCTCAACTTAAAGAACATTTTAAGGCTTATGGAGTCACAGAAAGTGGTCAAAAGCGTTCCTTTTTCATTTCATGGATGGGAGCTGAATTATATGAGTTGGTTGGTAAGCTGTTTGGAATTAAAGACGTTTGAAGAAATAATTCAAAAGTTGGATGAATATTTCGCATCAAAAATTCATATTTTAGCTGCGCGCTATAAATTTCATAATCGAAAGATGAATGAAGGTGAGTCTTATGCAAATTGGATTGTGGAACTTCGAGGATTAGCACGCAATTGTGCATTCAGTTGCAAAAATGCTGCCTGTAATACCGATTTTGTCGATGAAATGATTCGCGATACGATTATACTATATTCTCCACATGAAGCTGTAAGAACATCTGCACTTCAACGACAAAATCCAACGTTAGCTGAAATTATTTCAATTGCTGAAACTTACGAATCAGCCCAGAAGTCCCTTTCAACATTAAAAGGTATTTCATCAAATGAAGTTCATTATGTGAAGCCACACAACAAATCAAAACGTCAAGATACTCATCAACGTCAAAATAATAATAATCGTCAAGGTAATAATCAACAACAAAACAAAGGGAATTTTTATAATCATCAACAACAAAGAAAACAATTGCCGTCCTGTTCGGGATGTTTCAAACACCACCGTAAGGAAAACTGCAAATTCCGTTCAGCCAAATGTAATAAATGTGGTAAAATGGGTCACATATCACCGGTATGTATTAATAAATCAATTAATGTATTTGTCATTGTTTTACTTTTTTAAAAATAATTTGGAATTTATAAAATATTCAATAAATTGAATTGGTGTTATTTTAAATATAAATACTGGTTTCCCAAAACATTATAAATTGGCGACGAGGATGGGATAACAAAGCATTGCACAGCTATGCCAGTTGTTAGAATCGCAACAACAATTTTTTGACCGTTTTCTTAGAGGAAACGCCGCAGAGGCATCTTCAAGCAAGAAGAATGTTCCGGTTTTCCATAAATTCAACATGGAGACACAGAATTTTAAAACATATTCTGCTCAACTTAAAGAACATTTTAAGGCTTATGGAGTCACAGAAAGTGGTCAAAAGCGTTCCTTTTTCATTTCATGGATGGGAGCTGAATTATATGAGTTGGTTGGTAAGCTGTTTGGAAATGAGAGTTTGGAATTAAAGACGTTTGAAGAAATAATTCAAAAGTTGGATGAATATTTCGCATCAAAAATTCATATTTTAGCTGCGCGCTATAAATTTCATAATCGAAAGATGAATGAAGGTGAGTCTTATGCAAATTGGATTGTGGAACTTCGAGGATTAGCACGCAATTGTGCATTCAGTTGCAAAAATGCTGCCTGTAATACCGATTTTGTCGATGAAATGATTCGCGATACGATTATACTATATTCTCCACATGAAGCTGTAAGAACATCTGCACTTCAACGACAAAATCCAACGTTAGCTGAAATTATTTCAATTGCTGAAACTTACGAATCAGCCCAGAAGTCCCTTTCAACATTAAAAGGTATTTCATCAAATGAAGTTCATTATGTGAAGCCACACAACAAATCAAAACGTCAAGATACTCATCAACGTCAAAATAATAATAATCGTCAAGGTAATAATCAACAACAAAACAAAGGGAATTTTTATAATCATCAACAACAAAGAAAACAATTGCCGTCCTGTTCGGGATGTTTCAAACACCACCGTAAGGAAAACTGCAAATTCCGTTCAGCCAAATGTAATAAATGTGGTAAAATGGGTCACATATCACCGGTATGTATTAATAAATCAATTAATGTAGTAGATAATTCCGAACAAGAAGATATTCAATCAATATCCGAACATTGTCATCACATTCGAGAAATGGTAACACGAAAAAATAAGAAAATATTTCTAAATGTTCAAGTAAATGAACATGATATTCAATTCCAGTTTGATACTGGAGCTTCTTGCTCGATGATTGATTTGAAATCGTATAAACTTTTTGAAAAACTACCAATACAGAAATCGAATACCGTATTAAAAGGATATGGTAATAAACAAATACCTGTTCTTGGTGTCCTAAACGTTAGTGTCACTTTGGATAATCAGACAAAAGATCTGAAACTATTAGTAGCAAACACTTATAATGGTAGTAATATTTTTGGAATGGACTGGTGCGATGCTTTTCATTGTTTGAATGAAAATATTTTTGAAATTAATACTTCAAAAGTAATAGACGTGAACGATATTTGTCATAAATATTCTTCACTATTTTCGGATAGTTTGGGTAGTTGTAACTCTTTTGAAGCTCACTTATACCTTAAGGAAAATGCCATTCCTAAATTTTATAAAACAAGGCCAATACCATTTGCTCTTCAAAAACCATTTGAGGATGAGGCTAAAAGATTGGAAGAACTTGGTATATGGAAACCAGTAACATACAGCTCTTGGGCATCTCCCATTGTGATAGCACCAAAACCAAACGGTAAAATACGAGTTTGTGCTGATTTTAAACAAACGTTAAATCCCCAAATAGATATGGAACAATATCCGATTCCTAGATTTCAGAATCTTCTTTACAAATTACAAGGCGGTATTACGTTTTCCAAAATAGACCTTTCGGATGCATATTTTCAAATACAGATGGACCGAGAATCAAAAAAGTTATTAGTCGTAAATACACCTTTGGGTCTTTTCCAATACCAAAGGTTGCCATTTGGAGTGTCTAGTGCACCAGCTATCTTTCAGCGGTTTTTAGAACAACTTATTTCTGACATTCCATGTTGTGTAAATTATCTGGATGACATTGTTGTCACCGGAAAATCAAATGAGGAACATATGCAAAATTTGGAAAAATTGCTTGTTAAATTAGAAAATGCAGGTCTTCGTTGCAATAAAGCAAAATGTAGTTTTATGCAGGAGAAAATTGAATACTTAGGCAATATTATTAGTAGAAATGGTATAGAACCGTCCTATTCACGAATAAAAGCTATTCAAGAATTACAAAGGCCAAAGAATCTTCAAGATGTGCAAGCTTTTCTCGGAAAAGTAACGTACTATATGAAATTTATTAAGAATTTTTCTACTGTGGCTGAACCGTTAAATGAATTACGTAGAAAAGACGTTAAATTTGTATGGGGTAACCGTCAAGAAAATGCTTTTAAACAATTAAAACAACAACTTATAGACGTTACTACTCTTTCACACTTTGATGAAAATCTTCCATTAGTCCTAGCCACAGATGCCTCATCATTCGGTATAGGAGCTGTTATTTCTCATATATACCCCGATGGCTCAGAAAAGCCTATTGCCCATGCATCTAAAACTCTTAATTCCCATCAGAAAAATTATAGCCAGATCGAAAAAGAGGCTTTAGCGATTATTTATGGAATAAAAAAGTTTCATGACTATTTATATGGAAGAAGATTTACATTAATAACTGACCATAAACCATTAGTGTCAATTTTCAGCCCAAATAAAGGCATTCCTGTACATTCCGCACATCGTTTGCAAAGATGGGCATTATTTCTTTCAAGTTATACTTTTGATATAAAATATAAAGCTACGAAATTACATACAAATGCGGATGGCCTATCGAGATTGCCTTGTGCCTCTGATGAAAGTTTTGATAAAGAAATCGAAGCTTTAGAAATAAATTTTGCAGAAGAGGTTTCTTCTTTTCCGATAAATGCGGAGGAAATTGCCAAATGTACCACAAAAGATAAAATTTTAGATAAAGTTAGCAAATTTATTCGAAATGGTTGGCCAAATAAAATTGATGGTAATTGTAAGCCCTATTTCGCCAGACGTGAGAATTTAACAACATTTAATGGAGTCATTATACTTCAAACGGACTATAATCGCGTAGTTATTCCAAACTGCTATCGTAAACGGGTATTGGAGCTGCTTCATGAAGGCCACTGGGGAATTGTAAAAACAAAGCAGTTAGCCCGTCGTTATGTGTGGTGGCCTAATATGGATAAAGACATAGAAAATTTAGTATCAAGTTGCACTGCATGTTCACTGGAAAGCTCAATGCCGAAAAAAGAGTTTAGTTCTTGGCAAGAACCTACTCAGCCATGGCAGCGAATACACATTGATTTTGCTGGACCATTTCATAATTCATATTGGTTTATTTGTGTCGACTCGTATTCTCACTTTCCTTATGTCGTTAAAATGAATTCAACAACTACAGATGCAACAATTTCTGTATTAAAGAAAATTTTTTCAATTGAGGGTTTGCCAGACGTTATCGTTTATGATAATGGACCCCAATTAGTGGCGGAAAATTTTAAGAAATTTTGTAGAGCAAACAACATTCAACATCTGACCATAGCACCTTTTCACCCAGCTTCAAATGGTCAAGCTGAACGATTTGTTAGAACGTTTAAAACGTCATTTAAAAAACAATTAAATGCGGGGAAAAATATAGAAAATTCAGTCTTAACTTATTTATCTACCTATAGAACCACTCCAATTAGAGATGGGAAGTCACCAGCTGAAAAAAAACAGGTGTAATATTACACAAAAATCTGGCATAATCTACCTAAGTTTATACGTAAATATACAACTTAACAAGTTATAAGACTATTTAGTAAATATACTTAGGTAAAAAATTGTCTTATAAAAAATATGACATTTATAAAAGAAAACTTTGTAAAAATGATCAAGGAAATTTATCAATTTAATCAAGTCAAAGTTACCACTTATTCAAATATATTATTCAATTTAACAAATTAATTCCGACACAATAAACCAAATAACTTACATCAATTAATACATTTACCTTTATATTTTTAACATTCTTTACTACATAAATGAAACAAATCACCAATAAGGTTTTTATTTATTATTTATTATGGTTAAATTATACATTCAATTAAAAAAAATCTGCAAACATTAGAAAATAAAATTTAAACCTATTACTATATAAATTATTTTATCGATTTTTAATTTTCTACATAAAATTTTTTATCGATTTTAAATTTTCTACAGAAAATTTTTTATCGATTATAAAATTTTCTACAGAAAATAATAAATTTTGTATAGAAAATTTTTAATCGATGATAAATTTTCTATAGAAAATTTTTTATTCATTATAAATTTTTTATAGAAAATTTTTTATCGATTACACATTTTCCATTTTCTACAAAAAAATTGTTATCTATTATAAATTTTTTAGCGAACATTTTTTATCGATTTTAAATTTTCTATAGAAACTTTTTTATCGATTACAAATTTTATATCGAGAATTTTTTTATCGATTATAAATATTATATAAAATGTTTTTTTTTTCGATTACAAGTTTTCTATAGAAAATTTTTATCGATTATAATTTCATTATAAATTTTCTATAAAATTTTTTTATCGATTATAAATTATATTATAAATTTCGTTTATAAAGTTTTTATCGATTTTAAATTTTCTACAGCAAATTTTTTATAGAAAATTTATAATCAATACAAAATTTTCTATAGAACATTTAAAATCGATAAAAGTTTTCTATACGAAATTTAAAATTTTATTATACCCTACACCACACTGTGGTACAGGGTATAATGAGTTTGTGCTGATGTTTGTAACTACCCGAAATATTGGTCCTAGACCCACCTTTAAGTATACCGATCGACTCAGAATCACTTTTTGAGTCGATTTAGCGATGTCCGTCCGTCCGTCCGTCTGTCCGTCCGTCCGTCCGTCTGTCTGTCTGTCCATGTAAACGGTGTAAACACGATACAGGTCGCAATTTTTAATCAATTGACTTGAAATTTGAAACTTAAGTCTCTCTTGGCCCAAGGACGAAGCCTATTGAAATTGGAAAAAATCGGTCCATATTTAGACCTAGCCCCCATACAAAGGTCCTCTTTAGTTTTGGCTCAAATGACTCTAATAACTGTATTATAGAAGGTATCGCTTTGAAATTTGGATGGTAAACATGTTTTGTCTTCACATATCATCATTCCGAATTTCAAAGAAATCGGACCAGTTCTTCTTGTAGCCCCCATACAAACCACCTTCCCGATTTTCACATAAATGTCTCAAATTTCATGAAAATAGAAATATTTAATTAAAATTTTGTTTGTGTATGTTAAACGCGTACTTAAATAACCTTATCAAACCTGATAATCATCGGACCAGTTTTGGACTCAGGCCCCTTGCGAAAATTTCGCCCGATATTTAGTTAAAGCGGTTTATTGTCAACAAATAGAAGCCTATTTCACTCAAATTTGATTTGTGAGTGTTTTCTTCACTTATTAAAGGTTTTACAACATATAGATCTAATCGATCCATGGGACCCATTTTCCGGGAAACCTTGGTGTAGGGTATTATATGGTCGGTCTTGACTGACTATAATTTTCTTACTTGTTTATAATCGATAAAAAAATTTTTATAGAAAATGTATAATAAAATTTATAATCGAAAAAAAATTCTATAGAAAATACTAATCGATAAAAAATGTTCTATATAATATTTATAACCGATAAAAAGTTTTCTATATAAAATTTATAATCGATAAAAAAAAAATCTATAAAAAACTTCTAATCGATAAAATATTTTCTATACAAAATTTATAATATAATTTTTAGCCGCAAAAAAAATTTTCCATAGAAAATTTAAAATCGATAAAAAATTATCTATATAAAATTTATAATCAATAAAAAATTTTTTATTTAAAATTTATAATCGATAAAAATTTTTCTATAGAAAATTTGTAATCGCTTTTATAGAAAATTTATAATCGATCACAAATTTTTTATAGAAAATTTATAATCGATAACAAATTTTCTATAGAAAATACATAATCGATAAAAAATTCTTTAGAATATTTATGATCGATAACAAATTATCTATCGAAAATTTATAATCTATAAAAAATTATCTTTTAAAAATTTACCAACGATAAAAATTTTCGATACAAAATTTATAATCGGTAAAAAGTTTTTTGGAAAAATTTTAAATCCATAAAAATTTTCTATAAAAAATTTATAACAAAATTTATAATCGATAAAAATTGTTTTTAAAGAAAATTCATAATAAAATTCAAAATTTTGTTAACGATTTTCTCCAGAAAATTTATAATAGATAAAAATATGTGTATATAGGAAATTTTTTATCGATTATAAAATTTTTTATCGATTATAAATTTTCTTTAGATAATTTTTTATCAATTACAAATTTTGTACCGAAAATTTTTTATCAATTACAAATTTTCTATAAAATTTTTTTATCGGTTGTAAATTTAAGCCGCATTCACAATGTTGGAGTACTCCAATCTGTGGAAAATTTTATACCTTTCCCTTTTGCACTTTCATATTTTTGAATTTGACTATCTTTTTTCAATTCACTCCAGAGTCAAACATGTTCTACTCTGGAGTTCCACTCTGGAGTTAACAGAGCCTATGTTAACTGTTAACAGAGAAAAAAAATACACCTCTGTAAAAGTACCATCACTAATAATGTCATAAAAAAAATTTAAAAATAAAACAAATATAAATAATTTGTTTGAAGTTTTGATAACAAAATATTTAAAAAGTTTGGTTTTTAATAAAATAGTTAAGTACGCAAATTTTAATTGCGTAATTTTATGAAATTGTGAAAAAGGTAAGTAAAATGACATAAGGAATCTGACAGAACTCCAATCTGCATTTTGTACAGTTAACATTTCAATCTGTGCCATGGATTGGAGTGACTCTGACATTGTGAACTTAGCTTTAAAAAAAAAAAAATTTTAATCGATTACAAATTTTCTTAAAAAAATTTTTTGTCGTTTATAAATTTTCTAAAGAAAATTTTTTATTGATCATAAATTTTTCTATAGAAAATTTGTAATCCATAAGAAATTTTCTATACAAAATTTATAATTGATAAAAAAATTTTCTATAAAAAATTTATAATCGATAAAAATATATATCGTTGAAATTCAATTTGAGCTATCTGCTGGTTAATAACATAGATAGCTAAAATTGAAATTAGCTCAACGATATAGAAAAATTTTTATAGATTATAAATTTTCTATAGAAAATTTTTTATCGATTATAAACTTTCTTCTGAAAATTTTTTATTGATAATAAATTTTCTTCAAAAATTTTTTATCGATTATAAATTTTCTTCAGAAAAATTTTTATCGCTTATAAATTTTCTTTAGATAATTTTTTATCAATTATATGTTTTCTATAGAAAACTTTTAATCGATTATACATTTATAAATTTTTGTAAATTTTCAAAAAAAAATTTTTTATCGGTTATAAATTTTCTATAAAAATTTTTTTTATCGATTATAAATTTTCTATAAACAATTTTTGATCATAAATTTTTCTATAGAAATTTTTAATCGATAACAAATTTTCTATAAAAAATTAATCGAAAAAAAAAATTAAAAAAAGTTTGTAAATCAATGTAAAATTTTCTATAGAAATTTTCTAATCGATAAAAAAAATTTTTATGGAAAATTTATAACCGATAAAAATTTTTTTTTAGAAAATTTACAAAAATTTATAGAAAATGTATAATCGATTAAAAGTTTTCTATAGAAAACTTATAATTGATAAAAAATTATCTAAAGAAAATTTATAATCGATAAAAAATTTTCTGAAGAAAATTTATAATCGATAAAAATTTTCTTTAGAAAATTCATAATCAATAAAAAACTTTTCTGGAAAAAATTTAAATTCGGTTAAAGAAATTAACTATCGAAAATTTATAATCGATAAAAAAATTTTATAAGAAAATTCGGTTAAAGAAATTTACTATCAAATATTTATAATCGATACAATTTTTTTTTTTTTTTAAATTTATGATCGATAAAAAATTTTTGATAGAAAATTTAAAATCGATAAAAAATTTTCGATAGAAAATTTTTAATCGATAATTAATTATCTGTCGATAACTAATTATCTATACCAAATTTATAATCGATAAAAAATTATCTATAGAAAATTTATAATCGATAAAAAATTTGTTATACATACATAATTTATTTTTTGATAAATAATTATCTATAGAAAATTTATAATCGATAAAAAAATATCTAAAATCGATAAAAAATTATCCATAGAAAATTTATAATCGATAAAATTTTTTTTATAGAAAATATATTATCGATAAAAAATTTTCTATTGAAAATATATGATCGATAAAAAATTTTCGATTGAAAATTTATAATCGATTAAAAGTTTTCTATAGAAAATTTATAATTGATAAAAATAAATTCCATAGAAATTAATAACCGATTAAAAATTTTCTATAGAAAATTTATAATCGATAAAAAATTTTCTATAGAAAACTTATAATCGATAACATATTATGTATAGAAAATCGATAAAAAATTATCTATATAAAATTTATAATCGACAAAAAATTTTTATAGAAAATTTATAATCGGTTAAAGAAATTTTCTATAGAAAATTTATGATCGATTATAAATTTTCGATAGAATAGTTAAAATCGATAAACAATTTTCGATAGAAAATTTATAATCGTTAAACCAATTTTATCATGCTATATTATAAATTTTCTATAGAAAATTTTTTATCGGTTATAAATTTTCTATAGAACGTTTTTATTGATTATAAAATTTCTACAGAAAACTTTTTATCGATTATAAATTTTTTATCGATCATAAATTTTCTATAGAAAATTTATAATCGATCAATTTTATTATATTACAAATTTTGTTTAGAAAATTTTTTATCGATTATAAATTTACTAAAGATAATTTTGATCGATTATAAATTTTCTATAGAACATTTTTTATCGATTATAAATTTTATAAGGAAAAATTTTTATCGATTATAAATTTTCTATAGAAAAATTTTTATCGATTATAAATTTTCTACAGAATTTTATTTCGATTTTAAATTTTCTTTATTGATTATAAATTTTCTACGGAAAATTGTTTTTGTAATAAAATTTGTAATAAAAAGAACATTTTTTAAAGATTATAAATTTTCTATAGATAATTTTTTTATCGATTATAAATTTTCTATATAAAATTTTTTACCGATTATAAATTTTCTTACCAATTGGCAATTATATTTTTATTGTTCTCACCTATTCAAAACGACCCTATTACAACTGTTCTAATACAATATTGTGGTTCTTCTTTTCGACATTCCTTCATGGCCGATTCAAGAATACGATCACATATTTCATGTTGACATCTAATCCCTTACATAAAGCAGCCAAAGCTTGCAGCATCTTTTCAAGAAATGTGCGTCCCTGTACGCCACTGATTAAGTTATTAAACGAATGCGATCACTTTCGTTTACGGTCGATTTCAAACTTTTAGCTATTCATATTTTCCAATTAAGGGGGTCATTTATTTGCCTAAATGAATGCTAATCTAAACGCTTTTATCGTTAAAAAACAATTTGTTAAAATTCTCGCAAAAAAATATCGGCAAAATTGCAGTTTATGGGGCACACTGAAATCGAAAAAACTAAAAACGCCATCCGCTTTAGAATTAAAAAAGAAAAAAAAAAAACAAAATTATTGATGACTGGTGCCGGGAACTTGTTTGGGGTCCTCTTTAATAGGGACATCCAGGAAAGGGACATCTTAAATTTTTTTTTTTGCGTAGCCGGCCTTCGGATGTCGTTTTTAGTTTTTTTAATTTCCGTGTGTCCCATATACTGCAATTCAGCCAAAATATCTTACCAGAGATATAAATTAGCGCATGCAATTTTAGTACCCAACTTTACACTGCTCCTAATGAGATTCAGGACATCTGGTGTCATTTCCTCTAAAGCGGTATTGTAAGAGACGAGGGTACTTGATTGACAAAAAACAACTAAAGACGTTCGCGCATCACAGCGATTTATCATTTAGTATGTATTTTTCTTAATTCATTTTTGTTTATCTATTAAACACTTTTAAATTGTTTTTCATTCATATATAATTAAATAGATTATAAACATAAGAATTGAAGGTGTAAAGGGAACGGTTTGTTTCACGAGGCAGTCTTGACAGCTTCAGAAGTGGGATGAAAATCCAGAATATTCTTCCAACGAAAAGGAGAAACGGTTGAAAAACACATACACGCATAAAGGCACGAACGTAAAAAGTATTAAACGCATACAACGAAACGAAGGCGAATTGGATTTTTTTGCTAAAGTTCTGCACAACATCAAATTTAAAGGCAGCGCTAGTCTGCAAAAGAAAAAGAGAGGACAACAAGTGGTATCAACGCATACAACGAAACGTATTTTTCTCCATACTGCACAACGACAACGTGAACTTTAAAAAGCAGCAACGAAAAAGACAAAAACAACATCAACGAAAGTTTGTAAACGGAGGAGAAAAATAAAACGCGGTACACATACATGTACAAACGTATAAAAAAAAAACAGAGCGGTGCAAAGGCAAACGTGATCGAAAATCTGTAACGGCTGAAAAAAAAAAGAAAAGGAAAAAGAAGTTGGTTGACTAAAGACGCGAAAATTAAGACGCATTTTGGTAAAAAGAAAAAGTTAAAGAAAATTTCAATATTGTAGTAAGGTAAAACTATTGGAAAACGAAAATCAAAATGACAACGAAATTGGAAGAATTGAAGGTTAAACAACTAAACCAACTCCTTAAGAATAATGGTTTACCCACGACGGGAACACGGGATAATAAGGTTGCAGTTTTAGCAGGGGTATTGGAAGCGGACGAGGTGGATAATGATGAATTGGTTGCAAAACCATGGGAAGCACAAGTTGAGGAATTAAAGGCAATGATATCGAACTTAACACGTGCAGTAAGTGAAATCGGCAATTCCCAACGTAACACTAATGGTGAATCCTCTCCAACGGGTAGTGCCTCTGTTATTGCGCAAACTTTGCAAGGCGAAGAGGAAACTGACGACGATATCCCAGCGCGAATGCAAATTAACAACATACCGGAGATAATTGGCATTTTGCCTGATTACGACCCGGTAAAACTCTCTTTGTCATCCAGCCAATTTATTGAGAAAGTAGAACAGCTCCAACGTGCTTATGGCTGGAACGAGGAAAGTGTATTATTTGCAGTGCAACATAAATTAAAAGGGGTTTGCTAAGGGCTGGTTGGACTCACAACCTGTCTTTACATCATGGAACGTTTTTTCTTCGGAATTTAAGGAAGATTTTCCAGACGCAGCTATAGCAGCTGATGTTCATCGAGAACTGTAAGCCCGTAGGCGACTTCATACGGAAACGTTGGTAGAATACTACTATACGATGTTGACCATGGGTAGACGTGGTAAATTAGATGATGATTCAATAATCTCGTATATCATAAAGGGTATTGGGGACCCACAGTTGGTTAAAACGCTTTTAGCATCAAAATTTGCTAAGTGTAACGACTTGTTGATGTCATTACAGAAACTGTCGGCATCGCCGGAATCAACACGGCAAAACCAAAGAGGTGAAGAGCAAAGAAACGACTCCAGACGTCACAAGGGTGATGGCAAGATGGTAAAATGTTATAACTGTAACGAACAGGGTCATATTTCTTCAAATTGTCCAAAGCCTCAACGTAAGGAAAGATGCAAAAACTGCCAGAAAATTGGGCACAACGAGAAGGAATGCCGAAGTAAATCGAAGCCTTCAGTGGCCAACGTTGAGGATGCGTGTGATGTGGAGTCTATTAGTTCACCTCCGGTTATGAAACAAATTAAAATCGAGGACAAAATTTTAACAGCCTTTGTTGATACGGGTAGTGTATACTCTTTAATAAAAACATCTCTAGTTTCAGATGCAAATCGACAGTCAGTTTACAAACATTTGAAAGGTTTTGCGGGTTCCATCATGGTGGTACATCAGAAAATTTATCTACCCATAGAAATCGATGGCGAAACGGTTCAAACGCAATTTTACATAATCGATGATGAAAATTTTCCTTACGATGTTTTACTTGGACGTGATTTGTTGTGCCGTGACGATAAACGAATGATAATCGAAGCTGGTGTTCTACAACTACAAGAAGCAGGTAAGGATGATTGTTTTAAGACGAGCGAACTAGATGTAGTTCAGCGACTAGATATGACTTCGCTAGATATGACTTCGGGTTATTACCAGATACCCCTAGACGAACAAAGTAAGCCATTTACGGCATTTATAACACACGAAGGACTTTTTGAACACAACGTAATGCCCTTTGGCTTGGTAAACGCTCCAATGGTGTTTCAGGAGATGATCGTTAGTATCATAAGGACGTTAACAAATAAGGACAACATTATCAGCTACGTCGATGAGGTGATTATCGCATCGAAGACCCCGGAGGAAGGTATTTTGATTTTAAGAGAATTTTTGGAGGCTATACAAAGGGTTGGTCTTACGTTACGTCCATCAAAGTGTACATTTTTAAACACAACCGTCAATTTTCTGGGCCATATAGTTAGTGGGCAAGGTATACAACCAGGTACACAGAAAACCGAATGTATAAAGGATTACCCCAGGCCAACAGATGTCTCTGGGGTCAGAAGATTCTTAGGAATCACCGGCTTTTTCAGGAAATTTATTCCCAACTATAGTTTAATCTCAACGCCACTCACAAAGTTATTAAAGAAGGATTCAAAATTTATGTGGGACAAGGAACAAAAAGATTCGTTCGAAAAACTAAAATCAGTCATTACTGAAAAACCGATATTAACGTTATATGATCCTAATAAGCAACATGAGGTGCATACCGATGCCAGTTCAATGGGACTTTCGGGGGTATTATTTTAACGTGACGGCGAAGATTTGAAACCAGTATTTTTCTATAGTCGTCAGACATCAGAAGCAGAACGTAAATATGCAAGCCATGAATTGGAAGTTTTAGCAATTGTAGAAACGTTACAACGATTCAGAATGTATGTACTTGGTAAGAACTTTACTATCGTCACAGATTGTAATGCCGTCGTTACGACTAAGGCTACTAATCCGTTACCACCACGTATAGCAAGATGGCTACTGAAATTGCAGGAATTTGATTACCAGTGTATTCACCGAGCGGGAAGTCAAATGTCTCACGTTGATGGCATGAGTCGCAGTCCTACTTTACCACCCTCAGAGACTACAACGGTGGCCGATTACATTTTATATAATTTTGACTCCGACTGGATAATGTCCATGCAGTTACAAGATCCGAAATTAAAAACCATAGTAGATGTTCTTAAAGGCAACGATACCAAGAACGAAAAAGCAAGTCAAACAAGACTACGTTATACATAGCAACAGACTTTTCCGTAAAGTTAAAGATGACCGCAAGTTATACATTCCCGAGGCTATACGTTGGCGAATCACCAGGTCATGCCATGATGAAGTTGGACATTTTGGTGTCGAGAAGACCGTAGAGAGAATCTCAAAGAACTTTTGGTTTCCACGTATGCGGCGATACATAAAATCCTATATACCAGCTTGTCCTGATTGTTGTTTAAATAAAGTCAAAGGTGGTAAGCCAGAAGCCCAACTACACGTTATGGAAATATTACCGATCCCGTTTAGAAAGGTTCACATAGATCATCTGGGGCCTTTTCCAAAAAGTAAGTCTGGAAATTTGTATATAATCGTTTTAGTTTGTTCTTTCAGCAAATACACAATTCTGAAAGCATTGCGAAACACCAAAACCAAACCGGCACTAAACGCAATTAGAGAATTGATGACTACCTTCGGGCAGCCAATGTGTGTTGTAACCGATCGAGGTACGGCCTTCACATCCAAGGACTTTGAGGAATTCGTAACCCATTACGGTATACAACATATCCTAACCGCAGTGCGCACGCCGCGTGCAAATGGCCAGGCGGAACGGGTAAATAAAACTCTTTTATCATCACTGAAATGTACGGCTGGAAACAGCACAGACTGGGATCAATCACTCCCAGATATCCAGTGGTCCATAAACTCACAAGAGAATTCAACTATCAAGTTTAGTCCGAATGAACTAGTTTTCAACTACAACCCTCGAGATGTAAGCTCAAACCGAATTATACAAGCTCTTCATGATGAAGAAACCGATGACCATCATCAATACGAACTACGCCATCAGAAAGCAGCACAAAATATCAACGACGAAAAGCGTAAGTGGAAAGAAAGATTTGACAAGAAACATCAGGCTCCACCACAATATTATAAAGATGACTTAGTTGTCATTGATCATGTTCCGGGTGCTACAGGTACTTCTCACAAATTAGAGCCGCGATATAAAGGTCCCTATATGATCACGATGGTATTAGAAAATGACCGTTATGTAGTGGAGGATCTCCCAGACGTTCCTAAAAATCGTCGTCGATACGTAAACATATTCGCCAGTGACCATATCAAACCATGGTGTGGTCTTCCTAAATTAGACGCTGATGAAACCAACAAGAACGACACCGAGGACTCCTCAGATGACGAACCGTCAGGAAAGGCCGAGCTGTAAGAGACGAGGGTACTTGATTGACAAAAAACAACTAAAGACGTTCGCGCATCACAGTGATTTATCATTTAATATGTATTTTTCTTAATTCATTTTTGTTTATCTATTAAACACTTTTAAATTGTTTTTCATTCATATATAATTAAATAGATTATAAACATTAGAATTGAAGGTGTAAAGGGAACGGTTTGTTTCACGAGGCAGTCTTGACAGTATAGTCCACGAAACCAGCACACTAAAAAAATAGGTTAGAATTTTTGGAACTCATAAAGATTACTAAACTTGATTACGATAGGTATTATAAAAAAAGAAGAATAGTAAAATATGTACTTACTTATTTTACTTTTTTTTATAATCGGGGCTATTCCTGTTGTCATAAACGCGTTTAAAACGCGACGAAGGTAATTTTTGGTATTCCTAAATACGTTGGAGATGATACAGATGAAAAACATATGTTTTTTCGTTATCGTCGACATTCGACGTATTCCTCAATTCGTCTTCGACGGCAGATTCATACAATTTTGTTCGACATTTTTTTTTGGCGCGTTTTTATAGAAAATTGTGTTTTTTTAACTAAATCATTAAAACTCATAGAATTTTCTTTTAAATATCAATTTAGTGTTTTATTTTTGTATAAATTATGTAATAAAAATGCCTCCGGCAGAATAAAAACCATGAAAATGCAAACTGCATTTGTTCCCGGACTGTGCCACACAGGGACGGATTTTTGTTTATCGCAATTTTTTGTTTAATTTCTGAAGTTTAAAATACTTATTCTTAATTTTTTAATTATATATATTATAGTAAGATAGAAAATAAATATAAAATATGACCCGCAACATAATTTTAATTAATTTACAATTCATGTTATTTTATATGTTTTGTTGTTTTTTTGTGTTTTGCTAGTGATGACAAAAATTAATCGATATTCCTTCACCGATACCACTGAAGTATTGTAGAATGTGGTGAAACTCGGTCGTCGAAAGTGAAATTCATTCGACGTCGAAGTGATGCGCGTATTTAGAAATAAGGATGAATAAGTTTTATTTTACAAAATATATAACAAAAAAATTGCAGCAATAATTATAATAAAAAAACAAAACAAAAAAAAAACAAAAAAAAACAAAAAAAAATAAATGGATTGAAACAGCTGATTGCCGTAAACACATTAGGCCGATTTTACACGTGTATTTGGTAACTTTTACAGTTTTTGAAATATAAGGCAACCAAGCGAACATTTTTTAGTATGTTGAGGTAACACTTAGTATATTATCACACTAAACTTAAGATATTTTCCAATGTGGTTATTCATAAAACCTAAAATATATTTAAAGTAGGTTTATTTGACAGATATTGCAGGAACAATTGTCAAATAAACCTACAATAAGTCTGTTATAAGTATTATGAATAAGAGCCCAAATATCTTAGGTAAAATTATAAAGTTTACACATGGAAAAAACAATAATGTCAAATATTTAAAAAGGAATTTGAAAATAAAAGGGGCTACAAAGTGAACTTTGTTATAATACTAAATAAATGCCAACGGTAATTTTTATTCAAACTTTGGAAATTTAAATATGACTTGTACTTTTTTTTTGAAACCATATAAAAAAATGTTACCTAAGCTACAGTAGTAAATCTTACACCAGTTTTTTTTTGCGTGTACATTACAGTACCTTTTTGTTAGTTGTTCAAAAAAACGACTTAAAATAACTAACAGAAATAGTTGTTTGATATTTTTCATACAAAAACAACTGACTTTGTAGTTGAAAACAACTAACTACTGTAAAATATACAAATAACTAACATGTAGTAACTTACATAATTTTCTGAGTGTAGAAGACGGTTGAGGGATAGTACTGATCCATTTACAATGCCGGAACAAAGATTTAGGGAACTTTACCGCTTTAGCCGAGAAGCCGCCCTTAAATTAATGGAAGAATTGAGCCCATATATGAGAAAGGGTATAAGAACAACATTTATCCCTCAACCTCTTCGAATGTGTGCTGCGCTGCATTTTTTTTCGTCTGGCTTATGTCAAAGAGACATTGGGCAAGACTTTTCAGCGTCAGTAAGCCGGTCAATTGTGTGTCGGTGTGTGCAGGAGGTAGCTGACATTTTGGAAACAAATCTAATGCCAAAATATATAAAGTTTCCCAGTCCAGAGGAATACGATTCCATTAAACAAAGGTAGGTAATCAATCAAAAAAGTTATCCTTGGAAGTTATAAAAATTGATTTCTAGGTTTTACGAAAAGACTGGATTTCCGGAAGTTATAGGAGCTATTGACTGCACGCATGTGCAAATTACTAGGCCAAAAGCAGCAGTAGAAAGATGTTACCTTAACAGAAAGTTATACCACTCGAAAAATGTTCAACTGGTAAGTTCATGCACTAATTCATAAAGTTCCAACGAATGCTAACGTAAAGCGTTAGCAGCCACTTCAAACCAAAGCTACATAAAACATTAATATTTTTCTTAGATTTGCGATTTTGATTTAAAAATTCTTGGAGGTTTTGCGAGATTTGGTGGTGCTTCCCATGACTCTTATATTTGGGAAGCCAGTCGTATAAACGTTCTCTTACAGGAGCGACATGAATTACACTCAAAAAATTATGTTAGTAAAATCAACTGAAAATGTCAGTTAAAATAACTGCTTTGTAAGTTGTTTTGGGGTCAACTACTTTTTCAGTTAAATCAACTAACAATGTTTGTTATTTTAACTGAAAAAAACAACTGACTTATGTAGTAAAAACTACTAACATTTGTAGTCAAAACAACTAAAATGTAGTAAAAATAAAATAATCAATATATAATTTTTTTTTTTTTTCAAAAAATTTTTCAAAAAAAAAAAATGAAGACCAAATTTTTTTTTTCAAAAAATTTTTAATAATCAAAAAAAAAAAACGAAAATTTATTTTCAGATATAAAAAAATAAAATTAACTACTTTAAATAACTGTTACTACATCACAGTACTTTTTTGTTAGTTGTCCAAAAAACCGACTTAAAATAACTAACACAAATAGTTGTTTGATATTTTTCATACAAAAACAACTGACTTTGTAGTTGAAAACAACTAACTACACTCATAGAAATATCTTAGTAGAAAAATTAGTAAACCCATTGTAGATCAAGTTTTACAGAATTTAACAAAAATCAATGTTGATATTACAAAATTCAATAGTAGAAAAATACATAGTTGGAAAAAATTGCATAAAATATAAGTACATGAAATGTGCAACACTGTTTTTGCTGATCGCCATTTGTAAATTTTTGTTGTCTTGTACAGAAGGGGATGTTTCTCAAAAAAAATCTTTTTTATTAAAAAATATTTGGCGAGTAATTAAATATATTTGTTATTTAATTCATTAATAAAGCAATTTTTTATTTTTTTTTTAGCAATTTGTGATTCGGAATCTTTCTAAAAACTCCAGAAGCTACACTCATAGAAATATCTTAGTAGAAAAATTAGTAAACCCATTGTAGATCAAGTTTTACAGAATAATGCCGTATTCAACAAAAAATAATGTTGATATCGTTGAATAATCAGTAAAGTTGGTTCAATTGTTACAACGGCGTCTACAGAATTCAATAGATAAAACAAAAATGAAAAAACAACCCTGTTCGTTCGTTTTATTTTTTATTACAACGAGTGAACGAGTGAGTTGGTAGCAATGTGTTTGTCTCTTATAAAATTATTTAATGTGTTTGTTTCTTATAAAATTCTTTAATATTAGAAAAATAAATAAAAATAGGATCTGATCTGTAAATATTTGGTAAGTAATAAAATACATTGATTACTTTATGTATTCATACTATATTAAAACGTTTTTTGTTTTTTTAGGATTTTGTTTTGGTATCATCAGATAACTCGAGAATGGCTAATGGATGCATATAACATAAATAAACAAAGTGTGTGTGAATATCTTCAAATATTGCTGCTTAAAAAGCCGGAAATAAAAAAATTATTTTATACTTATAGAAATGTTGGTGTTGGTTTGGTAAAAACAAAAAAAATATTGTGATTTATACTTAATAAAAGAATATTTACAAATAACAACAAGCTTTTTTTTAATAATAAAATTTTTTATATTAACAAAAATATGAGTTGAATTTACATAAAATACGAGTTGATTAACAAAAAAACGAGTTGATCAACTTTTACAAAAACTGACAACATTTTTTATTGAAATCAACATAAATATTTGTAGGGTCAAAATCAACAATGATTTCTGTTGAATTTACAACGATTTTCTTTGGGAATACAATGATTTTTGGTTGAGTGTACTGTAAAATATACAAATAACTAACACGTAGTAACTTACAAAATTTTCTGAGTGTAAGTAATAGTCATTCTTGGTTGCTAGGTATGTTATTACTCGTAAAAATTCTTTTATTTTTACGATCTAGAATAATTAATTTTTGTTTTATTATATTTATAGGTGATTCCGGTTATCCTTTACGACCTTGGTTAATAACGCCTTATCGTTCAACCTCAAATGTGAATGAAAGGCGTTTTAATACGATCCATGCCCAAACCAGAAATTGTGTCAAACGTCTTAATGGTGTACTTAAGTCTGTGTTTAGGTGTTTGCAAAACAAATTAAGGGTAACTACCCCACAGGCTGCTGGAAAGATTATAAATGCATGCACACTCAGAAAATTATGTAAGTTACTACACGTTAGTTGTTTGTATATTTTACAGTAGTTAGTTGTTTTCAACTACGAAGTCAGTTATTTTTGTATGAAAAATATCAAACAACTATTTCTGTTAGTTATTTTAAGTCGTTTTTTTTTTAATAACTAACCAAAACGTACTGTAATGTAGTAACAGTTATTTAAAATAGTTAATTTTATTTTTTTTATCTCCGAAAAATTTGTTTTTTCCAAAAAAAAAAAATTTCGTTTTTTTATTTTTCACAACTTTAAAAAAAAAAACTTGGAAAAAATTTGGTCACAATATTTTTTTTTGAAAATTTTTTTGAAAAAAAAAATATATATATTGTTTATTTTATTTTTACTACATATTAGTTGTTTTGACTACAAATGTTAGTAATTTTTACTTCATAAGTCAGTTGTTTTTTGTCAGTTAAAATAACTAACATTGTTAGTTGATTTAACTGAAAAAGTAGTTGACCCCAAAACAACTTACAAAGTAGTTATTTTAACTGACATTTTCAGTTGATTTTACTAACATAATTTTTTGAGTGCACGGTTCTACACAATTTTAGACTGGCACACGGAATCACAAACGATGATATTATTATAGATAATCAAAATAGAAATGGAAATTTTAACACTGGTGGAGATCAGCTGGATGAGCCTCTCCGGGAAGCCACACGACTCCGAGACCGACTTAAAGAGAGACTATGTCGCCGAAACTAGCATACACTCATAAAATTATGTTAGTAAAATCAACTGAAAATGTCAGTAAAAATAACTACTTTGTAAGTTGTTTTGGGGTCAACTACTTTTTCAGTTAAATCAACTAACAATGTTAGTTATTTTAACTGACAAAAAACAACTGACTTATGAAGTAAAAATTACTAACATTTGTAGTCAAAACAACTAATATGTAGTAAAAATAAAATAAACAACTGACTTATGTAGTAAAAACTACTTACATTTGTAGTCAAAACAACTAAAATGTAGTAAAAATAAAATAATCAATATATAATGATTTATTTCAAAAAATTTTCAGAAAAAAAATGTAAGACCAAATTTTTTCCAAGTTTTTTTTTTTTTTTTTTTTAAAAAAAAAGTTGTGAAAAACAAAACAAACGGAAATTTATTTTTATTTTTTGGAAAAAAACTTTAAAAAGTTTTCAGATATAAAAAAACAGAATTAACTACTTTAAATAACTGTTACTACATCACAGTACATTTTTGTTAGTTGTTCAAAAAAACGACTTAAAATAACTAACAGAAATAGTTGTTCGATATTTTTCATACAAAAACAACTGACTTTGTAGTTGAAAACAACTAACTACTGTAAAATATACAAATAACTAACATGTAGTAACTTACATAATTATACTCAAAAAATTATGTTAGTAAAATCAACTGAAAATGTCAGTTAAAATAACTACTTTGTTAGTTGTTTTGGGGTCAACTACTTTTTCAGTTAAATCAACTAACAATGTTAGTTATTTTAACTGACAAAAAAACAACTGACTTATGTAGTAAAAACTACTTACATTTGTAGTGAAAACAGCTAACATGTAGTAAAATTATTATTATTTTTTTTTTTTTTTCAAAAAATTTTTCAGAAAAAAAAAATTGAAGACCAATTTTTTTTTTTAAGTTGAATAAAACGAAAATTTATTTTTATTTTTTGGAAAAAAACTTTGAAAATTTTTCAGAGATAAACAAAATAATATTAACTACTTTAAATAACTGTTACTACATTACAGTACTTTTTTGTTAGTTATTCAAAAAAACGACTTAAAATAACTAACAGAAATAGTTATTTGATATTTGTCATACAAAAACAACTGACTTTATAGTTGAAAACAACTAACTACTATAAAATATACAAATAACTAACATGTAGTAACTTACATAATTATCTGAGTGTATATCCTTATTATTTTACCAATTTCTGATTTAAATAACATTTAAATATGATTCAGAATTTTTTTTAAATGCAATTCAACATCTTGTTTAAAAAAAAACTTTGAAATCTACTTTAAATCCGTCTAAATATATTTAAGGATTCAATTTTAACAAAAAAAATATTTTTAAAGTATTAAAAAAAAATTTCAAATCCAAATGTTTTAAAATTTGTTAAAATTAATTTTAAATTAAAAAAAAAAATTGTTCAATCTATTTAAAAACATTGCATATATTTCCAGAATTTGTTTAAATTGAATCAAATTTAACAAAAAAAAAATTAATAATTTTTCCAATCTATTTAAAAACATTCCAAATATTTAAAGATTTTTTTTAACTTTATTTCAAATTTATCAAAAAATATAGAAAAAATATTTTAAAATTTTTCAAATGCACTTAAAAATATTGCCCAAAAATGTTCAACATTTTTTTTTAAAAATTCAAAATTAACAGCAAAAACTTTTTAAACAAATTCAAATCAACTTAAAAACTGTTAATAAATATTTAAGATTTTTAAATGCATTTTAAATTTTACTAAAACTATGTTAAACAATTTTCAAATTCATTCAACAACTGTTTGAAAATGTTTTACATTTTTTTAAAAGAATTTCAAATATAACAAAAAATATTTTAAAAAAATGTTTAATCAACTAAAAAAGTGTTTAAAAATAGTTAAATTTTTTTAAATTCATTTCAAATTTTACAAATGCTATTTAAAAAAATTTATATATCTACTTAAAAACTGTTTTAAATTTTTTTTTTTTTTTTTTTTTTTTTTTTTTAAAGTTGTAATTTTTGTTTTTTTTAAAGAATTTCAAATTCAACAAAAAATATTTAAAAAAAATTTAAATCAACTTAAAAAGTGTTTAAAAATATTTAAAAAATTTTAATAAAAGAATCTCAAATTAAACAAAACATATTTTATAAATTTTAAATGCTAAATACTGTCCAAATATGTTAAAAGATCTTTTTAAATTAATTTCAAAATTTAACAAAATTTGTTAAAAAATTTTTAATCAACTAAAACTTTTAAAAACGTTTATGATTTTTTTAAATGCATTTCAATTTTACAAAAACTATTTTGAAAAATGTTTTAGAATTTTTTTAAAAAGAATTTTCATTTCATTTGAAATGCATTGGAAAAAAATTTAAACACATTTGGATAGTATTTAAGTGCATTTGAAAATTGTTTTAATTTTTTTTTTTGTTAAAATGAAATTTAAAAAAAAAAAAAATTCTAAATCTTTTTTTTTTTTAAATTGAAATTTTTTTAAAAAAAAATTCTAAAACCTTTTTCAAAATAGTTTTTGTAAAATTGAAATGCATTTAAAAAAAATCATACGTTTTTAACAGGTTTAGTTGATTAAAAATTTTTTAACAAATTTTGTTAAATTTTGAAATTAATTTAAAAAATCTTTTAACATATTTGGACAGTATTAAGCATTTAAAATTTTTAAAATATGTTTTGTTTAATTGAGATTCTTTTAATAAAATTGTAAAATTTTTTTAAAAACAGATTTTTTGTTGATTTGATTTTTTTTTTAACGTTTTTTGTTAATTTTAAAATTTATTAAGAAAAATTCTTTAACATATTTTAGCAGTATTTAAGTGCATTTTAAAACTTTTAAAATATTTTTTGTTGAATTTGAAACTCTTTTAGAAAAATGCTAAAACATTTTTAAACAGAATTTGTAAAATTTGAAATGCATTTAAACAAATTTTAAATATTTTTAAATACTTTTTTTAGTTGATTTAAAAATTTTTTAAAATATTTTTGTTTGAATTTTAAATTCTTTTAAAAAAACTTTTAAACAGTTATTAAGCAGATTTATAAATTTTTTAAAATAGTTTTAGTAAAATTTGAAATGCATTTAAAAAATTTTTAAATAATTTTTTAGTTGATTTAAAATTTTTTTTTTTTTTTATTTTAAATTCTTTTTAAAAAAATTTAAAACATTTTTTAAAAGTTGTTGAGTAAATTTGAAAAATTTTTAACATGATTTTAGTAAAATTTAAAATGCATTTACCTAGGCGCCCCAGTAGGCTAGTTGGTAGCGTGCTAGCCTATGAGTCTGGGGGTCGTGGGTTCGATTCCCACCAGAGGCCTTGGTCTGTTTCGCTACAACGAGACGAAGGTCTTTGTTACCAGTTCTCGGTTAGGTAAAATTAGTATATGATTTGTAATTATATGGTAATTCTTAATAAAATGAATTTAAAAAATCTTTAACATTTATTAACAGTTTTTAAGTTGATTTGAATTTGTTTGATAAGTTTTTTTAATTTTTGTTAATTTAGAATTTAAAAAAAAAAATATATTAAACATATTTGTACAGTATTTAAGTGCATTTAAAAACTTTTAAAATATTTTTTGTTGAATTTAAAATTCTTTTTAAAAAATTTTAAAACATTTTTAAGCAGTTTTTAAGTAGAATTATATTTTTTTAAATAGCATTTTTAAAATTTGAAATGCATTTAAAAAAATTTTAAATATTTTTAAACAATTTTTTAATTGATTTACATTTTTTTTTAAATATTTTTTGTTATATTTGAAATTCTTTTAAAAAGAAATCTAAAACATTTGAAATGTTTTTAACATATTTAACTTTTTTTAACATAGTTTTAGTAAAATTTAAAATGCATTTAGAAATCTTAAACATTTATTAACAGTTTTTAAGTTGATTTGAATTTGTTTAAAAAGTTTATGTTGTTAATTTTGAATTAAAAAAAAAAATGGTTAAACATTTTTGGACAATATTTAAGTGCATTTGAAAAATTTTAAAATATATTTTGTTAATTTTGAAATTCTTTTAAAAATAATTCTAATTCATTTTTCAAAATAAGTTTTTGTAAAATTGAAATGCATTTAAAAAAAAAATCATAAACGTTTTTTCACCGTTTTTTAATTATTTCAATTTTTTTTGTTAATGTTGAAATTAATTAAAAAAAGTCTTTAACATATTTGGATATTTTTGTTTAATTTGAAATTATTTTAAAAAAATATAAAAATTTCAAATGCATTAAAAACTTTTTTTTAGTTGATTTTAAAAATTTTTAAAGAAATTTTATGTTCATTTTAAATTCATTTAAAAAAATTCGAAATTATATTTCGACAGCATTTATTTAAAAACTGTTTAAAAATGTAAAATAATTTTTTCAAATGCATTTAAAAAAATCTATCCAAATATGTTTTGTAAAAATTTAAATGCAATTAAGAAATGTATAAAACATATTTGGATAGATTTTTTTGAAATGCATTTGAAAAAATTATTTTACATTTTTAAAAAAATTCAAATCCACTTTGAAACTGTATAAAAATGTTTTAGAATTGTTTAAACAAAAAATATTGTAAAAAATTTTAAATCCACTAAAAATGTTTAAAATGTTTAAAACTTCCAAATGCACATAAATACTGTCCAAATATAATTTAGAATTTTTTTAAATGAATTTAAAATGAAACTAAAGCATTCTTTAAAATCAACTAAAAAAAAATGTTTAAGATTTTTTTAATGCATTTGAAATTTTACAAAAACTAAAAAAAATTAAAACAGTTTTTAAGTTGATTTGATAAATTTTTAAAATATTTAAACATATTTGGATAATATTTAAGTGCATTTAAAAATTTTGTGTTAGATTTGAAATTTTTTTAAAAAAATTCTAAAACATTTTTCAAAATAGTTTTTGTAAAATTCATTTAAAAATATCATAAACGTTTTTTAACAGTTTTAGTTTTAGTTTTAGTCTGTTTATAGTCCCTGCCTCTGCAGAGCTCTGAAATGAAAATTCCCGGGAATTCCAGCTCTATTTCCCGGGATTTCGGGATCGAAAATTGAAAAACTCTATAGCTAATACATCGTCGAACTATATTCAATAAATGCCAACTCGAAAAAGCTTACTTTTCAGGAGAGCTAAAAAACTAGTTATTTTGCATATTATTGTAAAAATAAACAATGTACCTTCCAAAAGATGGTTTAAATATTCTAAATAATTTTTACCTATGCCAAAAATTTAATATTTTGCACTGGTTTGCGTATTTTTTTGAGATGGCATTTATTACTATATCAAAAAACAAATATTTTTTTAGAGTTGGCATATTTTGTCGGAAACTAAAAATAATTTTTTTTTTGAAAATTTTTTATAAATTTTTTTTTTTTTTGGATTTTGTTTTCCTTAGTGCGGTAATTGCAAAAACTAAAAAAAAAAATTAAAAATCTTTGCATTTTTTTAAAAGTTACTAGCTCCGAAAGCCTTTTAATCTCAGGGTGGTCAACTTTGGCACTCTGTAACTCACGCTTTATTGTATTACGGTCACTCCAAACTAGCTATTTTGAAAGCTTATATCATTGACTTTATTTGCCCCACTCATAATGTTTCAATCTGATAAATAGTTTGAAAGTTACATATATATAAGCAATTTTTTTTTTGCAAACACTATTTACCGATATTTTCAAAATGGCAATATCTCAAAAACTAGGCATTAGATATCAAAATATTTACCAGATTCGTGTTCAGAAAGGCAAATGCAATAAGATATGTGGTCTAATTTTTTTTTAAAAAAATTTTGAAAAATTTTTGGAAATTTACAATGGGAGATGGCATTTATTTTCACCAAAAAAATATGTACTTTGAGTTAGCAGAATAACAAAAATGGATGTAAAACGACAAAAAATTATTTTTTTGCTCTGAAATTTTTACCACAGATGGGTATTGCATAGGGGAGCTATTTTCCATCGGAAACTCATTTCGGTCAAATTTGAGTTAGCATATTTTGAATATAGGTTCACGACATACATTATTAGAAAAACCCGTTATATTTTTTTTCAAAAAACCGTTACATTTCAAATTTAATGCTATTTAGCTATTAAATAGCTAATTTTTTTTTTCAGTTTTTGAATCTGGTGTTTTCTGGAGATTTTTTTTCTTGATTTAGCGGGTTTTTGTGGTTGGCATCAGTGGTCTGTGCCACAGACCATATAGACATGCAACACGAGTGCTTATTTTGGTACTTTCAATATGGACGCATACAAAATACTACTAAATTTACTTCTCTGGCTAGAATACGTGTGCCTTACGTGTGAGCTTTTACATCTGTATTTTCGTTGTTTGTTTATGTTTTGTATGAAACGTCAAAAGTTACATGCGCGTGCTACCACTAATACATACACATGTGAGAAACTCTTTCGTTTCACCCCTATGGCACAGACTAATACAGACTCGACATAAGTGACAGGTCTCAAAAAAGTAGTTCTGAACCATATGGTTAATATTTTCAAATTATTCTATGAATTAGGTTAGAAAGAGAAAACTAATATAACGCGCCATAAGAAAAATAGATGCCAGATCGGTTTTTGTTGTTTCACTCACTCCTAAGTCGTAGAAAGTGTTGCCATGTTAGCGTAAATCGGACTAAAAACCGCTGTGTTTTCTCCTAAAATCGCTTAGTTTTTCCCCATTTTTATACCCTCCACTCTAGTGATAGAGGGTATATATAAGTTTGTCATTCCGTTTGTAACACCTCGAAATATTGGTCTAGGACCCCATAAAGTATATATATTCATGATCCTCGATCGATTTTAAGACGATCTAGCGATGTCCGTCCGTCTGTCCGTCTGTCTGTCTGTTGAAAACACGCTAACTTTTGAAAGACTTTACGGAGGCACCTGAAGTTTGGCATATATGTTGGGCATTTACCTGGTCAGGTTGGTATTGCAATCCAGCGAAATCGGTCAAGTGGTTCAAAAGTTATGAGCAAAAGACTGAATTTCGGCAAGGGTTTTTCGTGAATTTATGAGATAAAAAGCAGTATAACTTTCGAAAATCAACTCTGAGGATGCTGAAGCTTGGCATATATATTTTTCGTTCCTTCAGCCTAGTTCGTATTGAATTTCGCCTAAATCGGTCCAGTGGTTCAAAAGTTATTAGCAAAACCGTGAATATCAGATTAGCTTCACCTTAAACTCACGTGGTGAAAACCCGTTAAACCTGTTTTACAACCATTGGTAAGTCACAAAAATATTTTAAAACGTATTTTTGTCACTCAAAAATATTTTTATACCAAAACAAAAAAAAACAAGTAAGAAAATTATAGTCGGTCAAGACCGACCATATAATACCCTACACCAAGGTTTCCCGGAAAATTGGTCCCATGGATCGATTGTTGTAAAACCTTTAATAAGTGAAGAAAACACTCACAAATCAAATTTGAGTGAAATAGGCTTCAGTTTGTTGACAATAAACCGCTTTAACTGAATATCGGGCAAAATTTTCACAAGGGGCCTGAGTCCAAAACTGGTCCGATGATTATCAGGTTTGATAAGATTATTTAAGTACGCGTTTAACATACACAAACAAAATTTTAATTAAATATTTTCTATTTTCATGAAATTTGAGACATTTATGTGAAAATCGGGAAGGTGGTTTGTATGGGGGCTACAAGAAGAACTGGTCCGATTTCTTTGAAATTAGGAATGATGATATGTGAAGACAAAACATGTTTACCATCCAAATTTCAAAGCGATACCTTCTACAATACGGTTATTAGAGTCATTTGAGCCAAAACTAAAGAGGACCTTTGTATGGGGGCTAGGTCTAAATATGGACCGATTTTTTCCAATTTCAATAGGCTTCGTCCTTGGGCCAAGAGAGACTTAAGTTTCAAATTTCAAGTCAATTGATTAAAAATTGCGACCTGTATCGTGTTTACACCGTTTACATGGACAGACAGACAGACAGACGGACGGACGGACAGACGGACGGACGGACGGACATCGCTAAATCGACTCAAAAAGTGATTCTGAGTCGATCGGTATACTTAAAGGTGGGTCTAGGACCAATATTTCGGGTAGTTACAAACATCAGCACAAACTCATTATACCCTGTACCACAGTGTGGTGTAGGGTATAAATACACTCGAAAAAAATGTTACACTCAAAAAAAATTTACACTCAAAAAAAAAAATTTGTTTTTTTTTTCAAAAATTACTAAAAAAAAAAATTTTACACTCAAAAAAAAAAATTAGTAAATTTTTTTTTGAATGTAAAATTCGAAAAAAATTTTACACTCAAAAAAAATTTTACACTCATGAAAAATTATTGTTTTTTTTTAATTACTAAAAAAAATTTTTTTACACAAAATAAAATATTTCTAATCATAACTGTTATCTTTTCACGTTAGAAAATTTACTATCACTTAAAATTTTCATTGTGGAGGGTATTCATAGATTCGGCCAAGTCGAATTTAACTTTTCTACTTGTTTCCCATAAAACTCTACTGTCGAGTCTGTTCATAGTCTGTGCCACTGTTGCCAAGTTGAAGGTTTTCCCGCTAAATCTAGCGCTTTTTGTTTGGATTTAGCAGGTGAAAATTGGATTTAGCGGGAACGGTGCTTTAAGGCAGAGTCAGTATGCTTTAAGGTACCTACAGACGACGCAATATTATGCACAATATTTTTGACGTTTACCCACAAATGGCATACATAAAAATTCTGTATAAAATATTGAAGTGAAAAAAATACATGCAGATTGTGCATAATATTGAATCGTCTGTACACGCAAAAAAAAATCTGTGTCGGAGTGAGCAAAAATCTGGCATAATTTTACCAAAAATATGCTAAAACTACAACCGACGAAGTAGTTTTCGTAATTTAGCCAAAACACTTATGTAAAAAATTTTGAAGAAAATGCTAATGCTATTTAAGCAAAAACTTGGTAAAATATACCAAAAGAAATATGGTGAAATATACCAAAATTATTAGAAAGGTGACTAAAAATAATGCTAAAAATTACCACATTTATGCTAAAATAAATTCTCTATAAAATTTTTGTAAAAATTTGTATATTTGTTGAATTTAAAATTTTCACAGAATAAATCCCTATTAATATAATAAATGTTGTGTAGGATTTTATTTACCACCGACCAACTGACCCTTTATGTACAATTTTCTCCAGTGACTGCTGCCTACGCTTTTTCTTGAAGTGAAGGATCCGCTATAGCTTCACGAATTTATATAAAAGCATCCTGTAAAAATAGAAAATTATTACTGTGGCGGTTACAACTTTACATCTCTGCAATATTATAAAATAATCTGGCTGCACTATAAGAGTACGAGATGATGTGATAATCTGGCAGCACTGCATATAGACGAGATCTTTTAAGAATTTTCTAGAACAGCGCATTACTTCGTATACGCGAACGAATTACATTTTTTCCCTTTTTTAAAGTTAATTAGAGTTAAGATACTTTTGTTTTGTTATTAGTTTAAATGTAAATAAAACATTTATTAAACATTACATTTGATTACTAAATTGGTGACCCCGCGCGCGCGACTAAAGAAAATATAGAAAATGAACAAAGGAGCACCTTCTGACGAAAATGATGTTAAGGCCAATCCAAATGCTATGGAAGTTGCCGCAAACTGCTATGCTCGGCTACAAATGCCACAGTTTATTGAGACAGACGTGGAAAGTTGGTTTTATTTGCTTAACTTCTACTTTCGTGCTGTGGGTATTGCTCAGGATGACCGCAAGTTTGACACCGTAGTCTCTCAACTTCCACCTGATCGCATCACAGAATTCCGACCGATCATTGATGAGGCTCCTCAGCAGGATAAGTATGAATACATTAAGGAGGAGCTCAAAAAACTAATGGGTGCTTCGCGACAAAAACGACTTCGTCAGCTTTTGCATGAGATGCAACTTGGTGACAAACGTCCAGGCCAATTCTACTACGAAATGCTTTTAAAATCAGAAGGAATTTTTACCGAATCAACTTTAATTGATTTATGGACTTCTCGATTGCCAGCTTCCGTGCAGACAGCCGTGATTATGTGCAGCGGTTCTATAAAAGAAAAAACGAAGATTGCTGACTCTGTATTTGAAAATGTAGAACTGAACAATATTAATTTAGTGTCTTCAGCTACCGTCGAACCAAATGTAGATCATTTATGCACAGCAATAAACAACTTACAACAACAAGTCCAACGCATAGCTGCGTCAGCTCCTCAACGACGTATTCCTGACCGCCGCGGTGTTAACCGTCCTCAGTCACATGAAGGCCAACAGCGGCCAGGTAACGATGACTCTCAATTTGATACTTGTTGGTATCATCGCCGGTTTGGAAGCCGTGCAACAAACTGCAGACCACCGTGCCGGTTCCAAAATTCACAGAATCAACAATGACTATCTACGGCGAACATTAACAGACTGTGCATTAAAGAGGGATTAACGAAATCAATATTCCTAATCGACACCGGCGCAGAAGTATCCTGCTTACCACCCTCAAAAAATTTTAAAAATTTACGCCCAACTAATAAAAGATTATATGCTGTTAATGGTTCGCCAATCGATGTCTATGGTGAGGTCATTAAAGAACTCGACCTCGGCCTTCCACGAAAATTTATTTGGACCTTCCTTGTGGCTAACGTATCATCACAAATTATTGGTGAGGACTTTCTTCGACATTATAATTTGCTTGTAGATGTAAACGGGCAACGGCTAATTGATGCCAACACGCAGACTCCATCTAAGAGACTAAGTGCCATCACCAGCCATGAACCTTCACCACAATTCACAGATCAGTCTACGCCATTCGCCGACATAATACGAGCGTTTCCCAATATTTTGCGGCTGGCCCCACCAGGTGTTACGACGAATTCAAAAGTCTTGCATTTTATCGAAACAGGGGGTCCGCCATGTTCAGCCAGGGTTCGACGACTACCCCCTGAAAAATTAGCTGCGGCCAAGAAGGAATTTGATATTTTATTACAAGCTGGCATTTGCCGCCCGTCAAAATCAAATTGGTCTAGTCCGCTACACATGGTAAAAAAACCTGATGGATCCTGGCGTCCCTGCGGAGATTACAGGGCGCTGAACGCAACAACAACACCGGATAGGTATCCGCTACCATTCCTACACGACTTCGCTGGAATTCTACATGGTAAAAATGTTTTTTCGAAAATAGATCTCCAGAAAGCTTTCCATCAGGTGCCCATAAACCCGGACGACATACCGAAAACAGCGATAACAACACCATTTGGACTGTACGAGTTCACGCACATGACGTTCGGGTTACGAAACGCAGCGCAGACCTTTCAGCGGCTAATTCACGAAGTGCTGCGTGGACTTGACTTTGTCTTTCCATATATGGATGACATATGTATAGCATCGGTTAACATCGACCAACACAAACAACATTTGAGGGAAGTCTTTGATCGTCTTGAAAAGCATAATCTTTCGATCAACGTGTCAAAGTGTGTACTTGGAAAATCAAAAATTGATTTCCTTGGTCATCAGGTAACTCCAACCGGTATATCCCCATCAAGTACTCGCATTGAAGCTATCATGAGAACGAAACGACCTGAAACAGTGAAGGAGCTTAAAGGGTTCCTGGCAATGGTAAACTTTTATAGGAAATTTCTTCCACACGCAGCTGAGGTTCAATTACCGTTGTTAAAAATGACGCCCGGCAATAAACGTAACGATAAAACGCCCTTAACATGGTCTGATATAGCATTGCAGGCTTTCGATGAATGTCGATTGATGTTAAAAAATGCAGTAGCCTTGAGCCACCCAAGACCAGATGCTCGGCTTGTTTTAGTAACGGATGCCTCAAACTTAGCAGCTGGTGGCGTCTTACACCAAATTGTGGGAAATGAAGCCGAACCCCTTGGATTTTTTTCTAAAAAATTTTCTGACACTCAGCAGCGATACTCAACCTACGATCGTGAACTCACGGCGATGTATCTCGCGGTTCATCATTTTCGGGATTTGCTGGAAGGCAGAGATTTTTACATCGAGACCGATCACAAACCCCTGACGTTCGCCTTTAAACAACGATCTGAAAAATCTTCACCTCGCCAGACAAATTACCTATCGTTCATCAGTCAGTTTACAACGGATATACGATTTATTAAAGGAGAAGATAATCACGCTGCAGATCTCTTATCGCGCATCGATGCTGTATCTATTGACAGTTTATATGAAAGGCTACTAAGTTCACAGGAAAATGATAATGAATTAAAGAAAATGTTAGCAGGTGAGATCCCACATTCTTTAAGTCTCCAACCAATCTCTTTTCCAGAATACTCTAAGCCAATTTACTGCGACGTATCTCAAGATCGAGTACGGCCATTTATAACAAAGGATTTACGTAAAATATTCTTTGATGCAACACATGGTTTATCTCACCCAGGTCGACGTGCATCCGTACGCCTTATGGTAGATCGCTTTGTGTGGCCAGCAATTCGTCGTGACTGCGCAAACTTCGCAAAAACTTGCATTCCGTGTCAAACGAGTAAGGTACATCGACATTCCAAATCCGGCCTCCACCAATACCTTGCACCGGACGAAAGATTTGCACACATAAATATCGATATCGTAGGGCCATTTCCTCCATCAAAAAAATTTTAGATATCTACTTACCATTATCGATCGTTACACAAGATGGGCCGAGGCAATTCCTATGGTTGAAATGACAGCAACAACGTGCGCTATTGCATTAATAAATGGATGGATTTCGCGATTTGGTGTACCACTACAAATTACATCTGATCAGGGACGTCAATTCACATCATCTTTGTTTTCGGAGCTGTGTAGATTTCTTGGTGTCAAACATTCGATGACTACATCATACCACCCGCAATCCAACGGTATAATTGAACGGTTCCATCGTACGTTAAAAGCCGCGATAAATTGTACTGATTCTACAAACTGGGTTGACCGACTTCCAATTATTCTTCTCGGCCTACGCTCCACCATCAAAGAAGACATTGGAAGGTCACCTGCGGAGCTTGTGTATGGAACAGTTCTCCGCCTGCCTGCGGATATGCTTACTTCCTTGAAACAACAGCGATCTTATGCCGATTTTGTAGAACATCAGCGAGGATTAATGCAAGACTTTATGCCCACTCAAACAGCTTGGCATACTAGCGAAAAGCCTTTTGTACACAAAGATTTAAATAGTTCCTCCCATGTCTTCATTCGAAATGATGCGATAAAGGCTACAAGTATTCCACCCTATGAAGGACCGTTTAAGGTATTGGAACGATTTGAGAAGTATTTTATGGTGGACGTTCGCTCCAGACAGGTAAAAATATCCATAGATCGTCTAAAACCTGCATATCTGGAATCTTCGGAATTAGGACAATCGCAGCCATCGGAAAGAGAAGATCGGGATCAAAGGACAGAGCCAGTTACAATCGTTAGTGACAGTGAAACAGATGATGGCAACACACCACCACAATCTGAATATCAGGCTCAACGCACCAGAACGGGTCGTGTCATTCAATGCCCGTCCCGATTCCGTGAATAGGTGCTCGACCCTTCTGGGGGGCCAATGTGGCGGTTACAACTTTACATCTCTGCAATATTATAAAATAATCTGGCTGCACTATAAGAGTACGAGATGATGTGATAATCTGGCAGCACTGCATATAGACGAGATCTTTTAAGAATTTTCTAGAACAGCGCATTACTTCGTATACGCGAACGAATTACATTTTTTCCCTTTTTTAAAGTTAATTAGAGTTAAGATACTTTTGTTTTGTTATTAGTTTAAATGTAAATAAAACATTTATTAAACATTACATTTGATTACTAAAATTACAAAACATAAATTTTTAATTTAAAAAAACTAGTAAACCCCTTTGGTCTTTTGGTTAGGAGGAACACTTACTTTGTGATTCCATTTGTAACTCATCAAAACAGGTCTGGACTCCATTGGGTTTTTAGGTTTTAATTTTATAACTAAAGGGAGGACTGGTGCCCATGCTCTTTATTGTAGTGAAGGATTCGCCATAGCTTCAAAAATTTATTTACCAGTACCCTGTAAAAATAGAAAATTATTACCAAACACTAATTTTTAACTAAAAATCTATTAAACCTTATTGGTGTCTTCGGAATGGGGGTATACTCACTTTATCATTCCATTTGTAATTCATTGAAACAAACGTCTGGGCACAGACTAAATACAGACTCGACAGTAGAGTTTTATGAGAAAAAATGGGGAAAAACTAAGCGATTTTAGGAGAAAACACAGCGGTTTTTAGTCCGTTTTACGCTAACATGGCAACACTTTCTACGACTTAGGAGTGAGTGAAACAACAAAAACCGATCTGGCATCCATTTTTCTTATGGCGCGTTATATCAGTTTTCTCTTTCTAACCTAATTCGTAGAATAATTTGAAAATATTAACCATATGGTTAAAGAATACTTTTTTGACACCTGTCACTTATGTCGAGTCTGTATTAGTCTGTGGTCTGGGACTCCATTGGTTTTGCTAAATGAATGGTGTTTTAAGTTATGACAGCAAAATTAGCTTTAGCATTTTTTTATCTTACAGTTATTTATCTTTTAAAAAACTAATTATTTATTTTTATTTATTAATTTATTTTAATTTTATTTATAAATTTCCTTTTTACGTTTTTATAACACAAAAATAAACGAAGCACGCACACAAAAATACAAAATTAATATGGCGGTCTGTATTTGTTTTTTCTTTTTGTTGTTTTCTTTCGATAAATTTTTGTGCAAGCAATTTTCGTTATTGTGCAAGCTACTTGGTTATTTTACATAAAAAACTAATTATGTTACTTTAACAACGACAAGCATAATTTTAGCAAAAATTTGGTAAAAATTTTTTTTTGGTATGAAAAAAGTTTTACCAAGTAGGATTGCTCAATCTGACACAGATTTTTTTTGCGTGTAGAGGCCTTTAGCGGGAAAATCTAGCGCTTTTTGTTTGGATTTAGTGGAACAAATTTAGAGGTTTTTTTTCCAATTTTTCTTTTTTTTGCAATCGAAAACGCCAAGTTTGTCGAATTTTAGAGCTTTTTTTGTAACTTAGCGGGAAAATTTTATATTTTCCCGTAAAAACTTTTTCGGCGGTTTCTTGCGCGTTTTTAGTGAAAAGTAAATTTTCGTAGAAAAAATAATTTGGAGATTTTTTTTTTAATTTTTCTTTTTTGTCAATCAAAAATGCCAAGTTTTTCGGTTTTCAGCGCTTTTTTTGTAATTTAGCGGGAGAATTTTAAATTTTCCCCGCTAAATTTATTTTTGGCGGTTTCTAGCGCTTTTTTAGTGAAATTTAGAGGTTTTTGGTTAAAAATAGTTGGCAACAGTGGTCTGTGCATATGTGTTTATTCCTGGCAGCGATGTCAATTCAGCGCGTTTCGCGCTAGATTTAGCGCTTTCGGACCACCCGAAAAGCGCATTTTTTAAATCTAGCGCCACAGACTAAATACAGACTCGACAGTAGGGTTTTATAAGAAAAAATGGGGAAAAACTAAGCGATTTTAGGATAAACCAGAGCGGTTTTTAGTCCGTTTTACGCTAACATGGCAACACTTTCTACGACTTAGGAGTGAGTGAAACAACAAAAACCGATCTGGCATCCATTTTCCTTATGGCGCGTTATATCAGTTTTCTCTTTCTAACCTAATTCGTAGAATAATTTGAAAATATTAACCATATGGTTAAAGAATACTTTTTTGACACCTGTCACTTATGTCGAGTCTGTATTAGTCTGTGCGCGTTTTTAAAAAAGGCGCTGAACTGGCGCTTTTTCACCTTTTCATTTAGCGCCTTTAGCGCTTTTTTTCTATAACTAATCACTTTGAGAAAAAATATGCATTTTTCAACAGAAACGTCCTAATATCAGTCTTAAATCCATATTTTTCACGTAGTTGTTGTAGTACAACAATAGAAATGTGAAAGTTTGATGAATATTAAAAAAAAATTGTTTTTTTAATAAACTATATTTAGCATTTTTTTTTTTTAATAAATTATATTTAGCAATTTTTTTGACTAATTCTGTGAATAGGTCAGATGATTTTATAAAAATTTATAATAAAATCGTTAAATTAACAATATTTTTTTAGCGCTTTTTGGCGCTTTTTACTTTATTTAAATTTAGCGTTTTTAGCGCTTTTTGAGTCACTGTTTTGCGCATTTTGGCTGTAAAAAGTTGGCATCACTGATTCCGGGTGTTATTAAACACAGTAAATTTAAGTGAACATAGCTCTTGCTGTTTTATGTCATTAAACGAACTTTATTTTTAGTACTACTCTTCGTTCCTCTGTGCATGGAAAGATTTTTATTTTTTTTTTTGTTGGCAGATGAAATTGTGTTAAATTTAATCATTTAAATAAAAGTGAAATTTAATTATCTTCAAATTTTATTTGCTACATAATTTTTTTGTTTATTAAAACAACTTACGACACTTTGAATGAAAAAATATTAATGTTGCGAACAGTAAACGAATGAATTAAAAATACAGATTGCAAATTTTGATGAAAAAAGTGTAAAAAATGTATAAAAGCCAATAAAATTAAAAACAAAAAATATATTCTTCACGGCGGTGTATGCTCTCTACCAATGTTACAAAAATACCCTTTTGAAAAAATATTTGCTGTTATTCTAAATTAAAGTAACTCCAGTAAATGGTAAATAAAAGTGAAAAAAAAAATATCTAGTAGAAAAGTGGTTTTGTAATCATTTAGTTTTGTGTTGCAGAAGTGATAATATATATACCTCCCTCGAACACCATTTTTATTATCCTATAATAGTAAATCAAGCCTAAATTAGCGGCGCATCGCCAACAGACAATTTTGAGCAAGTCTACTCGTCTTGATTTTGATTTCTTGCAATTGAAAGAGTGTCTTTATTACATAAAAATTTTGTCGGCGATTTTTTTTTGGCGATTTATATCTACTTAAAAGTTCAAAATTATCGATTTAGGACCGATACATATGAATATATTATTGATCCTTGATCGAATCTAAGTCATTCTAGCAATGTACGTCTAAATTCGGAGCTAGACTCCTAAAGTTTGGCACGAATTTGTCTTACAGTCAAAGACTTGTTAAGTTTGGGAATCGTCAAAATCAGACTATGGGAAAAAAGGGCATAAAACCAGAATACCGAAATGGCTCCAAACATATTAAAACTCTGTGCATCGACTAAGGGGTCTTTTCTTAGTTGGGTAAACTTCTCACTTTTGAGGGGTCACGCCTTCTTTCGAGTAGGCGGTACGCCAAAGTTAAAATGCTTTTATTAATTATATTAGGCTATATATACTCTAGTTTACCTCTATAAATTGATAGCATTGATATATCTCGTCAAACAGATTCCAACAAAAAAAAAAAACAATCAAGGATCGGCGAGAAATATTTCGCGAGATATATCGCATTAAAGTTATAAAAGAAATCGCTTATACCTATCTCGGCTTGAATTGGTCCGATCGGAATAAATAGGGTATCGTTGGAAAGGTAATTTTAATACCTATTAGACTATTCCAATTAAAATTAAAATCGGTTAACCCGTTGCGATTTAAATCAAGTTTTTTTTAAAAATAAAAATGTTAAAAATTTAAAAATGTATGTATCCGAGTAAAAATGTTTAGATATATTTTTATATATCACATCTTATCCGAGATTTGAAACATTAGTACTGATCTGAGTAAAATCAGTACTGATCCGAGATTTGAAAGATCAGTACTGATCCGAAAATGGATCGCTAAGATTAGATCAGTTTTAATCGGACGGATATAATGCCATCCGAAAAATGGGTTTATATAATTAGATGAACCCATTTTTCGGATAAAATTGTATCCGTCCTATTAAAACTGATTCAAACTTAGCGATCCATTTTTCGGATCAGTACTGATCCTTCACATTTTTACTTGGATATCTAAAAAAAACGCATATATAGTACCATAGTTGTTTTATTAAACTAAGAGTAGTATAGTATTAAAGCCAAGGAAATAAGCTTTACTTTGGAACCAGTCTCAATCCTGTAGATCTTCTAGGAACGATGTTATTAAGGTTCAAAGTTAAGCGGCATTTTTTTCTGGTGTATTTTGGTTTAATTTTTCATTATAAGGGGTGGTCCAATAACAAGTATCTTTTTAAAAATGCAATAAAATGATCAATACTAAACTTTTTTTGGAATGTTATGGCTTTATTTGAAAGAGCAAACATTCCCGTTTTTTATGGCAAACGACTTCATTGATGCGTCCTCGGCTTGCTCCGCTGTATCGCGTTGTAGCGCAGTACTGCGCTGCCAAACTGCACGTTTTTCGAAAAAAAGTTTTTAACCGAAATAAGGCACTCAAATGAGGTTATGTTAACAAACAAATTGCTACATCTTGGGATCGTAAAACTCGCACGGTATTGTAAAGAATCCAATTCATCTATAGGAAGCAACAGATTTGAGTATCAGCATCATTACACAATATTTTTAAAAATACAGCTGAAAACCCCATTTTCGTCAAAGATGAGCGATACAGAGTCATGATTACCGACTTTTTGTTGGCCATAATAGAATATATCAACTTGAATGACATTTATTTTCAGAAGGATGTCGCAATATGTCCCACAGTCCATCAAACAATCGATATTTTGCGCACTTAGTTCGTGTATCGTGTTTTTAGCCATATTCGCGGTGACAATTGAGCACTTCAGAGCTGCCGATTAAAACCTTTAGAAATTTTTTTGAGGGTTAAAGATTCATGCATGGGAATGGGAAATCCAGAAATGTTCTAGGCCCTTTCGACGAATATCGTTCAAGCCATTCGTGAGATAGAACCAGAAACATTAGAAAAATGGGTGCCGAGGATGAGCTACTGCGGAGCTAACCCAGGCAGCCGCATGAACGAAGTCGTTTGCCATAAATAATGGGAATATTTGCTCTTTCAAATAAAGCCATAAGGTTCCAAAACTATTGAGTATTGTTCATTTCATTGCATGTTTTAAAAAGATACTTGTTATTGGACCACTCTGTAAAATGTAATTTTGCTTTAGATTTTACTATCGAGATAAATTTGGTACTGTTATGCCATATTCACATTCATATTTTTAAACTAGTATAAGCACTTAAACATGTTTTTGTACCTTAACAATTTTAAATTCAAACATGTTTAAGTTGTTAAACATGTTTAAAAAAAAATAAATGCCAATTTGGTATTAGAAAGAAAATTAAAATACCTTTAAAACATTATTTTGCGGAGATGATGAGCCCCCCATGAAACACAAAACAAATTTATTAAAGTGCGTATGATACTTGCTTTTTTCAAGTTACCTGTTGCTGCATTTATTAGGGTTTTTCTATAAAAATTTCGATAACTTTAACCAAAAATTTTGAATTTATCGTAATTCCCATAGAAAAACCCTAGTAAATGCAGCAACAAGTAACTTGAAAAAAGCAAGTATCATAAAGGCATTAGCGAAGCAGCTAAATTAATTTATGGAGTTTGTAATCCCTAAGCCTGTCTGAAGGCCGGCTACGCAGATTTTTTTTTTTAAGATTAAAAAATAATAAGAAAAAAAATTCCGTGCCTAAGTTCGGCACTTTTTGAATTTAAACGTAAATAAATAAGAATTATAAAACCCGTGTAAAAATTGATTAGATATGATGAGATCTGTTAAGATCTGACTATATCAATTGCATCTGATCAGATCTATTATATCCGAGATTTGTCCCCATTTCCGAGATCTGATCAGATACAATTACTGATCAGATCTACTTAGATCTCGAAATTGGGGACAAATCTCGGATATAATAGATCTGATCAGATACAATTGATATAATTAGATCTTAAAAGATCAGTCAGATCTAATCAATTTTTACATGGGAAGTAAAATATTTAAATAAGATAGAATTTACATTAAAAATTCATTAATGTCTCTGTTCCCAATGATTAAATTAGACTAAGATGATTATTTTGTCCTCGTTTCAACCTTTTTTTGAAAAATTTTTTTTTAGAGTGTGAGCAATTGCTTTTTTTTAAGAAATTTTTTAGTGTATAGGCCAATTTTAATAACACTGTGCTACAAAAAACACAAAATCGAATATACTTTTGAAATGAGGTAGTTAAGGTTGTAGGTCTCGTCGAAAAGATCACAAAAATGTCCATCACACTTGCCAGACACCCTCAAATTTTGAAGTTATTGTCAAAAAACGTTTTTTTTTGTGACTTTTCTCACTAAACCACGTGTAACTCAAAAAGTTTTCAACCGATTTTCAATTTTTTAACTGTTTTGGATAGAAAAAGTATAGGGCTTTTTATGTGTTTAAATTGGTCTATACATATAAGAAAGATATGTATTGGTTTTTTTAACAATATCTATTTTTTTGTTATTTTTTAAAATTTTTTGAGTTTATCGATTTTTTCCTGCTATAGTTCGTTCAAAAATATTTATATTTATAAACGTGTTCTAAAAGAAAATTGTGAATATGATGAGCTTTATGCCGATAAAATCGGATAACAATTGACAGAGTTGTGATAATTTTTCTAAAAAATAAAATTAAGATTTTGCATGAAATTGCCGTTTGGACAACCCAGGAAAAAAAATAAAAAAATAAACGAACATACTGAGAGGTCACGTATCATTATTTTAAAGGTTTTTGACCCCCTGAATTCGAATTTGACCTTCAAATTGAGCTATCTTATTAAGTTTTTAATATATCAATTTATGTTAAATATCTCAAAAATAGAGTTGTCAACTATTCGGCATATTTCAAAAACTGGTTTTTGGAATAGTTAAAAAAACCGCCCTTTTTAAAAACCGGTTTTCGTTTTTTTTTTTTTTGAAAACCGGTTCGAATACCCGGTTTTTTCGGTTTTTTTAATAAAAATTGTTAAAAACATTAAATAAATAGGTTTTAATTTGTTTTTAACAAAAACAAAAGAGAAAAAATAATTGTACACAATTCATTCTTATTAAATAAATCAAATTCAAAGCTTTAAACAACAAAATATACATATTTTTTATGTAAGTTAATAAAATGTTTTTAATTTATAGTAATAGAAATTATAGGGTCAGTCACTATAAAATGGAACTATGTACTTTTAATCAGTACAATAAGTACTTAAATACATGTAAAAAATACATTTAAAACACAACATTTTTCTTGTTAGTGTTTCTTCACAACCGCGTCTTTTAACCAGAGTTATAGAGTAAGGAATCGACAGTTTTGTAGATCTGACATAACCAAAAATAATTGGAAAAATCTGGTAATACCACACTGAAGCTTAAACGTAAAGCAAAGAGAGACAAAAAGCAATCTGCATTCTTACTGTATAACTGGAATCTTCCATTTCGCACAGATTTTGATTTGTGATAAAATTTCTTAAACAATACCATATGGTTTTTGTTTACTACTTTTTCAAACGCCATTTGTTACCCTACTCTATAACTCTGCTTTTAACCTTCTTATTTATTACTGAATTAATAGTGCATTTACACTGGTCCTCTAAGCTAGCTTAAAGTAGATTGTGGCTCCAATCCAGTTTCAATCTATTAGATTGCCCATACAAATTTATTTTTTTCAATCTAGTAGTTTAGACTCTAATCGGCAAACGCAATCTTGTAAAGTTAAATACAACTCTGTATTTCTATTATTTCCATTTTCCAACACTGAAAAACACCGACACAAAGCCTGCCGTTTTGATGACGCCGCCAAGTATGTTTATGCCGCCGATATTGTTATTTATAAACGCCGTCGCTGGCCTTGTTAATCATACGACGACTAATTACCGTCGCTATCTTTTGACGCAGTCACACACATTTATTACCAACTTGTTATTATAAATGCCAATCTTAATCTTCTCAAATGTAAAAAATGCCAATGTAAACGGTACAGATTACAAAATAGATTAAAATCCCAATTTACTAGATTAGAATTCCAATGTAAACGCACTATAAGAAACAAAATTTCAAATACAGAGTTGTATTTTACAAAATTTGTAACAAATGATGACAAAAAAATGAAGTATTATATATTCGAAAATGTCGAATAATTTGACACAAAAAAAACCGGTTTTTCGAATAACTAGAAAACAACCGGTTTTAAAAAACCGGGAAAAAGCGAAAAACCCGGTTTTTCGAATAATTCGGAAACCGGTTTTGACAACTCTACTCAAAAACTTGACACGATAGAGCAATTTAATGACCAAATTCGTATTCAGCGCGCCAAAAACCTTTAAAAATATCGTACATGAACTCTTATGATAAATTTATTTTTTTCCCCTGGGTTGTCTGAACGGCGATTTCCTGCAAAATCTTAATTTTACTTTTTAGAAAAATTATCACTACTCTGTCAATTGTTATCTGATATTTTCAGGATAAAGCTCATCGTATTCAGAATTAAATTTTATTTAAAAATACGTTTATAAATATAAAGGTTCCCAGGCAGAAAAATACATACGGGCCAGATCTGGCAAAGTACCTAATAAGGTAGTATTAATACTGGCAAAGTACCTTTTTTTTTGGGTTTTTAGTACTTGCTAAGATGCTAAATGATAACACCATTTAGTAGTGGCAAAGTACTTTTAAAAGCGCTTTCCCTGTACTTTGAAAAGTATTATCCGAGATTTTTTGTAAATAGCTTTTTAACTAAAATATTCCATTACAAAATTCAAAATTGTGAATAAAATTATTTTTTTATTTAATAATTTGTACATTAGAAGTCTTTTTTTAATTTTTTAATTTTAAATAAATTATATATTAACACAGCATGACAAAAGTGACCACTATTTTAGAAAATAAGAGGTATGACCAACATTTCCATTTATTTGAGACATGTTGAGTCCAATGGCGTACTCCGTTTTTTGATGTATGGTACAGTTTTCTTGCAATATGTCATTAAAGATTATCTTATTTCCAGCCTGTTTTTTAACAAAAAAATTGTAAAATTTGGTTTAAAGCTTTTCATCTTAAGCCCTTAAATTCGCAAATTTCTTCATTTTTCAAGGTTCTCTCGAAATTAACCTCTAAATTGGTATTTGATAAAAAACTTGCTTTAAGTGGATCATAAAGGCATCCCTAACACTACGAATAGTGAACAAAAAACATCTATGTGATATAGACCATCATGTTAAAAATCGCGAAAAAAAAATTTTTATGGCAGAATCATTTTACAAGATGATTTAAGGGTCCATCTTTAACTAAGTATATAATGTGGTAACCTTAAAAAAATAACTGACGAAAAATTTGTCTAAAAAAAATAATTTTTGGTCAGTTAATTCTGTAAGGTTCCCACATTATTTACTTAAAGATGGACCCTTAAATTATCTCGAAAAATGGTGCTGCCATATACAACATGATGATAAAATTCAACATGATTGTAAAAGCAAGTTTTTTTATCAAAGGCCAATTTGGGGGCTAATTTCGCAAAAACGTAAAAAAATTAAGAAATTCGCGAATTTATTGCTACATCCTCTTAATAGAAGTTCCAAATACTCTAGGAATATAAAAGAAAGCTCGGAATCGGGAGTTGTATTTTCTTTCGTAAACATTAATGGTTTTAAAATAAAACCAATTCATCCAGATAACGTATGTTTACTCGACAATGAAAATGTAAATAAAGTTACTGAAATTTTTAATAGAAAGCTGTCTAAATACAAATGTGATGATATATTTTTGAAAGGCAATATTTTCATTGAATGTAGCGATTTTTTTAAATTTCCACTACCATCAAGAGAAATAGGACTCTAAAATGTTAAACAAATTTGATAAAAATAACATTGAAATCAGTATCCACATAGTAGAATCAAAATGTATTCATACTAAATTTGATAATGGCACCATTGTCATAACTTTATAACATACTTAATTAAGTGTTTTCAAATAAAATGTTAAAATTTAGTTAAATTATTAAAAAAAAATATTTCAAATAAATAAACTGCCTTTAGTTTGGTAAAAATGTACTAGCAAAGTACTTACTTCGGTGAAACCAAGTACTTTACTAAAAAGAGCTTGCTATACAAAAAATAAATTGCTTTGCCAGTACTTTTTTTTTGGTACGGTTGGCAATTTCTGGCTGGGTTGTTAAATGAACTATAGCAGAAAAAAATCGATAAACTCGAAAAATTTTCAAAAAATAACAAAAAAGTTAGATATTATAGAAAAAAAAAACAATAGATATCTTTCTTATATGTGTAGACCAATTCACACACATGGAAAGCCCTATACTACTTCTATCCAAAACAGTTAAAAATTTTAAAATTGGTTGAAAATTTTCTAAATTACACAAGGTTTAGTGAGCAAACTCCGAAAAAAACGTTTTTTGACAGTAACTCTAAAATTTGAGGCTGTCTTGCAAGTTTAATGGGCATTTTTGTGATCTACTCGACAAAACCAACAACCTATACCATGTCACATCAGAAGTATTTTTTCACTGTAGCACAGTGTAATTTATGTTTTATTTGAACTCTGATTGTTTATGTGGGAAGAAATCAATTAAAACATTGTTTTAAATGTTAAAGGTTACAACATTTTTTTATATTTTTTTTAATAGGTGCCGCCATTAGGAACAACAATTTTTCACAATTGCCAATAGTCGGCATAGGTGCCGACTACTGGTAAATTGGAATTTTTCTATTGGGGTTTTCACAGTGGCTATTAAATTTGCCTTTGAAACTCATTAAGAATACCGAACTTGCTAAAAATTAAAAAAAAAAAAAAAATATGACCTTCATCCTGACCTCTAAAAAGTTGAGTGTGGTGTTCAAACCCGTGGGGACGTACCCCGTTTGGGAGGGGCAGGAGTTTAAAGTTAAAATGATTTTTCTTAAATATTTCAAAAACTACTTATCCGATCAAGGCGGTTATGGTATCGTTAGAAAGGGTAATTAAAGACCTTTCCAACGGGGTGTAACATGACGTAGTTTTATTAACCCTTTAAGTGACAAAACTTGATTTCAAAAAATTTTAACTAGACTTTTTTAACAGTGCTTATTATCGTATATAAACATTTTTTTTTGTCTATATAGGCTTGTAGCCAAGATTCTAAGCTTTTATTTGCGCTAAAAAACGGCGCTGTAAGTCTAAAACCTACTGAAATATTAAGGGTCAAAGTTGTTTTTTTTTTAACTTTTTTCAGGTTTTTTGTTAAAATTGTATTTTTATTATTATTATTTTTTTTTTATTATTATTATTTATTTAGCCTTAAGCTATTAATATACAAAATTCTTATATCTATGGATTTAATTACATTAATATAATCTTTTTATATAAAAAACAATTTCTCTTTTAAAAATATAAAAGTTACTTTCAATTTTTAATTCTAAAGGGATTTCGTTATAAATTTTGAGACCATTATAAAACAATAAGTTTTGGCAAAAATTTGTTCTACAAAAGTCTAGCCTAAAATCACCTACATTACGCAGATTGTATGGTTGAACATCCGCTACGTATGTTAATTGTTTTTGCATGTAGTTTGGCAACAATCCATTCTTCATTTTGAATATGCAAATTAAAACATTCATTACCAGTCTTTGATTGACCGATAGCCACTGCAATTTTTGTAACATATCATTTTGATGAGATCGTCCGTGTTCCCGTAAAATACATCGCATACCTTTATTTTGGAGCTTTTGCAGTCTAATCTTCATCTCTTGACTTCCAAGGAATAACAGTGTTGAACAATATTTAAAGTGTGGTTTAACTGTTGTATTATATATGTTAATAGCTGTAAATGTTGAAATTCTATTTCGGATTCTTCTTAGAAAACCAATTTTTTTAGAAATTTTTTTTGCAAACATAATTATAATGCAGATCAAACTTAAGATTTTTGTCTATTATAACGCCCAGATATTTAATTTCAGCAACTTGTTCTATTGTCACACCGTTAATACTTATATTTTCATCAGTCTCTCCATTTATAATCATAGCTTTTGTTTTATTCGTATAAAGTTTTAGTTTGTTCATATTTAGATACTTCACCACCTCCTCCAATTCCGAATTAACGATTCTAACACATTCCTCAGGATTACTACCACTTATATAAATTAGTGCATCATCCGCAAACATACATACTTTAGATTTTTTTAATACTTTTTCCAAGTCGTTTATGTATATTAGAAACAGTAATGTTCTAAAACTGCACCCTGAGGTACACCTATGTTAATATCTTCAATTGTTGAGATATACTGACCACATTTTGTTCTTTGGGTTCTATTTTCTAAATAACTATTAAACCACTTTAGTTCCACCCCTTTAATGCCATACTTTTGAAGCTTTTCCAATAATATTCCTCTATTAACCGTCTCAAATGCTCGTTTCAAATCTAAGAAAACTGCTACCACACATTTTTTACTTGTAATTTCCGTTTTCCATTGAGTAACCACAAGATTTAAAAGAGATTCACAACTATGTTGTTGCCTGAAGCCTGATTGTGTTTCATTCAATAAATTGTTGTCTTCGAAGTATTTGTTTAATTGATAATGAACTACTTTTTCCAAAACTTTGCTTATTGTCAACAACATGTTAACTGGATGAATTTCATTGGGATCCACTGTATTTTTAATTTTCTGAATCGGTACTATACATGACTCTTTAAGACATACATGACTCTTTGTAGAAACATACACGCAAAAAAAAACTTGTGTCGGAGTGAGCAAAAATCTGGCATAATTTTACCAAAAATATGCTAAAACTACAACCGACGAAGTAGTTTTCGTAATTTAGCCAAAACACTTATGAAAAAAATTTGGAAGAAAATGCTAATGCTATTTAAGTAAAAACTTGGTAAAATATACCAAAAGAGATATGGTGAAATATTCCAAAATTATTAGAAAAGATGACTAAAAATAATGCTAAAAATTACCACATTTATGCTAAAATAAATTTTCAATAAATTTTTGTAAAAATTTGTATATTTGTTGAATTTAAAATTTTCACAGAATAAATCCATATAATTGTAATAAATGTTGTGTAGGATTTAATTTACCACCGACCAACTGACCCTTTTTGTACAATTTTCTCGAGTGACTGCTGCCTACGCTTCTTCTTGAAGTAAAGGATCCGCTATAGCTTCACGAATTTATTTAAAAGCATCCTGTAAAAATAGAAAATTATTACAAAACATATATTTTTAATTTCAAAAATTGGTAAACCCCATTGGTCTCTTGGTAAGGAGGAACACTTACTTTGTCATTCCATTTGTAACTCAAAACAGGTATGGACTCCCTTGGCTTTGGGTTTTTAGGTTTTAATTTTATACCTAAAGGCAGGATTGGTGTCCACGCTCTTTATTGTAGTGAAGGATTCGCATTGCTTCAAAAATTTATTTAGCAGTACCCTGTAAAAATAGAAAATTATTACCAAACACTAATTTTTATAAGGGTTCAAGTTGAAAAAATGCAGAAGAAAATTTTTCTAAAAATTATAGACATTTCTGGTATTTCCTATACCGGTTTCAAACACTAAAAATCAATTAAACCTTATTGGTGTCTTCGGAATGCGGGTATACTCACTTTATCATTCCATTTGTTATTCATCGAAACATACGTCTGGGACTCCATTGGTTTTTCTTAATGAATGGTGTTTTAAGTGATGAAAGCAAAATTAACTTTAACATTCTTTTATCTTGAATTTATTTATCTTTTAGAAAACTAATTATTTATTTTTATTTATTAATTTATTTTTATTTTATTTATCAATTTCCTTTTTACGTTTTTATAACACAAAAAATAAACAAACAACGCACACAAAAAAAAATGAAAATGGCGGTCTGTATTTGTTTTTTTGTTGTTTTCTTTCGATAAATTTTTGTGCAGGTAATTTGCGTTATTGTGCAAGCTACTTGGTTATTTTACATAAAAAATGAATTATGTTACTTTAACATCGACAAGCATAATATTAGCAAAAATTTGGTAAAAATTTTTTTTTGGTATGAAAAAAGTTTTACCAAGTAGGATTGCTCAATCTTACACAGATTTTTTTTTTGCGTGTACAGACATCTGACAAACTACTAATCGAATTTTTAAATTTATTTCTGCGTAGCCGGCCTTCGGCCGGGTTTAGGGATTACAAACTCCATAAATTAGTTTAGCGGCTTCGCTAAATAAAGTTTTTTTTTGTATATCAAGCAGTGACATGACATAATCCCCACAGACATAATCCCCATTTCCGTTATGGAATCAAATTAAAAATGACACCCCCCAGTGGTAGTGGGGATTATGACCGAAAATTATTTGGACATAATCCCAATAAAAAACGGACATAATTCCCAGATTTATGGGGATAATGACCATGTAACAAATGGTCATAATCCCCATTATGGGGATTATGTCTTCTATACTAGTTGGTCATAATCCCCAAAATTAAAAGAATTTTTTACTTAAAAGTTTTTCTGCGTAGCCGGCATTTGGCCGGGCTTAGGGATTACAAACTCCAGGCATTAAACCCACCCTCTCTGCAGAAAACGGGGATTATGACCAAAATTGAATTTTACTTACTCCCCATAATGTGAATGGGGGTTATGACCGAAAAAAGTTCGGTCGTAATCCCAACAAGGAACGGACATAATCCCCATTGGGATTGTGACCGTTTTGGAAACGGTCATAGTCCCCACAACTATTATGGGGATTATGACCGAAATGAATTCGGTCATAATCCCCATTTCCGTTATGGGGGTAATGTCCGTGGGGATTATGTCCTGACACCGTATCAAACCTTTTGCCCGGTTTATGGGGGGGGGGGGGGGGGGGGTGTCATGTTACATATCGTTGGAATGGTCTTTAATTAACCTTTTTAATGGTACCACATTCGTCTCGATCGGACTAGTAGTTTGTCAGATATCTGTATGTTTCCACAAATCAATAAAATTTTAACAAACATCCTGAAAAAGTAAAAAAAAAAATAAAGTTACAATATCTCAGTATGTTTTAGACATACAGCCCAGTTTTTTGGTGCAAATGAAAGCTTAAGGTCTTGGCTACAATCCTATATAGACGAAAAAAAAGTTTATATACGTGCGATTTTGAGATATTAAGCATTTAAATTTAAGTTAAAATTAAAATTTTTAAAATGAATTTTTTTCGCTGAAAAGGTTAATTAAACTACGTCATGTTACACCCCGTTGGAAAGGTCTTTAATTACCCTTTCTAATGAAAGGGTAATAACCGTCTTGATCGGATAAGTAGTTTTTGAAATATTTAAGAAAAACTAACAGTCCAAGGATTAAGGTCATATATTATATATATTTTTTAATTTAAACAAAGTTCGGTAAACTTTATTTATGCCGAAAACAGCTGTGATTGTTTATGCTAAAATGTCGAACGCGGCAACAAAAACATTTATACAAAAAGAAAAATACAAATTTGTTGTGTTTATTTTAAAATTGTGAATGTAAAAAGTTATTAAAGTTATTTTGTGCAAATTATTAACAAAAAGTGCGCTCACGATATGTAAAGAAAAAATGGTGGCAAATACTTGACGTTTAGTAAAATGGCAAATTTGCCAAATACCACACTAAAAATGGCAAATTTAATTGTCACTGTGAAAACCCCATATGTTTCCTAAAGTCGGCAGCAGTTTTTCTTCCTTATTTTATTTAAACCTTTCAACCATTTTCAGATGTTATTCGTAAAAGATCAATTGAAATTCGAAGACACAGTGTTGAACAATATTTAAAGTGTGGTTTAACTGTTGTATTATATATGTTAATAGCTGTAAATGTTGAAATTCTATTTCGGATTCTTCTTAGAAAACCAATTTTTTTAGAAATTTTTTTTGCAAACATAATTATAATGCAGATCAAACTTAAGATTTTTGTCTATTATAACGCCCAGATATTTAATTTCAGCAACTTGTTCTATTGTCACACCGTTAATACTTATATTTTCATCAGTCTCTCCATTTATAATCATAGCTTTTGTTTTATTCGTATAAAGTTTTAGTTTGTTCATATTTAGATACTTCACCACCTCCTCCAATTCCGAATTAACGATTCTAACACATTCCTCAGGATTACTACCACTTATATAAATTAGTGCATCATCCGCAAACATACATACTTTAGATTTTTTTAATACTTTTTCCAAGTCGTTTATGTATATTAGAAACAGTAATGTTCTAAAACTGCACCCTGAGGTACACCTATGTTAATATCTTCAATTGTTGAGATATACTGACCACATTTTGTTCTTTGGGTTCTATTTTCTAAATAACTATTAAACCACTTTAGTTCCACCCCTTTAATGCCATACTTTTGAAGCTTTTCCAATAATATTCCTCTATTAACCGTCTCAAATGCTCGTTTCAAATCTAAGAAAACTGCTACCACACATTTTTTACTTGTAATTTCCGTTTTCCATTGAGTAACCACAAGATTTAAAAGAGATTCACAACTATGTTGTTGCCTGAAGCCTGATTGTGTTTCATTCAATAAATTGTTGTCTTCGAAGTATTTGTTTAATTGATAATGAACTACTTTTTCCAAAACTTTGCTTATTGTCAACAACATGTTAACTGGATGAATTTCATTGGGATCCACTGTATTTTTAATTTTCTGAATCGGTACTATACATGACTCTTTAAGACATACATGACTCTTTGTAGAAACATACAGACATCTGACAAACTACTAATCGAATTTTTAAATTTATTTCTGCGTAGCCGGCCTTCGGCCGGGTTTAGGGATTACAAACTCCATAAATTAGTTTAGCGGCTTCGCTAAATAAAGTTTTTTTTTGTATATCAAGCAGTGACATGACATAATCCCCACAGACATAATCCCCATTTCCGTTATGGAATCAAATTAAAAATGACACCCCCCAGTGGTAGTGGGGATTATGACCGAAAATTATTTGGACATAATCCCAATAAAAAACGGACATAATTCCCAGATTTATGGGGATAATGACCATGTAACAAATGGTCATAATCCCCATTATGGGGATTATGTCTTCTATACTAGTTGGTCATAATCCCCAAAATTAAAAGAATTTTTTACTTAAAAGTTTTTCTGCGTAGCCGGCATTTGGCCGGGCTTAGGGATTACAAACTCCAGGCATTAAACCCACCCTCTCTGCAGAAAACGGGGATTATGACCAAAATTGAATTTTACTTACTCCCCATAATGTGAATGGGGGTTATGACCGAAAAAAGTTCGGTCGTAATCCCAACAAGGAACGGACATAATCCCCATTGGGATTGTGACCGTTTTGGAAACGGTCATAGTCCCCACAACTATTATGGGGATTATGACCGAAATGAATTCGGTCATAATCCCCATTTCCGTTATGGGGGTAATGTCCGTGGGGATTATGTCCTGACACCGTATCAAGCCTTTTGCCCGGTTTATGGGGGGGGGGGGGTGTCATGTTACATATCGTTGGAATGGTCTTTAATTAACCTTTTTAATGGTACCACATTCGTCTCGATCGGACTAGTAGTTTGTCAGATATCTGTATGTTTCCACAAATCAATAAAATTTTAACAAACATCCTGAAAAAGTAAAAAAAAAAATAAAGTTACAATATCTCAGTATGTTTTAGACATACAGCCCAGTTTTTTGGTGCAAATGAAAGCTTAAGGTCTTGGCTACAATCCTATATAGACGAAAAAAAAGTTTATATACGTGCGATTTTGAGATATTAAGCATTTAAATTTAAGTTAAAATTTAAATTTTTAAAATGAATTTTTTTCGCTGAAAAGGTTAATTAAACTACGTCATGTTACACCCCGTTGGAAAGGTCTTTAATTACCCTTTCTAATGAAAGGGTAATAACCGTCTTGATCGGATAAGTAGTTTTTGAAATATTTAAGAAAAACTAACAGTCCAAGGATTAAGGTCATATATTATATATATTTTTTAATTTAAACAAAGTTCGGTAAACTTTATTTATGCCGAAAACAGCTGTGATTGTTTATGCTAAAATGTCGAACGCGGCAACAAAAACATTTATACAAAAAGAAAAATACAAATTTGTTGTGTTTATTTTAAAATTGTGAATGTAAAAAGTTATTAAAGTTATTTTGTGCAAATTATTAACAAAAAGTGCGCTCACGATATGTAAAGAAAAAATGGTGGCAAATACTTGACGTTTAGTAAAATGGCAAATTTGCCAAATACCACACTAAAAATGGCAAATTTAATTGTCACTGTGAAAACCCCATATGTTTCCTAAAGTCGGCAGCAGTTTTTCTTCCTTATTTTATTTAAACCTTTCAACCATTTTCAGATGTTATTCGTAAAAGATCAATTGAAATTCGAAGATTTCGTTTAGAATTTGAAAAGATCAATTAAAATTCAAAAATTATCAATTAAAATTTTAAAAATTTCATTGGAATTGGAATTAAAATTCGAAGAAAATCAATTTGAAACCGAAAAAGATTAATTTAAATTTGAAAATAAACAATTGAATTAAAAAAATATCAATAAAAATTAGAAAATTATTAATTAAAATTCCGAAAAAATCAGTGAAAATTGTAATAGGTCTTGAACGATTTTCAAGTGATCTGTTTTGAATTTGATTTAATCTGTTTTGAATTTAATTTGATATTTTTTGAATTTCAATTAATATTTTACAAATTTAAATTTCTATTACGAGTTTCAATTGAGATTTAACACATTTTTATTGATCCTTGTAAATTTAATTTTTTTTCGAATTTGAATTGATGTTTATTAAGTCTTTATTCTTTAGTCTATAATTCATTACAATTTTGTTGCCTCTGCGCCTTAAAGGCATTATAGAGGCGAGTTGGCAATACAAATATTACAAACATAAGATATGTATATTAGTTAAATTAATTAAAAAATAAATAAAAAAAGAAAATTAATAAAATATGTATATATCTTTACTGTATATTAAATTAAGATTTATAATCGCTGTTACAAGATCTCTTCTATATGTTGAGATAAATAATCTTTAACGTTTTTTTTTAAAACTTGAAATTCTGTCTGTATTTTTAAAAATTTGGAGGCAAATTATTGAACTCACGACTACCCATGTATTCTATTCTTTGTTTTGTAGTTTCCAGCCTACAACGGACAACTGATAAATTCATATTGTTTCGTGTATTAAAAGACGACTGGTTTCTCGAAAAACTTATAGTGTGATGACCAATATTGTGAAGACATTTGAAAACATAAATTAATAACTGCAACTTGTAAATTCCGTGAATAGGTAGAACAGTTTTAAAGACATTTTTATATAATAACACCGTAGAATAGGTTATTGGAAGGTTAGCTACAATTTTTAATGCTTTATTTTGCATTCTTTGTAACGCTTTGAGCTCATTGGTTTTTTTATACCCATACGTTATAGCCAAGTAATTGAAATGGCTTTGAATTAAAGCATTATAAAGTAATAATTTCGTACTTTTATCAAATTTATTCTTGAATTTATAAAGTAAACCTACAGCCTGAGCAGTTTTTGTCTTTAAATTATGAATATGATGACTCCAAGATAGATTACTTTGGAGTTCGACGCCCAAATACTTTATGGAACTAACTCCTGAACCTCATTCCCATCCACAAATACGCTAAAGTGACTGTGATCACCATGCGGCTTAAATCTCATTAATTGAGTTTTAGTTGGATTTAAAACTAGTTTGTTAATTCTCGCAAATTCCGCTAATAACGACGCATCCCGTTCCATATAAACCTTGGCAACTGTTTCGTGTTTGTAGGGGTAGAATAAACAAATATCATCCGCATACATGAAGAGTTTTCCAGAAAGTTGAAGATTTTTTATATCATTAAGGTAAATGGTAAACAATAATGGCCCAAGTACACTACCCTGTGGCACACCGTGTTCAACTGCACCAAGTGAACTTTTATGACCTTTAATATAAACAAATTGTTTGCGGTTCATCAAAAAACTCCTCAAAAGAGACATTTCTCTACCACAAATACCATAAAACTCCAATTTTTTCAACAAAATATCATGATCTATAAGATCAAATGCCTTGGTAAAATCATAAAATATACCTGCCACTCCACTAAATCCATCATCTAGGCCTTTACAAATAAAATTGACGACATTCACTACAGCTTCCTCTGTACCACATCATTCCCTAAAACCAAATTGGAAATCATTCAACAGGTTATGAGTTATCATATACTTTGAAATTTGACTGTGCAAAATTTTTTCAAATACGTTATCAATAACAGATAAAACAGCAATTGGCCTGAACTTATCCACAGTGCATGCATTATTTACCTTTGGTATCGGGACAACCTTATGGAATTAACCATGTTATTAAATATATTAACCAAATATGGTGTGAATTCATTTATATTATTTAAAAGTATCTTCGGCACTATATTATCATGGCCACCACTCTTATTTTTCTTCAAATTTAAATTTGCATTCATAATATCATCCGTTGTTGCATAATCAAGATGAAATCTTATATTGATTTGACCTATAGTTGTTAAATAGGTATAAGTGTCAGTAGACAGTTCTTCAATTCGTACCTTTAAATCATTTACAGATTTCAGAAAATATTCGTTTAAAACTTCAGCTTTTTGAAAGTCAACAAAGTCGTGACCAAATGAATCTGACACCTAATCTTTATGTAAATCCGAACGCTGAATCCGAATATGAAGTCAGAATGGTCAAAAGTAGAACAGTTTTCGAGATATTTACGAGAAAATCGAAAAAATTGCCGTTATTTGAACTTTTCAACTTATTTTTTTAAAACCAAAAAATATTTTTTTTTTAAATTTCATCACTTAGAACGTTAGTTTATTTCAATACGAACATTTTGTGCCCAATAGGATCCAGATCGGTGCAAAAATGACAAAGTTACAGTAGATTAATTGAATTATCCCACTTTTCGATTTTTTTTTTTTAAAACACAAGTAAATATACAAAGCTAAAAAAAATAAATATACAAAGCTAAAATAACTTGAAAAGAGCAAAATTGCAAAAAATCATAAAATTTTTCATGAAGTTTGAACTTTTGTCCACTGTAACTCTGTCATTTCTTGACTAATCTTCACAAGCGACCCATGATTATTTTAGTAATTTTTTTATCTTTCATTAAAAAAAAAAAAGAAATACATAAACCGACGAATGGTTTTGAAGATATTTGCATTTAAGTGACATCATGTTTTTTAAAAACACAAATAACGCTTATTTTCGAATATCTCGAAAACTGTTCTACTTTTGACCATTCTGACTTCATATTCGGATTCAGCGGGCAATTGTACATATAGATTAGGTGTCAGATACATTTGGTCAAAAAACTGTCACGTAGTGTAATTAGTTCACCGTAGGAATCCTTTACATTAATACATCTGCTCGTTGATCTTCCAAGTGTTTCATTTAAGAACTTCCAACATTTTTTTGGATCATTCTGAAAACATTCTAAATTGTTTCTGTAAACATTATTCATCGAATCTTTACTTGCTTTCTTAATTATGTTGCTGATTCTTCTTAATCTTGCCTCTATATCAGCATTACCAGGTTTTTTTCTGCGTTGTTTTAAAAGGTTATTAAAAGATATTAGTTCAAGTAAATTAGCGTTTAACCAAGGAGTAATTTCTCTTCCCGAGTAAAAAGGAATTTATATAAATGTATATTATTTTATATGTTTTCATAAAACCATATACAACTATATGAGTCAAAGTATAAAATTATATCTCACTTTGAAATTTTCCAATTTTTTTAAATGATGTCATATAAAATCATATCTAATTATATTGTTCATAATATATTAATATAAATGGTAGATGTAATCATACGTTGCACATAAAACTTAATCCGATTTCATACATTATTATACGTGACTTTATATCTAATTATGTATAGGACTTTACTAAACAAAAAATCCAGTATCAATTTATGTATAATTATATATGACTAATATAATACCATTTAAAATTATATATGGTTCCATACTAAAAAAATTTCGAACAAAAATAATAGATATAATTATATGTGTCTTAAACGATAACATATCTGTGTTTGTCTGGTACTATATATACGCAAATTTCGTCTAAACTCAATATATATTTATAAATGGTCGCATATGTAATGGAATATATATTTTGATATAATCATGTATAAAAAAAATATTTTTTTGACCAAACAACTAGCCATATATAATTATATATGCCAGTAATTCAAAATTTATTTTTGTGTGTCAACATATATGTTTATACAAAACTTTTTATTGTATCATATAAGATTACATATGATTTTTGGGAACCCGAGTTTTTTTTTATTTTTTTTAAATAGAAAACACTTTTTTATTGCGTTTAATTTTTTTAGAACTAAAAAATTTTCATTTTTGGAATTTTTGCAATCATTTTTAAAAAATTATTTTTCTTTTATACAGTTATATATAACTATATTTGATTTATTATAAAATTATCTATAATTTTTGGGAACCCGAGTTCGATTCCAGAAAAAAAATATATTTTTTTAATTTTTTTTAAATAGAAAACACTTTTTTATTGCATTTATTTTTTTTAGAATTAAAATTTTTTCTTTTTTTGAATTTTAGCAATCATTTTTAAAAAATTATATTGCTGTTATATAGTTATATATAACTATATTTAATTTATTATAAAATTATCTATCATTTTTAGGAACCCGAGTTCGATTCCAGAAAAAATATATTTTTTTACTTTTTTTTTTTAATATATTATTTTTTTTTTTTTTAAATAGAAAACACTTTTTTATTGCATTTGTTTTTTTAGAACTTAAAAAATTTAACTTTTTGAATTTTTGCAATCATTTTTAAAAATTTATATTGCATTTATATAGTTAATAATAGCTATATTTGGTTTAAATTATCAAATTTTCAATGATTTTTGGAACCCGATCTCAAATCTAATTCTGATTTCCTGATTCCATGAAAAATTTTAAATTTATAAGCCAAAGTCTTATTTCACTTTGGAAGCCTATGACTTGGAAATAAGGCATACCGCTACATTAAAATTATTGTTTAAGCTTACCATGGAAGCCCCTAATAGCGCCGTACGTCATCCCAATTTTTTTTTTTTTTTTTGCAAATTTTATCAAAAATTTTCTAAGTCTTTTTGAAAATTGTGTACAAGTGAATAACATATTTAATTGGATATAATCATATATTACTATATGTTAGATCAATTTGATATAATTAGATACGATCAATTTATTTAAAACTAAGTCTTTTAAAGTTGTTATTTGCTAACAACGTCCGCTGGTCTAGAGGGTAGAGATTGCGATTACAAAACGGAAGACTTGTGGTTCTAATCCCCGTCCGTTCGAAGTTTTTTTTTTTTTTATTTCCCGAGTAAAAAAAAATTGTATGGTAAAACATGTTATCTTATAAAATTATATATAATTTATTGGATCTGATTTTGCTAAATTTCATCCGAAAATTGGCCGCGCCAAAGTTATCTCATAACATCTTATAATATATGAAGTTACAGTTTAATATTTGATTGTATGTGATTTCATCCGGAAATTGGCCGCGCCAAAGTTATCCCAAATTATCTATTATCATGATTTTGTATTAAATATGATATGATATGATGTAATTTCATCCGGAAATTGGCCGCGCCAAAGCTATCTTAAAATATCCAATATCATGATTTTATATTAAATTGGATATTATATAATGTAATTTCATCCGAAATTTGGCCGCGCCAAAGTTATCTTATAATATCTGATATATTGATTTTATAAAAAAATTATTGGATACATTTTTATCCAAAAAATGTTTCTGTTTGTAGATTTATTTTTAGATATAATAATGTCAAACTGAAAATAAATAAAAAAAAAGAACTTCGAACGGACGGGGATTAGAACCACAAGTCTTCCGTTTTGTAATCGGAATCTCTACCCTCTAGACCAGCGGACGTTGTTAGCAAATAACAACTTTAAAAGACTTACCCGAGTAAAAATTTTTGTATGGAGCAATATCTGTGGCAAAAAGGAATAAGTGCATAAGTGTTTTTATACTACTTTTCAGGAGAGCATTTTTAAGTTTTAATTTTAAATACCAAATCTGGGTTTAAAAATTTGAACATTTTGGGCGTGTAAATATCTCAAGCATTATTATCGACACAATTTTCGCTATTTTAAAAGTTGATATATATCAGGACAACGGAGATATCGGGTGAAAACCATTGATGTTGTTATTGCGTTTTGCAAAATTACATTTTAATCCAAGCATATGTCGAGATATGCAGTTATGTATCCCTATAAAATACATTTTAGCGTCTTCAACGAATGCTGATTTTAAAATAAAGAATAAAAACATAACTCAGATATGCTGTTACGATTTTTATTTTTCCTTTAAAAAAAAATGAGTTGTGGAGTTCTGAAATCAATATCTCAGAAAGTAATGGTCCGATTTTCATAAAAATTTGATACAATACGAAAATGGACAAGGAGATTCCGAAAATGCAAAAACACGTTTTGGACATAACTCGACTTATGTTGTTATGGGTTTTTGCCACAGATATATGTTCTTATATTATTCCAGATCTGTTGATAGATCCGAGATTTGAAAGATCAGCACTGATCCGAAAAATGGATCGCTAAGATTAGATCAGTTTTAACCGGACGGATACAATTTGATCCGAAAAGTGGGTTTATCTAATTAGATCAGTTTTAATCGGTGGGATACAATTTCATCCGAAAAATGGTTGGATCTTATTGGACCAAGACAAAAAAAAAAGATTTTTTTAGCTGGATAAAAAAAGATAAAATTTCATACGAAAGAAAAAAAAATATTACAAAAAACTTTAGATAAAATTTTATCCGAAAAAAAATCTATTTTTAGAACTATATATAATTTAATCCGAACAATAAAATCTATTTTTAGAACTGATAAAGTTTTATCCAAACAATTTTTTTCAATATTAAGATATAAATATATATAATTAAAATTTATTTAAAAAAAAAAAACTTCGAGCGGCGGGGGAATCGAACAGCTACCAACTGTTTTGTAATCGCAATCTCTACCCTCTGACCCAGCGGACGTTGTTAATAAATGACAACTTTAAAAGACTATGTTTTAAAAAAACTTAGAAAATAGTTTATCATATATAATAGAGTGTCCCTTATTTTGGAAATGTTGGAAATCTTGAGACGGTACCCGCTCATTTTTTTCCTTTTGACTTAAAAATAACTCAGGAAAAATTTTACGCCCCTAGGACCACGCCTTCCCTACGCGACGGGGCCTTAAAGAGCGGGGCCTAAAAAATCATTTTTCCATACAAACCAAAAATTTTTTTTTTTTATTTTTAATTTTTTTGTTATTAATTATTATATTACTTGGTTTGCTTATTCACGACAAAAAATTTGATTTTGGAGGGATAAGTCTTTCAGCGCTAAAAAATTTTTCGCAAAAAAAAAATTTGGGCGGCCGGGGTCCTACAGTAAAAAATTTTTAAAAAATATTTTTTTTTAGTTTTGACCAGCAACGGTTTTAGTTGCTATGTTGCTTTAAATGATATATATTCCAAAAAAAAAATTATTCATATCTGTGACATCTTTATCTTTTTCGAAAAAAAAAATTTTGAGCCGTAGGAATCCTACGGTAAAAAATTTTTAAAAAATATTTTTTTTTAGTTTTGAAAAGCAATGGTTTTAGTTTTTATGTTGTTTTTAATGATATATATTCCAAAAAAAATATTATTCATATTTGTGACATTTTTATCGTGTATCGAAAAAAATCATCAATGCATTTTTTACCCTTTTTTAGAACACGATTAAGATGTCACAGATACAAAAAATATTTTTTTATGAATATATATCATTTAAAGCAACATAGCAGCTAAAACCGTTGCTGGTCAAAACTAAAAAAAAATATTTTTTAAAAATTTTTTACTGTAGGACCCCGGCGGCTCAAAATTTTTTTTTGCGAAAAATTTTTTAGCGCTGAAAGACTTATCCCACCAAAATCAAATTTTTTGTTGTGAATAAGCAAACCAAGTAATATAATAAATAATAACAAAAAAATTAAAAATCAAAAAAAAAATTTTTTGGTTTGTATGGAAAAATGATTTTTTAGGCCCCGCTCTTTAAGGGCCCGTCGCGTAGGGAAGGCGTGGTCCTAGGGGCGTAAAATTTTTCCTGAGTTATTTTTAAGTCAAAAGGAAAAAAATGAGCGGGTACCGTCTCAAGATTTCCAACATTTCCAAAATAAGGGACACTCTAATATATAATTATATCAAGTTTAACTTATATATAATTAAATCCAGTTTATCTTATCGGGTATATGATTGCATCAAATTATATTCGACTTGAATTTGAACAAAATTTTAAAAAAGACTTAGAAAATTTTTGCTAAAATTTGTGATTTTTTTTTTTTTTTAGTTTAATTGCTGAGTTAATAGGGGGTTTAATACTGAGTTCAACAACATGATTTTCATCTTCCAATGCTCTTAATTTTCCAAGTTATAAAGCTTTAAAGTAAAAACGGTTTTTGGCTTATGAGCTTCACATTTTTCATCGGATCCAAATTTTCTTTCTGCCGTTGTATATTTAATAAAAATACCTTTAAAATGGTATAAAACATGTATAAACTTTTTTACTCACCAACGGCCAAATAATGAGTTTTAAGTTTTTTTCGGAAATTTTTTCAGACAAAAATAATTTTATCTGAAAATATTGCTAACATAAGTTCGAACCAAATACACTTTTAATTATTGGCAACAAATAAAGCTTTGATTTGAGCTTGATCTGAGGACTTTAGCTCTCTTAAAACCAGAGATATTGATGGTTAAACATTAAAGTTTTAAAATATTTTTTTCTTCGGATTAAATAATATATAATTATATCAAAATATAATTATTTTTGAAATATTTTTGTTAAAATTCAGGGATTTTATTTTTTTTTAAATTTGAAAAACGAAAACGGATTAAAAAATCATTTAGATTAAAATAAAATTTAAAAAAAAATAATTTTTTCTTGACTTAGTCGGGAATCGAACTCAGGGTCCTCAAGAATTATATATTATCATATATGATGCAATATAGAAAGTTATATTACTATATATAAATAATATTTATTTCTAAATATTATCATAAAAAATAAATTAATCAATATTTTTAAGTTTAGTAAAAAATTAAAGCTTCTAAAACATATTTTCTTTAAAAAAAAAATAAAAAAAAACAACTTTTTTTCTTAGCTCAGCCGGGGATCGAACCCAGGGTCCCTAGGAACCATATATTAACTTATATGATGTAATATATAAAATTATATAACTATAAATAAATAATATTTATTTTTCGATTTTATCATAAAAATTTAATTATTCAATATTTTTAAGTTTAGAAAAAACAAAAAGCTTTAAAAATATATTTTCTTTTTTAAAAAATTAAAAAAAAAATAGTTTTTTTCTGGGTTGAGCCGGGAATCGAACTCGGGGTCCCCAAGCATCATATATTATCTTATATGATCTTATATAAAGTTACACACAACTATTTAAGTTATATGAATTTTTTAAACATTTAACTTTTAAATCCAATATGCATTTTTTTAAGTTTTAAAATACAATGGATTAAATAGATTTTTTTTCTATTTAAAAATTTATAGAATTTATATATATTTTTTTTTGACTGATTTTAGGTGCTTTGAGAATCATATATAATTATACAAGCTCTCTTGTATACTTAAATAAAAATATATATGATGCAACATTAAAAAAAAATATTGAAATACTGTCATATAAAAGTATGCATAATTATATATAAAATATTGTGAAAGAAAAAAATATTTTTTACCTTATACAATTGTATAACATTTTATATGGCGTTACATGTGCCACCATTTAAAATTATATATAGAGTTTAAAAAAAAAATGTGTTTATATGGTACCTTACAAAACTATATACGGTATCTCATAAGCCATTTATAATTATATCTTTGATAATATTAAAAAAATAAATGTTTGATGCCATGTATAGTTTTATATAACTGTATATAGAGTTATATGTGCGACCATATATAATTATATTTGAAAATTTTTTTTTTCGTTTTTTAAGATGGAACCATATATAGTTTTAAATGGTTTCTTGTAAGTCATATATAATTTTAAATGGTTTCTTGTAAGTCATATATAATTATATATATAATGATATTGGATTTTTTTTAAATATGCTCGTATACGTTATTTGATATTAAGTCACATATAAATATGTATGCAATCAGATTAAGTTATATGTGTCACATATGATTATGTCTCCCACATGTATTTATATATTAATATGGTTATCATTAGATGTAATTTTATATAACTCCATTTAAAAAATTTGGAAAAACTCAATGTGAGATATAATTATGTACTTTGTTTGATATGAAAACATATTATTTCATATGGCTATATATACATACATCAAATATTGTAAAATTATATGTATTCATTTTTACTCGGGTAGTTTTAAATAAATTGATCGTATCTAATTATATCAAATTGATCTAACATATAGTAATATATGATTACATCCAATTAAATATGTTATTCACTTGTACACAATTTTCAAAAAGACTTAGAAAATTTTTGATAAAATTTGCAAAAAAAAAATTGGAATGACGTACAGCGCTATTAGGGGCTTCCATGGTAAGTTTAAACAATAATTTTAATGCAACGGTATGCCTTATTTCCAAGTCATAGGCTTCCAAAGTGAAATAAGACTTTGGCTTAAAAGTTTGAAATTTTTCATGGAATCAGGAAATCAGAATTAGATTTGAGATCGGGTTCCAAAAATTATTGATAATTTGATAATTTAGACCAAATATAGCTATTACTAACTATATAAATGCAATATAAATTTTTAAAAATGATTTCAAAAATTCAAAAAGTAAAATTTTTTAAGTTCTAAAAAAACAAATGCAATAAAAAAGTGTTTTCTATTTAAAAAAAAAATAAAAAAATATATTTTTTTCTGGAATCGAACTCGGGTTCCCAAAAATGATAGATAATTTTAAAACAAATTAAATATAAAACTATATAACTATATAAAAGCAATATAAAATTTTTAAAAATGATTGCAAAAATTCAAAAAAAGAAAAATTTTTAGTTCTAAAAATAATAAATGCAATAAAAAAGTGTTTTCTATTTAAAAAAATTAAAAAAAAATATTTTTTTCTGGAATCGAACTCGGGTTCCCAAAAATTATAGATAATTTTATAATAAATCAAATATAGTTATATATAAGTACACTCAAAGAAAAAGCTTCTTCATATTGATGAAAAGTAACATCAATATGATGAAATGTTACATAATTTTTCGTCCAATGTAACTTGTCATCAATATGATGAAGTGGTGTCATCAATAACATTTTTTATTTGAAAAATAAGAAAAAAAAAAAATTTTTTTTTTATTTGATTTTATTTAATTTTTTTTTATTAACTTACAATTGTTGGTTATTTTCTAATTTTTAAAAACTTACATCTTTTTTTCGTATCCACCAAGATTAGAACGCCAGACCTCTTGTTTGTTGGGCTTATCCTCTAGCCACTGACCTACAGCATGACAATACATAATACCAATAAATAGCCGTTTTGTTTGTTGTGTGCTAATAATAACGCTAAAAGTTTGTGTCTAACTATGATTTACTAAAAGCAGTGAGAGGGAAAGAGAGGGATATTTTACATTCATAAAATGTTTGAGTCTTTACAAATTCCCATAAACAAACGTTTAAAAACATGTATATATACATATTATACATTGTATATAACGAAAAATGTTGAGTCTTCACATTTACATATTTGAAAACGTTATCTTACTAAGTAGTGGTGCGAAATTATTATCTATAGTTGGCTGAACTAGCTAAGGCGTCGACAATAAACACTGCAACTTGGGGACCGTGGGTTCAAGTACCAGCCGGGGCAGGATTTTTTTTTTATTGTTTTTTTTTTATTTTTTTATATTTTTTTAATATATTTATTTAATATTTTTATTTATTTTAACATTAATTTAATTATTTACAAAAAAAAATTTGAAAGTCATATTGATGACTCTTTTTGATGAAATGATGAAATGTGCCATCACTTGTTTTTTCAATTTGGATGACATGTTTCATCATATAAAAGAAAATCTTCGTCAATATTATGAAATTTGTCATCAAAATTGATGACAGCAAGTGATGAAACCGTATCATCAATATGATGAAGCATTTTTCTTTGAGTGTATATCATAGACGTATGCAGGATTGTTTTTTCAGGGCCCAACAACAACAACAAAAAAAATTTTGTTGTTCTTTTCGTGAGATTTGTGTTTTCCAATACATATAAAAAAAAAAAAATTTTGTTGTTGTTGTTGGGCCCCCCCCCTGAATACGTCGTTGGTGTATATAAAAGAAAAATATTTTTTTAAAAATGATTGCAAAATTTCCAAAAATGAAAATTTTTTAATTCTAAATAAATAATAAAAAAGTGTTTTCTATTTAAAAAAAAAATAAAAAAAAACCTTTTTTCTCGACTGGGCCGGGAATCGAACTCGGGTTCCCAAAAATCATATGTAATCTTATATGATACAATAAAAAGTTTTGTATAACCATATATGTTGACACACAAAAATAAATTTTGAAATACTGGCATATATAATTATATATGGCTAGTTGTTTGGTCAAAAAAATATTTTTTTTATACATGATTATATCAAAATATATATTCCATTACATATGCGATCATTTATAAATAAGTATATATTGAGTTTAGACGAAATTTGCGTATATATAGTACCATACAAACACAGATATGTTATCGTTCAAGACACATATAATTATATCTATTATTTTTGTTGGAAATTTTTTTAGTATGGAACCATATATAATTTTAAATGGTATTATATTAGTCATATATAATTATACATAAATTGATACTGGATTTTTTGTTTAGTAAAGTCCTATACATAATTAGATATAAAGTCACGTATAATAATGTATGAAATCGGATTAAGTTTTATGTGCAACGTATGATTACATCTACCATTTATATTAATATATTATGAACAATATAATTAGATATGATTTTATATGACATCATTTAAAAAAATTGGAAAATTTCAAAGTGAGATATAATTTTATACTTTGACTCATATAGTTGTATATGGTTTTATGAAAACATATAAAATAATATACATTTATATAAATTCCTTTTTACTCGGGTTATTTATTTTCAGTTTGACATTATTATATCTAAAAATAAATCTAAAAACAGAAACATTTTTTGGATAAAAATGTATCCAATATTTTTTTTATAAAATCAAGATATCAGATATTATAAGATAACTTTGGCGCGGCCAAATTTCGGATGAAAGTACATTATATAATATCCAATTTAATATAAAATCATGATATTGGATATTTTAAGATAACTTTGGCGCGGCCAATTTCCGGATGAAATTACATCATATTATATCATATTTAATACAAAATCATGATAATAGATAATTTGGGATAACTTTGGCGCGGCCAATTTCCGGATGAAATCACATACAATCAAATATTAAACTGTAACTTCATATATTATAAGATGTTATGAGATAACATTGGCGCGGCCAATTTTCGGATGAAATTTACCAAAATCAGATCCAATAAATTATATATAATTTTATAAGATAACATGTTTTACCATACAATTTTTTTTTACTTGGGTTCTTATGATTCTTTTTTGTCTCTTTTCACACGTAGAATTTTTAATAGCATCATCAACACACAAAATTAAAGCAGATGTATCAATTGACGGGTCACCAGTTTGAGTTAATGTTGGTAAATTGTTACAAATGGGCCATTCGAGAAAATTTAGCTCAAATTTTAGTCATTTTTGGAAATGGTGTCTCAGATAAATTTGAACCTTGACACATAGATAGCCCTCATAAATATGATATATGTACCATATATCAGGCACGTACGCAGGAATTTATTTTGGGGGGGGCCCAAAATATTTTTTTTAAAATTTCGTTTTTTCACCTAAATGTTTTTGAGCTTATTTTTTTTTTACATTTTTATAAAACAAAACATTTATTTTAAATTTAATATAAAAAAGACTGTTTTTAAAAAAAAGAATTTGAAAATGCAATTTTTTTTTTTAAATTCTCAAATATACTTTACGTGCAAAAACTCAAAATTCTGGACACCTTTTTGAATTGTTTGTATACTTTTCCAAGGTTTTTGGATTACATTGTGCGACATGATTTTGCACCCATGATCTGGACCAAAAAATTCTTAAAGTACTTGTGGAAATAACGATTTCATTCCAACTGGACCGGGAAATAACAAATAAATACGACGAACTTTAGGTGAATATAAATTGTCTTTTAAAATGTAGCGTATTTTGCGTATTTTGAATGCGAAAAACATCCAATGTTGAGAAATTTCTTTATAACTTTTAAGCCCGTGGACCGATTTTCCTCATGTTTCGCACATTTTATCTGACAC